>CM022303.1:519229825-519829825 GCA_011799875.1 Thinopyrum elongatum
TAGAGGATAATTAGCTAAGTATGTCTTCTTTGTAGAAAATAAGCTAAGTATGTGGCATAATAGGGCTAACAAGCATGTACGAAGCTAAGTATGCATTTGTTAAGCAAAACACTAGAGAAAACTTACCGGAGGTCAAGCACCGGGGTTCCTCGGGCCGGTTTCACCTAGAGAAGGGTTGTGCGTTGCGGCTCTGAAGTTGTGCTGCACCAAAGATCATTTGCAAAGTCTCGTTAGCATGATGACACTCAAATGTTAAGACTAGTAAATAATGACCATTCAAATGAAACTCACCATTTCATCCTCTTTCCTCTGAGAAAAGTTGTTGCACCTAGCACAGGGGCACCAGGTTTTTCTCTGGCCATTAGCAAATGTGGCTTTCACAAACCCCTTGGTTTTTGTTAACCATTCATTGGTCATGTCTTCCTGACTAGTGTGACCGGTGTACATCCACGCACGATCACTCATCTTGCCTAGCTACTATACACACAAGAAATATATATAATTCAGCATATATATTCATCAGTAATGAAGTTGTCAATTTATTACGCCCATGCAACCTACACGCTAATAGTAAAGATAGGTCTTATCCCACCCGGGTGGTGTAGATTGGGTTCGTTTTCCCATGCTCTGCTCCGGATTTGACGCGAATTTCGGCAGCACGTCCCCGCTATTCTCGTGATAACGTCTCGGCATGAAAACAGAGAGGATGTGTACCCGAAGAACAACATGGAGGCACTGACAAAATCTGCATCGATCCGAGCAGAGCATGGGAAAATGAACCTAATCTACACATACTCGGGCTGTCCATGGATAACTTGGACCAATTCGAAAGGATGGTGGTTATAAATATCAAAAACATGCATATTTATAGATGCCGCCATTTCAAACGGGAGATGCATACTGGGCACGCATACTGATGATTGAAGACACCTATAGCTAGCAAGTTTCATCGGCACGAAGACCGGAACAGAGCAAATTAAGGGGAGGAAGAGATGTTTATGTGCTCACCCACGAATGCAAGGGAGCTCGTCAAAACACGAGAGCCGTCGACACCAGACCCTCGCAGTGATTAAACACTACACATTTAAATCCACCCGATCAACACGAATATTCAATCCCGATAAAACAACTGCATTTAACTACTTTTCTATTTTTTTTTCTCCTCCTCCTCCTTTCTTCTTCTTCCTTATGTTTCCTCTTTTTCCTCCTCTTCTTCTTCTTTCTTTCTCCTCCTCCTCCTCCTCCTCCTCCTCCTCCTCTCCCTTCTTCTTCTTCTTCTTCTTTCTTCTTTCTTTCTTCTTCTTCTTCTTCTTCTTCTTCTCTCTTCTTCTTCTTTCTTCTTCTTCTTCTTCTTCTTTCTTCTCTTCTTTTCTTCTTCTTCTTCTTCTTCTTCTTCTGTCTTCTTCCTCTCCTTCCTCCTCCTCCTCCTCCACCTCCTCCTCCCACCTCTCCTCCCACCCATTCCTCCTCTCTCTTTCTTCTCTCTTCTTCTTCTTCTTCTTCTTCTTCTTCTCTTCTTCTTCTTCTTCTTGCTTCTGGTCTTCTTGCTTCTGGGTTCTTCTCTTCCTCTTCTCTTCTTCTTCTTTTTTCTTCTTTCCCTTCTTTGCTTCTTTTCCTTTTCCTTTTTCCTCTTCTTCTACTTATTCTTCTTTTTTTTCATCTTTCTTCTTCTTCTAATTATCTAAACCTAAACCTAAACCTAAACCTAGCACTAACCTAAACCTAAACAGCAAATACTGAAAAAAGAACAAAACCTCACCTTGGCTCCGGCGGTGGTGGAGGAGGGCCGCGGGGAGGGAGCTGGTGGAGGATGGCCACAGGGAGGAAGGCCGCGGGGAGGGGGCGGCGGCGCGGCTTGGCTCCGGCGTTGGGGCGGGGCCGGCGCAGGGGCGCCGCGGCCTGGCTCTGGCGATGGGGCGGGGCGGGGCGGGCGCTGCGGCCTGGCTCCGGGGGCGGGCGCAGGGGCCGTCGGCGGGTCTGGCTCCGGGGGGCGGGGCTGGGCGGCGTCGGGAATGATGGGGCTGGCTGAGGCGGCGCACGGGTGAGGTGGGGGGAGAGAGAGAGGGGGTGGGGCTGGGGGGACGACCGTTAGTAAGACATCTTCTTTGCCATCTGCTAGCAGACGACAAAGATCTAGCGGACAACATCCAGCCTGTCCACCTGACCTAGCCCGCTCCACGGTCTAGCGGGGCCCATCTGGGCTCTTGGCCGTCTGCCTTTAGGCCCTTTGCCGTCTGCTGGCAGACGACAAAGAATGCACTGATGGCAAACTTGTCGGTGCAACAAACCCCCAGGTGTGTTGTCCGGACTGTACACAGGCTCAAGAGCAAGGTTGCGATGTTCAAGACAAGGCCAAGCAGAAGAGATGGCTCTTTGAGAAATCAAAGGGCGGATCAAGAAGACCAAGACCCAACCAAATAAGCAAGATATCACTAAGGAAAAACCTCCCTTGCCCGGCAGGCGAGCCTGGCGGGGTCGAGGTTACCCCAAGACAAACCTCAAGACTCCCCCGGCAGGCTTGCCGGGGACGCCAAGGGCGGATTACCCCGCCAAAGCTCCACCGTTCCACCTCACAGCAACGCAAGTCACCCATCGGTGCGGTGTCGAGCCACCAAGTGACTAAGTGGCTGTTACTTGGTACGTGGCAGGCCATTTCTGAGGAAGATCATCCCTAAATGACACTAGTCCAGGCGACGTGTCGCGCGTGCAGGCGAAAAGGTGGTTGAATGGCACGGCAAGGCTTGCCGGGCTATGCCACGATGTGACACTAAGCGGCGCATTTAATGCACCCTGTCCTGTCTGCAGAGTTAGGTATGATAGCACTGTAGCTATCTAATTAGTGCATAATGCTGTTTTGCCATTGTGGTAACCCCTTGACCTATAAAAGGAGGACCGTGGCTACCTTAGAAAGGATTCGGACCCTTGTACGCTCGTATGCGCGTAGCTGCTCTCGCCCGAGGCGACCTTGCCGGGCTAGAGCGCTGCGTCTCCACCACAGACCTTCCATCAATCCACCAAAGTAGGTGTAGGGATTTACGCCTCGCGGCGGCCCGAACCTGGGTAAAACTGCTCGTGTCATCGTTGCCGTGCTGCTCTATGCTTTCCGCTCTTTGTGCAATGCGCTCTTCCCCCTTGCCGAACCACAAGAGGCTGATGGCCCCATAGGTGGCCATGTGATACCACGACATCTTTGGTGCGCCAGGTAGGGGCAGCGCTTGCGTGAACCCGAGAGTGTAAGCAGCGCACCGTCTTCATCATTGTTTTCTTCATCAACGGCTCCATCATCCATGGCGCCCAAAAAGAAATCTGGTGCTTCAGCTCACCCATCTACCTCGAAGGCTCCCTCGCATGCGGCCACTAATGCCGTGGGGGCTGCAGGGGAACATGGGAACGCCGACGCCGCGGGGAACGTAACTGGCGCAGGCGGCGCCATCACCGTTCCCCCTGCGGCCGAAGCAGGAGCAGGAGGCACCGGAGGAGGGCGACACCAACAACAACCCGGCGGCCATGCTCCGCAAGGTGCGGGTGGGGAGAACGCTCCGTCTCCGCCTCCCCACCTCGCCAAGGGACACAGCCGCAGCGGTGGCGCTCGCCCTAATGCGGATCGTAATCACTTAGCTGCCCCCGCCGCGGGTGCTGCTACAGGGCCCGCGCCACCCCCAGGGCAAGCTAGCCGAGACGATGCGCCAAATGGGGTCGTCAACCCCCAAGCGCATCTGCCTCATCATCAGGCCGCCCTAGCGACTGGCTCGCGGCGGCGAGAACATGGCGCCGCCACTACATGCACCATCAGAAGTCAGGCGACATCGTGATCCGCGTCGTCGTCCATGCCAAGCATCGCTTTGGAGGCCATCGCATGGGCCCAGCTCCTGTTGAGATTTCCGCCAGCGGCCAATCAAATGGATGAGTGGAGGGCCACTATCCAGAGCTTGATTGGTTTCGCTGAGGCGGGAGGATCATAGCAGGCAGGCCCGCCACAGCCTCCACCAACGGTGGCAACAACCCAAGCCGCTGGCCGCACCGAGGGAGCCGTTCCGACGATGCAATCCCCTCCACGACAGCCAGCGCAGGGGCCGCAACTAGGGCCACGTGACCAAGAACCCGATGACATATCAATGGCTTTGTCTGATCCTCAGACACGTCGTGACCAGCGACGGGTCCTGGAAGACAGGCGGAGGGAAGACGCGCGCATCACCATCGAGCGACGCCGCGACACCCGCTACCAGTCTGATAGGCGCAATGGCCCCGACATCGACGAACCCATGCCCGGTGGGGGCGGGTACCTGCCTTTCGAGGTTGGGTGCCCCGCCTTCATTCGTGAGCTGCGGCAAGTCCGTTGGTCATCTGCTCGTACATTCAAACCAGAGATACCAGAAAAGTACGATGGAAGATTGAACCTGACAGAGTTCTTGAGCATCTACACCATCGATGTTCAAGCTGCCGGAGGAAGGGACGAGAGGGTGTTCGCCAACTACTTCCCTTTGGCACTCAAGCCAAACGTGAGGTCATGGCTGATGCACTTGCCAGAGAACTCCATCTCGACCTCGGCTGATCTGTGCCATGAGTTTATTGGCACCTTCACGGGCGGCCATCAAGAACCAGGACGGCCCAGCGACTTTCAGCTCCTCCCACAGAAGGAAGGAGAGAGTTTGCGGAAGTATATGCAGAGGTTCAGCCGGGTGCACAGGAACATTCCAGACATACATCCAGTAGCTGTGATAGCTACGTTCCAGTCCAACGTGTGCAACTGCAGGATACGTTCCAAAATGAACGTTCGGTTGCCCAAGACTGTGAATGAGCTATACACTCTGGCGGACAAGTGTGCCCGAACAGAGGAGGGGAGGCGACTCCCCGATGAATAAGATGGCGTCGACGTTGACTCAGAGGACGACAACAACACCACCAATCAGAAGAAGAACAACAAGAAATGCAACAAGAAGCGCAAAGATAAAGCAGTGATGGCTGTTGAAGGAGTGAGCACTCCTAGTACCGGCAATAAGGCCAAGACCGAAGCTCCCGGCAAGGAAGTTGCCGCGTGCGCTGACTGCCAGGAAGCCGCGGCTGCCGAGAAGGCTGGGAAGGCTGACGTGCTATACTGCAAGATCCATCGGACTAAGGGACACGATCTTCAAGAGTGTCATCAAGTTGAGCAGCTCATCAAGAAGCAGAAAGCCGAGTACGAGAAGCGTGACAAAGAGAGAGACCAAGATGGTGCTGGCGGGAAGGGCCGAGGTGGCAGAGGAGGTCTCCCCGACAAGGCCCCTCAGTATCAAGGGAAACCGGCCGGAGGCCGTGAGAAGAAGGAATGCGATGATGGGAGTGATGAAGGAGATGAAGAGGAAACCAGCGAGCGGGAGTTCCAGAAGGCCACTGACGCCCTGTGCATTGATGGAGGTGCATACTTGCACTCCTCTCACTGCCAGCTCAAATAGTGGGCATGTGAGGTCAATACTGTGTAGCCAGCGGCAGATTCTCGGAAGCCGCTCAAGTGGTCCCGCACGCCCATCATCTTTGATGAAGAGGATCACCCTGACCGCACCACTGTGGTAGGATGTTTGCCATTGTTGGTTTGACCAACGATTCGGAACCTCAAAGTCACAAAGATGTTGGTTGACGGCGGGGCCGGGTTGAATCTGATATCTCCCAAGGTCATCAGCAAGCTCCAGATAGCAGATGAAGAGCTCAAGGTTACCGGTACTTTCCAAGGCATCAACCCCGGCAGGAGTCGTCCTAAGGGGAAGATCACACTGCCGGTAACGTTCGGGGGGGGGGGGGGGGGGGGGAGCTGAACTACCGGACTAAGAAGATCGTGTTTGATGTGGTCGACCTCCCCCTGCCATACAATGGAATCCTTGGCCGCCCTGCCCTGGCAAAATTCATGGTGGCATCCCACTATGCCTACAACACTCTGAAGATGCCAGGACCGATGGGCGTCATTTCCGTTCCATCAGACAAGAAGGACGCAGTCATATGCGTGGATAAGATGTACCGGGAAGCAGTCGCTGCAGAGGCCGCGGAAGCTACTGCTCCCACCAAGGAAAGCAAGAAAGGGAAGAAAGCTAGCAAGGACGCCAGCAAAGAATCCGGGAAGCGCGCCTCTTCAGATTGCGCTGCGCCTGTTGATGATTTGCCGGAGAGTTCCAATAGCAAGAGATCAAAGGTTGCTACGCCTGCTGTGAAGAAGGTCCCGGCAGGGTTGGTTGGCGCTGATGGTACATTTACTATCAGCTTCACCCTTGATGAAAAATAGGAAAGCGTGCTCATTGCCTTCCTGCGGGCGAATGTCGATGTGTTTGCTTGGCAACCATCTGACATCCCCGGTGTTCCCAGGAAGGTAATCGAGCACCACCTTGCTGTCTGCCCACATGCCCGACCCGTCAAACAGAAGGTCCGAAAGCAAGCTTTGGAGCGGCATCAGTTTATTGCCGAGGAGATCAAGAAACTCGAAGCTGCTGGTTTGGTTAGAGGAGTGTTGCATCCAACTTGGTTGGCGAATCCAGTGGTGGTGCGCAAGGTGAATGGGAAATGGAAGCTTTGCATAGATTTCACAGATCTAAATAAAGCTTGCCCGAAGGACCCGTTCCCCTTGCTGCGCATCGACCAGATTGTGGATTCCACCTCTGGATGTGACCTACTTTCCTTCTTGGATGCCTACTTCGGGTACCACCAGATTTTCATGTCCGAAGAAGACGAAGAGAAGACCGCGTTTATAACCCCATGCGGCACATACTGCTTTGTACGTATGCCCTTTGGGTTGAAAAGCACTGGATCCACTTTCGCGAGAGCAGTACAGATTGGCTTTGAGTCCCAGTTACACAGGAATATTGAAGCCTACATGGATGATATAGTGGTCAAAACCAAGGACAAATCAACTCTCATTCAGGACTTGGAAGAGACCTTTGCAAATCTACGCAAGATCAACTTGAAGCTGAACCCAGAGAAGTGTGTGTTTGGCGTTCCTTCCAGCAAGCTGCTTGGCTTCTTTGTGTCCCACTGGGGGATAGAGGCCAACCCCGACAAGATCAAGGCAATTGAGCAGATTCAAGCACCCAAGACAGTTAAAGACGTGAGGCGTTTGACTGGATGTGTTACCGTGCTAAGCAGGTTCATTTCCAAGTCTGCCGAATGCGCCCTGCCGTTCTTCAAAATCTTGAAGAAGGCTGGGCCCATGGAGTGGACCCCGGAGGCAGACGCTGTGCTGCAGGATCTGAAGACCTATCTTTCCTCTGTCCCCACCTTAGTCGCTCCAAAACCACAAGAACTGTTGCTGCTATACTTAGCGACAACCAATCAAGTGGTTAGCGCAGCGCTGGTGGCGCAGCGGGAAGTAGATGAAGAAGCAGCTGCAACTTCCGTCCCCTCTAGAGGAGGAAGTGAACTCGCCCCGGCAAGGTCAGTGGCAGATCAGAACAAGGAGGAGCGGGGTAATGGAGACAGCTCCAAGGTCGCGGCAAGGAAGAAAGTGGTACAACAGCCAGTGTACTTCGTCAGCTCCCTGTTGCAGGGGGCTAGGTCGAGGTACTCTGGCATGCAAAAGTTGATTTTTGGCCTCATCATGGCCTCAAGGAAACTGTGCCACTACTTCCAAGCCCACGAGATCACGGTTGTCACCCGCTTCCCCTTGCAACGCATACTGAGGAATCCTGAGGCCACCGGCAGGATAGTGGAATGGGCTTTGGAGTTATCTAGCTTTGGTTTGAAGTTCGAGAGCACGTCAACCATTCAGAGGAGAGCACTGGCGGAGTTTATTGCGGAATGGACGCCTACCCCCGACGAAGACGTGTTGGAGACAGTTATCCCTAGCAAGGAAGCGCCCCAAGAATGGATCATGTACTTTGATGGTGCCTTATCCCTACAAGGTGCAGGAGCTGGCGTGCTTCTCATTGCTCCCTCTGGGGAGCACCTCAAGTACGTGGTTCAAATGCATTTCCCCCGGGAGAAGGCTACCAACAATACAGCAGAATATGAAGGACCCCTTGCCGGGCTCAGGATCGCAACAGAACTGGGAATCAAGAAGTTGATCATTCATGGAGATTCGCAACTTGTGGTGAGGCAAGTGAACAAGGATTATTAAAGCCCATTGATGGAGGCATACGTCGAGGAAGTGAGAAAGTTGGAGGAGCACTTTGATGGATTGCAAACAGAGCACATACCGCGTGCGGAAAACAGCATTGCTGATCATCTGTCAAAGTGCGCTGCGCAAAAACTCCCTGTGGAACCAGGGACTTTTGTTCTCCATCTAACTCAACCCTTCGTATCCCCGGCAACAATGGCCAGGAAGAGGAGGAAACTGGACTCTGGCAGGCCTCTCCCGGCAAAGCCCTCTGGGGTCCCCGGCAGAGAGGTTGGCGGGAACAACTCCATTTCGCCCGGTGAGCAGCACCCTCCCGTTGAACCACCTGTTCCTGTGGTCGAGGCATGCACTCCCGTGAACGAGGAGGTGCCACTAGTCCTTGTTGCCGAGCCTCAGGCTCCAACGTGGGCGCGACACATAGTCCATTTCCTCCAAACAGGAGAACTTCCCGAAGAGCAAGAAGAAGCTGAAAGAGTAGCCAGGAGGGCCAGTATGTATCAGTTTATTGACGACACGCTATACAGAAGAAGGCCCAATGGAGTGAAATTGAAGTGCATTTGCTGGGAAGAAGGAAAGGAACTATTGGCAGAGATACACAAGGGTATATGCGGCTCCCACATTGGATCGAGGGCCCTGGTTGGAAAAGCCTTCTGGCAAGGTTTTTACTGGCCCACGACCCTCCAAAATGCAATTGAGCTAGTCACCAAATGTGAAGTCTGCCAGTTCCACTCCACAGAGTTAACATCGGAAGTGCTGACAAGGTATCACCCTCGGCACTCGATAATAATGCTGCAGTGTCATACAGATAAAGGGAATGTGATGTGCGGTGCTGGGGCCTGGTTGTCGAGTCTTTCGAAGATCCAGCGGGGCAACTGGGACAAGTGGGGTCACTGGGGTCTCTAACCAGCCTATACTAAGCAGCTTAGGATAAGCAGATAAGGTATCAATAGCAGGTTACAATAAACAGGCTATGCATCAGAATAGGTAAAGCAGTAGCAGCAACAATTCTAATGCAAGCACAAGAAAGAAGAGAATAGGCGATATACGCATGCTCAAGGGTGGTGCTTGCCTGGTTGCTCAGCGACAAAGGCAGGGTCGTCAGTAGGGCCGTCGATCTCCGGAGCTGCGTCGGTCTCGGGGTCTATCGAAAGAGGAGGGGGAAGAAACAATAAATAAAGGCAGACAAATGCAATCACAGAAGCATGGCATGGCAGCACGTTATTCGAGGGATGCCCTAATGCAGTACTACGCAAGTTAGTGGGTGCGGGAAATTATCCGAGAGCGTTCTCCCAGCTCCAGGTGATTATCGAACAGATGAAACGGAGGGGAAATTTCCATGTTCATCATGCTAGAGGCATGTGACAAGTATGAGGAGGGCATACTCGGATTCGTCTCGTTGTTCCGAGCAACTTTCATGTATAAAGTTTTTCCATCCGAGCTACGGATGAATTTTTACGAATTTCCGAAGTTCTCTGAAAATCTCCGAAATTCTGTCAAGTCTGAGAAGCCCTCAGTTTTAAACACCACTTAGCTGTTTTCCGGAGGCTATTGCTATTGTTCCGTACATCCTATGATTTTGTGCCTTATATCAATTGTGAGCATTTTTCTGCGATCTACATGTTAGTATCACTTTTATCCATATTAGAGTTCATTTGCTTGATCATCAACAGCTCTAAAGTAGCTATGAAAATAAAGCTGTTTTTCAGTTTTTCGGCTAACAGAGTTTAGCATTTTGTGATTTTCGTAGGAATTAATCCATGCAACAAATGGATTTGGTCCAATGGAGTAAAATGGAGTTTGTCAAGTATACTTACCACGCATATTATTTCTACTCGTATTATCCGCTGTTTAGACGCTGTTTAGGGGCTGTCCAGACGGCTAACCAATGTAGCAGTGGCAAAGCTAGCTACTGCTACAGTAACTGAATGTTACTGTAGCAGAGCAGCAGCAGAATGCAGCGGTACGAGCAGCAGCAGCGGTGGCACGCAGAGCAGCCGCAAGCAGCTGTAGCAGGGGCGAGAGGGCAACCAGCGCGGCGGTGCTCAGCGGCGGCAGCAGCCAGAGCAGTAACAGGCGGAGGCGGCCGCGGAGTGAGGCACTGGGTAGCGCCGCAGCAGCGACAGCGACGGCCGCAAGTAGCAGCAGTAGCGCCAGCAATGGCAGCAGCGGCTGCGCGCGTCGGCAGGGGTGAGCGCGCGGGGTACAGGGGGTCATGCGGGGGAGCACGGACGTGAGCGGGAGAGGCCGGGAGCGCGCCGAGCAGTAGTATGGGGCGGCGCCGGCGCGGACGGCTGCGGACTCGGGCGAGCTCGAGTCCGAGCGTACAGGTCACGGCAAGATGTGCTGGAGGTGGCTTTGGCTAGCTAGGAGCTCGGGGAGTTCGACACGCGGCATTGGCGCGGCGGGCGTACGCGTGGGCAGGCGCGGGGCATGGCCAGGGCTCGGGCTAGCGGGCAGGGGCGCAGGCGGATGCGGCCATACGCAGGCGAGCACGCACGGACGCGAAGCTTCGGCCATGGTGGCCGGGCTCGCGAGGATGATGATACGGCGACGGATCGAGGGGGAAAAGCTAGGGAATCGGGGAAGGAGCTCACTGCAGTGCCGGAGATGAGCTCGAGGTGGCCGGGGATGGACCAGAGACGAGGCAATCGACGACGGTGGCCGGCGATGTACGCGGTGAAAATGAGCTCGATGGGGAGCCTACGGGGCGGCTCCGCTCAATTAGATGCTTGGGATGGACGAAGTCGATGGCGGTGGTCCCCCTGGAGGCGGTCTCAGGGCTTGGGGAGGCCTGTGGCCGCGACGATGATGATGGCCATGGCGGACACATCTCGGGAAGCCTCGAACGGACGAACGCGAGTGAGAGGAGGGGAGGAACAGGGGCTAGGGTTACAAGGGGAGAGAGGGAGGACTCGGGGCTTGCTCTTATACATCCCCTCGACCGTGGGATGATCGACAGCAGCGGCACCGACGGCCATGGTGGGGTGGATGTGTGCCACGCACATGTCTCTGCCTCCTCCTCTGTACAGAGGAAGGGGAAAGGCCTGTGCTGGGCTATTAACTGTAGTAGTAGGCCTTAAGTGCACAGTAGGTTTAGGTCATTTTTCTTCTATATTACTGCTTTTTTTTTCTATCAATGTCTTCTATTTATTTGGGGCACAAGATGATTTTAGTAAATTATGAGACCTAGCACATAAATGCAATGCAGTGGTATGATGACGCTCACAAAGTTTCAGATCACTTGCAAACTTATATATTTCGGTCTATATTTATTTGGCCTAATTAAATGTTGCTGGCTCTGTTTTAATTAGGTTAAGGGCATTTAAATACTTTACAAAAGTGTTGGGTCACCACCATAATTAGCTATGGAATATTTGCCACACTTTGAACATTTTTGCTTCTCTGTTTGGAGAAATAATAGTTTGACTTGCAATTTAAATTTGATTTTGAACTTGACGTTTTGGACAAGTGGCAATTAGCAAGGTAATCATGATGACATGGCATGATTAGTGGGAGATTACTGTGGCATGATTCTCGGGGTGTTACAAAAGGTGCGTGGAATTAGCCCCTTGCCCGCTTCCCTTTTTATAGGAGAATGTGGCTGGGGGCTGACTTCACGCCGCACGGTAGAAGACATGGCCGGGGGGTGGGAGGTTGATCCCTCGATAGGTAACCGCCCCTCTCCACCAACCATGGAAGGCCGAGCTCCTGCCCTGGCTCTCTCTCCTACACCACACGCCTCCGTCACCTACCCCACTCAATGCATGCAACATACGTGGCAGAGGATAAGGACGTGGTGGGAAGAGTGAATTGGCAGTTACTCCCCCGTGCGTTAAAGTCATTGACGGGCCATTACAAAAGGTGGCCCCACTGCAATTGGCATCACGCGGCGCATGGGAAAACCGGAAACTGACTCAAGCACAGGTTAATGGAGAAGCAAAGAAGATCTCAAAGGACGAGCTACCACAACCCGCTCGCCTGTGTACTAGACAGGGTCTACCCCGGCGTCGCTCGGCAGCGCGTTCAAGCCAGGGCCGAGGGCTCCTGTCGGTGCAACAAACCCCCAGGTGTGTTGCCCGGAGTGTACACAGGCTCAAGAGCAAGGTTGCGACGTTCAAGACAAGGCAAAGCAGAAGAGATGGCTCTTTGAGAAATCAAAGGGCGGATCAAGAAGACCAAGACCAACCAAATAAGCAAGATATCACTAAGGAAAAACCTCCCTTGTCGGGCAGGCGAGCCTGGCGGGGTCGAGGTTACCCCAAGACAAACCTCAAAACTCCCCCGACAGGCTTGCCAGGGACACCAAGGGCGGATTACCCCGCCAAAGCTCCACCGCTCCACCTCACAGCAACGCAAGTCACCCATTGGTGCGGTGTCGAGCCACCAAGTGACTAAGTGGCTGTTACTTGGTACGTGGCAGGCCATTTTTGAGGAAGATCATCCCTAAATGACACCCGTCCAGGCGATGTGTCACGCGAGCAGGCGCAAAGGTGGCTGAATGGCATGGCTAGGCTTGCCGGGCTACGCCATGATGTGACACTAAGCGGCGCATTTAATGCACCCTGTCATGTCTGCAGAGTTAGGTATGATAGCATTGTGCCTATCTAATCAGTGCATAATGACTGTTTTGCCATTGTGGTAACCCCTTGACCTATAAAAGGAGGGTCGTGGCTACCTTAGAAAGGATTCGGACCCTTGTACGCTCGTATGCGCGTAGCTGCTCTCGCCCCGAGGCGACCTTGCCGGGCTAGAGCACTGCGTCTCCACCACGGCCCTTCCATCAATCCACCAAAGCAGGAGTAGGGTTTTACACCTCGCGGCGGCCCGAACCTGGGTAAAACTGCCTGTGTCATCATTGCCGTGCTGCTCTGTGCTTTTCGCTCTTTGTGCAATGCACTCTTCCCCCTTTCCGAACCACAAGGGGCCGATGGCCCCATAGGTGGCCGTGTGATACCATGACAAAACTGTATCATTGCCATCAGCCAGTTCTTTGTCGTCTTCCTTTTGGAAGCAGACGACAAATGCCGTCTGTGCCGTCCGCTAGCAGACGACAAAGAACTGGCTGATGAAAAATTCCCTGATTCCAGTAGTGATGGATTCAGAAACCCATGCCCTTTCCTCATAAATCTTCAAAGAATAAGGATGATGAAGAATTTGAGTGCTTTGTTGAAATTCTTAGAACTGTCTTTTTGCGCTTGCGTTTGACTGATATTCTGAAAATGTCTTCTTATGGTAAGTATATGAAAGATATTGTTACTAATAAAAGAAAAATACCGAAAGCTGAAATTTCCACCATGCTTGCTAATTACACATTTAAGGGTGGAATACCAAAGAAACTAGGAGACCCAGGAATACCAACTATACCTTGCTCCATTAAAAGAAACTATGTTAAAACTGCTTTATGTGATCTTGGAGCCGGTGTTAGTGTTATGCCTTTCTTTTTGTATCGAAGACTTGATTTGAATAATTTGACACCAACTGAAATCTCTTTGCAAATGGCTGATAAATCAACTGCTATACCCATCGGTGGTTGTGAGGATGTACCTGCCGTAGTTGCAAATGTCACTATCGTAACGGACTTTGTTATTCTTGATATACCTGAGGACGACAGTATGTCAAGCATCCTTGGTAGACCCTTTTTGAATACTGCAGGGGTTGTTATTGATTGCAATAAAGGAATACCACTTTTCATGTTAATGGTAATGAGCATACGATACACTTTCCGAGGAAACAACCTCAAGTGAATAGTATCAACTCTATTGGAGAAATTCCAACAATTGCTATTGGAGGTTTTAAATTCCCTATCCCTACTGTCAAAAAGAAATATGATATTCTTATTGTTGGGGACATGCATATCCCCGTTGAGGTAACCTATGTTATTCGAAAATTCTCCATTTTCATGTCATTCGGAAGAAGTTTGTTAATAAGACTTGATCAACCTTATTAATGGATTCCTTTTGATGAGCATGTGATGGATGAATTTAGGAGCACAACTTTCTGTACCACCCTTTTACTTCCTGTTATTTAGAATTAATAAAGTAGAAATGCTATTATTTTTCTATTTTTTGAATTATCCATGCAATAAAAAATGTCCAGAAAATAAAAGTTCTCCAAATGCCCTTAAAATTTACATGAATTTTTGTGCAATATTAGAAAAATTTTGGCACTGAGCACACCCCAGGGGGGTGCACCTGTGAGCCACAAGCCCATAGGGCACGCCCACCCCCCAGGCGCGCCTAGGAAGCTTCTGGGGCCCACGTAGGCCCCCTCACTTATTCCAGCCGCCCATGCACTTCATCTTCCTCCAGAAAAAATCACACCATTGCTCAAACCCGTGTTCTTGCTCATCTTGCTGCCATTTTTGTTCTCCTTGCTCGGAGCTCCATTTGCAAGACCATTTTGGGGGATTGTTCATCGGTATGTGACTCCTCTGTTGGTCCAATTAGTTTTTGTTCTAGTGCTTCATATATTGCAATTTTTTGCTGCTGTGGTGACCATGTTCTTGAGCTTGCATGTCAGATTTATATGGTCCAAAGTAGTTTTATTCCATGCTATAGCTTCTAGGCACTTGTGGGACTAGTTGCTATCAATTTTGCTGAGTTTGGTTCACTTTTATTCTGAGTCACTAAAAATTTCTGAAATTTTCAGAGGAAAGAGAAGCTATGAGGAGGTGGTTGAGAGGCTCTTCAAGCCGGAATTCAGAAGGAAATGAAAATGAGGAGAAGAAGAAGACCAAATACCATCTTCCACGTGCAGCGGAGGTTCGGCAATGTGAGTGGCCAAGTGACACATTCTTGAGGGAGGTAGGAATATATGAGGATTTCTATTATTTGGAGGATAATGCCGGCATCATCCCCTTCCTCCAAGATAAGTGTGACCAATACCTCCTACTCACTAATACCTTCGTGCAAGATTTTCACTTTTATTCTTGGAAGGAACCTCCCATGGTAGCATTTCACTTGTATGATGAGCCTAAGGAAATGACATTATATGATTTTTGCAATGTTTGCAAAATACCTTATGAGGGTGGTCTTAGTGAGCCATGTCCTAGAGACATGGCAGATTTCATCGCTGACACTACTATGGGGGAAGAGAGAGGAGTGTTAGAAGTGAGAGTGGCTAGTTTACATTTTCCTGTTTTACATTACTATGCATTATTTGCTAGGAGATGTCTAACTGGTCGTGGGGAGAGTGGAACTCTCAGCTCACCCGACCTCGCTATTTTGCGCCATGCTTTATATGCTGATAGAACTTTTAGTTTGGGCGCTATGGTTGCTCGGTGGTTACACACAAACTGTTCGAAGGGTAGTATTTTTGGTGGTGTCTATGCCTCCCGCCTCGCTAAACATTTTGAGATTCCTATTAGACATGATGATGAGGAGGAGATGCTGCTACCCACTAAATATTTAGATTATGCTAGCATGTTAGCGCATCATTTTATTAACAATGACAAACAAAAGGGACTCATGTACAACTTTGTATTCAGTCAGGGTACTTGTGAGGTTATTACTTTACCTGCACCTTCTTTGTTCGATATTCGTTTAGGCAGGTACATTATTATGCCCCAGGACATCTACACGTATTGGAGTCTGACACAACCTCCAGCACTCGAGCCAGCACCAGTTCCTGATCCATATCAGGAACCTATTTATCAGTGGGAGCCAAGCAAAAGAAGAACGAGAAATCTTTTTGGGTTTTCTTTTAATACTACAACTAATTAAACTAGAAAGAAAAACTGAAAAGAAACAAGATTTTTTTTTGGATTTTATCAAAGTTTTTCAAACACACAAAAAGAAAGCAAGAAAGAAATAAACTAGCATGGATTATACAATGAAAAGGATGAACACCGACAAGTAGAGTAAATATGTGAACATGAATGTAATGTCGGTGAGAAATACGTACTCCCCCAAGCTTAGGCTTTAGGCCTAAGTTGGTCTATGGCCACGGCTCAAAGTAGCCCTCTCCTGGATACTGCGGAGGGTCCTGAGGGTTCCACTGGTTAGAGAGCTCATGTGGTGTAAATAGTTTTTTATCGCTTTTGTTTTCTTTCCTTCTTTAGTTTGTTTCTTTAGAAAAAAAATCTAAAAAAAATCAATGTATTTCTTTGAATTTCTTTTCTTTTCTTTGGGTCGTAAGGAGAAGACCATGATGAAAATGTTGAGTGGCTCTCATATGCATTATCGTTGATCTAGCAAAGAGCCCATATTACTTTGTCTTCTCCTTTGAATAAAAGTTGTAGATTCCAGCTTAGTCCAATGCACGTGCACTCTTATTATTATTCACATCGTTCGGTTGTGCAAGTGAAAGGCAATAATGATGGTATTTGATGAAATGATTGTGATGAGGAAAAGCTGGTATGAACTCGACCTATTTTGTTTTTGTAAATATGATTAGCTCATCGTACCTGATTCAACCTATTATGAATGAAACATATTTGCAATGGCAATTAGAGATCATAGTTATTCATGCCATGCTTAATTAGCTAGGAGTGGATAATGGTTTATCTTGTGTTCCAACTTGCATTTTAAAATGGTTATGATGTAGTATGATAGGATGGTATCCTCCTTTGAATGTTTCGAGTGGCTTGACTTGGCACATGCTCACGCATGTAGTTGAATCAAAATCAACATAGACTCCACGATATTTGTGTTCATGGTGATTTACATCCTACTCATGCTTGTATTCAATGTTGATTAACCTCAATGTATGTTTATGACCGTTGTCACTCTCTAGTTGGTCGCTTCTCAATCTTTTTGCTAGCCTTCACTTGTACTAGGCGGGAATACTGCTTGTGCACCCACTTCCTTAAACCCAAAGTTGTTCCATTTGAGTCCACCATACCTACCTATATGCGGTATTTACCTGCCGTTCCAAGTAAATTTGCATGTGCCAAACTCTAAGCCTTCAAATAATAATCTGTTTTGTATGCCCGAATCGCTCATGTAGCGACTGGGGTCTGTTAGTATCTTCCATGCTAGGTGGGTTATTCTCATGATGAGTGTTTATTCACTTGTCATTCATGAGAGAGTGGCTGGTAATTGGGATGCCCAGTCCTATGATCAAAATCAAAATCAAAATATAGTAATGAAACAAAACTCCCCCGGATTGTTGTTGGTATGGACGGCACCCGTGGATTCGGCTAGCCGTGGAGTGTGTTTGTTGGTGGAGGGGGAGTAAAAACTTTACCATTCTGTTTGGGAACCGCCTATAATGTGTCTAGCATGGAAGATAGTGATGTCTCTTGGTTGTTATGTTGACAATGAAAGCATACCTCTCAAAATTATATTCATCTCTATTTTAAAAGCTTCGAGCTCTGGCACCTCTGCAAATCCCTGCTTCCCTCTGTGAAGGGCCTATCTATTTACTTTTATTGTTGAGTCATCATCTTCTTATTAAAATCACCAGTTAGGGAGCACCACTGCCATTTATATGCTTTGTTTTTAGTTGATGTTGAGTATGAGTGTGACTGGATCTCTTTTGCCATGAATTACAATGTCTAGTCAGTGCTTGAACTTTCAGGGTGCTCTGCATTTATGTTTTGTGGTCTCGGAAAGGGCTAGCGAGATGCCATTATATCATATTGTATCATGATTGTTTTGAAAATAGTGTTGTCATCTGAGATATCTTATTATTCCTCGCAAGTTGGTTATGTTGTTGATATGAGTAAATGTGAGACCTAAGTGTTCTTGTAAATGTGGTTAGTTCATAATCTTTGCTGAAAACCTGAATGTTGGCTAGACATATTTGCAACAACAAGATCAAATAGAATGTAAAAGTTTTTCTTTGTCACTTTCAGTTTGCCAACTGAATTGCTTGAGGACAAGTAATGGGTTAAGCTTGGGGGAGTTGATACGTTTCGATTGTTTCTACTTTTTCAAACTCTTTTGCCCTTGTTTTGGATTCTAATTTGCATGATTTGAATGGAACTGACCCGGACTGACGCTGTTTTAAGTAGAATTGCCATGGTGTTATTTTTGTGCAGAAATCAAAGTTCTCGGATTGACCTGAAATTTTACGAAGAATTTTTGTGGAATATATAAAAAATACTGGCGGAAAAAGATACCAGAGGGGGGCCACCCAGGAGCCACAAGCCCTGGGGGCGCGCCTACCCCCCATGGCGCGCCTTGTAGGCTTGTGGGCCCCCTGGAGCTCCCGCAACCCTAAGTCCAACTCCATATATACCTATTCACGGAGAAAAAAAATCAGAGAGAAGGGTTCATCGCGTTTTATGATATGGAGCAGCCGCCGCCTCCTGTTCTTCATCGGGAAGGCTGATGTGGAGTCCGTTTGGGGCTCCGGAGAGGGGAATCCGTCGCCATCGTCATCATCAACCTTCCTCCATCACCAATTTCATGATGCTCACCGCGAGGAGGGAGTAATTCCATCGTAGGCTTGCTGGACGGTGACGGGTTGGATGAGATTTATCATGTAATCGAGTTAGTTTTGTTAGGGCTTGATGCCTAGTATCCACTATGTTCTGAGGTTGATATTGCTATGACTTTGCTATGGTTAATGCTTGTCACTAGGGCCCGAGTGCCATGATTTCAGATCTGAACCTATTATGTTTTCATGAATATATGTGTGTTCTTGATACTATCTTGCAAGTTGTAGACACCTATTACGAGTTATGATCCGCATACCCCAAGGTGACAATAATTGGGATTCTTTTCGGTGATTACCGTAGTTTGAGGAGTTCATGTATTCACTAAGTGCTAATGCTTTGTTCCAATTCTCTATTAAAAGGAGGCCTTAATATCCCTTAGTTTCCTTATGGACCCCGCTGCCACGGGAGGGTAGGACAAAAGATGTCATGCAAGTTCTTTTCCATAAGCACGTATGACTATATACGGAATACATGCCTACATTACATTGATGAATTGGAGCTAGTTCTGTGTCGCCCTAGTTTATAACTGCTACATGATGAATATTATCCAACACAATTATCCATCACTGATCCGATGCCTGTGAGCTTTTCACACATTGATCTTTGCTAAGTTACTTTCGCCTTGCTGCTGTTACAATCACTACAATAATTGCTATTGTTACTTTTGCCACTGTTACCGTTACTTCCATACTACTTTGCTACTAAATACTTTTCTGCAGATATTAAGTCTTTCAGGTGTGGTTGAATTGACAACTCAACTGCTAATACTTGCGAATATTCTTTGGCTCCCCTTGTGTCGAATCAATAAATTTGGGTTGAATACTCCACCCTCGAAAGCAATTGCAATCCCCTATACTTGTGGGTTATCAGGATGCGACCTACTCCCCTGGTCAAGCCGGGCAGGCTTGTGGGCCCTCTGTGGCTCCGTTTGACCTAATTTCTGGCCTATAAATTCACATATATATCCAAAAAACCTCTAAGCGAGACCCAAATTTTTTTTATCGCTGCCGCAAGCCTCTATTTTGAAGCGATCCCATCTGGAGCCCTATTCCAGAGTTCTACCAGAGGGGGAAACCATTGGGTTGTCCATCTTCATCAACCTTGCTGCATCCATGATGGTGTGTGAGTAGTTCCTTCAAGACCCACGAGTCCATAGTAGTATCTCTCTCTCTCTCTCTCTCTCTCTCTCTCTCTCTCTCTCTTGGATCTTCAATACCATGTTCTCTTTTGATATCAATCTAATGTAATTCTTGTGGTGCGTTTATTGGATCCGATGAATTGTGGATCTATGATAAGATTATTCATTGATTTCTATTGAATCTCTTGAAGTTTGTTTGTTGCATAATTAAATAGCTATGTATGCTTTCCTATCTATGAGTCTTCTCAGGGCAAGATAGATGAGTAGTTCTTTAGAGGAAGTGGTGCATAGTAGTGGGTTCAATCTGGCGGTGATTTTTATTTCTGAGTGGCCGAAATGGACAAGACATGTCTTTGTATTGTTGCTACTAAGGATAAAACGACAGGGTTTAATCTTATTGCTAGATTTCTTCTTGTCTACATTATGTCATCTTGCTTATTGCGTTACTCCATTTCTTGCAAACTTAATACTTTGAGATGCATGCTGGATAGCGTTCTAGAGTGGAGTAATAGTAGTAGATGCATTTGGATTAACGGTCTACTTATCACAGATGTAAAGCCTATAGGAAATTATGCCATGAATGATCATAGTTATAAATTGCCACTATTTTGTCAATTTCCCAAACAACAATTTGTTCATGCACTTCCACCTATCCATATTTTGCTAGCCTCTTCAGTACCATGCATTGCCCACTCTCACCTCTAGATTTGGTGCATACTTCACCGGCGCATCCAAATCCCGTGAGATAATACGCTCTCTCACACACAAGCCTCATTATATCTTCCTAAAAACAGCCACCCAGGTTCGGCCGTGATATTGTATAGGCCGTAGTGCGAGTCCGGTAAAATGGGCCCAATGGCTAACACAGAGAAAAAACTTCCATGCTTATATACTATATGTTGTTATTTTCCCCTAAAAAAATACGTTGTTATTCTCCAACACTGCAAGCATGTTTTTTTGCGAAACAACACTAGGAGCATATAACTCCTCTTGATTCTCAGTAGTGGCATTTGTCAAAATTATGAACATCTAACTCCTTAGAACTCTTTGCGTGAAATTATGCCATGAATGTTTTTATTTTCTTTTCTCACAACCAGATAAATGCCTCTTAGGCAAGATTTTAACAAGAAAAAGAAGGAAAACACCCGACTTCTTGAGTCCTCATTCAAGCAATGCTTCAATCAATCAACATATGTACTGCCTGGCGGCCTGCAAGAGTCGTATATAAAGAGAGAAAATTAATCATCACTTCCCATAACAGATATACATAGACAAGCGTCAAATTATTTGCTCAAAATATCACACGAATGTCTTACGTTTCAGATTTAAACTCAGAAACTCCATGGTCTTGGCCCTAGCCTCGCGACGACCCTCACAGCCACGTCCGACTTCTCACCGGTCGGTGGAACGTGTTGCGGCCTGCGGCACTCATCATCAGCCGCTGCCCTCAACGCCTCAAGTATCAGGGTGGTGTGTGATTGGTTCGTTGCGTCGGTCCTCGTCGATGGCTATCGGGGCTTTGATGCTTTGTCGCCATCGAGTACTTAAAAGATGGAAGAATCCAGGCTACCAAATCCATTGACTAGCATTGTTGGGAGCGCTTGGCCTTTGGGGAGTTGGGCCAATTAATTGGGCAAAAGTTGAAGTAATTGAAGAAAGGAGACTGGGAGAAGAAACGAGGAGGCGATGTCGGCGTTCTCGGGAAGAGAACATCGTGCGTAACAGATTGATTGGTGGCATATATTCATAATGGGTTGGGCCTACTACCATCTTGCTTTTTTTTCTATCTTTTATACACCTACTAGTAGTACGTCGCAATATATGGGCCCCTGCTCGGGCTGGGCCCTAGGGGTCGCACTCTTCGCCATGGCCTAGGGCCGGCCCTGCAGCCACCATATCTACCTATTGTGGTGTTTCCATAGTTATTCCGAGATATATTGCCAAGCAATTCCATTGTTACTATTCATTACATGACTTGAGCATCATAGTTATTTTGCTTTGCATGATCATATAGAGCTAACATGATTTTTGTGGCAAAGCCACCGTTCATCATTGTTATACATGTTACGCTAGATCATTGCACATCCTGGTACATAGCCATAGGCATTATATATAGTCATCATTCTCAGTTTTTGAGTTGTAAGTAAATAAAGTGTGATGATCATCATTATTAGAGTGTGCCCATACCTGTGAGTATATGAATTGGAGGAGACTCATGACTCCTCGAAAAAGAGGGGAAGAGGTCCATGAGTCTAATTAAAAAAAAAGGAAAAATGAGAGAGAAAGAGAGAGGAGGGACACTACTATCCTTTATATACACTTGTGTTTCAAAGTAGCACCATGTACTTCATATAGAGAGTTTTCATATACTACAAGATTATGCTTGTGGGATCTTTACATTATAGAACTTGACTTGTATATTCGGATGATGAGCTTCCTCAAATGCTCGAGGTCTTCATGAGCAAGCAAGTTGGATGCACACTCACTTAGCTGCATTAGAAGAGCTTTCATACACTTATAGCTATAGTGCATCTGTTGAATGGCAATCTCTATTCCTCACATTGATATCAATTGTAAGGCCTCGCCATTGCCTAACGATCACGTCACGTTTAGGTGAGACCATCTTATATTTTTGTCTTCTTTAAATCCCCTTCATCATTCTCCTTGTCATCCTAAGTGCTAAGGCTGCTCAAGTAGTGCGTGAGAGTTGAAAGCTGAAGGGAGAAAAGTATGGTTTAATTGCTTTGTTTGGCACCAGAAATGTTCATGATTTTTTGTCTTTATACTAGGAAGACTGAGTGTTCCATGCTTATCATGATTAAGTGTTTGGGGGATTACATTCTTTAGCATTTTCATTCTGAAAGGCAATGATTGTTCATTTATGTAATTATGTATTGCTATCTTTATATCAAATTAATAGACTATTGCCTTGAATCATTTGGATCCTAAGTTCATGCAATGAGTTACATTAATTGATCAAGAACATGCTAGATAGCATTCAACATCAAAAATTATTTTTGTTTATCATTTACCTACTCAAGGACGAGAAGAATTAAGCTTGGGGATGCTGATACGTATCGGCTGTATCTATAATTTTTTATTGTTTCATGCTATTATATTATCATTCTTACATACTTTTGCCATCATTTTATATTATTTTTTAGGACTAACTATTAATCCAGTGCCTAGTGCCCGTTGTTATTTTCTGCTTATTTTTGGTTTTATAGAAAATTGATAACTATGAAGGTACAAACACGATAAATTTTATGATGATTTTTAATGGAAAACAAGAGACCCTAGAAGCTTCGGGGGGAGCCCAGAAGATGGACATGGGCCCCACAAGCCCAGGGGCATGACCTACCCACTAGTCGCGTCGTGTAGGCTTGTGGAGCACCTGTGGTTCCGTTTCCCCTAATTCCTAGCCTATAAATTCACATATATTCAAAAACCCTCAGAGTAAGACCCAAAACAATTTTATCACCACCACAAGCCTTTGTTTCGAAGAGATCCCATCTAGAGCCCTGTTTTGAAGTTTTGTCGGAGGGGAAAACCATTGGGGTGGCCATCTTCATGAACCTTTCTACCTCCATGATGGTGTGTGAGTAGTTCCTTCAGGACCTACGGGTTCATAGTAGTAACTACATGGATTTCTCTCTCTCTCCCTCTTTCTCTTGGATCTTCAATACCATGTTCTCTTTTGAGACTAGTCCGATGTAATTATTGTGGTGTGTTTGTTGGGATCTGATGAATTATGGATTTATGATCAAATTATTCATTGATTTCTATTGAATATCTTGAAGTTTCTTTGTTGCATAATTAAATAGCTGAAAGGATCGATATGGTTGACTAGAGGGGGTGAATAGGCAACTACCAATTTCTAGCTCTTTTAAACAAATTAGGCTTGATAATAAAATAAGTTGTCTAGATATGCAACTAGGTGAACATCCTATATGAAAAGCATAATAACAACCTCACAAGCAAGCGCAAGATACCAACACAATATATATTGCACAAAGTAAAGGTTAGAAATAACCACAAGCGGAGTCAGTGAAGACGAGGATGCGTTACCAAAGTTCCCTCCCTTTAGGGGGAGGTACGTATCCGTTGGAGCGGTGTGGAGGCATGATGTCTACTACGCAACCTTTCTTCTTGTAGACTCATGTTGGGCCTCCAAGCGCAGAGTTTTGTAGGACAGTAGCAATTTTCTCTCAAGTGTATGACCTAAGGTTTATCAATCCGTGAGAGGCGTAGGATGAAGATGGTCTCTCTCAAACAAACCTGCAACCAAATAACAAAGAGCCTCTTGTGTCCCCAACACACCCAATACAATGGTAAATGAATAAACACTCACCTTGAGAATAACCCATCTAGCATGAAAGATATTGACCACCCTGGCAAGAAACTGGGTTTAAGGGTTTTTCGATGCACAAGTAGTATCTCTACTTAGTACGAATTTTTGGCTAGCAAAAGATCCTAAGCAAGCACCACATGTTGGAGGATCCATAACAATATAAGTTATATACAAATATACCCAAACATAACTCATTACGTTGTCTTCCTTGTCCAACTTAAACTAATTTGCTCAAGTTTGAAAATAATTAATGGGGCTCACAATCATAGAAGATGTCCAAGATAGTATATTTATATGTGAAATCTCTCTTCCTTCAATATTCTTTCATGAATTGTTCAAGTGACCAATACTGTGTTTGCTAACTTTCAATAAATTTTACCACCTATACTTCTTATATGTGAAGTCATTAGTCCCCATGGGATAAGCATATGAAACCTATATAATTTCACATTTATGATATTCAATTCATTCAACCATTTACTCATAGGATATAAGTGAAGCACGAGAGTAAATGACAAACTACTACAAAAAGATATAAGTGAAGATCAATGAGTAGTCAAATAATTAAGTAGCTATGTGAAGATTCTCTCTCATAAAAAATTAGATCTTAAGTATTTTATTCAAACATCAAGCAAAAATAAATAAATGACATTCCAAGGATAGCACATATCATGTGAAGAAGCGAAAACTTAGGCTCAACCAAAACTGACCGATCATTGTTGAAGAAGAAAGGTGGGATGCCAACCAGGGCATCCCCAACCTTAGATGCTTGAGACTTCTTGAAATATTAACTAGGGATGCATTGGGCATCCCCAAGCTTGAGCTCTTGTGTCTCCTAAATTCCTCTCATATCACGGTCTCCCTATTTCTTAAAAACTTCATCCACACAAAACTCAACAAGAACTCGTGAGATAAGTTAGTATAAATCAATGCAAAACCTTATCATTCTCTACTGTAGAAAATCACTAAAATTATAATTTGACATTGCATACTAAATGCCTTTGCATATTTAATACTCCTATCCTCAAATATAATCATTAAACAAGCAAACATATGCAAACAATGCAAACATAATAGCAATCTGTCTAAACTGGACAGTCTATAAAGAGTGCAATTATACTCATACTTTCTTAACTCCAAAAATTCTTGTAAAATACAACACTGTAGAAAATTTGTTCTCACTCACCGTGTAAAAATTTCAAGATTTTATCTTGTTTTTACTATTCACAAATATTCAAGACATAACAACAAACTTTCTATTTTCAAACAACAACATATAGACTTGCAAAATAAGTATGGTAAAGGCTATACTTGACATTTTTATTGAAATAAAATACGCAAAACATTACTCTAAATAACATCAAGCAAATCCTAATAAAATAAATTGATGCTCCAAGCAAAACACATATCATGTGATGAATAAAAATATAGCTCCAAGTGAGGTCACCGATAATGTTGAAGACGAAAGAGGGGATGCCTTCCGGGGCATCCCCAAGCTTAGTTGCTTGGATCTTCCTTGAATATTACCTTGGGGTGCCTTGGGCATCCCCAAGCTTAGGGTCTTGTCACTCCTTATTCTCCTCATATCGATATCTTACACAAAACTTGAAAACTTCAATCACACAGAACTTAACTGAACTTCATAATTGTTTCCACATAATTCCTACTGTACTCTATAATTTCCACAATTTATATTAAGCAATATAATCCATAGAAACCATAAAACAAGCAAACTATGCATTGAAAACAGAATCTTTCAAAAACAGAACAGTCTATAAAGATCTGAATATTGGTTATACTTCTGTTACTCCAAAAAATCTGAAATATTGGGTCAGCATAGGAAATTTGTATATCAATCCTCTGTAAAAAAAATCAGAATTTTTAGACGCTCCAGTTATTATTAACAATTCTGTTACTGAACGCAAAAGTTTCTGTTTTTGCACATAATCCAATCAACTATCAACCACACTATCCCAAAGGCTTTACTTGGCACTTTATTGAAACAAAAGCTATAAAACATGATTACTACAGTAGCTTAATCATGTGAACACATAAAAACAGTAGGGGTAAAAATTGGGTTGTCTCCCAACAAGCGCTTTTCTTTAATGCCTTTTTAGCTAGGCATGATGATTTCAATGATGCTCACATAGAAGATAAGAATTGAAACATAATGGGAGCATAATGAAGCATATGACTAGCACATTTAAGTCTAAGCCACTTCCTATTCATAGAGATTTTGTGAGCAAATAATTTATGGGAACAAGAATCAACTAGCATAGGAAGTCAAAACAAGCATGACTTCAAAACTTTCAACACATAGAGAGGAAGCTTGATATTATTGAGATATGTAAAAGAAAATGTTCCTATCTCATAATAATTTTCAGTAGCATCATGAATGAATTCAACAATATACCTATCACATAGGACATTCTTTTCATGATGCATAAGCATAGAAATTTTATTACTCTCCACATAAGCAAATTTATTCTCATCAATAATAGTGGGAGCAAATTCAATTAAATAACTATCATATGACACTTGATTCACATAATCAATTTGAGCATTAAAATCATGATGAAAAGTTTCATGGATATCATTACTCTTTATAGCATACATGTCATCACAATAATCATCATTGATAGCAACTTTGTTGTCATAATCAATTGAAACCTCTTCCAAAATAGTGGATTCATCATTAAATAAAGCCATGACCTCTCCAAATCCACTTTTATCAAATAGTGGGATCATTACCTAGAGTTGACACTCTTCCAAACCCACTTTCATCAATATAATCATCATAAATAGGAGGCATGCTATTGTCATAATAAATTTTCTCATCAAAACTGGGGGGGGGGGGGAGGACTAAAAATATCATCTTCATCAAACATAGCATCCCCAAGCTTAGGGCTTTGCATATCATTAGCATCATGGATATTCAAAGAGTTCATACTAGCAACATTGCAACAATGCTTATCGTTCATGGATTTTATGCCAAACAGTTTATTGAATTCTTCTTCTATCAATTGAGCACAATTTTCCCTTCCATCATTTTCACGAAAGACATTATAAAGATGAATAATATGAGGCAACCTCAATTCCATTTTTTGTAGTTTTCTTTTATAAACCAAACTAGTGATAAACAAGAAACTAAAAGATTCAATTGCAAGATCTAAAGATATACCTTCAAGCACTCACCTCCCCGGCAACGGCGCTAGAAAAGAGTTTGATGTCTACTACGCAACCTTTCTTCTTGTAGACTCGTGTTGGGCCTCCAAGCGCAAAGTTTTGTAGGACAGTAGCAATTTTCCCTTACGTGGATGACCTAAGGTTTATCAATCCGTGGGTGGTGTAGGATGAAGATGGTCTCTCTCAAACAATCCTGCAACAAAATAACAAAGAGTCTCTTGTGTCCCCAACACACCGAATACAATGGTAAATTGTATAGGCGCACTAGTTCGGCGAAGAGATGGTGATACAAGTGTAATATGGATAGTAGATATAGGTTTTTGTAATATGAAAATATAAAAACAGCAAGGTAGCAAGTAATAATAGTGAGCAAAAACGGTATTGCATTGCTTGAAAACAAGGCCTAGGGTTCATACTTTCACTAGTGCAAAGTCTCTCAACAAGGATAACATAATTAAATCATATGGCAATCCCTCAACGTGCAACAAAGAGTCACTCCAAAGTTCCTATCACGGAGAACATAAGACGAAAACGTGTATCAACCCCTATGCATAGATTACCCCAATGTCACCTCGGGAGTCCGCGAGTTGAATACCAAAACATGCATCAAGTGAATCAATAGAACATCCCATTGTTACCACAGATATCCCATCGCAAGACATACATCAAGTGTTCTCAAATCCAATATTCAATCCAACATAACGAAACCTCAAAGAGCAAGACTCAATTCATCACAAGAAGGTAGAGAGGGAAGAACACCATAAGATCCAAATATATTAACAAAGCACACGGTACATCAAGATCGTGTCAAATCAAGAACACGAGAGAGAGAAAGAGAGAGAGAGAGAGAGAGAGAGAGAGAGAGAGAGATCAAACACATAGCTACTGGTGCATACCCTCAACCCCGAGGGTGAACTACTCCCTCCTCATCATAGTGGCCGCCGGGATGATGAAGATGGCCTCGGGTGATGATTTCCCCCTCCGGCAGGGTGCCGGAACGGGCTCCCGATTGGTTTTTCGTGGCTACAGAGGCTTGCGGCAGTGGAACCTCTCATCTAGGGTTCTTTTCGGGGGTTACTATATATATGAGGGCACTTTGTGTTGGGATCAAGTCAGGGGGGTGCTCAAGGACCCCAGAAGCTCGAGAGGCGCGCCCTAGCGGGGTGGGCGCGCCCCCCAGGCTTGTGGCCTCCTCGGTCACCTCCTGGTCCAGCTCTGGTGCTCCGTGAGTCTCTTCTGGTCCATAAACGATCAACATAAATTTTCAGCCCATTATGAGAACTTTTATTTCTGCACAAAAAAGCGACACCAAGGTAGTTCTGCTGAAAACAGCGTCAGTCCGGGTTAGTTCTAATCAAATTATACCAAAATCATATAAAATTGTTGTAAACATGGCATGAATACTTCATATATTATAGATACATTGGAGACGTATCAAGGCACAATGCTCCCCAAGAAGCCACCAGGGCCACCATATTCTCCTCACGCCCTAGCACAATGCAAGATGTCGTTATTCCACTAGTTGTGCCCTTGAAGGCCGTGACCGAACCTTTACAAACAAGGTTGAGGCTCTCTCCACAACTTAATTGGAGGCTCCCAACACCACCACGAAGCTTCACCACAATGGAATGTGGCTCCGAGGTGACCTCTTCCGTCTAGGGTGCCCAAACACCCGAGAGTAACAAGATCCGTATGGGATTAGTGGGGGTAATCAAATATCTCTTGGTGGAAGTCTAGATCTAGGCCCTCTCCTACAAATCCTAGAAGATCAACAAATTTTGATGGCTAGGGAGAGAGATCAGGAGAAAATGAGCTTTAGGGAAACAATGGAGCTTGGGGGAAAAGAGGTAGGTCTTCTTGGGGAAGAAGACCTCCTTTATATAGCGGGACAAAAATCCAACCGCTATTTGCTCAGCCTGCAGTAAAGCGGTACAATCACTCCTAAGAGAGGTACTGCCGCTTAAAGCAGCAGTTCTAGGTGTAGGTAAGTGAGCACATGGAGTGCGGGAGCGGTAGTGCCACCGGAGCGGTACTACCGTCCTCCCATCAGCGGTACTACCGTGTAGAGTCAGTTAATACAGAGTAACAACAGTACAGAGAGGCGCCAAAGTGGAAGTACCGCACGAAGCGGTACTACCGTCCTATGACTGCTCTAGTATCGTAAAAGCTGCAAATGGCAACAGAAGCCCTAAAAAAAGCAGTAGTGGCCGCAACAGTAGAGTGCGAAAGTACCGCAATAAGCGATACTATGGCTCTACTACCGTTAATTGTGAGAAGGCAAACAGAAGGCCCAAAACAAGTGGTACTGAGTACGGTACTGGTCCATGGCAGTACCGCCAAGCGGTACTACCGTGGACCAGAGCGGTACTACCACTTGAGTGCTTCAAACTTGCCTAAGCAAAAAACAATGGACTTCTCCATTTTGCCGGAATGGTTAATGGGTGCATATGAGTATGTGTACGTGTTGATTACACCCTAACCTTTCCAAAGCGTACCACCTCTTAATAGTATGGTTTTCCTACAACTCAAATCCACCAAAAAAGAAACATCGAAAAAACCATCTTCACTCTCTATCACCGAGGGAAATAAAATCGTCTTAAGACATATATAGAAATATCTGAAATGCTCAATGCACACAGTTAGTCCGCAAATAGCATTGTCATCAATCACTAAAACCATTAGAGAGAAACATGCCCTAACAATAACTATGTATGCTTTCCAATATATGAGTCTTCTCTGGCCAAGATAGATGAGTATTTATTCATAGGAAGTGGTGCATAGTAGTGGGTTCAATGTGGTGGTGATTTCTATATCCCAGTGACAAAAAGGGACAAGACACGTCTTTGTATTGTAGCCACTAAGCATAAAACGACAGGGTTTAATCTTATTGCTAGATTTCTTCTTGTCTACATTATGTCATCTTGCTTATTGTGCTACATGTTTCTCTCAAACTTAATACTTTCATATGCATGATGGATAGCGGTCTTGGGTTGGAGTAACAGTAGTAGATGCAGTTGGATTAACGGTCTACTTATCACAGACGTAATGCCTATAGGAGATTATGCCACGAATGATCATAGTTATAAATTGACACTATTCTGTCAATTGCCCAACAATAGTTTGTTCATCCCACTACCTGCTTTCGGGAGAGATGCCACTAGTTAACCTATGCCCCCCGGGGTCCATTCTCCATTAATACAAAGCTCTGATGATTTTGCTCTTTTATTTTCCTTTACTTTCTTCCGTTTACTATTATCACTATCTATTTCCTTTTAATCTTGTATCTGGCAAGACAAGGGGATTGACAACCCCCTCGCCAAGTTGGCTGCAAGCATTTGTTTTGTGTTTCTGTGTAGGTGTTTGATGTCTACTACGCAACTTTATTCTTGTAGACTCGTGTTGGGCCTCCAAGCGCAGAGTTTTGTAGGATAGTAGAAATTTTCCCTCAAGTGGATGACCTAAGGTTTATCAATCTGTGGGAGGCGTAGGATGAAGATGGTCTCTCTCAAACAACCCTCCAACCAAATAACAAAGAGTCTCTTGTGTCCCCAACACACCAAATACAATGGTAAATTATATAGGTGCACTAGTTCGGCGAAGAGATGGTGATACAAGTGTAGTAATGATAGTAGATATTGATTTTTGTAATAGGAATAGTAAAAAATAGCAAGGTAGCAAGTAACAAAAGTGAGCACAAACGGTATTGCAATGCTTGAAACTGATGCCTAGGGTTCATACTTTCGCTAGTGCAATCTCTCAACAATGCTAATATAATTGGATCATATAACAATCCCTCAACATGTGATGAAGAATCACTCCAAAGTTCTTATCTAGCGGAGAACATAAGAAGAAATTGTTTGTAGGGTACGAAACCACCTCAAAGTTGTCCTTTCGGATCGATCTATAGAGCTATTCCTATAAGTGTCACAAATAGCCCAAGAGTTCATACTAAAATAACACCATATGATACACATCAACCAACTCTAATGTCACCTAGATACTCCAATGTCACCACGAGTATCCATGAGTTGATTATACGATATGCATCAAACAATTTCAGATTCATAATACTCAATCCAACACAAAGAACTTCAAAGAGTGCCCCAAGATTTCTACCGGAGAAACAAGGACGAAAATGTGCATCAACCCCTATGCATAGATTACCCCAATGTCACCTCGGGAATCCGCGAGTTGAGTGCCAAGACATACATCAAGTGCTCTCAAATCCAACAAAGTATTCAATCCGATAATAACGAAATCTCAAAGGGAAAACTTAATTCATCACAACAAGATAGAGAGGGAGAAACACCATATGATCCAACTATATTAACAAAGCTCGTGATACATCAAGAGAGTGACAAATCAAGAACACGAGAGAGAGAGAGAGAGAGATCAAACACATAGCTACTAGTACAAACCCTCAGCCCCGAGGGTGGACTACTCCCTCCTCATCATGGTGGCCGCCAGGATGATGAAGATGGCCTCCGATGATGATTTCCCCCTCCGGCAGAGTGCCGGAACAGGGTCTAGATTGGTTTTTCATGGCTACAGAGGCTTGCGACAGCGGAACTTCTCATCTAGTGTTATTTCTGGGGGTTTCTGTACTTATAGGATTTTTTGGCGTCGGTCTCACGCTGAGATGGGCCTCGAGGGGCCCACTACCCACTAGGACGCGCCAGAGGGGGGTGGCGTGCCCTGGTGCCCAGTGGGCAGCAGGGCCCCCCTCCAGTGGTTCTTTGCCCCAATATTCTTTATTTGTTCCAAAAAAAATCTCCAAAAAGTTTCATCCAATTTCGAGAACTTTTATTTCTGCACAAAAAACAACACCATGGTAGTTCTGCTAAAAACAACGTCAGTCCGGGTTAGTTCCATTCAAATCATACCAAAACCATATAAAATTGTTGTAAACATGGTATGAATACTTCATAAATTATAGATACGTTGGAGACGTATCAGCATCCCCAAGCTTAATTCCTACTCGTCCTCGAGTAGGTAAATGATAATAGAAATCTTTTATGAAGTGTGAATGCTAGCATAGTGCATAAGTTTGATCAAAGATAATTTCAATCACTTTTCCTAGAATCATAACAGCAACTCTTTCTCATAAAACTCATCGTGATAAAGTAGCAATCAATTCACATGTTATGGTTCAAACAATGCATTCTCTTGAAACTTAACAACCTATATTCTTAGTCACTAAACAATTGCAATTCAACTTATTCTCAACAAAGTCTAAGTAAGAGTTCCACATACTCAATCATCATACAGTCTTCTATGATTGCTTGTACTCAAAGCATATTTTTAGAACAAACGGCATCCATCGAAAACAGAGAAAGATAGGGGCTTAATGTTTCGCCTCCCAACTCATTTATCATAGAGATAATTGTCAACAATAATAAATCATGATCAAATATATTTGACTGGCCATATGTGCCTAGATCTTTCCCCCACCACATGATGCTTGCTAACTAGAGAATAATTGAGGTTGAAATGAGAATGCATACTATTGACTCTTGCATAAAAGTAAGTACTGAAATGTAAAAGATAGGCCCTTCGCAGAGGGAAGCAGAGGTTGTCATGCGCTTTTTATTTTTGGATGCACAATCTCTTAATGCAAAGGAACATCACGTTATATTGCCCTTATGATAGCAACCTTTATTATGCAGTTCGTCGCTTTTATTACTTTGCCATCACAAGTTTGTACAATGCTTATTTTCCCTTAGAATAAAAGATCAAACATATTTGGGAACAATTTTTATTGCTTTATGCACCGATGACAACTTACTTGAAGGATCTTATTCAATCCATAGGTAGGCATGGTGGACACTCATGGCAAGAAACTAGGTTTAAGGGTTTTTGGATGCACAAGTAGTATCTCTACTTAGTACGAATTTTTGGCTAGCAAAAGATCCTAAGCAAACACCACATGTTGGAGGATCCATAACAATATAACTTCTATGCAAATATACACAACCATAAATCATTACGTTGTCTTCCTTGTCCAACTTCAACTAATTTGCTCAAGTTTGAAAATAATTAATGGGTATTCACAATCATAGAAGATGTCCAAGATAATATATTTGTATGTGAAAGTTCTCTTCCTTATACTAATCATTCATGAATTGCTTGTATGACCAATATTGTGATTGTCAAGCTTCAAAAGATTTCACTTTCTAAACCCGATGTGAAGCTACTACTAGGTAAGATACAAGCATAAGAAGCACATATAATTTCAAATTTATGATATTCAATTCATTCAACAATTTACTCTTAGGATATAAGTGAAGCATGAGAGTAAATGACAAACTACTCCAAAAAGATACAAGTGAAGATCAAACGAGTAGTTAAGTAAATGGGTAGCCATTTGAGGACTCTCTCTCATTTAAAAAACTTTCAGATCTAAGTATTTTATTAAAACAACAAGCAAAACAAAATAAAATGACATTCCAACAATAGCACACATCATGTGAAGAAGCAAAAACTTAGGCTCAACCAATACTAACCGATAATTGTTGATGAAGAAAGGTGGGATACCTACCGGGGCATCACCAAGCTTAGATGCTTGAGACTTATTGAAATATTATCTTGGCATGCCTTGGGCATCCCCAATCTTGAGCTTTTGTGTCTCCTTAATTCCTTTTATATCATGGATTCCCTAAATCTTATAAACTTCATCCACACAAAACTCAAAGGAACTTCGTGAGATGGGTTAGCATAGTAAGACAAATCATTCACTTGGGTACTGTCAAAGACAAGATTCATAATTGTTTCCACATAAATCCTACTGTACTCTATAATTTCCACAATTTATATCAAGCAATATAAACCATAGAAACCATAAAACAAGCAAACTATGTATTGCAAACAGAATTTGTCAAAAACAGAACAGTCTGTAAAGATATGAATAGTTACTATACTTCTGTAACTCCAAAATTACTGAAAACTAAGGAAAACGTAGAAAATTTGTACATCAATCATCTGTAAAAAAATCAGAATTTTTTGACTCCCCAGTGATTTTTAACAATTCTGTTACTGTGCACAAATGTTTATGTTTTTGCACAGAATCAAGTCAACTATCATCCACACTATCCCAAAGGCTTTACTTGGCACTTTATTGAAACAAAAGCTGTAAAACATGATTACTACAGTAGCATAATCATGTGAACACACAAAAACAGTAGGGGTAAATATTGGGTTGTCTCCCAACAAGCGCTTTTCTTTAATGCCTTTTTAGTTAGGCATGATGATTTCAATGATGCTCAGATAAAAGATAAGAATTGAAACATAAAGAGAGCCTCATGAATCACATGACAAGCACATTTAAGCCTAACATACTTCCTATGCATAGGGATTTTGTGAGAAAACAAATTATGGGAACAAGAATCAACTAGCATAGGAAGGCAAAACAAGCATAACTTCAAAAATTTCAACACATAGAGAGGAAACCTGATAGTATTGAGATATGTAGAAGCATATATTCCTCTCTCATAATAATTTTCAATAGCATCATGAATGAATTCAACAATATATCTATCACATAAAGCATTCTTTTCATGATCCACATGCATAAAAAATTTATTACTCTCCACACAAGCAATTTTCTTCTCATTCATAATAGTGGGAGTATCATATGAAACTCGAATACTATAAATTGTTTCCACATTAAAAGAGTAATGTTCAGTAAAAGGATATTCAAAATTATGACAATAATTATCACTACTTTTTATAACATAAGTATCATCACAATAATCATCCTAAGTAGCAACTTTGTTCTCATCATAGTCAATTGAAACCTCTTCCGAAATAGTGGAATCATTACTAAATAAAGTCATGACCTCTCAAAATCCGCTTTTATTATTATAATAAAATTCAACACCCTCCAAAATAGTGGGATAATTATTATCTAAAGTTGACACTCTTCCAAACCCACTTTCATAAATATTGCAATCATCATAAATAGGAGGCATGCAATCATCATAGCAAATTTGTTCATTCAAAGTAGGGGGACTAAAAAGATCATCTTCATTAAGCATAGAATCCCCAAGCTTGGGACAAACATTAATTGCAACAAATAAATTCTCAAACATGTCATTCTCATCAAACATAGCATCCCCAAGCTTGTGGCTTGGCATATCATAAGCACAATCACTCTCATCATTAATAGTATGAATAGCACCAATAGTATAACAATTATTATCATCATAATTTCCCAAATTGGTGCCAAAAAGATTTTCAAGATTATAAGAAGTATCATTATCTTCCCAATCATAATCATCACAACAAGTAATAGGCATAACAAAATCATCATCAAGTGTATCATCTTCCAGAATTATTTTTGATTCATTCTCATGAGGCACAAGAATAATAGGAGAAACATCATTTGGGAGGGATGCCTTTTTACCTATACTCTTTCTTCTTATCTTCTTCTTCACCACATCATGTGTGGGTTTAATTAATTTTTTCGAGCTTCTTATTGATGAGATTGGTTGAATAGGGAGCTCCTCCTCGTCACCTATTTAATCATGAGAGACAATAGGAGGGAAAGTGGAAATCTTTACCCTTTCATTAGTATTCCTTTTATATTCTATTGGTTTTACCATCTTTCTATAGTTGGAAATATAAGCATTCTCATTGCAATTTACCATGCAAAACATATAGATATCTTTTATATTAGTTTCAATGTCATCTGTGAGAATGAATACTTCAAACCAACTATTTTTATGTGTCAATTCTTCACTGCCCAAAAATAGACAAAGCTCATTATAAACTTCAAGGGTGATCAATTCATTACAATATTTGGCCATAATTCAATCATGAAAAATTTTGCATTGGAAATTAAGATGACCAACCTTATTGCAAAGTTCACAAGTAATAGGACAAAGAGAACATAATTTTGTAGCAAATTCATCTGTCACTTTGAGCAAAAGTTGGTTCTATCATGTTTATGCTTCTTATAAAATCTATCATCCCTATAAGGCACGTCTTCACAAACTTTATGCACTCCACAAAAATTGACATGCTTATAATAAACATTTTTATCATGACTAGTGCAATCATCATTAGTATTTTTGATATTCATAGAATTCATACTAACAACATTGCAATCATGCTCATCATTCAAAGTTTTTATGCCAAACATTTTATTGAATTCTTCTTCTATCAATTGAGCACAATATTCCTTTCCAACATTTTCAAGAAAGACATGATAAAGACGAATAATATGATGCAACCTCAATTCCATTTTTTGTAGTTTTTTTATAAACCAAACTAGTGATAAAATAAGAAACTAAAATATACAATTGCAAGATCTAGAGATATACCTTTAAGCACTCACCTCCCCGGCAACGGCGCCAGAAAAGAGCTTGATGTCTACTACGCAACTTTATTCTTGTAGACTCGCATTGGGCCTCCAAGCGTAGAGTTTTGTAGGACAGTAGCAATTTTCCCTCAAGTGATGACCTAAGGTTTATCAATCCGTGGGAGGCGTATGATGAAGATGGTCTCTCTCAAACAACCCTGCAACCAAATAACAAAGAGTCTCTTGTGTCACCAACACACCAAATACAATGGTAAATTGTATAGGTGCACTAGTTCGGCGAATAGATGGTGATACAAATGTAGTAATGATAGTAGATATTGATTTTTGTAATAGGAACAATAAAAAACAGCAAGGTAGCAAGTAACAAAAGTGAGCACAAACGGTATTGCAATGCTTGAAAATGAGGCCTAGGGTTCATACTTTCGCTACTGCAATCTCTCAACAATGATAATATAATTGGATCATATAACAATCCCTCAACATGTGATGAAGAATCACTCCAAAGTTCTTATCTAGCGGAGAACATAAGAAGAAATTGTTTGTAGGGTACGAAACCACCTCAAAGTTGTCCTTTCGGATCGATCTATAGAGCCATTCCTATAAGTGTCACAAATAGCCCAAGAGTTCATACTAAAATAACACCATATGATACACATCAACCAACTCTAATGCCACCTAGATAGTCCAATGTCACCACGAGTATCCATGAGTTGATTATACGATATGCATCAAACAATTTCAGATTCATAATATTCAATCCAACACAAAGAACTTCAAAGAGTGCCCCAAGAATTCTACCAGAGAAACAAGGACGAAAACATGCATCAACCTCTATGCATAGATTACCCCAATGTCACCTCGGAAATCCGTGAGTTGAGTGCCAAGACATACATCAAGTGCTCTCAAATCCAACAAAGTATTCAATCCGATAATAACGAAATCTCAAAGGGAAAAGTCAATTCATCACAAGAAGATAGAGAGGGAGAAACACCATATGATCCAACTATATTAACAAAGCTCACGATACATCAAGATTGTGCCAAATCAAGAACACGAGAGAGAGAGGTCAAACACATAGCTACTAGTACAAAACCTCAGCCCCGAGGGTGGACTACTCCCTCCTCATCATGGTGGCTGCTGGGATGATGAAGATGGCCTCTGGTGATGATTTCCCCCTCCGGAAGAGTGCCGGAACGGGGTCTAGATTGTTTTTTCGTGGCTACAAAGGTTTGCGGCGGCGGAACTTCTCATCTAGGGTTATTTCTAGGGGTTTATGTATTTATAGGATTTTTTGGCGTCGGTCTCACGCTGAGATGGGCCTCGAGGGGCCCACTACCCACTAGGGCTCGCTAGAGGGGGGTGGCGCACCCTGGTGCCTAGTGGGAAGCAGCCCCCCTCCAGTGGTTCTTTGCTCCAATATTATTCATTTGTTCCAAAATAAATATCCAAGAAGTTACGTCCAATTCCGAGAACTTTTATTTTTGCATAAAAAACAACACCATGGTAGTTCTGCTGAAAACAACGTCAGTCCGGGTTAGTTCCATTCAAATCATACCAAAACCATATAAAATTGTTGTAAACATGGCATGAATACTTCATAAATTATAGATACGTTGAAGATGTATCAGTGTTGTTTACATTGTTAGCTTGCTGACTCTTACTGGTTCGATGAACCTTGGTTCTTAACTGAGGGAAATACTTTCTGCTACTATGCTACATCACCTTCCCTCTTTCGGGAATCCAACAACTGCTACGGGAGTAGCAGTGTCACAGTACGGCGAGGCCATCCTAAATCGCGACCCCTGATTCTGAACGCAACTGGCCCAAAAAACGATTCGTCAAGCGAGCAACACAACGATGGGAATCAAGAGGGGCAAGAGCAGGAAAGACCGAAAGGAGAAGGGGAGGAGAAGAGCCAGGCACTTACGCGGGGATAAGAGAGAAGGCAAGCCACCACCCACCACCCTCTTTCCACGCCGTCGTACAGGGTTGTCCTGCGTGAACCAATCACGGGTGGACAAGCCACCTGGCGGGTGATACATCTCCAACGTATCTATAATTTTTTATTGTTTCATGCTATTATATTATCAATCTTGGATACTTTATATGCCTTTTTATGCAATTTTATATCATTTTTGGGAACTAACCTATTAACCCAGTGCCTAGTGCCAGTTGTTGTTTTCTGCTTGTTTTTGGTTTTCCAGAAAATCAGTACCAAATGGAGTCCAAACGCTATGAAACTTTTTGACAATTTTGTTCTGGACAAAAGAGACCCTAGAAGCTTTTGGAGGAGACCGGACGAAAAACGAGGAGACGACAAGGCAACATGGTGTGCCCTGAGGGGTAGGCGTGCCCTATTACCTTGTGGGCCCCACGTGGCTTCGTTTGACCTAATTCCACTTCTATAAATTCTCAAATATTGGGAAACCCCTAGAGAGCCACCCGAAACAATTTTTCCGCTGCCGCAAGCTTCCCTTCTTCCATGATCCCATCTAAAGGCCTTTTTTGGTACTCTGTCAGAGGGGGAATCGATCATGGAGGACCTCTAAATCAACCTTGCTACCCTACCGATGATGTGTGAGTAGTTCACCACAAACCTACGGGTCCATTGCTAGTAGCTAGATGGCTTCTTCTCTCTCTTTGATCTTCAATACAATGTTCTCCTCCATCTTCTTGGAGTTATATCCGATGTAATCTTCTTTTGCGGTGTGTTTGTTTGGATCCAATGAATTGTGGGTTTGTGATCAGAATATTCATGGAAAGAAATTGAGTCTTTTCTGAACTTTATTATGCATGATTATGATAGCTTTGTATTTCTCTGTGATCTATCCGTTTGGTTTGGCCAACTAGATTGATTTATCTTCAGTGGGAGAGGTGCTTTGTAATGGGTTCAATCTTGCAGTGTCCTCGTCTCGTGACAGAAGGGGTATTTAGGCACGTTTTTGTATTGTTTCCATTAAGGATAAAATGATGGGTTTTATTCATATTGCTTGAGTTTACTTTGTCTACATCATGTCATCTTACTTAAGGCGTTATTCTATTTGTCATGAACTTAATACCATAGATGCATGCTGGATAACGATCGATTGGTGGAATAATAGTAGTAGATGCAGGCAGGAGTTAGTCTACTTGTCACGGATGTGATGCCTATATATGTGATCATTGCCATGAATATCATCATAACAATTCTTCTTTCTATCAATTGCCCAATAGTAATTTGTCTACCCACCGCATGCTATTGTTTCGACAGAGAATCCTCTAGTGAAAACTATGGCCCCTGGGTCTACTTTAATCCTATTGCTAAAACCAAAAATACCTTGCTGCAATTTCACCCTTTTTATTTTACTTTTCTTTTTATCTATCTACCACTACCAGAATTAATCCTTGCAAGTAACGGGTTCAAGGGGATTGCCAACCCTCTTGCCCGTGTTGGGTGCAAGTATTTGCTTTTGTGTGTGTAGGTGCTGAAGACGAGAACTTGTGTGGTTCTCCTATTGGTTTGATAACCTTGGTTCTCACTAAGGGAAATACTTATCTCTACTATACTACTCCACCCTTCCTCTTCGGGAAAAATCCCAACGCAGCTTACAAGTAGCAAGGTCCTAACAACAAGGATTTGTGTGGTTCTCCTATTGGTTCAATAACGTTGGTTCTCTCTAAGGGAAATACTTCTCCGCTACTATATTGCTTCACCCTTCCTCTTCAGGGAAAATCACAACGCAGTTCACAAGTAGCACCACCGCATTCTATTCTACCTATAGTGCTATATCCATGGCTCACGCTCATGTATTGTGTGGGGTTGAAAATGCAAAGGCGTGTTAGAAGTATGATCCAATTGCCTGGTTTGACACCGAGTTGCTCATGATTTATATTTATGCGGTGAAGGCAGAGTCATGCCATGCTAACATGATAAAATGAGTACGGATAAATTTCGTTAAGGATCGTATATTTTGAAAAAGTAATGATTATGTTTCTTATATTGATGGATATTATTTTTTTGATATTATTACTTCATCGTTTCTCATCATTTATACCGTAAAGATATTACATAATAAACATCCTAGGTAGCATTCAACATCAAAAATTCTATTTTTAACATTTACCTACTCGAGGACGAGCATGAATTAAGCTTGGGGATGCCGATACGTTGCTACTTGTGAGCTGCATTGAGATTTTCCCTGAAGAGGAGAGGATATTCAATATAGTAGAGATAAGTAATTCCCTCAGTGAGAACCAAGGTTATCTAACCAGTAGGAGAATCACGCAAAGCCTCGTGAACAACACCTGCACACAGAAAAGCAAATACTTGCACCCAATGTGGGCAAGAGGGTTGTCAATCCCCTTGAACTCGTTACTTGCAAGTATTAATTCTGATAGTGGTAGATAGAAAAGTAAATTGCAAAACAAAATAAAAGAAATGAGATTGCAGGAAGGTATTTTTGGATTTTATATATGATAAAAGTAGACCCGGGGCCATAGTTTTCACTAGAGGCTTCTCTCTCGAACACATAGCATATGGTGGGTAAACAAATTACTGTTGGGCAATTGATAGAAAAGCGCATAGTTATGACGATATTCAAGGCAATGATCATGTATATAGGAATCACGCCCGAGACAAGTAGACCGACTCCTGCCTACATCTACTACTATTACTGCACCAATCGACCGCTATCCAGCATGCATCTATGGTATTAAGTTCATGAAAAATGGAGTAATGCCTTAAGCAAGATGACATGATGTAGACAAAGTAAACACAATCAATATGAATAAACCCCATAATTTTACCCTTAATGGCAACAATAAAAATATGTGTCTTATCCCCTACTATGTCACTAAGATACAGAGCACTGCAAGATTGAGCCCATTACAAAGCACCTCTCCCACTAAAGATAAATCAATCTAGTTGGCCAAACCAAACGGATAGATCGGAGAGAAATACAAACCTATAACAATCATGCATAATAAAGTTCAGAAAAGACTCCATTACTTCTCATAAATATTCAGATGATAAACACACAATTCATCGGATCCCAACAAACACACCGCAAATGAAGATTACATCGGATGGAACTCCAAGAACACCAAGGAGAACATTGTATTGATGATCAAAGAGAGAGAGAGAAGAATCCATCTAGCTACTAGCTATGGACCCATAGGTCTGTGGTGAACTACTCACGCATCATCAGAAGGCATCAATGATGATGTAGAAGCCCTCCGTGATCGATATCCCCTCTGGCAGAGTACCGGAAAAGGCCTCCAGATGGGATCGCAGAAGAACAGAAGCTTGCAGCGGCAGAAAAAGTGTTTCGGGTGGATCTCAGGTGGTTTCCCAATATTTGAGAATTTAGAGAGGTGGAATTAGGTCAGACAGAGCCTCAAGGGGCCCACAAGGTAACAGGGCGCGACCCCCCAGGGCATGCCCTGTTGCCTTGTCGTCTCCTTGTTTGTCCTCTAGTTTCCTCCCGAAGCTTGTAGGTTCTCTTATCTCTAGAAAAAAAATTGTCAAAAAGTTTTGTAGCATTTGGACTCCGTTTGGTACTGATTTTCTGGAAAACCAAAAAACAAGCAGAAAACAACCGGCACTAGGCGCTGGGTTAATAGGTTAGTCCCAAAAAATGATATAAAATAGCACAAAAAGGCATGTAAAGTATCCAAGATTTATAATATAATAGCATGAAACAATCAAAATTATAGATATGTTGGAGACGTATCATCATGCCCAAGCTTAATTCCTGCTCGTCCTCGAGTAGGTAAATGATAAAAATAGAATTTTTGATGTGAAATGCTACCTAGCATGTGTATCATGTAATCTCTTTACGGTATAATCATTGAGAAATGATGAAGTAATAACATCAACATAATAATATCCATGAATATAAGAAGCATAATCATTACTTTTTCAATATATACGATCCTTAACGAATGTCATCCCCCCTCATTTTATAATGTTAGCATGGCATTAGCTCCACTTTCACCGCAAAAATTTAAATCATGAGCACCAAGGTGTTAAACCAAGCAATTGGATTGTACTTCTAACGCGCTTTAGCATTCTCAACTCGCACGCATTACATGAGCGTGAGCCATGGACATAGCACTAAGTGGAATAGAATGCGGTGATAGGGATCAATACGGAGAAGTCAAAAAGGGAGAAAGTGTCGCATCAACTAGGCGGATCAATGGGCTATGGAGATGCCCATCAATCGATATCAATGTAAGGAGCAGGGATTGCCATGCAACAGATGCACTAAGAGCTATAAGCTCGACTAAAACTAAGTGGGTGTGCATCCAACTTGCTTGCTCATGAAGACCTCGGGCATTTGAGGAAACCCATCATCGGATTATACAAGCCAAGTTCTATAACATTAAATTCCCACTAGTATATGAAAGTGACAACATATAAAACTCTCTATATGAAAAACATGGTGCTGCTTTGAAGCACAAGTGTGCTAAAGGATAGTAACATTGCCCCTTCTCTCTTTTTCTCTCTTTTTTCGTGGGGCTTTTTTTTGCCTATTTACTTTTCGTCTGGTTCCTCATCCTGACTTGTGGGGGAATCACTGTCTCCATCATTCTTTCCTCAATGGGACAATGCTCTAATAATGATGATCATCACACTTTTATTTACTTGCAACTCAATATTACAACTCGATACTAGAACAATATGACTCTATATGTATGCCTCTGGCAGTGTACCGGGATGTGAAATGATCTAGCATAACATGTATGATAATGATGAATGGTGGCTGAGCCACAAATACTTTGTCAGCTATATGATCATGCAAAGCAATATGACAATGAACGTGTATGTCATAAAAATGGAACGGTGGAAGTTGCATGGCAATATATCTCGGAATGGCTATGGAAATGCCAGAATAGGTAGGTATGGTGGCTGTTTTGAGGAAGGTAAAGGGGTTTATGTGTGAAAGAGCGTATCATATTACGGGGTTTGGATGCGCCAGCTAAGTTTGCGCCAACTCTTGAGGTAAGAAAGGGCATTGCATGGTACCGGAGAGGCTAGCAAATGGCAGAAAGATAGAAGTGTGTATAATCCATGGACTCACATTAGTCATAAAGAACTCACATACTTATTGCGAAAGTCTATTAGCCCTCGAAGCAAAGTACTAACCGCATGCCCCTAGAGAGGAGGTTGGTAGGAGTTAACCATCGTGCGCCCCCGATTGTAACAACACAGAGGATTTCAATCAGACCTAAGATTGCTCGGACTTCCCCGTCATGCCATGACCAACATTTAGATGAACGGTGACAACAAACTTTAATACCGATATTTATACTAACCAATGATCGTGAACCTATACCCTTTCTACGACATCAATATTATTAAACCATACATTTCCTTTTTAGTGATGTACATGAAAGTTTTTATTATATCCCACTTGAATACCTATCATATCAGGACCAATTTTATAACACGTGCATATTGCCATTACTATTTATTTGAGTCTTAAAAATATATAAGTGAAGCATGAGATTGTAACTATTTTTTTAAATATAACAACCGCCGTGCTCTAAAAGATATAAGTGAAGCACTAGAGCAACTGCCTAGCTCAAAGATATAATTGAAGCACATATAGTATTCTAACAAATCACGAATAAATGCGTGTCCCTCTCAAAAGGTGTGTGCAGCAAATGATGGTTGTGGAAAACTAAAAAGCAAATAAAGAAATGACTACTATAATACAAGACGCTCCAAGCAAAACTCATATCATGTGATGAATAAAAATGTAGCTCTAAGTGATATACCGATAGATTGTAATCGAAAGAGGGGATGCCATCTGGGGCATCCCCAAGCTTAGATGCAGAGATAGATGGAAGTTACTTACCTCCCCTCGTATTAGAGGGAACGATCTTGGTTCTGGGATCTTAAAGATTCTTCATAGTGATAAATTGATATAAATCCCAAGGGACTCAACAAATACAGCTATGCTCCCCGGCAACGGCGCCAGAAAAAGTGTCGATAACCCAGAAGTATAGGGGATCGCAATAGTTTTCGAGGGTAGAGTATTCAACCCAAATTTATTGATTCGACACAAGGGGAGCCAAAGAATATTTGTAAGTATTAGCAGTTGAGTTGTCAATTCAACAACACCTGGAGATTTAATATTTGCAGCAAAGTGATCAGTAGCACAGTAGTATGATAGTTTTGAAAGCAGTAATAGCAGTAACAGTAACGGTAACAGTGATAGCAATAATTTTGTAGCAGTTGTAACAGTAGCAGCAACAGTTGTAACTTAGCAAGAACAATATGTGAAAAGTTCATAGGCACTGGATCGGTGATTGCTTTGGATGATATTCATCATATAACAGTCATAACCTAGGGCGACACAGAACTAGCTCCAGTTCATAAATATAATGTAGGCATGTATTCCCTAAATAGTCATACGTGCTTATGGAAAAGAACTTGCATGACATCTTTTGTCCTACCCTCCCGTGGCAGTGGGGTCCATAAGGAAACTAAGGGATATTAAGGCCTCCTTTTAATAGAGAACCGGAACAAAGCATTAACACATAGTGAATACATGAACTCCTCAAACTACGGTAATCACCGGAAAGAATCCCAATTATTGTCACCTTGGGGTATGTGGATCGTAACACGTAATAGGTGCGTATAACTTGCAAGATTGGATCAAGAACATAGATATGATGGTGAAAACATAAACGGTTCAGATCTGAAATCATGACACTCGGGCCCTAGTGACAAGCATTAAGCATAGCAAAGTCGTAGCAACATCAATCTCAGAACATAGTGGATACTTGGGATCAAGCCCTAACAAAACTAACTCGATTACATGATGAATCCCATCCAACCCCTCACCGACCAGCAAGCCTACGAAGGAATTACTCACTCCCGGTGGGGAGCATCATGGAATTGGTGATGAAGAAGGGTTGGTGATGACGAAAATAGAAGATTCCCCTCTCCGGAGCCCCGAACGGGCTCCAGATCTGGCCTCCCGATGAAGAATAGGAGGTAGCGGCAGCTCCATTTCGTAAAACGTGATGAAACTTCCTCTCGTATTATTTTTCTCCAAAAATAGGAATTTATAGAGTTGGAATTAGGGTCAGCGGAGCCTCGTGGGCCCTACTACCCACCATGGCACGCTAGAGGGGGTGGCGCATCCTGGTGCCTTGTGGGCTGCTGGGCCCCTCCAGTGGGTCTTGGTTCCAGTAATTTTTATTTATTCTAAAATAATTTTACAAAAAGTTTCGTCCAATTATGAGATCTTTTATTTCTGCACAAAAACAACACCATGGTAGTTCTGCTGAAAAAAGCGCCAGTCCGGGTTAGTTTCATTCAAATCATGCAAATTAGAGTCCAAAACAAGAGCAAAAGTGTTAGGAAAAGTAGATACGGTGGAGACGTATCAACTCCACCAAGCTTAACCCATTGCTTGTCCTCAACAATTCAGTTGACAAACTGAAAGTGACAAAGAAAAACTTTTACAAACTCTTTTTCTCTTGTTTACATATATATGCTTAAATAGCACCCAGGTTTTTAGCAAAGATCATAACTAACCATGTAGATGATAACTCTTAAAAATTATATTTACTCATATCAATGGCGTAATCAACTAGCGAGCAATAATAAAATATTTCAAATGCCAAGACTTTGTCAAAACAAGCATGATAAAATATGACAATAGTGGTATCTCGCTAGCCCTTTCTGAGATCACAAAACATAAATGCAGAGCACCTCCAAAGTTCAGGCAGCGACTAGACATTGTAATTCATTGTAGAAGAGATCCAGTCATGATGCATTCAACATTAACTACACATAATGCATGAGGATGACAATAGTGCTCTCAGGACTGGTGCTTGTTTGAGAAGGTGATGACTCAACATAAAAGTAAATAGATAGGCCCTTTGTAGAGGGAAGCAGGGATTTGCTGAGGTGCCAGAGCTCGAAGCTTAAATCAGAGATAAATAAAATTTTGGGAGGTATACTCTTCCTGTCAACGTCACGACCAAGAGTTTTCAATATCTTCCATGCTAAACACATTAGCGGTGGTTCCCAAGCGGTAAAAGTAAAGTTTACTCCCCCTCCACCATCAAACATAAGCCATGGCTAGCCGAATCCTTGGGTGCCCTCCATACCAACAACAGTCCGGGGGAGTTTTGTTTAATTATTTGTAATTTTTGACTTCGGGACTGGGCATCCCTATTACCAGCCCCTCTCGTGCAAAGACGAGTGAATAAACACTCATCATGAGAATAACCCGCTTAGCATGGAAGATACTAACCACCCCCTGTCACTCCATGAGCAGACCAGGCACACAACAGATGTTCATTTGAATAATTAGAGGTGGCACATGAAAATTTACTTGGAACGGTAGGGTAATACTGTATATAGGTAGATACAGTGGACTCATCTGGAATAACTTTGGTTTAGGGATTTTGATGCACAAGCAGTATTCCCGCTTAGTATAGGTGAAGGCTAGCAAATAGGTTGAGAAGCGACCAGCTGAGAGCGAAAACGGTCATGATCATGCATTATGAATAATTAACATTGAGTACTAGCATGAGTAGGATATAAGCATGTGTTGGGGAACGTAGTATTTCAAAAAAATTCCTACGATTACGCAAGATCTATCTAGGAGAAGCATAGCAATGAGCGGGGAGAGTGTGTCCACGTACCCTCGTAGACCGAAAGCGGAAGCGTTTAGTAACGCGGTTGATGTAGTCGAACGTCTTCACGATCCAACCGATCCAAGTACCGAACGCACGGCACCTCCACGATCTGCACATGTTCAGCTTGGTGATGTCCCTCGAACTCTTGATCCAGTTGAGGCCGAGGGAGAGTTTCGTCAGCACGATGGCGTGGTGACGGTGATGATGAAGTTACCGACGCAGGGCTTCGCCTAAGCACTACGACAATATGACCGAGGTGGAAATCTGTGGAGGGGGGCACCACACACGGTTAAACAATCAACTTGTGTGTCTATGGGGTGCCCCCCTCCTCCGTATATAAAGGAGTGGAGGAGGGGAGGGCCGGCCCTCTCATGGCGCGCCCAAGGGGGGAGTCCTACTCCCGGTGGGAGTAGGATTCCCCCTTCCCTAGTTGGAGTAGGAGAGGAAGGAAGGAGGAGAGAGGGAGAAGGAAAGGGGGCCCGGCCCCCCACCCCAATTCGGATTGGGCTTGGGGGGGGGGCACCCCCACCTTGGCTGCCTCCTCCTCTCTCCCACTAAGGCCCAATAAGGCCCATAGACTCCCCGAGGGGTTCCGGTAACCCTCCGGTACTCCGGTAAATGCCCAAACTCACCCAGAACCATTCCGATGTCCAAACATAGTCGTCCAATATATCAATCATTATGTATCGACCATTTCGAGACTCCTCGTCATGTCCGTGATCTCATCCGGGACTCCGAACTACCTTCGGTACATCAAAACACATAAACTCATAATACCGATCGTCATCGAACATTAAGCGTGCGGACCCTACGGGTTCGAGAACTATGTTGACATGACCAAGACTCATCTCCGGTCAATAACCAATAGTGGAACCTGGATGCTCATATTGGCTCCCACATATTCTACGAAGATCTTTATCGGTCAAACCGCATAACAACATACGTTGTTCCCTTTGTCATCGGTATGTTACTTGCCTGAGATTCGATCCTCGGTATCATCATACCTAGTTCAATCTCGTTACCGGCAAGTCTCTTTACTCGTTCCGTAATGCATCATCTCATAACTAACTCATTAGTCACATTGCTTGCAAGGCTTCATATGATGTGCATTACCGAGAGGGCCCAGAGATACCTCTCCGACAATCGGAGTGACAAATCCTAATCTCGATCTATGCCAACTCAACAAACACCATCGGAGACACCTGTAGAGCATCTTTATAATCACCCAGTTACGTTGTGATGTTTGATAGCACACAAGGTGTTACTTCGGTATTCGGGAGTTGCATAATCTCATAGTCAGAGGAACATGTATAAGTCATGAAGAAAGCAATAGCAACAAACTAAACGATCATCGTGCTAAGCTAATGGATGGGTCTAATCAATCACATCATTCTCTAATGATGTGATCCCGTTCATCAAATGACAACACATGTCCATGGCTAGGAAACTTAACCATCTTTGATTAACGAGCTAGTCAAGTAGAGGCATACTAGGGACACTCTGTTTGTCTATGTATTCACACATGTACTAAGTTTCCGGTTAATACAATTCTAGCATGAATAATAAACATTTATCATGAAATAAGGAAATAAATAATAACTTTATTATTGCCTCTAGGGCATATTTCCTTCAGCACGATGAACATAAATATCATGGAGGGTATGTTGGTTTTGATTCAAGTACATGCGTGCACATGCGCCAAGTCAAGCCACTCGAAACATTCAGAGGAGGATACCATATCATCATACTACATCACAACCATTTTAATGCATGTTGACATCTAAAATAAATCATTATTCATTGCTAGCTACTTAAGCATGACATGAGCAACTATAATCTCTAATTGTCATCATAAACATGTTTAATCATAATATGCTGAATCATGGATACTGAGTTAAACATATTTACAAAAACAAAAACAAGTTGAGTTCATACCCGCTTTTCCTACCTCAGTCAATTCATCATATATCATCATTATTTCCTTTCACTTGCATGACCAAATGATGTGAAAATAATAATAGTGCAAGAGTGTCGTGGACTAAGCTAGAATCTGCAAGCATTTTATTCAAAAGGAGAAGACAAGGTAATTTGGGCTTTTTGTTAGATCAACATTAATGCTTATGAGAGCCACTCAACGTTTTCATCGTGGTCTTCTCCTTGGTACGACTCAACAAAAGAAAAGAATTTCAAAGAAACGCACTAAAATATTTTTGGAGTTTTTAGTTTTTGCTTGAAGAAAGCAAATTAAAGAAGGTAAAACAAAAACAAGAAAAACTATTTACACGGGAAAGTTCCCAACAAGCAAAGAAGAATCGAGAAATCTTTTTGGGTTTTCTTTTAATACTACAACTAATTTAAACTAGAAATAAAAACCGAAAAGAAGAGGGAACTGTTTTTGGATTTTTCCAAAGTTTTTCAAACACACAAGAAGAAAGCGAGAAAATAAAACTAGCATGGATAAAACAATGAAAAAGTGTGGACACCGACAACTGAAATGTGTGAACATGGATGTAATGTCGGTGGGCATACGTACTCCCCCAATCTTAGGCTTTTGGCCTAGCTTGGTAATCACCACCCGTAGCCCGGATAATACTTTGAATGATAGCTTGTGGAGGCTCTCGGTGCGGCCTCCTCAGCCTGGCGAGCGGTCGCTACTGCCGCGTTGTACTCGCGCATTTCTCTCTCAAGAATGTAATATCTTTCTTTTCCTTGGTAATCAAAGAGAGCAGGTGCAGGCAAAGTAACAGATACAATGTGCTTCTTATCATACATCAAGTTATAATTATAATTAGTGGTTCTACACTTAAGGAACTTATGATGCTGCATGGCTCCAAAGTCCAAGTACTGTGTGGGTACAATAGGATCATTGGGCCAAGGTGACACACCTAGTTCCCTAGCTACACGGGAACTATAAATCCCTTCATAAAAACAGCCACTATCAGCATTGCGTTGCAACCTCCATGCAACTGTTGCTCCTAGATTATAACATTTAATTCCAGTCAGAGCAGTGTGTATGAGGCTCAAGTCTGGGGCACAGAGAGTACTACAATCTTGTTTGCCCACGAGGCATTTGCCATTAAAGAGTGCAAAGTAACGAATTAATGGAAAGTGTATGCTATTTATTCTACCTTGTGTCACTCCTCTATTCTCACCACAGCATAAACTAGTTAGAAAGGTTCATACTCAGATGTTGGTGGTTCGTCCAGCGAACCCCAGTATGGAATTTTGCATGCAACACAGAATCATTCTAGAGGCATGGTGAAGGCATTATCATAAAGGCTGAATGAAACTCTAGATTCTCGAGAATGATATTTAAATTTCTTGGTGAACATCTGAGTCAAGTTGCGATGCTGAATGCACTTATCTGTGATAAAGGGAGCAAGCTCGGTGTTGTGAACATACTGCTCAAATTCTTCTTTAATACCTGCTCCTAACATGAATTCATTACACGACCATAAGCACGATTTGGTGTCGGCGTCCGCATCGAGCTTTCACTTGGCTCAACATAAGACCCTTGAATCGAGCTCTCGCTCGGTGATGCCCCCAAGGACTTCCTCCTCGAGGAACTCCTAAAGAGGTGCATTTTGACTTGCGAACAATTTCTGAAAAAAATTGGGACACAAAATGATGTCAATAAAACTTAACCAAATTGATAGCAACTACTCATATGGACGTCTAGAGGCTATATCAAGCATTCAAACTACTTGGAACTCAAAGAATTCAACATGCAAGCTCATTTACAGCAGCACCAAGAGTAGCTAATTACTCAAAATATAAACCACTAGAACAAAAACTAATTGGAGCAATGGAGGAGTCACATACCAAGTAGCAATCCCCCAAAACAGTTTCGAAAACGGAGCTTCAAGCAAAGAGATCAAAATCCACGGGGTTTGAGAGCAAGAACACGAGAGAGAGAGCAATGGTGATTTTTTTCTGGAGGTAAGTGATGAAGTGGAATGAAGGGATAAGTGAGGGGGCCACGTGGGGCCCACTACCCACCAGGGCGCGCCTGGGGTAGCTAGAGCGCCCTGGTGCCTTGTGGGAACCAAGGGCACCCCCCCCTCTGGTGTTATTTGCATCAAATATAGAAATATTCGAAAAAATCATGTTAAAATTTCAGGGCATTCTGAGCACTTTTATTTTTGGGTCATTTTTTATTGCATGAAAAATTCAGAAAATAGGATAAACATGGCATTTAATTGCATTTAACTAAAAGTAACAGAAAATAAAAAGTGGGTATAGAAGGTTGTGCTTACTAAATTCATCGACCACATGCCTCTAAAAAATGATCCATTAATAAGGTTGATCAAGTCTTATTAACAACCACTTTCGATTAGCATGAACCCGAAGAACTTTCGTAAAACACTAAGTTACCTCAACGGGGATATACATATCCCCAACAATAAGTATTTCATATTTCTTTTTGGCAGTAGGGAGAGGGAGTTGAAAACTTCCAATAGTAATTGTCGGAGATTTTTCAATAACATTAATACCATTCACTTGAAATTGTTTCTTCGGAAAGTGCACTGTATGCTCATTACCATTGATATGAAAAGTGACTTTGCTTTTATTGCAATCAATAACAGCCCGTGCAGTATTCAAAAAGGGTCTACCAAGGATAATCGACATGTTTTCGTCCTCAGGCATATCAAGTATAAAAAAGTCTGTTAAGATAGTAACATTTGCAACTACAACGGGCACATCCCCACAAACACCGATAGGTATGGCAGTTGATTTGTCAGCCATTTGCAATGATATTTCAGTAGGTGTGAGTTTATTCAAATCAAGTCTTTTATATAAAGAGAAAGGCATAACACTAACACCTGCTCCCAAATCACATAGAGCAGTTTTGACATAGTTTCTTTTGATAGAGCATGGTATAGTTGATATTCCGGGATCTCCTAGTTTTTTAGGTACTCCATCCTTAAAAGAATAATTACCAAGCATGGTGGACATTTCAGCTTCAGGTATTTTTCTTTTATTAGTGATAATGTCTTTCATGTATTTAGCATAAGGGGCCATCTTTAAAATATCAGTCAAACGAGTACGCAAAAAGACTGGCCTAAGCATTTCAGCAAAGCGTTCAAATTCTTCCTCATCCTTTTTCTTGCATGGTTTAGGTGGAAAGGGCATGGGTTTCTGAACCCATGGTTCTCTTTCTTTGCCATGTTTTCTAGCAACAAATTCTCTTTTATCATAACGTTTATTCTTAGGTTGTGGGTTATCAAGATCAACAGCAGGTTCGATTTCAACATCATTATTTGGTTCTTTATCATTTACTGGTTGGGTGTCTTCATGAACAACATCATTATCATTTTCATTATCACTAGATGAATGTTCATTACGATATTGTGTTTCAGCATCAGAAATAGAAACATCATTATTATCCTCAGAAGGTTTCTCTATCTCAGGTTCACTAGAAGTATGCAAAGTCCTATCATTTTTCTTTTTCTTTTTCTTTTTCTTTTTAGAAGGACTAGGTGCATCAATATTAATTCTTTGAGAGTCTTGTTCAATTGTTTTAGGATGACCTTCAGGATAAAGTGGCTCCTGAGTCATTTTGCCTCCTCTAGTTGCTACACTAACAACATAATCATTCATATTATTATTCATTTCATTAAGCAGCTCACTTTGAGATTTAGCAACTTGTTCTAACTAAGTTCGAACCATAGACGCATGTTTTCCTACACCTCTAACATCATTTGTAATTCTAAACAACAAGTCACTCAAGCGAGCAATCATGTCAGAATTTTGTTTCAATTGTTTCATAACATTTGCATTGAGGTGATCTTGTTTTCTAATGTAGTTGTCAAATTCATGCAAGCAATGACTAGGATGTTTATTGTAAGGGATGTCACCTTCATCAAACTTTAATAAATAATTTACCTCTACTACGTGTGGTGGTGGTGGTGTGTCAAGACCATGCATTTCTTCAATAGGTGGTAAATTCTTAACATCTTCGGCTTTAATACCTTTTTCCTTCATACATTTCTTTACCTCTTGCATATCTTCAGGACTGAGAAATAATATACCCCTCTTCTTTGGAGTGGGTTTAGGAGGTGGTTTAGGAAGTGTCCAATCATCATAATTCTTCAAGATAGTATTCAATAGTTCCTCAGCTTGTTCAACGGTTCGTTCCATGAAAACACAACCAGCACAACTATCTAGGAAGTTCCTAGAAGCATCAGTTAGTCCATTATAGAAGATATCAAGTATTTCATTTTTCTTAAGAGGATGATCAGGCAAAGCATTAAGTAGTTGAAGGAGCCTCCCCCAAGCTTGTGGGAGACTCTCTTCTTCAATTTGCACAAAGTTAAATATTTCCTATAAGGCAGCTTGTTTCTTATGAGTAGGAAAATATTTTTTCGGAGAAGTAATAAATCATATCCTCGGGACTACGCACACAACCAGGAGCAAGAGCATTGTACCAAATCTTAGCATCACCTTTTAAAGAGAAAGGAAATAACTTAAGAATATAGTAGTAGCGAATTTTTTCCTCATGAGCAAATAGGGTGGCTATATCATTTAATTTAGTAAGACGTACCACAACAGTTTCAGTTTCATAACCATGGAAAGGATCAGATTCAACCAGACTAATTAACTCTGGGTTGACAGAGGAATCATAATCCTTATCAGTAATAAAGATAGGTGAAGTAGCAAACTTAGGATCATATTGCATCCTAGCATTCATGGATTTTTCTTTCAACTTGACTAGCAATTTCTTCAGATCATCCCTATCCTTACAAGCAAGAAAATATATAGCAACCTCTCCATCCATAACATAACGCTTAGGTATCTCAGGAAATTCGTATCTAGGAGAGCTAGGTCTAAGGTGTTTCATAATTCTCAGTTTCAGTAATTTCCTTTTCTTTAGCTTTAGCAAGTTGTTCATCAAGAAATTCACCTAGTGTCACATTATCATCAAGCAAAGTACTAGCATCATCAGAAGCATCATTCATAGAAGAAGTAGGATCGTCAATTACTTGCAACATATCAGGATTAATAGCATGTGGTGGTGTTGCAAGTATACTCAAAACAAAAGGTGAATCAAGTGCAGAGCTAGATGGCAGTTCCTTACCTCCCCTCATCTTAGAGGGAACGGTCTTGGTTCTGGGATCTTTCAGATTCTTCATAGTGATAAATTGATATAAATCCCAAGTGACTCAACAAATATAGCTAGGCTCCCCGGCAACGGTGCCACAAAAAGGTCTTGATAACCCACAAGTATAGGGGATCGCAACAGTTTTCGAGGGTAGAGTATTCAACCCAAATTTTTTGATTCGACACAAGGGGAGCCAAAGAATATTTGTAAGTATTAGCAGTTCAGTTGTCAATTCAACCACACCTGGAGATTTAATATCTGCAGCAAAGTGATCAGTAGCACAGTAGTATGATAGTTTTGATAGCAGTGATAACAGTAACAGTAACGGTAATAGTGATGGCAATAATTTTGTAGCAGTTGTAATAGTAGCAGCAACAGTAGTAACTTAGCAAGAACAATATGTGAAAAACTCGTAGGCACTGGATCGGTGATTGCTTTGGATGATATTCATCATATAACAGTCATAACCTAGGGCGACACAGAACTAGCTCTAGTTCATAAATATAATGTAGGCATGTATTCCCTAAATAGTCATACGTGCTTATGGAAAAGAACTTGCATGACATCTTTTGTCCTACCCTCTCGTGGCAGCGGGGTCCATAAGGAAACTAAGGGATATTAAGGCCTCCTTTTAATCGAGAACCAGAACAAAGCATTAACACATAGTGAATACATGAACTCCTCAAACTACGATAATCACCGGAAAGAATCCCAATTATTGTCACCTTAGGGTATGTGGACCATAACACGTAATAGGTGCGTATAACTTGCAAGATCGGATCAAGAACATAGATATGATGGTGAAAACATAAATGGTTCAGATATGAAATCATGACACTCGGGCCCTAGTGACAAGCATTAAGCATAGCACTGTCATAGCAACATCAATCTCAGAATATAGTGGATACTTGGGATCAAGCCCTAACAAAACTAACTCGATTACATGATGAATCACATCCAACCCCTCACCGACCAGCAAGCCTACGATGGAATTACTCACTCCTGGTGGGGAGCATCATGGAATTGGTGATGAAGGAGGGTTGGTGATGACGAAGACCGAAGATTCCCCTCTCCAGAGCCCCGAACGGGCTCCAGATCTGGCCTCCCAATGAAGAACAGGAGGTGGCAGCGCCTCTGTATCATAAAACATGATGAAACTTCCTCTCGTATTTTTTCTCCGAAAATAGGAATTTATAGAGTTGGAATTAGGGTCAGCGGAGCCTCGTGGGCCCCACTACCCACCAGGGCGCGCCAGAGGGGGGTGGCGTGCCCTGGTGCCTTCACTACAAAAAAAGACACATCCGTGGCATTTTGGGCCGAATGAATTTTTTTCTGTCATGCTTATGACACTTCTATGATGATAATTGTGACAAAACCACATATCATCATAGATGTGGTGGGCTCCTACTTCTATGACAAAAAAAATCATGACAGAAAATGGGCTTTTCGTCCTGGGCGGGCCGGGGACGCACCTGATGACATTCTTTGGGCCGTCCATGAAGGAAAAATCATGGTAGAAGCGAGGGCGACGAAAATTTCGGGGAGTTCCCGGTTATGGTGGGTGGTCGGGGCCGAGCGATGCACTGTGGTTTGCGCGTTTCTCTCTCGTACGCACGTGTGTGCGAGGCATTGGGCTCTAACTGAACCCGAGCGATCACACTATAGCTACGTTACTGAAACCGAGCGATCGATCGACCCCATTGCTGTTAACTAAACCCGAGCGATTCATTCGCTGCTGACTGAACCCGAGTGATTCCTTTCCTGCTGCTGCTAACTGAACCAGAGCGATCGATCACTGCTGCTGCTTACTGAAGCCGATCGAGCCCCCGTGTGAGACGTAGCCAGCCGGTGTTGGGTTGCCTCTCGATGAACAGTGACTGTTGCTACCGTGCGCGCTGTACGTAGAACGAGTCGAGACGTGGTGTGTCGAGCCGGTTGGTTGGCTGTGGATGAACAGTTCCTGGTGGGGGTTGGATGAACAGGACCCCGTGGTAGTAGAGGCCGTTGCCGCTGGATGAACAGAACCCCGATCGAGGCGGCCGCCACACACCTGAGCCGTTTGGGGGTGGATGAACAGAACCCCGTGGAGGGCTTGTTGAACAGTAGCCGGTGGAGGCTGGATGAACAGTAGCCCGTGGATGAACAGTAGCTGGTGGAGGCAGGAGGAGGACACGATGGATGAACAGTAGTAGGTGGAGGCTGGAGGAAGTCGATGGTGGATGAACAGTAGCCCATGGAGGCTGAAGCGAGGCACTAGACGGTGGATGAACAGTAGCCCGTGGAGTCCTGTTTTGCGGTATGCCACACCCCTGCCGATCAACAACACCCCGTTTCGACCGTAGGAGCTCGAACACAAGTCTGTTTCCTCCGTTCTGTGGTACGCCAGACACTTCCTGTGAATAGGACCCCGTTTCAACCGTACGCGGTCGAACAGAAGGCCATTTCCTCTGTTCTGCGGTATGCCAGACCTCATTTCGGCTGTTTCGTCCAAGCTGGTTGGCTCCCGATGAACACGACGCTGTTTCCTCCATTGCGACCCAGCCGGTTGGCTGCGAACAGGACGATGACGCTGTAAGCATTCGAGACCCCGCCCGTATGTACGTACGTAGCCGTATTTACTTTCTTGCAGCGTGGTTGTACGTACGTGTACATGATATAGACAGGACTCCGTGACATGCTACGTCCGCGCCTCTACTACGACACGTGCCGCTCCTTATTCGGCCATGGTTCATCGCTGGAAAGAGACCGATCGACCAGTATGTACGTACACGTTCGCAACCAGACAGACAACGCTACGTACGCTTCGACAGGGTGGGTCCCAGCCATCAGGGAGGAGAAGGACGCACTCCCTTGCGTGCAAAGATATATGTGGTGGGTCCCAGCTATCCGGGGGAGGAATCATTTTTTTGCGAGTAATAAGGAGGCACTTCCTTGTGTTCGAAGATGTAGCTGGTGGGTCCAGCTATCAGCCTCACCATGTACAATCGTCTTTCGATGGCTGTCGTTCATTGACAATGTTGACCATGCCACGCGGAGAGCACCAAGGCGGTGGACGACGGCGAGGCCCGGTAAGGGAATGATGCGGAGCTGAGGAAGATGAGGCATTGGATGCCCACGCGGAGGGGAGTACGAGGGTTCACTGGTTCCGCCGCGGTGTGAGGCTGCCGTCGCCGGAGAATAACACGGGGTGTGGGTGAGTAGAGGGAAGGCCTGGCCGGCAGTGGGATTAGGGTGGGGCGGTGAGGCCTGCGCGGCAGCACTGCCGCCCACAGGTGGCAGGAGCAGACGGTCCCGCCGGCGCTGATTTGGGCGGCTGGACCAAGAAGATCAGAGGTTGAAGAAGCAGCACGGCTATTGGATTAACATCCAACGGTCCAGCTGCTAGAATCATTTGTTGACTAAATTGACAAAGCCCTGCGTACGCGTTAGCTTAGTATGCGTCAGCTTAGTAGGCCCACAAGTCAGCGTAATAAGGAGGCACTTGCATGTGTGGGTCCCTACTGTCAGCCTCTCCACTTACATCCCTCTTCCGATGGCTGTCATTTGTTGACCCTGTTGACCATGCCGCACCAAGAGCACCAATGTGGTGGACGACGGCGAGGCCCAGGAAGGGAATGACCTGGAGCCAGCGAAGCCACAGCAGTGGATGCCCACGCTGAGGGGAGTACGAGGGCTGACTGGTCGGTTGCGAGGTGAGGCTGTCGTCGCCGGAAAATAACAGGAGGTGCGGGTGGGTAGAGGGATGGCCTGGCCAGCGGTGGGAGTAGGGTGGGCCGGTGAAGCCTGCACGGCATCATAGCCGGCCACAAGAGGAGGGAGCAGGCAGTCTCGCCGGCGCTGGTTTAGGTGGCTGGAGCAGGAAGATCAGAGATTGAAGAAGCACGTCGGCCGTTGGATGGACATCCAACAGTCACTGCTACTAGAATCGTGTGTTGACTATAAGTTGACAAAGCCTTGCGTAAACAAGTCATCCTCGAAATCTGTGGCGTGTACAGCCCATTTGCTATTATTTTTATAATTTACAGCCCATTTGCTAATTCATATGGAATTTATTGCAGCCCATTTTCCATTTATAGAATTGCTGCCCATTTTCTGGTCAGTACCAGGGTTAAAAATTTGAACTAAAAAATATGTGAAAATTTAAAAATTCGCATATTATTGCTGGGGTGCGAAATATTTTTTATCCCAAAATTAGGAGCCATACTAGAACTAATTTAAAAATAAAGTAATACTATGTTATGTTAAAATCCAATGAGATATAAAATATCAGTAAAGAACAAAAACAAAAAATGAAACTAATTGCCCATTTGCTATTTATTTTTTTGGAATTTGCAGCCCATTTCATATCACTTTTAAGATTTACTGCCCATATTCTGGCCAGGCCGGAATGCATCCCTCCTCGTCTTGAAAGATTTGCAGCCCAGTAAGTCAGAGAAAACAAATAGGCCTAGGTTGGGTATTCTTCAAAAAGAAATGGTGGGCTACCTATTTTTGCAAAGAAAAAACTGTTGGGCTGGTCATGTTGTTAGACGGGCCACAGAGACCGCACAACCCAGTGTGTCCGTAGGCGGAGGGGAGTACGAGGGTTCACTGGTTCTGGTGCGGGGTGAGCTGCCGTCGCCGGAGAAGAATAGGATGTCAGGGGGAGTAGAGGGATGGCCTGGCCAGCATTTCAGGGTACTACAGGGCAGCGATGCATGCACGGCAGCGCAACCAGCCGTAGAAGGCGGGAACAGGCGCTCCCGCCGGTGCAGGTTTGGTTTTGGCGACTGGACCGGTCAGACCCAAAAACTCATTATGCTGCATTAAAAATTAATTTTATATGGCTACAATTTATTGTAAAATGCTGTGGAGCACCTTTTTCTTCTTGAAGTTTTTTTCGAGACAATTATCTTCTTGAGGTGTGAAGCCGAGCACATTCAGAAGCCCTGGGATAAAGTGGTGTCACCAATGTGTTGGGCTGGGTTGGGCATTCTTATCCAAAAATAACAATGGACCAGAACTATTTACCACATTGACTACGATTTGCATGGGTCCGCTGGTTGTAGGAAGAAAATGGTGGGAGAAAAAAGACAGGTCTCTATCTTTGCCTAAGAATAATATCGACTGAATGAAACGACACTCTCATAGGAAATAATATCCTCCTGTTAAAATTTAACTTTTCAAATCGTAAATTTAAAGAACCGGTGCATGAGCATTAGCTTTATTTATTTATTTATGTTTAGGGGACCATGAGCATGTACCTGGGCCGGGTTCATGTGAGAGCCTCCCTTCCAGTTAATTATGGGCTCCTTTATTGGGCCTCCATCACTGGGATGCATGTGATCGACAAGTGGAAAATGTGTTCCGTACCAAAAATAGTATGCGCTACGTACAGGGCACTAAAGGATCGGACCCTGCAACGACTTCCAAAACATTGTGTTTATCATTCTAACAACACATTTATTCAACCAACAGACAAAATATATTACTGATTGTACATTGAAAATAGCAGCAGCAGCAACCAGGGCTGGGGGTGCAACAGAAGCAGTAAGCAGGCCAGAAGAGTAAAGACGCAGCTCTCTCTTCCAAACCAAACATCAGCCAGCATTACAAAAGGGCTACAAAAAAGAACAAGTGTATGCATCAAACTAAATAAAGATTCTACTACACCAAGTGTATGAATCTAACTAACTGGCTCAGTTAGATGTTACTATTTATTAAGCTGTGGAGATTGGCTGATGGCTTGAACCAGATGGGTGCCTGACGGGGGAAACTCTAGCCAACAGGTCGAAGTTTGATACTTGTGACCCTCTCTCCTACTTTGGGCTGCAGAGAATGGCGGCACATATCAGGGTATGGTGCATGGAGAGACGCATGGTACGTTGTGTACACACAGTTTTGCCTGATGAACGAAACCGCGCTGCCATCATGATCCTTGTCATCGGTTATCTCCTAGTTAATCGGATAATTCAGTCCAAGAAACAGAGAGCATGTACCAAGGCTACTTACCGGCCTCCAGTCAAAAATTCCTGAAGGCCCAGAGAAGCTGGGATCCTGCTCAAATACCTTGCAGTGACTGTGATTGTATTCCGCGAAACAACACGTCCGGTACGTGCGAATGATCATCAATCGTTCGTCGCCGTCTGATCGAGCCAGGAACTACCTGCAACTGCCATGCCACCTTTCTTTGAAAGGTTCAGGGATTAGGAAGGGTAGGGACACCAGGCGGCCAACAACATCGTATCAAGTTGGAGTCAAATAAAAAAGGGCTCGTACTGTAGTCAATCTTAAGAACAACATGTTATGAGCATGAATATTTTTTCAGTAAATGTTGACAGTAATATAAGCAAGCCATCATGATATCATAGGAAAGTAACATACTGCTGTAACAGCCCGTTGTAGCGATGACTGGAGTAGGCCGGCAATACGTCCAGCCATAGAAGGTGTCCACAGTGTAAATGAAGCCCTTGTGTTCAATGGCATCAGAGAGCCATGGAGGATGTATGATCCTGCGATGGCCATGCAGATTTATCCACTTACCCCAGTGGCCTGTCAGATAGGCGAGACCACGGTTGAAGAACGCAATTAGCCTGAAGTCTTTAAAATTCGCAGATCTTGTGGGCACTTGGCAGATTACAACCTTGAGCAAATCAAACTTGGTATCATGTTGGCTACTGTAAGATTTCGAGTATTCTGGGCCGCGGTGCCAAAGCAGTGCAGTGTTAATCGAAGGAAGGGGGATCAATCGCCGGGTGTAGACCTCCACGAGCATCCAGCTGCCGCGACCGTCGATGAGCACCATCCAAGACGTGTTCATGCCGACCCAGTACATACCATTAATGTAGTTGAGGGTGACGGGGATCAGATCGCAGTTGAGGGTGTTGATGCTTGCCACCCTACGATCGTTATGCTACATGACACGCCATTTCTGAAGATCAGGCGGCATCAGCAAGCAAGGAGCTGGCTTAAAAAGCTCTGGCCTGAGGGCTTTGAGTAAACGATACAGCCCCGACGAGCACGCGGCGAGCGGCATGGTACTGAGATTGTCCACACGCCAAACAATGAGCTTGATTACCTCTGTGGGGAGCGAATTCCAGCCACTCTTTTGGCAGACGCTACTCGGTTCTGCCATTGTTAGTGTTTGGGTTTCGGAAGAGGGGGGAGGCGCCTAGCGGGGATGGAAGATTGGACGATTATGTGCGGACGAGGATGGAGAAGCGAATATGTGCTGCGGGAAGTGGACAGGTGATGATCACAATGTAGCAGCAGCACGCCGCTTGACTTACAAGACACATCCCAGCAGCGTAGGGTCATATCGATGCGAGACAATTTGCTTGAGTGATCACAGTACTAGTACAATAAACTACAGTACTTACTACTATGCCCGAGTAGTATAGTGGAGTAGGACTCTGCTCTACTACTAGCACCGGAGGAGTAGTATATTGTAAAATAGTTACAAACTTCAATGCCCGAGCGTGGAACGACTACGAACCACCATCGGTGCTAACTCCAATCCCTAGCAAACGTTCGATGGGAGACATGGCAGTTGCAAACGCTCGCGACGCAGTTACAGTATGTGTGTAAGGGTGGCAGTTTTGTTAAATACTATGGCTTAAAAACAGGCCACCGTCGGATGGAAATCTGACAGTTATGTGGGATTCGCCAGGATTGGGCTCGTGGCGAACAATCGCCAGATATCATTACTAAAAAAAAGGTTAAAACACCCGGGGCTAAAACTTGCACCGGCTGACCACTAACAATGATACTAATTTGCCTTCTTTAAAAAAAACAATGATACTAACATAGTTGTAAAATGGTCAGAGAACGTGTCTATGTGGTGTTTGGAATTATATGCAAACTAGCAAGATGCCCGTGCATTGCACGGAACATCAAGATGCATTTTTTTACAGAACACCTATTGTGATTGACCCATGCAGGAGTAATCCCATGTGTAAAAACTAATGATATCTCGATTTCATCAAAAAAATGGTATCTCGAAAATTTCATCAAAAAAATGATATCTCGAGAAAGATGAGAGATAAGGTGAGGAGGAGTGGGGCGTGGTGGTGATTGGTGGTCGGACTTAGCGGAGGCATGGGGATGGACGACGCCGGCAGCGGCCACCATGCCAGATTATTCCAGAGGCTTCCTTTTTAAATTACTCAACAATGAAGTTGTGGGAGATAAGGATGAATGAGAGAGGTGCGGGTATCCTTTTGCAAAATTGCCATAGTTTGCTTTCTATCCGTCAGATATAGATCGGATAGTCTGTATTGCAAGATGGCAGGCACACCACTAGTACTAAAAGAAATGGAGGGAGTACTAGTAAGTACACCATCTACCGCTTTGTGTTCTACTCCTACGCTCCATGTGGCGGCCGCAACGTCCCCTACAACCACTCCCATTTCATGGACGGCCTGGTCTATGTGTGCAAGGTGCCCTGCGTACAAGAGTTTCGGCTGCGAGAGGTACATCGACCAGCACTGGCTGGCGGAGCATAGTTCCAGATGCGCGCACGCGCCCTGCTACTGCTATGAGTGCACGCCGCCGTTTGAGGGCTCGCCGGCGAGCCTCGTGCATCACCTCACGGCACCGTCCGGCAATCACTACTGGCCCGCGGTGAACATCAAGTATGAGACGTGCTACCCATTCGCCGTGCCGGAGTCGCTGGAGGATCACTGCCGCCTACTAGTCGCGGAGGAGGACGGCAACGTCTTCCTCTTGGCCGTGGGCACCGGCAAGGCCCGCGCAGGCTGCCGCCCCGTCTCTGTAGTGTGCGTCAGGGGCAACACCGCTGACACTGACACGACGCCGCTGTACTGGTGCGTGCTCACTGTTACTGCCCTCCGGCGTACGAGGGCGACCTGGGCGCCTCCCTCACGCTGAATGGGACCGTGCCAAGCTGCTCCAGTCCCGGCAATGTGGACATGGAAGAGGCCTGGTATGATTTTCACCCCAAGATTATGCACGGGGACTCCAAGGAGGTTCACCTGGCCATATGCATTACCAAGTTAACTGTTCATCATTAGTCTTCGCTCAATGTATGCCGCTGTCTAAGCATGTGGACACTTCTTATTTATATAGTATAGAACCTTCCATGCATGATCTTGCTCTATTAGAGTATCGCACTTGAATAAAAGTGTATCCGTTTATGGTTTAGTCTAGAATCTTCCATGTATGCTTTTGCTCCATTAGAGTTCTCGCTTGCCATTTATGAGATTAATTGTGAATTTTTACTACAGTAATGGTGAAAGACTTATGATGAACCATTTCTTACATCTCATCTGCGCCCTTCCATGTCATCCTGATTTACATTCATGGTGGTCTAGAAAAAATAAACAAAATCGATACTCAAAAAATAATTCTTAAAGATCATTTCTTGCAAAGCACAATAAGTGTTATTTCTTCAAAAGTTTTGGATGCAGGTTGAACAGTTGAACGCTTTTGTTTGCAAAAGATACATTTTTATCTATTTAGCCTACATTTACTATTCACCCAGATTCTTGTGAGCTCTAGAGAAGAAATAATATCCGAAGAAACCTATCGATACTCGTTACACATGAGATGCCCCCACATACTTTGTCAAAATAAACAACTCCCCGATCAATGCATTTCATTGTTCCGTGCAACAGACGAGCACCTTACTATATATAGTATGACCATAAATTTAACTAACATTATATATAGTACGATAAATGCTCATGCATATCACCAAAAATTATATAATTGAAAACTATGTTCAAATACGAATCCAACGATATAGTTTTTGTTAACATGCACTAACATTTTGTCAGTTAATCTCACTAACATTTTGTCAGTTAATCTTCAGTCAAATTACATGGGGGACTAATAAACCACGACGGAGGGAGTACTAGTGTAGAGGGTGGCGCTGCATGGGAGTCTCACCCCGCTCGTGGCGCGGCAGTAAAGCCATCATGTCACAAAACCCCACCACTCCCAGTAATAAGTGGCCTAGTAAAATAAATGGACAAGCAACCATCACATCCCTCTGTCGTTTTTGCATTTCATCTCTCTGCATTTACTTTGTTCGGTTCATCTCGCACACTCGATCCCTAGCTACTACTCCTAGAATCCCTAGCTACTACTCCTAGTATCCCTAGCTACTACTCCTAGGGCCAGTTCTTTTGGCGGCTTAAAAAATCAGCCGTCTCTTCCCCAGCTTTTCCCATAAGCCGCCTCACTCATTCATTTGGGCTTCTAAACTAGTTATGGGATTACTAATCTAGAAGCCTAAAAGAACTGGCCCCTAGTACTCCTAGTAGTAGTACTCAAGTTGGAATTCCAATTGCACGACACAACTTGTTTGAGCATGGTTAATAATACAGCCAACTGCTGGCTATAAGATGTTGCCATATCATCTGTAGCTAACACATATAATCACTCATACAACAAGCTTACTCCCTATCTCTTTCCTCACATTTATAGGGAGTAGCTATAAGGTTGGCTATAAGATTAGTACTTTTTCTCATCTTCTCTCTATCTCTTTCCTCACATTTATTGCATTTGCCTTGGAGCACGCATATAGCCAGGCTCTTGCATAGAGCCCACTCCCCTTACTTTTTTATGTCTCTCTCCTCCACATAGGCAAAATTGCCATGCAAGCAGGCTATAAGCCCACTATTGTACTTGCTCTTAGGCAAAAAAAATCATACAGGGTGTACGAAGCGGTTTGGGAATTTGCATGCCCTCCCGACCAGTGAGATACTCCGTACAAAGTACGATAGGGAAATAACCACAGAGAGAAGCAAGCTAAAGTAAACAATCAAACGAGCATTTTTGCATTTCTTTTGCATTGAATCGTTTCACAAGCTTGACTAGTGTTGTTTTTCTACTTTTACAAAACCGCATCGTAATGTTAAAACGTGCATTTGCACGTGTGTGTATACATAATAGTAGTAGTACAGTCTGCAAGCATATAGAGAGAGAGACATATACTGCGATATATAGTTAAGTTTGTGCTATATGCACGTACTTACAAATGCGTACGGATACACAAGGTTTCCAAACTTTTCCATTTACATACTTAATTAACGACGCTAATAATTCCCGAACGTTCGGGATTTATCATTTCCGTCCCAAAACTAATTCGATCGCCTTACGACACTAAATTATTCCTAATAAAAGCCATGTCACTGGGTGGATCACTTGCGGCGCGCCACGAGTGCCCTGGTGCACGGCCGTTTCCCAGCCCGGCGACACAACGCCTCTTCCTCGGCCTCGCAACTCATGAGGTGCTGATTGGCGGCTTGCTGGCGGGTGAGCGCGATCTCACCGGTCTACTGATCCGGCGCCAACAGGTACTCCTCCTTGCTGGAAGCATGCACCCGGTCCACGTACCACCAAGCGTAGATGAGGCGCTTGGGCCCGACTGCACTCAGGGCTTTGGCACGGGCATCCTCCGCCACCAACACGGCCCTCGCACGAGCCTTCTGCCAAAGAGCCAATTGCCTGACTCTCTCAGATGTGACATAGGCCTGCCAGGCAGCATGCCTCGCGGCGCGCTTCTCTTCCTCGGCCTTCTTCTCTGCCTCTCTTTTGGTGCGCTCTGCCGGAGGCAAAGCCTCCCACAAGGCGACCTCCATTTCTTTCCAAAGGTCCTCCAAGCTGGGGGGCTCGGCGGGCGGCGCGACGTTCTTCTCGTAGCAGGGAGCCGACGCGTCCTCCGATGCGCGTGGTGGCGAGAGTGGGAAAGCCGACGCGTCCACCTTGACGCGCCGCGGCGAGGAGCAGAACACCGACGCGTCATCCTCCACTGGTGGCAGCGAGGAACGGAACGTCGACGTGTCCTCCTCGACTAGTGGCGGCGAGGAATGGAACGGTGACGCGTGACCCTCCGCGTGGGGCAGCGAGGGGCGCCTAGGGCTTGGGAGGGGCTATGCCATGGTGGTCAACGGGTCCTTAATTGAGAGGGAGGAGGAGGAGATAAAGGCGATGGACATGAGCGTTCTTCCGAATGCCATGGGAGGTGCAGTATTTATAGCAAGCAATGCCACACCTATGTAAGATATGTTGCGTGATTAACGTAACAGCTAGGTGGGCATATTTTTGTTGGAGTAAATTACGGGGGAGGGGAGGGGTGGAAATATATTGCTGGTCACAACGGATTGGACGAGCGCGGGGGGAGGAGAGTCATGCATGCAGATTGTTTTCACACAGGGAGGAGTGGTGAGACTGCCGGAGGGAGACGGAGAGTAAAGCATGCAGATTGTTTTCACACATGATGCAGAGGAAAAGATTTGGAGATTTGTGAAGAATGAGAGCATTAATCGAGTACTTTTGCAGACCACAAAAACTATTCCACCGCCTCTATCTTCGTAAATAGTAGGTGAGATTTTTTTAATCGAGACCTTTAAACAAAAAGGGAGGTAGTAGTACTCTAACCTTGTTGTGATGACTATATATGACATGGCAATATCATAACGCACCTGGTCGGAGGAACTAGTCTGCATAGTGCATATAAGTTTTGTCTGAAGTCAAAGTACCTCTACTTTGACCAAACTTATAGAAAAATGTATCAACATTCACAATGTCAAATCAATATTTTTATATTCATTACGAAATGTAGTTTCATAAAATATATATTTGGTATTGTATATATAGATATTTTTAGTATAAATTTGGTCAAACTTTGCAAACTTTGACTAGACACAAATCTTACGTGGAGTAAAAAGGACTAGAGGGAGTATCATGCATGCGGAGTAGGCAAACAAATTGCTCATTTATAGCCGTCCGAAGTCTCAAAGGGCGTGACCACGCGAGGGAGGCGAAGGTCGTGGGAGGCGCGATGGTTGATGGAATTAACTGAAAGTTACATGCACGCGCCGACATGGCGTGTGAACATGCAGAAGCTATATCGTCAGGTCTATGATTTCGGTCTAGTAGACATGACATCTAGTGGGTCCCGCATAGTACTCGAGAACTCTTTGGGGGCATGCAGCCATTTATCCACTGGGCAAGACACCACCCCATGCCATTCGCATGCCCTACTCATCCCTGTCTTCTACCTTACAACAGTTCGCTCCCAGTCATCCCGTCCTTTCACATTACACCAGTTCCACTTCTCCTAACCAGCCTCCAAAACCCATGCCTTCCCAAATCTCCATGATCGGCGGTGAGTACAAGGTTAGAACCATCACCGGCGATGAGTTCATCGTCATCTACACCCGTAGATCTACGACGGTGGAAGCATGCCTTGTTCGTTTCCTACACATGTTCGAAAGTTCAAAGGATGAGTGGGTCGCTGGGCTAGATGTTGAGTACACCACAGTCCTGGAAAAGGAGAAGCTTCTAAAGGTGGCAGAGATGAAGAAGCCCTCCATGATCCAGGTTTGCGTACATAACGTGTGCTTGGTCTACCACATATGCCATGCCGACGTTAGGTGCCAGGATTTTGAGTTCTTCCTCAAGGACAAAAGAGTGAAATTCGTTACTGTAGACTTTATGAACGACAGGAGAGTCCTGGATTGGATAGGCCTCATTGTAGGCCAGCCCTTCGATCTCCAGAAGGAAAGCCTAGTGTCCTCCTCTCAGCCTTCAACGCTGACCCTGGCAGCAGCCATGATTGATCCTTCGTACGTTGAACCGAAGAATCCTCAACCCAAGTTTCATCATGCATGGGAGTCGAAGACAATAGATGAAGATCACATCATGTATGCAGCAACGGATGCCTACCTTTGTTTAAATATCTACAAGGGTTGGATGAAGAAGCAGAGCCCAGTGTCTGGTTCAAGCAAAGAAGTGTCGGCAAAAAGGAAGAGGAAGAGGGACGAGGACGAAGTCGAGGACGTGGACAAGGACTCCGAGTAAGGTGGCAGTGCCGTTGCTCATGCTGGTTCTACTGCAGTATCAAGCGGACTAGTTGCTTAGTTTTATTTCAGGGGTGTGTTGTGCTGAGCCCCCAGCAGAACTATGTTATGTTCTTTCTCGTTATTTGAACTCTTTAGTACGTACAGTAGTACTAGTATGTCTTACTACTGTTCTTCTTGTAGTTGGTACTACTACTCGTATCTTCGCGTTCCTACTGTACTTACTATGTAATACGTACTAGTAGTATAATTTGGGTCAGTCAATTTGTGAAAGAAGTTCGACGGAGCGAAGGAAGAAGACGACAGAGAAGCTACCCCGATATCTATATTAGGGTGGCAGGGTGCCCATGATCTATCTTATGCGTGTTGGGTGTGGAATGCATTTCGCCAGAAAAAATGGATCATGCCCGGGGTTAAACGGATGACGGGGGTGGGGGGGAGCATGGCGGTGGCAGGCGGTTCAGGGGAGGGCGGGGCAGCGACCGCAGGCGGTTAGGCCTGTGGCGGGCTGGCGACTCGATGGTTAAGAGAGAAGATGAACAGTGCATCATTTTCGGAGGTTGAAGAAGCCCTTCTTGCCGTCCATGTTGCATCCAATGGCTCACAAGAGTCGACTGACCCAAATTGTTCCTTCATATTGCATGATCCACGTGGCATTGAAGGTCTCGAGGGTAGATTCCACGTCCGCACCCGGTCTGAGGGCTCGGCGCGGGCGCGACTGGCTTCCGCCGTGCGAGCCTCCTCTGCGCGGGCGGAGACGCCAATGACACGCTAGCTCTTCCTCACCGGCGTGCTGGAGCATGTGCTCGTCGTCCTCCTCTTGTAAGCTGCGGGCATAGATGCGGCTCGACCTGCTCGCGTGCTTGGCAGTGCGGCATCATCGCGAGGAGGGACTGCAGACGACGTGAGGGGTTGAGATCCTCTGCAGTACCATACGGTGCTGTAGTGCGGATGACATGTGGGGCCTGGTCCCACATGGCAGCGTTAGTACTACACCGTACAGTACTCAAGGACTGTGGTGGCGGCATATTGATGAGTGCGCTTATGGGAGCTTGGTTATAGGGTTGGTCAAACTTAAAAGAACACCGTACTAGTACACGTAATCCTGTGCAAGCGCGTGCGTCATGGTCGCGCCTATACACCACATTAGTTAGCACAGCATCGATACGGAATCCTGTGCAAGCGCGTGCACCACGGCCGCGCGGTCGATCGAAAGGTGCATCACGGTGTAGCGCTAGAAGGACATCGACCGAACCTTTTTGTGTGTGTGAAAACAATCCCCGAATATTACTCTACTTTTTTTTGCTGGAAAAGTTCCTCACGCTACAATATTTCCATATATTTGTATTTAGCTTCAGTTCATGATTATTTGGATTTGGGCATTTTAGGTGCCCCCTACAAAAAAAATTAATAGAGATTCTGTGTGTGTAATGGAGAGAGAACGCATGTATGTGTCTACATGTGTGTTGTCGAGGAAGGGTGATGTGGAGACGGTGTGTGTGTGTGTGTGATAGTCATAGAGAAGGGTGAATGTGCAAATGATCATGTATGAGTGAGACATAGAGATATACCGAGATGTTGTGTATATATGAGAGAACGGTCTTCTATTTGTGTTTTTTGTGTGTGCGTGAGAGAGAGAGAGGAGCATCCGTAACACAACCAAACATCTCTCTCGATTCGATCGTCCCTCACACAATCGCATGTAACACATGCATCAACGCACACATTTTGACACCCTCACCCAGCCCCTACTGCCTCAAGGCCCCTACATCACTCTCTATCTCGCACACACAATCTCTTCATGAAAACCTTATTTGGCATGCATGTACCTCTCTGTCACATACACACCATGTACCACACACACACATATTTATCTCTCGATATGTCTCTTTGCCTAGCAAACACACTCCCCATAGTCCTATCTTTATATCCCACACACGATGTCTCTGTATTGCTTAAACATTGAGTCACACGATGTATCTGTCTCGCACCATTAGCCTCTCTCGCATGCTCACTATGCACACACATTCTCTCCATAGGTTTGATTTCTCTCAATATTTGAAACACACAACCCCCCCCCCCCACCCACACCACACTATCCATCCCCATCCAAGGTTATATAGCAACCCCTGTCACTTGTGCTTATCCGCACCCCCACATGCACACCAACTTGATATTCAAGGAGGGCATCGGGAAGAATGAAGACGATGACCAGACCGCACTAGACACCGCGGGGCCATTTGGAAGCATGATGACGTGGCGATGGCTGAGTAGCTCCTCCCCCTCGCTCTCCCTGTCCATCCCTCCCGCACAAAATTATCAATCCCTCAACCCACAAGATTCCCCTCTATTCCATGTTCTTTTGAGCTCTCTCATCAAACCTTTTGTCTCTTCTCCTTCCACATGTACAAAATCTCGATGCACATGCATCTCACTCCCTATATATTACATGTCTCTATCTTACTCACAGACCTAACTTCTTCCTCTGTATACATCCCTCTCTCGCACACTTCCTCTCTCTCTCCTACTCTCTCTCCCACATATATACAATATTTCCCATCCTCTGTCTCTTTCTTCCACTGGGTGTATATCCTGTGTGTTGAGCGCACGCATCTCTCTCCCGCCATTGTTCCATCTCCACAAACTCTCTACGTTTCATTCACACATTGGGATGTGTTCTGAAAATTTCTTTAGACCAGATCATGTAGAGTTAAGGTTGGTTTTATTGCATCCAACAAATTAATAACTATGAAATGCATTTAGATTTTCAATTGAGTTGGATTATGTGAGTTTGAGCATATTGTGAAGTACTATAGACCTGGTATTCATCTTGGAATTCAACAACGATTCTAAATATTGAATTGTACAAACCATTACATTCGAAGTCAATAGCCTAATATATTTATTTCACAATTACAACACATAATTAATGGCACGACAAACTAAGAAAACAGACGTGTACTCCCTTCGTTTTTATTTAAGTCCGCATATTAGCATTGGTTAAAGTCAAGTTTTGTAAACTCTAACAAAGTTTATAAACAAAAATATTAACATATACAATAACAAATCAACACCATTAGATTCATTATTGAATGTACTTTGACATCATACAGATTTGTTATGGTAAATGTTTATATTTTTTCTATAAACTTGGTCAAACTTTGGGAAGTATGACTTCAGTCAAACCTAATATGCAGAGTAAATAAAATCGGAGAGAGTACTAGTAGTACTCCTAGATGCTCTTCCCAATCACCCAACACGCCAGACGGGGAATAGGGAGTACTAGTACAGTGTTACAAATTTTTAGGTCGGCGGCAAAATCTCCCGCTTCCATCTAGATCTCCCGCGACTCAGATTCGACCAATGCAAAGTTACCATCATACCCTTGGTCGAACAGGCCGACGGATGCTGGTTGGTCGGGGGCTGTTTTGGTAACTTCACGTTCACCCCACCCATCGAACCCCACCCCGGCACCCAGAGTACTCCTCATTACTCCCCATTTTCTATCCCCACCGCAAAATAGACTTCTCCACGGCACCGCAGCACCTTCCCTTCGTGCCCCTCCCCTTCTTCATCGGCGCACTCATCCACCACAGCGCATCTGCCTCATCGACGACGTCGTACGCTGCACTGGAGCCGGTCTGCCGTCGCCGTCGTACACGGAGCCACTTCCCCGGCACCGTCTTCCACGGTCTCGGATCTGCTTCCAGGAAGCCGACGCCAAGCACAGCAGCACCACCATTGTCGACAATGAACTGACTCCTGTTGCCGACCATGATGCACAGACGCCGTCGCGACCTTCGTACTCCTCCTCGATTGGTAATGTGTATATTGATTGTCTAAGCAGTACATGTGCAGTTCCGATTATGTTCATACTACCTACCCTTCAAATTTCCTGGCTGCTATTGTTCTGGTAAAAGTAATTGGTTATAGCTTGCATTGTCCAACAGAATATCATCTTGTAATTGTACGTCGCTCCTGTATTGCGCTGTGCTTGGGTAGGTTCTTCATCTGTAACCAGTAGTGTCGCAAATGATGGAAAGTTTTTTTGAATAGCAGGGAGGTGACCCCCCTGTTCTATTCACTCAAAATGAAACCACAACATAGTTCTAGAAAAGTTGAAGAGCCACATAGTACGGTATTAAAAATTACTCGTGCTAACATGGTAGATGAGTGCTTTAATGTTGCCCACAAGATGCATGAGTATTACTATATTTTTCTTGACATGTTGAGATTTTAAAACTACGAATGCGAACATGCAGAGGAGCAATGAAGACCAAATGCGGGATGTTGGGGACATCTTCAAGGAATGTCGCAAGTTAAAGAGGAGCTGCATCGAACCTGTAAAATGAGCTTTGGTAAGTAATAACCTTTCAATTACTTTGACATTGAGAACCTGACTAGCAGTGGTGGATGTTTTGTGTGTCCTTGATGGTTTCATTAATGAAATCGAAGGGAGCCCCCTCTTTTGACCATTTTTTTACTTTGACATGGTATGTGTCTGGCAGCAGTAGTGAACAAAGGACCAAACCCGGCCTTGGGCAAGCCCCGAGCCGAAAGCAGCGTCAAACCATGTTGTCTGCTTGGCTAGGGTTCTTGCCATGCAATCTAGCAATGTGTCAGATTATTAAACAATAATAGGCGAGACAAACAATTTCGTGTACACTTGATTAGGCTCTCAATCATTTGTAGGATCTCAATTTACTCACTGGACCCACCATGACGTAGGATGAATCTTTTGTAATTTAGTGTTGAAGCTAGTCAGTCAAACGCGCCTACAGACGCCCTGGAGATTATCTGGTTGCCGGTTGTTTTGCTGCAGCAACCCTTGGCTTAGTGCACCCCTTTGCTGGTTTTTCTATTTCTCTTAGCCTTGTGTTCTTCGATGTATATGTCGTAGTTTCTATAAGTTGGCTCTGTTTGATATGTAATAAGCACAGTCTTAATCGTCCTAATGCTTTCCTTTTTAGCTTGATATAGGAAGTGGGTGTTCTCACCTTGCAGTCTGTTCTTATATTACTCCTTTTGAATCCACTTCTCCTAGTCCTGTTTATCAGGCTTCTACTTAATGGATCTGGGGAGCTCTGACTATTGATCTAAAAAAGAAGTAACTTCTTCATGTCCGGAAGCAGTTCCTGCGAGGAGGGAAGTATGGTCAACCTCGAGATCATGTTTCCAAAATGAGGCTGGATTACACACAAGGTGCCATTTCCCTAATGATACTGGATTAGACACAAGGTGCAAATTCCCAGATGATGCTGGATTACTCACAAGCCAGGTGGAGTCGTCAAGTGTTCGTGTCCTCGTTGCTCTAGTAAAGGCTGAAACAAAGCATGCTGTAGCCCTTAAGAATGTAGCTAAGTTCCTAAAGAAGTGAAAAGAGCAATCAGATGCTCTCTACACCCAAGCCAAAGAAGAGATGGAAGAAGCCAGAAAGAAGCTAGCAGAGGCAGAGCAGGCTAGGCATCTCCTGCTATCTAAAGCTGTTATCAATACAAATTTTCATTCATAATAGCTAGGTTCAAATGTTTATCAAGTCAGCATGCCTGTTTTGATGTCCGTGCATCTACTGAGATGTATGTAAGTCTGTGATGCCTAGATGTGGCAGAAAAATTCTAAAGACAATGAACATTTTTTTTCCGGGTCATGTAATAACAGCCATTACTTTCCGAACAATAACAGACAAACCATTGGACATGCTATAGTTCACACGCAAGCCCAACATTCCAAGTTCAACTTCCACATCAAACTCATGTTCACAGATATCTGCACATTCATAGATAATGTCCACAACCATGATTCACTTCAAAGCCAAAAAAATGTGAGGAGAGTTACAAATAAAGAAAATCTCTAGTTCCTACTACCAGTGCAAGCACAACAAGTCAAGACCATATGTAATTAATTATTTTTTGGACATTTTTTGACTAAATGCGAATAACTTCTAGAGGCAGGTATAATTTCTAATGCCGGCCGCGGCTAGGATCCATGATGTTTTGAGCCAAACCGGGCAGCACACGGGTGTCTATGCTGGTGACGCGGTGGTCGTAGCATTCATGGGTTCTGAGCGGCGGCGGCTCTCGTGGTCTACTATTCCTCGATGTCAGCGGTGGCCGCGGACGTGTTGGCCACCTCAGCCAGCATGCCTCGGTTCCGCCAATGTTTGCGTCGGATGGAGCGACCAACCATGGTGCACTGGACGTCGTGGTCCCTCGTGTGCCAGCATGCAGCAACTGGCCACTCCTCTGCGAACAGGCTTGGAGCGTCGAGTTGGTGCACTAGGGGCCAGCTTGGAGTGGCGGCTTGCTCCTCCGCTTGCTCGCCTGCAGCCTCGCCAATGGTACTAACGGCCTGGGGCGGGGAGGGAGGTGGGGCAGTGAGTTGCCTGGCTCGTCGGGGCACCCAGCCGGCTTTTATGCCAGAGAACTCGTCTTCCTGCTCACCGGATGCTATGGAGAGTGTGGAGAAAATGGTGCAAGGAGGATATGGGGAGCGCTGGTGTGGTGTGGTTCTTGCCAGGCGTCTGGCCTCGTTTAAATAGCGGGCGGACGAGAGGAGCCAACCGGCGTTGTGTTGTACTAGCAATGTGCCCGTGCGTTGCAACGGATCCAAAGTAGAATAGTACTTGTTCACAAACTTGAAAGAAAACTCTCTTGTTTTGATATACATATAGCACTAAAAATATATTATGTTTCACTCAAAATATATTTATCAGGCTGTTTTGATGAGGTGATGGAGGGATGTGGTTGCTTTCAAGATAATAAGGGGTTTTCTGCAAATTGGAGCAGAGATGTGGGCTATTGTTGCAAAAATGCCACACCTTACCTCACAGCCGTTAGATGCAGATCTAATGGTCAGAAATGATGGATGGCAGACACACCATCATCACCAACTGAGCCTTTTAGGAGTAGAGATGTGTTCTAAAATGCCGGCCAGCTCACGGAAGGACATGTTGCCGGCACACGCGCGGATTCAATGGAGGTAGGCGGGGCAGTCTGAAGCCGGTTGCATGCGGCGAGGAGGCGTGTTCAGCCTGGCGTGCAGCGAGTGGGGCCCTCTTGGCCGGCGCGCCATTTCAATGCCTGCGCTATGAGAGGTCACGTCCGTGTCAGAGCAATCACTCCCTCTGGTTCTTTTTTGTTTGGGTACAACAAAATCTCATTTTCCATTCACATTTTACAAGTAAAATTCATGGACAAACTTTGACCCAAAATACGATGGGGACTAGTAAACCAGGACGGAGGTAGTAGTGATGAATTCCATTTCGCTCCATACCAATCGTTCTAAAAACTAGTATAACGCGCCATTGAAAATTGAAACTCTAACCCCGCTAAAAAAATGATATTTTAAACGTGGCAACTCGATCAATGGCGACTGGTGAGCCACCGCCTCCAGGTCGTTCACCTGTGGTCCCCGACCATCAACTCCTACGGATCAAATTACCACGCGAGCTGACTATTCCTACAAAGGTGTGCTCCACCACGTACCCGGTACCCGCACATGCAGCAATCATGCACCTATGGGTTTATTTGTTTACCGTGCCTTACATAACTCTCGTGTGTGCAAGACAGTGAGAGACCGACTGTGTGCGTGCGCCTCTTCTCTTCGTATATGTACTCCAGCATTTGTCTGGTGTCCAAAAAATAATACTGTAATAACTAGCAATGTGCCAGTGCGTTGCAACGCATCCAAAGTAGAGTAATACAGTATTCACCAATTTGATAGAAAACAGTCTAGTTTTGATATACATATATCACTAAAAAAATCTTATGCTTCACTCAAAATATATTCCTTTGGATGTTTTGATGAGATAAGGGAGGAATGTGGTTGGTTTCAAGATTTGAGAAGTGGGATATTATTGTAAAAAGCCCATGTGTGTGTGTGTGAGAGAGAGAGAGAGAGAGGAGGAGGGCAGAGTGCGTGTGTGACAAAGACACGAAGAGTGTGTGTGCGACAGGTATTACCATAAAATGAGGCAATAGTGTGTGTGTGCACGATCGAGAGGGCATGCCTCAAGAAGGGACGAAAAATCTACATAGATACATGGAGCGAAAGTGTGCGATGGACGGATAAACCTATCTAGAGGCTGGTCGATCGATGTTTGTGAGAGAGATACGAGTCAAGGGTGCGAAAGCGAGAGTTTTGTGTGTGTGTGAGAGAGACGGTAGTCGGTAGGGGGATCCAAAGCTGGAGTTGTGTGTGTGTGTGAGTGAGTGAGAGAGGGGGGGGGAGAGAGTTTGTCTGATCGGTAAACAAATGAATAATGTCAGTTCTGGAACGGAGATGAAGACGGAAAGGAGACCCCAACAAACGATGTGTGTGCGGGAGAGAGTAATTTTAGTGGTAGGAGTCCTATCTAGAAAGACTAGCAATGTGCCCATGCGTTGTAACAGATCCAAAGTAGAATAGTACTTGTTCACAAACTTGAAAGAAAACACTCTTGTTTTGATATACATATACCACTAAAAATATATTATGTTTCACTCAAAATATATTTCTCAGGCTATTTTGATGAGGCGAGTGATGGATGTGGTTGCTTTCAAGATAATAAGGGGTTTTCTACAAATTGGAGCAGAGAAGTGGGCTATTATTGCAAAAATGCCACAACTTACCTCGTAGCCGTTAGATGCAGATCTAATGGTCAGAAATGACGGATGGCAGACACACCATAATCACCAACTGAGTCTTTTATATATCTAGAAAGATATAGGGTGCGTGAGAGAACCCTGGAGAGAAAGGCAAAGTGAAAGACGAGCGAGAGCGTGTGTGTGGTGGTGAAAAAGAAAGCTTAGGTAGCTATAGTGATACCAGAGAATGATAGAGACGTGGGAGATAATGAAAACCGTGTAATCGATGAAGATAGAGAGAGTGTGACACTTCTCGAGGGAGACGGCGAGAGACCGTGTTTGCAAAAAATGGAGAAGCATGTAGTGAGCGTGCGGGTGAGATGGAGAAAAGAGAGTGGTAGCTACATGAAGGAGCATGCGAGAGAGACCTAGAGAGAGATGGGCGTGAAACGAGATTCAAATATTTAGTTGTGTGCATAGAAGATGTCAACATAAAAGGGATTCAAAGTTTTGAATTCCAGATGATGATACATGTAATTCATACTCGAACCAAAATTGATCTATCAAACATGCATACTAATTTGAATTTGCATGTGTGTATGTTATTTAATATATTGATATTACCGATCCATACATTTGAGCTGAACATAATTTGGTTTCAAAAATTTGAATTCAAAGTCGAACATCATTTGGTTTCAGAAAATTGAATTCAACCTTATGATTTTGTGATCATTGCATTTGTAAATCATATTTTATATATAAAGGAGCAGAATTCTTTATTGTGCTTTTGAAAGTATATATAAAAATGATGTATATAGATTTGTATTGGAATACAAAATGGATCCTGCCCGAAGAAAAAAAGAATACAAAATGGATTCGAATTGAGTTGGCACGGTAAACGTGCAATATGTAACATCCCCAGCCTCACACCACAGTGATCACCCTCTGATCATGCCAAGTCACCATGATTAACTATGCTTGATCATCATTTGCATCATATCTCGTTTCAAATTCCAATGCAAATTGCAATTCAAAATTAAAGAGAAAAATAAAAGTTGTTCAAATCAGAAACTAAAATGTTCATTAAATAGAAAATAATTCATAACTAATTATCTTCAGAAAAACAACATCACCTGAATTCATTATGTGACTCAAACAACGTGAAACAGCACCAAAATAGAAATTTAAAGTGCCTATTCATTTATTAAAAATTCAAATGAAATCATTTGATCACCAAACCAATTTCTGGCAGTTCTAAATATTACAACATATTTATGTGGCATAACTCACTGTTTTACAAAAATCATTTTAGAGCCACACATTTTGCAAAACAGAAAGCAAAACAGAAAAACAGAAAAGAAGAAATAAGAAAAGGCCTAAACGCTACTTTGGGGCTGGGCCTCTAGTTCTACAGTGCCTAGCGGCCCAGCCCAGCTGCGGTCGTCGTCCTCATCGCGCGCTGTCGCGCGCTCCCGCCGACACGGCGACAGCCGCCTCGCTGTCGTGCATCCCATGGTCCCCGACGCCGTTAAAGCCTGCCCCGAGCCCCTCTCGTCCTTCCCTGCAACCCTAGCCCCCGCACTTGCCCGCACACGCGCTCGCGCTCTCCTCCCCTCCCCTGTTTTCCCCAGATCCCGAACACGCCGTCGCCATGGACCCATCCTAGCCACGGCCACTGTCATCTCCTCGACGCCTCTCCGTGTCCGTCTGCTCCGCCGCTGATCACTGCATCGACCAGTGCCACTTGGCAGAACTGGAACCCCTGCCTCGACGCGCATGACCTTGCTTTATTCCTCGGATGCCGGAGATCGCTGCCGCTGTGCCGTCTGCTTTGAGCCTTCCCCGAGCCCATTTGAGCACACCTGCAGGGCCCGGTGAGCAGTCGCCGCCTTTTCCCCCTCTTCCCCATGCAGATCCGCCTCTGTCCTCGCCATACTTAGCACGCCCAAACGCCCCGCCGTAGAGCTTGTCGCCGGCGAGCCATCGATGACCAAATGGTTATGTGGCGCTGCTCCTCGTGTTCGCCCGCGCGCGTAGATGCCCTTTGACCTAGCCATTTGGCTCGAGCGCATCCATTTCGCCGTTCCCGTAGAGCTCCCGAAACCGCCGCCGCCGACGTCACACCGCCCGATTCCGGCCACCGTAGCTCGCGTGGCCACCGCCGTTCGACGCGACGTGAAGAGCCCGATCGAAAGCAAGAAACCGCGGCCATTTTGGTGCACCACAGGAGAAGTCCGAGCTCGCCGGAGCTCTCTGCCGTGCTCGGTGCTCGCCGGAGCGTATTCTAGCGCCGACGACGATGTGGCGCCTATGTGGCCTCCTCTGTGAGGCTGACGGGTGGGCCCAGTGACCAGTTGACCTGGCCAATGTGTGCGCACTGTTCATAGTGGCCCACTGACGTGTGGGTCCCGCACCTAATTAATCCTGTTTAAATTTAAATAGAAATTAATTAGTTTAAGCAGTGACTGACAGTGCGGGCCCACTAGTTAATTAGGATAATTAGATTGAATCAAACTCTGTTAATTAACACAGTCACTGACCAGTGGGGCCCACTGGTCAGGTTTGACCTGGTCAGCCGTCCTGTTGACTGCTGACATCACCCATACGTCATGCTGACGTCACCAAACACTGTTCTGGATAATGTTGAATTAGATGAATAAAATAAATTTCAGAAAAATGTTCAAATCTTTAGAAATTCGTAGAAATTAAACCGTAACTCGGATCGAAAAACTTTATACATGAAAGTTGCTTAGAACGACGTGACGAATCCAACCGTGCTATCTGTTTCCGTGTCGGGACCCTCTACGGAGGTGAACCCGCAACTTTTAGCCTATTTCCATTAGATGAATAGTGCATATACATCGGTTATTAATTCCAACTTAAATCCTAAAATAATTAATATGACTTAGACATGCTTTTAGGCAACCCTGCACTGCACGTTAGCATAGCATGCTTTGTGTTGCATATGTTTGCTGTGTATTTATCTGTTTCCTCCCCCTCTTCTCTCTTGGTAGACCCCAGTATCGACGCAGTTCCCGAGACCGACGCAGCTCAGGAGCCCGACGACACCATTGACGACCTTGCCATTGCCGCCGAGCAACCAGGCAAGCACCCCCCTTTGAACATGCCAATATCACCTATTCTCTTCTCTCTTATGCTTGCATTAGAAATTGCTGCTGCTATTGTTTATCCTATTTCTGATGCATAACCTGATTTTGTAACCTGCTTTTGATAATTTCCTGCTTATCCTAAACTGCTTAGAATAGGCTGGTTAGTGAACCCCAGTGACCCCACTTGTCCCAGTTGCCCCGCTGTATCATCGGAAGACTCGATGACCAGGCCCCAGCACCGCACATCACCCCCTTAGTTGTACGACACTGCAGCATTACCATCAAGTGCCGAGGGTGATACCTCATTTAGCACTTCTGATGTTAACTCTATAGAGTAGCTATTCGGTCGTGGTCATCGCGGGTGATTCCTCCTTCACCACTTCCGATAATGATGCCGCCGTGCAACATCTCAAGTGTGAACCTCGAGGGTGATTCCTCCTAAGTTCACCTTGACGGATACATCGAGTAGGAATCCAACGAGGGTGATACCTCGGATTCCCTGATGTTATGGACACATGGATACTTGGACTTTACAACTGGTACTTGGAAAGGCGGGTCGACCCTGAGGGGTACCCGCGAATCATGTGGAGATGGGTTGACCTGGAGGGTACCCGAGAGTTAAATACGAGGCGTGGCCGGGCATTCTTAGCCCTTGCCGCAAGTCCTCGAGACAGGGCGACGGGGTCACATCGATCGTGAGTCTCTGCTTGTTACCGCAAACCCCAACACACTAACGATTTGGATATTTGATCCGAGTGGGCCTCTGGCCCGATAGCACTAACCATCACATGGGATCAGTTATGGGCACTCTGTGTCATATGCATCAGCCGAAGCTCTATAGACGTCAGCGAGGAGCGGCCCGCTCTGGATTGGACTGGTTAAGCCCGCGCTTGTATTAAGGGGGCTAGGTCTGCTTCTGGGCGTCCTCGCAACATGCAGGAGCACGCAGGGCGAAGGCCCAAGACCCCTATGCGCATAGGTTAGTCCGGCGTGCTGACCTCTCTTTAGAGCCTAGGTCGGGTTGCGGCGTATCGTTTGGCCGAGGCCGGGCTTGACCCAGAGAAGTGTGTCCGACCGGAGTTAATCGAGCATGGTGGGTAAGTTGGTGCACCCCTGCAGGGAAGAACTAATCTATGCATAGCCGGATCCTCGGTAACGGACGCTCGGAGTTGTATCCCAATCGATACAACTAGAACTTAATGGTGGATTGAGATATGGATACTAGGGCCCTGGGATCGCTTTCTCCCAGGGAGTCGAGGAAGGATCTCTGGCCGAGGTTGATACTTAATACTACTACTTTATACTGTGCTAATCTACACTCTTCTAATGTTGCAAGACCGCTGAAGATGCTAGTCTTCGATAGGACTAGGCCTTCTCTCTATTTTAGCATTTCTGCAGCCCACTCCACATATACAGCCTCTCTTTGATAATGTTGTATATGTAGTGTAGATCCTTGCTTGCTGAGTACTTCGGATGAGTACTCACGGTTGCTTTGCTTCCTCTTTTTCCCCATATCCGTTTGATGCAACCAGATGACGGAGCCCCGGAGACAGCTGCCCCCGCCGACGACTACTACTACCACCCCGAGGGTGGATACTACTACGAGCTTGCCGACGACCAGGAGTAGGATCGGAGGGTCCCAGGCAGGAGGCCTGCGCCTTTCTAAAGGCTTATCTGTTTCTGTTTCATATCTGTACTCAGATATCTGATGCTTCCACTGACGCTTGTATGCGAGCTTATGTATTCGAGCCCTCGAGGCCCCTGGCTTGTAATATAAAGCTTGTATGATTTTATTTATGTTTTAGAGTTGTGTTGTGATATCTTCAAGTGAATCCTTAGGCTTGATCATGTGCATTTGCGTGTATGGTTAGTGCACGATTAAGACGAGGGTGTCACACAATATTGTTCTGCAAAAAACTGAACGAAGCGGGGAAACTCACACTAACCGCCCGAAAGTATGAATCTGCGAGATGGAAATTACTACTGCCTATCCCTGACACGCAAAGCCCATCGGCTCGATTTCTATATGTTTCGATAGGGGTAGGCTTGTAAGTTCACTCAAACGTGACATAACCGCCTCCGCCTCTCACCTCCCCAGATTCATACACGGTGGGCGCCAAAACACAGTTTCTCCGTGGCAGAAATCACCTCTCACCACTATTCATACACGGAGGGCGCCAAAACACAGTTTCTCCTTGACCGAAATCGCCTCTCACCCTGATTCATACACGGTGGGTGCCAAAACACAGTTTCTCCTCGGCCGAAATCTCCGTCGGCAAATATTCGGTGTATGTGAGATTACCGTCCTATCCCCAACCGACCAATATTGCTGTGATGTAGGAAATTTTAAACGGGGGCTAAGTTTGTAAATTTCCTCTCATTTGAGACAAGCGCGTACTCAAGACATGGTTCCCCCTACCTCTCTCCCTCCATTTCCCCATTCGTACTCCGTGGGCGCCAAAACACCCTCTCAACCCCAGACTCCTCCGTCCGCCACCCATCCTCCTCCACCATGCTGGAGCTGATACCCCGACGCCATCAACCATTACAAGAGATCGACCTCTCTCATCCACGGCTTTGGACCAGGATCCTTGCATCGCGTCCTCTCGCTTCATCCGCGCCGTCGTCCACCTTGCTGAGGCCGCTTCATCGACCGTCTCGTCCACTGCGCCGAGATATTTCCCTCGCCGCCACCGTCTGCCATCCTAGATCTGCTTCCACGCCGCCGACAGCCATCGCTACCGCAGCACCCTCAACATCTCAGCAGATGCTTACACGGCGCCACACCAGAGGCGGTACTCTTTCGTACCTACTCAAGTTATTTATCTCAGCAACAAAATAGATCACCACTGCTTTACTGTGATTTCTTGTCCATCACTTAGAATCTTACATGTTAGTTGAAACCAAACATTGGTTGCGAAGTTGCCTTTGTCCGGTTTGAACCTTCAGATCCGCCATGGCACACTCACCACTATACTTGCAATGCTTATGGTTTTCCCCTTTTATATTCCACATTAGCTTAAATGACAGTCGACCGAATTTCAATTTGGGGTTAGTCCATTTTTGAGAGCTCGCCGGAGTTCGCCGGAGGGAAGGAAGGGGCTCGCCGGAGGGCTGCCCCATTATCTATCTTAGGGTTTCGGGTGGGGACAGTTGTTGTGGGGGGCTGTCGTCGGGCTATGGTGGGGCCTCACCGGAGGCAAAACTCAACGCGGTTGGGGGGCTGGGGGTGGGGTTGGCTAGAGGGATGGCCGGGGGCGACGGAAGACCGGAGGTGGTGGGCGGTTCAGTGGAGGGCGGGGGCCGGTGGTTCGGCCGACGGCCCGTGTGGTGGTCTGTAGGTGAAGAAAAAGAGGCGAGGAAGAAGAAGGGTTAGGAGACGTAGGATCTTCATCCAACTGCCTGAAATGGTCGACTGACCCAAATGACGATAGTCAGGCGACTTGCATGTAGACATTCCCTTTATATTCAGTGTACCATCATCCTAGGTGCTTCGAGACATGCTAGCACTGCTCCTCAATCCATCAAGCTAAACAACATGCCACTCATAATTCCAAACTTTGTTGCTCAAATACGAATCTGATATGATGCTGATATTACTAAAACAAAGAACGTTTAATTGGTCAGCTAATGTTCCTACTTTACTTTCGAAAAGCACGTGCACCACATATAGAGAGACAGCAGGGAGCTGCATCCTTTATGCTCTCTGGTTCATCATGTGTGGGCAACGGACATTTTATTATCCAAAATCTGCTTGCTCTTCTTTAGCATGTTCCTCTTCTGTTCTTCTTTAATAAGTACTCTCTCTATTCCTAAATATAAGTCTTTGTAGAGATTCCTCCATGGACTACATAAGGAGCAAAATGAGTGAATCTACACTCTAAAATGTATCTATATACACCCGTATGTGATCCATAGTGGAATCTCTACAAAGACTTATATTAAGAAACAGAGGGAGTATAATAGTTGTACAGTATGTTCCTTGTAGTGAAGAGGAGCAGGGACATTTGAAGTGTACAGGTCTATTCGGTCGCCTGTCATGGACGCTTTCAACTCTTTGTGTTGGTCTGCCCTAATATCCAGGAAATGCTAGGAGCTGTGTGGCCTTTGAGAGCTAGACTGATAGTAACAGTACTGCGCCTTCAGTTGTAGAGGGCTGGTATCGAAGCCTTTCTAGCCGTATCGGCAATACTAGCACATATTTTCCAGCAAGTTCCACTTTCCTGATTTTACTCGTGATGCTTAGGGTTTTCCCATTATATCTACACTATGACCTGCGTAGGTGCTTTGTATCCTACTAGCAGCAGTCCACCTTTTAAAGCTAAACAACACACCAATCATAATTCCAAAGCTTAGTTGTTCCAATATGAATGTGACATGATATTCATATTAGTTAACAGACATACATTTAATTGGTCAGCTAATGCTCCCACTTTAGTTTCCAAATGCCTGTGGCCACATAGAGAGACAACATGGAATTGAATTTCTTTGGATGCTCTGATTCATCATGGGTGGGCAACCAACATTTTATACAAAGAAACGGAATCTCCATAATATGCTTCCTCTTATATTCTTTAAAATGTTCCTCACCTATTCTTCTTTTATAAGTAAAGTATGTTCCTCGTCAAGAAGGCAAGCAGGGACATCTGCAGTCGACAGGTCTATTTGGTCGCTTCTGCAAGTGGCTTTCAGCAATTCGATTTGGTCTGCCATAATATCCAGGAAATGCTGGGAGCTATGCGGCCTTTGAGAGACTAGCCTGATAGTAACAGTAGCGCGCCTTCAGGTGAATAGAGCTAGCCTGTAGGTTATCGATAGGCTTTCGATTAGTAGCGGCAATACAACCCCATATTTTCCAGCCAGTTCCACTTCCCCGATTTATTTATGATGCTTATGGTGTCCCCCTTTTTATCGACACTACAATTTGTGTAGTGGCTTTGTGTCGTATTAGCAGCACTCCATCCTTCAAGCGAAACTACATGCCACTCATATTTCCAAAGCTTACATTTAATTGGTCAGCTAATGTTACTACGTGAGTTTTGAAATGCATGTGCGCCACATATAGAGACATGTTGGAATACTATTTCTCTGTGCACTCTCGTTGTCATGGTTTCGCAATAAACTTTCAATACAACATATTATGAACCTATCATCTGCCAACTATCCTTACTTCTGGTGCTCCCAACAAGGAGCGTATTTTTTTGTGTAGTTGTGCCAGATTATATTATTGTACGCACCAAATTACAGCACACAAGGGCTCTCTCATCAAAATCCAGTAATAGCACACAAGGGTTTACATGGACCCCCTATTATATTATAATATCCTCTGAATTACAAAGATAATCTCACTACTATTTATGTTGTCGTGCTTCTCAGATATTGAACAAAATCACAATGAATATGAGAATGCGCACATCAGAAGAGTATCGCGGAATAGTGCAATAACTAAAAAATGCCATCGAGGCATTGAGTTCCATTCTGGATGGAATGAAGCCCACACGCTCCGCACCTACAGATTCATGTTCAGAATAAGATCCTAGTGACTATTCTGAGCTCAAGGAGTCAAAGGCAGATGGCCTATACTGTTCACCCTACAAGGTTCCTATTCTAATTTGGCAAGGTTTTATTGGTTGCACGTAACTTGCGTAAGCTGTCTTGCGTTTCTTCTGCTTCTTTGCAACGCCATGTGCTTAGTTTACTCATCATATATGTGAAGTTGCCATGCCCACCCATTATCAATACGCATTCCATTTGTCATCATACCATGTTTTTTCATTCAAATGCTGCTCTTGTGTATCAGACATCCAAAAGGAAGAGAGTGATTGCAGAAGCTGAAGGAGTAGTAGCAAAGTCCTTGAAAAAGGTGGTGGTACCGCAGAAATCAGACAGCACACCACTTATATTGGCGATAGAACCAGCGCCACAAAACCTAGGATATCGCAACTATGCTGCTCGCTGCTTTGCTTTTGTTAGTACCTGTTGTCTTGTATTGCTGTACTTACACTCATACCTGGTTGATTATGTGACATCAGTGTGCATGATAACCTCTATATCCACTATTCTCTCCTAATTATCAGATATATATTAATGCTTACATTAATGTAGAATAAACCCAATGCTTATGAAGAAGTTTAGCTCTACATTGTTCTTTTAAGTATCTGTTGTCCTTTATCACTGTACTTATACTGTCAGCTAGTTGTTCATGTACCATCACTTTGCAGCTTATTTTCCCTTGGCATCCATTTTGTACACATCTGATCTATGCTTACTCTTACCGAAATGTTGAATAAAACCAATGCTACTGAAGATGTTTAGCTCTGCATTACTCTTGTCAGTACCTTTTGGCTGTATGATGTAGCTACATTTATAGCTAGTTGATTATGTAGCATCACTCTGCATCTTAGCTTAAATAATCTCCATTTGTTCCTATATTATCACTTCTATATTTACTCTTAACAAAATGTAGAATAAAGGCAATGCTTGTGAAGATGACTCTGTGGTAAACTTCTTGAATTGCCCGCCCATCAACATGGAAAAGGGCTTTATAGAGCCGGTCTTCATTACTAACGTATGTTTGTCCTTCTCGAGCCTTCAAACATTGTTGTGTATATTTGGATAGCAATGACTGCAACTGCTGTTTATTTTTGTCGTTTGCATCAAATTGCATGTTTAAAGTTTATTATGAAGTTCATAAACATAAGTCTCTCCTTCTCAATTTCAATTTTTAGTTGTACAACCTAGTTCCTTATTCATACCATGTAAATTAAACTAAACATAGCAAATGATCTTCCTTAGCACTGCATGTATGCTTGTTGATCTGTAATCTAGTGGTGTGATCAAACTACCAACTCCAGGACAATGTCATATCTTCCTATGTCTTAACTGAAATGGGATAAATTGACAGTACACTCACCATCGATGCTTATACATTCTTTAGCACTGCATCTATGCTTGTGTTCTTGATCTGTAATCAAGTGGTGTGGTGAAGCTGTCGGTTCTGTATACTCCCTCCGTCCCAGAATAAGTGACTCAACTTTGTACTAGCATTGTACTAAAGCTAGTACAAAGTTGAGTCGCTTATTTTGGGACGGAGGGAGTATTATTTTAGGCGGCGTGTTTATTTGCACTTGTGGTGTCCTTTGATGCCCAGTGTATGTAATTTGATGTCTGGTTGCGCTTTATTATCGCTGGCAGCGAACTTTTATGCCCAATGCACGTAATATGCAGTAATTTATTTGTTGTATAGTCGAGGTATATTCTTCGTCAGGATGCTGTAATTTAATTTCTGTATATGCTGTCGTCGCTCCCTGAAAAGGCCGTAAGCTTTGACGGAGTGCAATGGGCCTAAACGTTCGGTTTATTATATAAAAAAATTACGGTACTAAAACTATCCGGCTCGCCAATCGCTGTAAATGGGCCGAAACATGGGCCTTCAATCATGTCCAGCCAATAGCAGGCCTAGACGTAAACTCACCAACTATTAGTTTCTCGCCTTTAACAGGCCGAGTAAACCAATTGCCTAATTTGGGCCAGAAAAAACAATGGGCTTTTAACAGTTCGAAAAGTAGATTGGGCCTGAACGGTGTTAGAGGCCCATGATTGGCTCAACCACAAGACGGGCCGTTAACAGGCCAAAATATTTGTCGGGCCACATTTGGATGAATAACATATTGGGTCGTAAGCAGGCCGGATGCAAAGCGGGCCACCATTAGGCCCAGTTATCTCGCAGGCCTGTAATGGGCCAATAGTCAGGTTGGGCTAGAAATATATCCACGAAGACTATGGGCCTTTAAGAGGCCGAAAGTCACTTCGGCCTAGAAATAGGCCCACATGTACCAATGGCCATTAACAGGCCGAAAGTAATATCGGGCTGAACTATTACATGGGCCTTTAAGAGGCTATACTTCAAATGGGCCCCCAATGGGGCCGAAAGCACAGTCCCTGTTAACGGGCCAGATCATATATGGGCCGTAATTTGGCCCAAAGAATGTCAGGCAATTAACGGGCCAGATCTTGTATGGGCCGTCATTTGGCCCAAAACATGGCAGGCTATTAACGGGCCGGATCTGATGTGGGCTGTCATTTGGCCCAAAACGTGACAGAAATCTAACGGGCCGGATCTTATGTGGGCCATAATTTGGCCCAAACCATGGCAGGCTGTTAATGGGCCGGCCCAGTAGAGTATGACAAAATCTTGTGGGCCCTTGGCTGGGCCGGCCTTTTTATCTTAAATGGGCTACTGTTGGGCCCTGCCATGTGTCGAGGTAACACAGGCGCGTTCCCTCCAATGTATGGATGACACGTGTCCCAATGCTAAGCCGACACGTGGATCCTCCGGCGAATGAGAATTTGACACGTGGAAAATCCCCATTCGTCTGAGCTGTTAACGGGTTATCGGATCCAAACCGGAAGCCGATAGCTTAACGGTGACCTGTTACGGTGGATGCCACGTGTCAGTTACCCTTGACGAAAGCACTTCCATGACGCGCCATTTATCGCCATGGAAGTGGACACTTCCGTGATGATAATTTTGGTATTGTCATGCAACACTTCTACGACAGCACATGTATGACTATATTGATTCTGTCATAAAATCGTCATGGATGTACATGCTTGATAGAAAATGTGACCTACTGTGACAAACACGTATATCACGGAAGTGTATTTTTTTAGTGCTTGTGGGCAACTGCCCCCCTCTAGTGGGTCTTGGTTCCAGTAATTTTTATTTATTCCAAAATAATTCTACAAAAAGTTTTGTCCAATTCTGAGATCTTTTATTTCTGCACAAAAACAACACCATGGTAGTTCTGCTGAAAACATCGTCAGTCCGGGTTAGTTTCATTCAAATCATGCAATTTAGAGTCCAAAACAAGAGCAAAAGCGTTAGGAAAAGTAGATACGACAGAGACGTATCAACTCCCAACAAGCGCTATTGTTTTACGCCCCTAGCTAGGCGTAAGGCATTATTTGAAGTATTATCATCCTTAGTTTTCACCACCCTAGATGGGCTTTTCTCGTAGCCTGGAGGTTCTTTATGCTTCCCATTATAGTCAAAAAATGAAGCAATTTTGTTGTCTAGGGTTTCAAGCCTCATGTTGCTAACAGTAAGAAGAGAGTTCATGCGATTAACATTTGAACTAAGGGCTTTAAGTCGTTCATTGGACTTTTGTAACTCCACCAAATTTTTCTGCATACCCCCTAGTTTTTCTAAAATCTGGATTCCTTCTTGAGTATAATTAAAATCTTTTTGTGGAGGTGGAGTTCCTACTATCCCCTCTATTACTTCATAAGCAACATTAGCATCACTTTCAATAAAGTTACCTTTAGTGGCAAATTCAAGAAGTTATCTATTAGGCATAGTAAGCCCCACATAAAAGTTTCTAAGCAAGATCTTTATATCACCTTTTATGGTACATAAACAATAAGATTCCATTACTCTAAACCAAGCATCTTTTAGATCTCCCCCTTGTTTCGGTCTGAAATAAAGAACCTCAAAATCCAGGGACAAAGGAGGAATAGTAGAACTAGACATGATGACAAGCAAGCAAGCAAGCAAAGCAAAGCAATTTATTGTGTTTTTATATTTTATGAGAAGTGGGGGAGATGAAAATGAGAATCAAAGGCAAATAAAGAGGAAAAAAATAAAAAGTAGAGCAAGTAGATGATAGTTTGTGTAAAGGTACTTGATAGGTTTTGATGATGTTTCCCCGGCAACGGCGCCAGAAATTTTTCCTGCTACTTGTGAGTGTGTTGGGATTTTCCCCGAAGAGGACAGGAGATGCAGTATGATATGTCTCTGTCGTATCTATAATTTTTTTTTGTTTCATGCCAATATTCTACAACTTTCATATACTTTTGACAACATTTTATAATATTTTTGGGACTAACATATTGATCCAGTGCTGAGTGCCAGTTCCTATTTGTTGCATGTTCTTTGTTTCATGGAATATGCATATCAAACAAAGTCCAAACGAGATAAAAATTTACAGAAATTTATTTTGGAATATATGTGATTTTTGAGAAAAAGAATCAACGAGGGACGATGCTCGAGGGGCCCACAAGCTCAGACGGCGCGCCCCCTACCCTGAGCACGCCAGGCAGGCATGTGGGCCCCTTCAAGTCTGTTGGAGATGCCCTTCGGCCGCAAGAAAGATAATATCTGGATTAAAATCCCCTTAAAATTTCAGCCCAAACGGAGTTACGGATCTCTGGGAATTTAAGAAATGGTTTTTGGCCAGAAAACAGGAACGCGAAATAGAAGAAACAAAGAGAGAGATCCAATCTCGGAGGGGCTCCTGCCCTGCGGGAGACATGGCAGCCATGGACAGAGGGAAAACTCTCCTCCCATCTAGGGGGAGGCCAAGGAAGCAGAAGAAGGAGGGGGCTCTCTCCCCCTCTCTCCCGGTTGCACCGGAACGCGCCGGGGCAACCATCGTGACGGCGATCTACGCCAACAACTTCGCCGCCGTCATCACCAACTCTCTTCCCCTCTATGTAGTGGCGTAACACCTCTTCTCCCCGCTGTAATCTATACTTAAACATGGTTCTTTATGCCACATATTATTATCCAATGATGTGTTGCCATCCTGTGATGTTTGAGTAGATTCGTTTTGTCCTATGGATTGATTGATGATCGTGATTAGTTTGAGTTGTATGTTTTATTTTGGTGATATCCTATGGTGCCCTCCATGTCGTGCAAGCGTGTGGAATTACCACTGTAGGGTGTTGCAATACATTCATAATTCGCTAATAGTGGGTTGCGTGAGTGACGGAAACACAAACCCGAGTAAGGGGGTTGTTGCGTATGGGAGTAAAGAGGACTTGTTACTTAATGCTATGGTTGGGTTTTACCTTAATGATCTTTACTAGTTGTGGATGCTTACTAGAGTACCAATCATAAGTGCATATGATCCAAGTACGGAAAGTATGTTAGCTCATGCCTCTCCCTCATATAAAATTGCAATAATGATTACCGGTCTAGTTATCGATTGCCTAGGGACAAATCCTTCTCTCGTGTTAAGAAAAAGCTTTCTACGAAAACAAACTAACTTTTATTATCTCGCAAAGTACTCCTAGTTTTATTCCTGCAAGGTAGTTTTAGCATCACACCTACAAAGTACTTCTAGTTTCGTACTTGTTCTAGGTAAAGCAAACATTAAGTGTGCGTAGAGTTGTATTGGTGGTCGATAGAACTTGAAGAGAATATAAATTCTACCTTTATCTCCTTGTTGGGTTCGACACTCTTATTTATCGAAAAAGCTACAATTGGTCCCCAACACTTGTGGGTTATAAAGACCTTTTTCTGGCGCCGTTGCCGGTGAGCAATAGCATGGGGTGAATATTCTCGTGTGTGCTTGTTTGCTTTATCTCTAAGTAGTTTTTATTTTGTGCTCTTGTTATCTATCTTTTGTTATGGGTAGGAAACATAAAATACCAAAAAAAATAGTTGTACTTGCTAACCCAATGGTTGAAGAACCACCCAAAATCTATCATACTGCTGAAGCTTTTTACTTGGATCATCTTCGATCCATTTGTGCTCGGGCTAAAAACCCAACTAGCTTAGTTTAGGGAAAATCATTAGATGAGCATGCTTATTTTGTGCGACACCGCTTGTCTCAAAAAGGGAAACTTTTACGCCATCAAATTAATTGTTTGCATTGCTATGCTTGGAATTTATGCCGAATACATGCTTTTACATGTTGTTCTAAAGACCCTACAAAGCACCTTTCCTTCCAATGTGAGTTTAAGGATAATAGAATCTTATCTTCTTATGCCAAAGGTGTTTATAGTTACTATGGTATTGAACAAATTGAAGAATTTGTTGCTTTTAAGGGTGCTTATGAAATTGCTTCTTTGATTGAAAAGTATGATGCTAATCTTTACAAGTCTGGAATTTTTTCCATACTTAAATATTGCTATGAAAACTATGCTTCTAATGCTTATGTTAAAGAATATATTGAGGAAGTCCTCACTGGCCAAGAGGAGACTAACATTTTGCAGGAGTCTATGGAAGAAGAAATTGATGAAACTGTGAGCTCATTAGATGAAAAAGATGAGGAGGAGAGCGAAGAACAAAAGGAGGAAGATCGGATTAGCTACCCATGCCCACCTTCTAATGAGAGTAACTCCTCAACTCATAGATTGTTTAATTTCCCTTCGTGCTTACCGAAGGATGAATGCTATGATAATTTCTATGATCCCTTGGATTCATTTGAAATATCCCTTTTCGATGAAATTGATGCTTGCTATGCTTGTGGCCATGATGCCAATATGAATTACACTTATGGAGATGAACTTGCTATAGTTCCTTATGTTAAGAATGAAATTGTTGCTATTGCACCCACACATGATAGTCCTATTAACCTTTTGAATTCTCCCAACTACACTATATCAGAGAAGCTTGCGCTTATTAAGGATTATATTGATGGGTTGCGTTTTACTATTGCACATGATGATTTTGATGGATATAATATGCATGTGATTGATACTCCTAATTGCAATTATTATTAGAGAGGAACTACATATCCGCCTCTCTATGTTTCTAGTATGATAAAATTGCAAGAAACTGCCTATGCTATGTATCGGCCTTTATTATGTGTGTGTCAATTGTTCTTTTCTGACATGCCGATTCATAGGAAGAGAGTTAAGACTCCGTTGCTCTATGATATATGTTGCTTTGCGCTCACTACTAAATTACAAATCATTGTTAATTAACATTGGCTTTGATATACCTTGGGACCAGGTGGATCAATTACTTGAGCACTGTATGCCTAGCTTAATGGCTTTAAAGAAAGAGCTGTCAGGGAGACAACCCGGAAGTTTTAGAGAGTCATTTTATTCTGTTGTATGCTTTTAAAAAGTTTAAAAACAAAAAAATATAGAGGGGAACCTAAAAACTTTTTCAAAAAGAAAAGTGAAAGTGAGAAAGACAAGCACTGTTGAAGTGGGGGATATCCTTGAACTTTGTTCATGCCCATGGAAACTTTGTGAATCTTGAATTACAAAAACTTTTCAACAAAAATTAATTATCCCCTTGTACAAATCCATTGTGTTGGTGTACTAAAATAGGGGTCCCTTAGTACCCCAGACTTGTGCACAGGCAGTTGCAGCCCTCTGGTGCGGTAAGGCCTTGCTGGAGGATAGCTCGACCCAAGTCTCAACACTTGGGAACCAAGACCGTGAAGAAGACCTCAATGCAGGTGATCGAGAAGTACTAAGTTAGTACTAAAGATCAAGACTTCACTTGCCAGCAGGCTTCGCACCAACAAGCGAGGACCGGGCAAGCGACTTGCCAGAAAGTTCTCCTTCTTGCCCTTCGGCCGCTCCACCTCATCGACCAGCTGATGGCTTGTCAAGATTAGGTGTCGAGCGGGCAGGCAGCCTAACGAGAGTCAACAGGACGCATGTCACCACGTCGGATGTAGATCAACTTTATCAACACCTGTCTAGTGGACGTGTCAAGAAGATAGGCTCATCCACATCGACGACACAGAAGGAGAGACGCCTTCTGCCAAAGGATGGCCACCAGCTCACGAAGCATTAACTGCCCTTGTCCTAGGTCGGCAGGATTAGGTTGGATAACATCGAGGCCAATATTCATCAGATGTAATGACCATGTTGCCACTGTGGTGACCCCTTTTTGTCTATAAAAGGAGGCCCATGGCTACCTTGGCATGGGTCGACACTTCGGACACGCTTACATAGTAGTTGCACCTTGCTCACGTTTTTCCGACAAGCTATGTTTGTAACTTGTGCTCCAAGCTAAACCACCCAACAGACAGGAGTAGGCTTTTACGCCTCCATGGCGGCCTGAACCTGAGAAAACCTGTAACATCCCGAGAATCATGCTACAGTAATCTCCCCTCTAATCTTGCCAAGTCATCATGTTTCTCAAGCTTAAGTGCCACTTGCTCAAAATCAAACTCAAATTCCAATTTAAACAGAAAGTCAAATTTCTATTTATTCAAACTGTCCAACAAAAATGTTCGTTGGGTTGCAAATAATCACTAAGTGTTTGTCATGTAGAAACCAATATTATTTGAAATATTAAATTACCCCTAACCTATTTAAATCAGTGCCCAAAACATCCACTCTAATCAATTTGCATTTAATTAAAATTCAAATGTTTTCAAATATTACCCCGACCATTTTATAACAGTGCCAAATATTGCATGGTATTTATTGAGCCAAATCCCATATTTTACAAAAATCACTTTGTACCAAAACAATTAGCAACTGAGAGAGGATTAAAAAAACAAAAAAACTAAACGAGACAATCCCACCTCCCCCTGGGCCGCTTGGCCCACCTAGCCACCAGACCGGCCCACTTCCCCCGCTACCCCCTCCCTCCCGTTCACCGGGGGCTCGTGGCCTCTGCCAATGCCCGCCACGGCGACGGGCATTGCAGTGGCGGCCATCCAGCCGCCCCCGGCGCCTACTTGGCCGACGCCCCTCCCCCGGCGCCAAACCCTAGCCCCAGTTCCCCACTCCCTCTCCTCGCGTCAAACTCTTCCTCTGTACGCACACACGTGCCATCGTCACCATGGTTTCACTTGCCGCCGCCGCCAGCGTCGGTACCGACGACTAGCTCCACGTCTTGGAGAACCGTCGTGCACCTCTTCTTCGGCTATGCCTCGAACTCGAGTCGGGAGCCCCTACAGCGCGTGGATCGAGCCTATCTTCAACCTCCAGTCGTCATCATTTGACGCGTCGATCCACCATCTCTCTGCGCTACTAAGCTCACGCCAGCCTTCTTGTGCCTCTTGGTGAGCTCCTCTCCCCATCCCCTTGTTTTTACCCCATATTCAGTCGCTGTTCCACCGCCATGCTCGAAGCTCAGGATGCCGCGCTCGCGCACATCCGGCCTCGCCCTTCCTCGCATCCGGCCATACCCTGCCGCGCCTCGTGCCCTAGCGCACGCCCGCGTGCGGCAGCCCCTGCTCCTGGCTGCGCCCGAGCCACACCCCGCGGCGTCCTGCTTGCTTGTGCCGCCCGCTGATGCCCCTGCTAGCTACGCTGCTGCTGTTATTTCGCACGCGCCCGCCTGCGCGCGACCTCGCTCCCGCTCGCCTCGCTGGTTGTTGTCGCCCCCCTTGCAGCTCCTCCTCCCGCGGCCATTCCCACCTCCGGCCGGCCGAGCCCGCCCTCGCCTACAGCCTCGCCCCTCTCGCTCGCCCCGCTAGCCGCCGCTCGCCGTCGCCCCAGTGCGCTGCTGCTGCCGAGTCACCGCTAGCCGCTGCTGCCTGCGCCCGCGCTGGCCTCGCCTCTGCCCCGCCGCTGACTGCTCGCCAGCCCGCGTACGCGCGCCGGTCGTGCCCTAGTGCTCCAGTGCCGCGCCGCCCGTGGCCACGCCCGACCGTGGCTGCCGGCCTCCCCTCGCCCGGCCGCGGCTGTCCTTCTGCCGCCGGAGCCTAAGCCCCCTGGTGCCGGTCATGCCCAGGCCCCTGACGGCCTCCACGGCCGCCGGCACTCTCGCTCCCGGTACCCCGCCCACGCCTGCTAGCGCCCGATCCTAGGCCACTGGCAGCCGAGGCCCATCCCCCTTTTTAGAAAAAAAGAGAAGAAACAAAAAAAAAATTAATTATAAATAAAAATAAATTAATTAATTGATTAATTAACTTAATTAATTCTATTAAGTTAGCTAATTAAATTTAATTAACATGCTAATTAAACTAATTAACTATTAATTAGTTATCAGTGTATGACAGAACGGCCACACACGTCAGGGTTGACCCTGGTCAGCTTAGTTGACTGCTGACATCATGCTGATGCAATAACGCCATTTTAGATTTAATAATAATTTCAGAAAATTGCTAAAACTTTAATAATTCATAGAAAAATAACCATAGCTCGGACGAAAAAGTTTTATACATGAAAGTTGCTCAGAAAAATATGACGAATCTGAATACGCCTTCCATTCATCTGTCACACGTCCCTAGCATAGCGAACATGGAACCATCCCCCTCTGTTTCATCTGTCCGAAAATGCAAACTTCGGGAAAACTTTCCCAGATGTTATTCCCCTTCGTCGGTATCGCGTAGTACTGCGTTAGAACACCCCTAGCTTTGCATGTAGTCCTGTCATGCATCTGTTTGCTTGTATTTACTGTTTCTTCCCCCTCTTCTCTCTGGTAGACCCCGAGACCGATGCTGATGCCACTGTGATTGACTACGTCACCGACGACCCTTCTTCCTTTTCAGCAGAGCTTCCAGGCAAGCAAACCCCCCTTGATCATTCCGATATCGCACAGATCTTTCTCTCTCATGCTTGCATTAGATTTTGCTACTATAATTGATTGCTCCTATTTTGATGCATAGCCTGCTTTTGTAACCTGCTCATTGTACCTTACCTGCTTATCCTAAACTGCTTAGTATAGGTTGGTTAGTGATCCATCAGTGACCCCTCACCTTGTCCCTGTTGCCCCGGCTTGTTGACCGATGTCTCGATCAACGTGATCGACGACCAGAGCCCGACACATCACCCCACCCCCCTTTAGGTGTACGACTCTGCAGAGCTACTATTGAGTGCCAAGGGTGATACCTCGCATGGCACTCCTGATGATAACTCTGTAGTGTAGCTAATCGGTCGTGGTTTTCGAAGGGTGATTCCTTCTTCACCACTCCCGATGATGACTCTGTCGAGCAACACCTCAAGTGTGAACATCGAGGGTGATTCCTCATATGTTCACCTTGATGATTACATCGAGTGGAATCCATCGAGGGTGATTCCTCGGGGTTTTCCCCTTGATGTTTTGGACACACGGTTACCTTGACTTTACTTCAGACCATTGTTAAAGTCGGGCGGGCCTAGTGAGCACCCGCGAGAGATACCTGTGAAAGTCGGGCGGGCCCGGAGAGCACCCGCGAGAGTTACGGTGGCGGCTGGCTGTTTAGCAATATCACCCAGGAGGGGGTGGTAGCTCCGGACTTGTCCCGACAGCCATCACTTCTTTTAATAATGCACTAACAGGTTTGGGTATTTGTTTTGAGTTGGCCACTGGCCTTTACGCACTAACCACCATGCTGGAACAGATATGGGCACTCGGCGTCGTAGTATCAGCCGAAGCTTTGTCAGACGTCCAGTTCAGCATTGTGGCACGGTCGGATCGTGCCGACCATTCGAGGAGGCGCTGGTATCCACCCTGGTCGCAATGAACCGGAGTGCAACGAGCGATGGGCCCAAGACCCCGGAGTGGTTAGGATGTAGACCGGTGGGGACCTCTCTGCTGAGCCTAGGTAGGGTTACGACGTGTTGATCTTTCGAGGCCAGGCATTAACCCAGGAAAGTGTGTCCGGCCAGAGTAATCAAGCGTGTTGGGAAATGTGGTGCACCCCTCTAGGGAAGTTCTCTATTCGAATGGCCGTGTCCATGGTAATGGACACTCGGAGTTGTATCCCGGTCTAATACAACTAGAAATGGATACTTGAGATATGAGATGGATATGTTGGCTCCGGGATTGCTTTCTCGCAGGGAGTCAAGGAAGCATCTCTGGGTGTTAATACTACAACATGCTTGTTAATTATAATATGCTATTCTGTACTCTTCTGAATGCTGCGAGATGCTTGAAGATGCTAGTCTTTGATAGGCTAGGCCTCCCCCTCTCTTCTGGCATTCTGCAGTTCAGTCCACAGATACACCCCTTCCTTTGATACCAATGCATACTTAGTATAGATCTGATGCTTGCGAGTACTTTGGATGAGTACTCACGGTTGCTTTGCTACCCCTTTCCCCCCCCCCCCCTTCTTCTTCCTTTTTTTCGGTTATTGCGACCAGATGGCAGATCCAAGGAGCCAGATGCTGCCACCCCCGCCGACTACTACTACCCCGAGGGTGCCTACTACTACGTGGAGACCGCCGATGACCAGGAGTAGTTAGGAGGTCCCAGGTAGGAGGCCTTGCCTTTTTGATCGATGCTACTTTTGTGCTAGCCTTCTTAAGGCAAAACTTGTTTAACTTATGTCTATACTCAGATATTGTTGCTTCCGCTGACTCGTTTGTACTCGAGCTTATGTATTCAAGCCCTCGAGGCCCCTGGCTTGTAATATGAAGCTTGTATGAATTTTATTTGTGTCTAGAGTTGTGTTGGGATATCTTCCCGTGCGTCCCTGATCTTGATTGTACACATTTGCGTGTATGATTAGTGTACGATTGAATCGGGGGCGTCACAAAACCTCGCGCATGTACTCTTGGATTTGCTCTCCGTGTTGGTCGATCTCCCAAGCTGAACTACAAAGGGATGCTCTCCGGTCCCATAGATCGTCGCTCTCCCGACACATTGTATTATAAAAATGATGTTCCAAGATTTACCTTTAGGATGTTCAAATTGCTTGTTTGGTGTGTGCAGTACAAAAACAGAAACTTTGGCTGGAGTACGTGAATTTTCCTAATTCACTGGGACGTCGACAAATTCTGATTTTTTTACACAGTACTTCTATGTAAATTTTGTATTACGTCATAATTTTTTAGAATTTTTGGAGTTACATAAGTATATGTACCATCTGCATCTTTACAAACTGTCTTGTTTTCACATATTGCTATTATAGTTTCTTTATTTGCTTATGTTTGAAATCTTGTTGAGCCCCACTGACTTGGGGGCCATAGAATTGTGCTAGCATACAATGGGTAATGTTTGATTATAATAATACAATAATGCTACAGAAGGACATGATGGGATTTGATGTTATATGTACTAACCCTTCTAATAAAATGTTTGGTTAAGTTTTGTGTGGATGAAGTGTTCGAAGATCGAGGAGGTATCGATATGAGAAGAATGAGGAGAGGTAAGAGTTCAAGCTTGTGGATGCCTAAGACACCCCAAGTAAATATTCAAGGCGGCTCAAGCGTCTAAGTTTGGGGATGCCCCGGAAGGCATCCCATCTTTCTGCTTCAACAATTATCGGTATGTCTCGGTTTTTGTTTTTGTTCACATGATAGGCGTAAATTCTTGGAGCGTCGTGTGCCTTTTATTTTTATTTTAGTAATGCACCATGCTGGTATGAGATAGTCCTTGGTTGATTTATAAAATGTTATTTTCACTTCACTTACATCCTTTGAGTATGGCTTTATGGAATGCTTCATGTGCTTCACTTATATCATTTGAAGTTTGGATGCCTGTTTCTCTACATGTAGAAAACCGTTATTTGTAGAATGCTCTTTTGCTTCACTTATATTTATTAGAGCATGGGCAAGTATTTTGTAGATAGAATTAAACTCTCATGCTTCACTTAATCTATTTAGAGAGTTAACAGGAATTGGTCATTCACATGGTTAGTCATAAAATCCTACATAAAACTTGTAGATCACTAATATGATATGTTTGATTCCTTGCAATAGTTTTGAGATTTAGAGATGGTAATATGTGGGAGGTACTGGTCAATGATTGTGGTTTAGTAAGAATATTGGTGTTAAGGTTTGTGATTTCCCGAAGCATGCACATATAGTCTCTCGTTATGCTAAGAAGTTGGAGAATGATTTATTATTGTGTGTTTTCCTTTGCGTGGAGGTTAGGGGCGTGCGATGGTTTAACTCCTACCAACCTCCCCCCTATGGGCATGCGTAGTAGTACTTTGCTTCGAGGGCTAATAAACTTTTGCAATAAGTATGTGAGTTCTTTATGACTAATGTGAGTCCATGGATTATACGCACTCTCACCTTTCCGCAATTTGCTAGCATCTTTGATACCGTGCATTGCCCTTTCTCACCGCGAGAGTCGGTGCAAACTTCGCCGGTGCATCCGAACCCTGTGATATGATATGCTCTATCACACATGAGCCTCCTTATATCTTCCCCAAAATAGCCACCATCCCTACTTATCATGGCATTTCCATAGCCATTCTGAGATATATTGCCATGCAACTCCCACTGTTTCATTATTCTGACATACACCTTCATTGTCATATTGCTTTGCATGATCATATAGCTGACATAGTATTTGTAGCTCAGCCATCATTCATCATTATCATACATGTTATGCTAGCATCATTGCACATCCTGGTACACTACGAGAGGCATTCATATAGAGTCATATGTTTTAGTTTTATCAAGTTGTAATACCGGGTTGTAAGTAAATAGAAGTGTGATGATCATCCTTATTACAGCATTGTTCCAATGAGGAAATAAAAATGGAGGTCAAAAATATCCCAATAAACAAGGAAGCTAAAAAGAGCCCAACAAAAAAAGAAAAAAAAGAGAGAAAACAAAAAAAAGAGAAAAAGAGAGAAGGGGCAATGTTACTATCCTTTACCACACTTGTGCTTCAGAGGAGCGCCATGTTTTTCATATAGAGAGTAACCTATAATACTGGGAATTTTTCATTATAGAACTTGGCTTCTATATTTCGATGATGGGCTTCCTCAAATGACCAAGATCTTCATGAGCAAGTAAGTTGGATGCACACCCACTTAGTTTCAGTTGGGCAATTGATAGAAAATCGCATAGTTATGACGATATTCAAGGCAATGATCATGTATATAGGCATCATGTCCGAGACAAGTAGACCGACTCCTGCCTACATCTACTACTATTACTCCATTAATCGACCGCTATCCAACATGCATATATGGTATCAAGTTCATGAAAAACAGAGTAACGCCTTAAGCAAGATGACATGATGTAGACAAAGTAAACCAAATCAATATGAATAAACCTCGTCGTTTTACCCTTAATGGCAACAATACAAATACGTGTCTTATCCCCTACTATGTCACTAGGATATAGAGCACCGCAAGATTGAACCCATTACAAAGCACCTCTCCCACTGAAGATAAATCATCTAATTGGCCAAACTAAACGGATAAACCAGAGAGAAATACAAAGCTATAACAATCATGCATAACAAAGTTCAAAAAAGACTCCATTACTTCTCATAAATATTCAGATCATAAACCCACAATTCATCGGATCCCAACAAACACACTGCAAAAAAATATTACGTCGGATGGAACTCCAAGAACACCGAGGAGAACATTGTATTGAAGATCAAAGAGAGAGAATAAGCCATCTAGATACTAGCTATGGACCCGTAGGTCTATGGCAAACTACTCACGCATCATCATAAGGCAGCAAGGATGATGTAGAAGCCCTCCGTGATTGATTCCCCCTCCGGCAGAGTACTAGAAAAGGCCTCCAGATGGGATCACAGAAGAACAAAAGCTTGCGTCAGTGGAAAAAGTGTTTCGGGTGGCTCTCGGGTGGTTTCCCAATATTTGAGAACTTATAGAAGTGGAATTAGGTCAGACAGAGCCTCGAGGGGCCCACAAGGTAATAGGGTGTGCCCCCCAGGGCGCGCTGTGTTGCCTTGCCGTCTCCTTGTTTGTCTTCTGGTCTCCGCCGAAGCTTCTAGGGTCTCTTATGTCAAGAAAAAGATTGTTAAAAAATTTCGTAGCGTTTGGACTCCCTTTGGTACTGATTTTCTGGAAAACCAAAAACAAGCAGAAAATAGCAACTGACACTTGGTACTGAGTTAATAGGTTAGTCCCAAAAAAGATATAAAATAGCACAAAAAGGCATATAAAGTATCCAAGATTGATAATATAATAGCATGAAACAATAAAAAATTATAGATACATTGGAGAATTTTTGATTGTTTCATGCTATTATATTATCAATCTTGGATACTTTATATGCTTTATTATGCAATCTTAAACCATGGGGGTGTTGGGGAACGTTGCATGAAAATCAAACATTTTTCTATGAAACACCCAAGATCTATCTATGGATAAGTATAGCAACAAGAGGGGAGTGTGTCACATACCCTTGTAGACCGAAAGCGTTAGCGGCGGAACATGGTTAATGTAGTCGTACTCTTCATGATCCAATTGCGATCCAATCCGATCTAGTAGCGCACATGCGGCACCTCCGAGTTTGGCACACGTATGGCTCAGCAGCGTCCTCTCCTTCTTGATCCAGCAAGCGAGGGAGAGGAGGTAGATGATACGTCTCCAATGTATCTATAATTTTTTATTGTTCCATGCTATTATAGTATCAATCTTGGATGTTTTATATACAACTTTATGCAATTATATATCATTTTTGGGCCTAACCTATTAACTTTGTGCCCAGCGCTAGTTGCTGTTTTTTGCTTGTTTTTGACTTTTCAGGAAATCAATATAAAACAGAGTCCAAATGGAGAAAAAACTTTCTACTAATTTTTTCTGGACCAGAATAGACCCTAGAAGGTTCGGGAGAAGACCTAACGAGCCACGAGAGAGCGACAAGCTCGGGAGGCGCCGCTAGGCTTTTGGGCCCCTCGTGGCACCACTTCACCTAATTCCACCTCTATAAGTACTCAAATATTCCCCTGACATCAGAGAGCCACCCAAAATACTTTTTACACCGCCGCAAGTTTCTTTCCCACAAGATACCATCTGGAGACCTTCTCCGGTATTCTATCGAAGGGAGAATTGATCACGGAGGGGCTCTACGTCAACCTTGTTGTGCTTTCGATGATGTGTGAGTAGTTTACCACAGACCTACGGGTCCATAGCTAGTAGCTAGATGACTTTCTCTCTCTTTGATCTTCAATACAATGTTCTCCTTGATGTTCTTGGAATTCTATTCGATGTAATCACTTTTTGTGGTGTGTTTGTTGGGATTCGATGAATTATGAGTTTATGATGAGATTATCTATGAATATTATTTGAGTCATCTCTGAACTCTTTTATGCATGATTATTATAGCTTTGTATTTCACTCCGATCTATTGATTTGGTTTGGCCAACTAGATTGATTTTCCTTGCAATGGGAGAGGTGCTTTGTGATGGGTTCGATCTTGCGGTGCTCAATCCCAGTGACAGAAAGGGACATCACACGTATTTGTATCATTGCCATTAAGGATAAAAAGATGGGGTTTATTCATGCGTGAGTTTTCTTTGTCTACATCATGTCATCTTGCTTAAGGTGTTACTCCGTTCTTTATGAACTTAATACCCAAGATGCATGCTGGATAGCGGTCGATGTGTGGAGTAATACTACTAGATGCAGGCAGGAGTCGGTCTACTTGTCTCGGACGTGTTGCCTATACATGATCATTGCCTTGGATATCCTCATGATTATTTGATTTTCTATCAATTGCCCAACAGTAATTTGTTTACCCACCATATGCTATTTTCAAGAGAGAAGCCTCTAGTGAAAACTATGGCCCCCGGGTCTACTTTTATCTTATATTAAAATCCTAAAAATACCTTGCTGCAATTTTATTTACTCTATTTTATATTGTATGTTCATGCTATCTATCTATCACTACGAGATTTGATCCTTGAATTAACCGTCGAGGGATTGACAACCCCTGTTCGTGTTGGGTGCAAGTATTTGTTATTTTGTGTGTAGGTGCTGCTAACGAGGTGTTGCGTGGTTCTCCTACTGGATTGATAACCTTGGTTCTTAACTGAGGGAAATACTTATCTCTACTGTGCTGCATCTTCCTCTCCTCTTCGAGGAAATCCCAACACAGCTCCCAAGTAGCAGGAAGAATTTCTGGTGCCGTTGCCGGGGAGACATCATCAACGTCTACCAAGTACCTATGCATAAGCTTTCATCTCCTTGCATTTACATTATTTTCCATTTGCCTCTCGTTTTCATCTCGCCCACTTCTAAAAAGTTTTTACAAAAATATTTTCCGTTTGCTTTTTTCTTGTGTACCCTTTTTTGCTTGCCATCTTGTTTGCCTAGTCATGGTGTCTCAAGAAAATACCAAATTGTGTGATTTTACCAATACTAATAATAATGGTTTTATCAGTAGGCCGATTGCTCCTCCTGCCACTAGTGCAGAGTCTTGTGATATTAATGCCGCTTTACTAAATCTTGTTACGAAAGAACAATTTTACGGTAGTCCTAATGAAGATGTCGCATCACATCTTAACACTTTTGTTGAATTGTGTGATATTCAAAAGAAAAAAAAGGTGTGGATAATGATATTGTCAAATTAAAATTATTTCCGTTCTCACTACGAGATCGTGCTAAAACTTGGTTTTCATCCTTGCTTTGAAATAGTATTGATTCTTGGGATAAGTGTAAGGATGCTTTTATTGCCAAGTATTTTCCTTCCGCGAAAATTATTTCTCTTAGAAATAAAATTATGAATTTCAAGCAACTTGAGCATGAACATGTTGCCCAATCTTAGGAGAGGATGAAATTAATGATAAGAAATTTCCCTACTCAAGGTTTGAATTTATGGATGATCATACAAAAAATTTATGCCGGATAGAACTTTGTTTCTAGAAATCTTTTAGATTCCGCTGCGGGTGGTACTTTTATGGAAATCACACTAGGAGAACCGACAAAATTACTTGATAACATATGGAAAATTCTTCACAATGGCATACCGAAAGAACCTCTACTAGTAAAAAGGTGAATTCTATTGAATAAATTAGTACTTTCAGTGATAAAGTAGACATGCTTATGAAATTGGTTGCTAGTAAAAATTCTCATATTGATCCTAATGATGTGCCATTGTCTACTTTGATTGAGAAAAATAATGATCCCGTAGATGTGAATTTTGTCTCGCGAAACAATTTCAATAGTAATGCTTATATAGGTAGTTTTAATCCTAGACTGTTTCCTGGAAATTCCTCTAACAACTATGGCAATTCCTATGGTAATTCTTATAATAATAATAATAATAATAATAATAATAATAATAAAAATAATAATAATAATAATAATAATAATAATAATAATAATAGGATGGCCTTTGATCTTGAAAGTAATATTAAATAATTTAATAATGCTCAAAAAGTTTTCAAGACTACGATAGAAGAAAAATTGAGTAAACTTGATGATATGTCTAGGAGTATGGATAGAATCGTTCATGATGTAGAAAATCTTAAATATAAATTTTTTCCACCCAAGCTTGATATTAGTGAATCAATTAAAGCTCTTTATGTCTCCATGGATGAAAGCTCCATGGATGAAAGTAAAGAAAGAACCGCTAGGTTGAGGGCTAAGCGAGAATTCTTAGAAAAAGCGATTCCGCTCAGTTTTTATCATAGTAATGATGAAGATATTAAAATGATTGGTGTTTATTCTATTGAATCTTTATTTAGCAATGTAAAAGTTGATGAAAAGGGGACTGAAGAAGAGTTAACTTTAGTTAAAAGGCATCCCCATAGTTCAGAGGGTGAACATCTTAATGAAAAAATTGATAAAAGTAGGTTTGGAGAGGTAAAAACTTTAAATAGCGATGTGCCCACTATCTTGGATCACAAAGATTTTAATTATGATAGTTGTTCTTTATTTGAGTGTATTTCTTTGTTGCAATCATTGCAAAATTCACCCAATGCTTATGAACAAAATAAGGCTTTTACTAAACATATTATAGAAGCGATGATGAAATTTTAGAAGAAAAACTAGAATTGGAGATTTCAATACCTAGGAAATTATATGATGAGTGGGAACCTACCATTAAAGTTAAAATTAAAAATTATGAGTGCAATGCTTTATGTGATTTGGGTGCTAGCGTTTCCACAATACCAAAATCTCTATGTGATGTGCTAGGTTTTACCAATATGGATGAATGTTCTCTTAATTTGCACTCAATGGATTGTACTATTAAGAAACCTTTGGGTAGAATGAATCATGTTGTTATTCTTGCAAATAGGAATTATGTACTTGTAGATTTCATTGTGCTTGATATTGATTGCAATCCGCCTTGCCCCATAATACTTGGTAGACTATTCTTACGTACCATAGGTGCTATTATTGATATGAAGAAGGGAATATAAAATTTTAGTTTCCATTAAAAAAGGGTATGGAACACTTCCCTAGAAACAAAATTAGGCCACCGTATGAATCCATTATGAGGTCCACTAATGGAACTAATCTTAAAGATGACAACACTTGAAACTATGCATTATGCCTAGCTAGGGGCGTAAAACAATAGCGCTAGTCGGGAGGCAACCCAATAGTTATCTTAATTTTCATTGTTCTTTTTCTGTTTTTGGTGTGAACACAATTATGCTACTGTTATGGTTGTGTTTTTGTGTTAAAATTAGTGTTTGTGCCAAGTAAAGCCTTTGGGATGATTTGGTTGATAGTTTCTTTGATTCTGTGCAAAAACAAAAACTTTTGCGTCCAGTAACAGAATTGTAAAAATCACTGGAGCGTCAAAAATTCTGATTTTTTTAAAGATGATTGATATACAAATTTCCCACATTATCATAATTTTTCAGAACTTTTGGAGTTAAAGAAGTATGGTCATTTTTTGAATTGTTACAGACTATTTTGTTTTTGACAAATTCTGTTTTCGTTGCATTGTTTGCTTGTTTTGATGAAACTATGGATTGTATCGGGGGGTATAAGCCATGGAGAGGTTAGAATACAGTAGGTATAATGTGATAATAAAATATGAATGGGTTTACAATAGTATCTAAAGTAGTGATTTACTTTGTTATACTAACGGTTCTCACGAAGGTTTTGTTGAGTTTTGTGTTCTGAAGTTTTCAAGTTTTGGGTGAGATCATGATGGATGAAGGAATAAGGAGTGGCAAGAGCCTAAGCTTGGGGATGCGCAAGGCACCCCAAGATAATATTCAAGGACTCCCAAGCATCTAAGCTTAGGGATGCCCTGGAAGGCATCCCCTCTTTCTTCTACCAACTATCGGTAATTTTACTTGGAGCTATATTTTTATTCATCACATGATATGAGTTTTGCTTGGAGCATCATGTATTATATGAGTCTTTGCTTTATTTTATTTTTAGTTTGTCACAATCATCTTTGTTGGACACACTTATTTGAGAGGGACACACATTTTTCGTGATTTGTTAGAATACTTTATGTGATTCACTTATCTCTTTTGAGCTGGGTAGTTGCTCTAGTTCTTCACATTGTGGCGCCCCCGACTCAATCGTGCACTAATCATACACGCAAACATGCACGATCAAGCACAGGTACTCACGGGAAGATATCACAACACAACTCTAACACATATAAACGGAGATCCACAATATTACAGACCAGGGATCCGAAGATCCGAATACATAAGTCAGTCATACAAATATTATCTGAGTATAGACATGGTTAGACAAGTTTTGCCTTAAGAAGGCTAGCACAAACAACGACTCTAGATCGAAAGGCGTAGGCCTCCTGCCTGGGAGCCTCCGATCCTACTCCTGGTCGGCTGGCTCGATCCAGTAGTACGTGCCCTCTAGACCCTCCTGGTAGTAAGCTCCTGAGGTGGCATCTGGCTCCGGGACTCCATCGTCTGATGTATCATCAAGGTGGGGTATGGGGAAAAGAGAAAGTAAAGCAACCGTGAGTACTCATCCGAAGTACTCAGCAAGCAAGGATCTATACTACATATGCAACATTATCAATGGAGAAAGGTTGTATATGTGGACTGGGCTGCAGAAATGCCAGAATAGAGAGAAGGCCTAGTCCTATCGAAGACTAGCATCTTCACGAAGTCATCATCTTGCAGCAATAGAAGAGAGTAGAATAGCATTTTATTTAGCAAACATGTTGAAGCAAGCCTAGAGATCCTTCCTCGACTCCCTGCGAGAAAGCGATCCCGAAGCTTCAATTAAGTAACAAGTATCCAGTTCAAGTAGTAGATCGGGATACACAAACTAAGCGTCCTTTACCGTAGGACCGGCTATTGATAGATCATTCATCCCTACAGGGGTGCACTACTGTTACCCAACACGCTCGATCACCTCTGGCCGGACACACTTGCTGGGTAATACCCGGCCTCGGGAGATCAACACGAAGTAGTGACCTACCTAGGCTCGGCAGAGAGGTCAGCACCCTAGACTAACCTATGCACCCAGAGGTCTTGGGCCATCGCCCTGGGCACCCTGCGCGTTGCAAGACTGACCGGGGTGCAGGCGCGACACTGAACTCGTCAGTGAAGTATCCAGCCCAATCCCGACAATCAGCCCGCACGGTGAATCGTGACGTCTGACGAGCTTTCGGGAGAAACGTACATCGTAGAGGGCCCCATAACCATAATCCCGCGTGGTGGTAGTGCGTATAGGGCATGTCGACCCACTCAGATCACACACCCAAATCCAATAGGCTCATTTAGTATCACGCGGAGACAATCAGAGTCTCTAAAGCTCCGCCACAATATCACACTCGAGTGCCCTTCCGGCGCACTCGACATCACAGATCCCCAGCGGGTACCCACCAGGGTGGACCTGCCTGTAACAAAGGTCAAAGTAACCGTGTGGTCATAACATCAAGGGGGAAACCCGAGGAATCACCCTCGGCGGATTCCACTCGATGAAATCATCAGGGTGAACGTATGAGGCATCACCCTCGAGGTTCACACTGAGGGGTTGCACGACAGAGTCATATCGGAAGTGGAGAAGGAGGAATCACCCTCGATGACCACGACCGAACAGCTACACTGCAGAGTATTCATCGGGAGTGCGTTACGAGGTATCACCCTCGTCACTCGATAGTAACTATGCAGAGTCATACAACTAAGGGGGGTGAAGTGACGTGTCGGTCTCTGGTCGACGATCACATTGATCGAAGCATCGATGATCAAGCAGGGGCAACAAGGGTAAGGTGGTGGGGTCACCGATGGTTCAATACCAACCTATACTAAACAATTTATCATAGGCAGGTAAGGTAACAATGAATAGGTTACGAAAACAGGCTATGCATTAGAATAGGAGCAAACATTAACAGTAGCAAAATCTAATGCAAGCAGGAGAAATGGAATGGGCGATATCTGGATGCTCAAAGGGGGGGCTTGCCTGGTTGCTCTGGCAAGAGAGAGAGGTCGTCAACGGGCTGCTCATCGGTAGTGTAGTCGTACGCAGGTGCAGCGTCGTTGGTCTCGGCGTCTATCGAGAGAGAAGGAGGGGGAGAGAAACAATAAATTCATGGCAATAATGCAAACAATATGTATGACATGCCTAAATGATATGCCGGGGTGTTCTACTGCCTAACTAAATGATTTAGTTAATTTAGGAATTTATCCGGATTTATTTAATTAAAGTTGGGCACTATTCATTTATCAAAATCGGTCTAAAAGTTCAATGTCCATATAGCTAGGGGCATCTGACAAGAATACGGAGGGCGTATTCGGGTTTGTATCGAAATTCTGAGCAAGTTTCATATATAAATTATTTTCTCCGGAGTTACGGTTTATTTAATATGATTTTCTAAAGTTTTTATTAATTTCTGGAATTTAAATTCAACATTATCCGAAACAGTGTAAAGTGACGTCAGCATGACCTAAGCATGATGTCAGCAGGTCAATAGGGGCTGAAGAGGGTCAAACCTGACAGGTGGGTCCAGTGGGACCCACATGTCGGTGACCCAGCTAATTAACCAGGGTTAATTTAAACTAACTAAACTAATTAGGAGGTGGGGCCTAGTAGTCAGTGACTGTTTAGGGTTTTTAATTAACTAGTTAACTAATTAACTAATTATCTATTTATTTAAATTAGTTTAATTGAGTGGGGCCCGCAAGTCAGTGAGACAGGGGGCGGCCACGTTAGCAGTTGACCCAGGTCAACGGGGTCAAAGGGGCCCGCGGGGCCCCACAGTCAGTGGCACAGGGCGGGACCCACCGGTGCCACGTCGGACCGGCCGCCGGAGAGCGCTCCGGCGAGCCCGAGCGCGGCGTCGAGCTCCGGCGAGCTCGGGATTTGGCTAGGATGCAACGTTTCGGGCGATTCTTCTTGTGTTCGAAAGCTGAGCCCGAGCCGCGTCGATCTGTGCTAATGGCCGGAGCTGGGGTGGCCGGAAATGAGCGGCACGACCACAACGGCGGCGACGGTGTTCGGGTGAGCTACGGGAACCGCGCCACGTCGTGTTAACGGACGACGCGAAGCGCTGGGAAGGCTCTACGCGATGCGGCGAGCAAGTTGGGCAGCAGCGCGCGACCATTTGGTCACCGGAACGACGCCGGCGACGAGCAATGGGGGAGGCAGGGGCTCGGCCATGGCGGCGAGCGGGCTAGGGGCAAATGCGGCCGCGCAAAGAAGTAACGGAAGGAGGGAGGAGCTCACCGAGCGGCCAAGAAAGGCCCGTGTGAGCTTAGAAGCAGCAGAGGTCGACGAAGACGACGGCGAGCACCGGCGACCGAGAAGGAGAGGCGAGGTCGATCCCGAGCGTGCAGTCATTCCCGAGTGGGATGACGAGACGCAATCGAAGCAGACGAACGAGGCGGAGTTGTACGACGCGTCGGCGGAGCGAACGGGAGACGGTGGCCGCGCAGTTCAACCGCGGCCATCCATGGCGGCGCCGGGTGAGGAAGAGGAAGGCGAGGGGAGGGGAGTTGTGGCGCTAGGGTTCGTCCGGGGGGGCGGGGAGTTGCTCTTTATCCACGGCGCGCGCACGGGCGCGTTGTCGAGCGGCGGGCGAGGGGGCCTGGGGCGCGCACGCGTGCGGGCGTGAGGTGTTCGACAGCGAGGCGGCGGTGAGCAGTGAGAGGTGGGAGGAGGTGCGGGGTGGGCTGGGCCGGCGCTATAGCAGTAGGCCTAAGTGCACAGTAGCGCGTTTAGGCCTTTTCCTTTTCTCTTTTTCTGTCTCTTTTCTTTTCTGTTTGCAAAATGTTTGGGCACCAAATGAATTTTGTAAAAAGTGTGACCTAGTCCATAAATATCAGTGCATTATACCCTAACACCAAAAACTAGTTTTGGCAAAACATCATTTCATATTTGATTTAGATTAATTAAAAGGTTATTAAATATTACTTTCAGCCACTGTTAGAGGAGGTTTGGGTTTCCCCACTAATTTATTAAATGTTGGTTATAATTTTAGAATGGTCTCTGGAATATTTATTATTTACTGAACATTTTAGTTTCTATGTTGAACAACTTTTATTTTCCACTTTCATTTAAATTTGAATTCTGACTTAGGAGTTGAAATGCAATATGATGCTAATGATGATCATGCACTGTTAAACTTGCTGACATGTCATTATCAAAATTGATTACTGTAGCTAATGACATGGGGTGTTACAATTCTCCTCATTTATCAAGAATTCTCGTCCCGAGAATTAAGAGGAAGACTAAAAGAAAGAGGGGTATTCTTCGCGAAGACGATCCTCGCGTTCCCAAGTGGCTTCATCTTCAGAATGATTTGACCACTGAACCTTGAGGAATTTGATTGACTTCTGACGAGTCCGACGTTCAGCTTGATCAAGAATACGGATGGGATATTCTGGATAAGACAGATCTTCCCGTAATTCAAGCATTTCGTGATCCAAACCTCGAATAGGATCCTTGAAGCAGCGACGGAGTTGGGATACATGAAAGACATCATGCACTTGAGAAAGATTTGGCGGCAATTGCAATTGATATGCCACTTCTCCTCGACGGGCAAGAATACGGAACGGGCCAATGTAGCGAGGAGCTAACTTGCCTTTGATTCCGAACCGATGAGAGCCTTTCAATGGAGTGACGCGGAGGTATGCTTGTTCGCCAGGTTGATAGACCATTTCCTGGTGCTTTCGGTCATAGTTGCTCTTCTGATGAGACTGAGCAGATTTCAAATGTTCACGGACAATGCAGACTTATTCTTCAGCTTGCTGAATAATGTCTGGTCCGACGAGTGAGCGTTCCCCAGTTTCTGACCAATTCAGAGGGGTTCGACACTTATGACCGTATAGAACTTCAAACGGTGCCATCTTCAGACTAGCTTGATAGCTATTGTTGTAAGAGAACTCGACATACGGGAGAGATTCCTCCCACTTCTTACCGAAGGAGATGACGCAAGCTCGAAGCATATCTTCGAGCACTTGATTAACTCATTCAACTTGACCCTATGACTGAGGGTGAAAAGCGGTGCTGAAAGACAGTTGAGTTCCCATAGCTTCCTGGAAACTATTCCAGAATCTGGAGGTGAAGAGGCTGCCACGATCAGAACTGATCTCCAACGGAACACCGTGGAGTGACACAATTCGGGAAACTTACAAGTCTGCTAACTGGCTAGCAGTGATTGTCTCCTTAACTAGCAGAAAGTGAGCAACCTTGGAGAATCGGTCAATGACGACAAAAATAGCATCATGACCCTTCTGAGATCTAGGAAAACCAGTAATGAAATCCATTTGGACTTTGTCCCATTTCCATTCAGGAATTTCCAGGGGTTGCAGAGTTCCAGCAGACCTTTGATGCTCTGCTTTAATGCGGCGACAAACGTCACACTCAGAAACATAACGAGCAATGTCTCGCTTCATATTAGGCCACCCGTATCTCTGACAAATGTCACGGTACATCTTTGTGCTACCAGGATGAATTGACGGAGGAGTGTCATGAGCTTCTTTCATAACGTGTTCCCTCTCATCCTTGAACTTGGGTACGAAGAGACGGTGTTGGAAAAATAGGATCCCATCCTTATCAAGATGGAATTCCGACGGCTTTCCTTTCTCCAGGTACCGCTTAATCCTTTCAACTTCAGAGTCATACTTTTGTATAATCTTAATGCTGTGCTCTAAATCTAGTTCGACAACCAGGGTATTGAGATAACCCTGTGGAACAATATGGAGGTTCAATTTGCAAAGCTCTTCATAAAGCATAGGTTGTGCTTCCTGAACCATAAGATTGTTGCAATAAGCCTTACGACTCAAAGCATCGGCCATTACATTAGCCTTGCCAGGGGTGTATGAGATATTCATATCATAATCGGCAATTGTTTTGAGCCATCTTTGTTGACGAAGGTCCAGATCCAATTGAGTATATAGATACTTCAAACTTTGATGATCCGTATATATCTCGCAATGGTTACCGAGAAGGTAACGTCGCCATAGCTTCAGGGCATAAATAACCGCAGAAAGTTCAAGATCATGCACGGGATAATTTTCTTCATGAGGACGCAATTGCCGGGAGGCATAAGCAATCACTTTGCGCTCTTGCATTAGGACACAGCCTAATCCTTGACAAGATGCATCACAGTATATTACGAAATCCTTTTGGGAATCCGGGGGTGCTAGCACTGGGGCAGATGTTAACTTATCCTTTAGTGTCTGAAAGCTTTCTTGACATTTTTCTGTCCACTCAAATTTAACACCTTTGTGAAGCAGATTTGTCAATGGTTTTGCAATCTTGGAAAAGTTCTCAACAAATCGACGGCAATAACTAGCAAGTACGAGAAAACTTCTGACTTGCTTGACATTCTTTGGGGGAGTCCAGTCAAGAATAGCCTGAACTCATTCCGGGTTAACAGCAATTCCATCCTTGGAAATCACATGACAAAGATAGGTCACTTCAGATAACCAGAATTCGCATTTGGAGTACTTGGCATACAACTTGTGTTCTCGAAGCCTCTCCAGAACAAGGCGAAGATGTTCGGCATGTTCTTCTTCATTCTTGGAATATATAAGGATATCATCCAAATAAACCACGACGAACTTGTCGAGGTAATCCATGAATATATAATTCATCAGACGGGAGAACGTAGCCGGAGCATTCGTTAGGCCAAATGACATGACGGTGTATTCATAGGAGCCATAACGAGTGACGAATGCAGTCTTGGGAATATCCTCTTCACAGACATGGATCTGGTGATAACCCAACCTCAAGTCGAGTTTAGAGAACACCGATGATCCAGCAAGTTGATCATAAAGATCATTGATCCGGGGCAGTGGGTATTTATTCTAGATTGTGGCTTGGTTAATGGGCCGATAATCCTGAACCAATCGGTTAGTTCCATCCTTCTTCTTAACGAAGAGTGAAGGTGCTCCCCAAGCAGAGGAACTGGGGCGGATGAAACCATTCTTAAGTGACTTGTCGATTTCTTCCTTAAGCTCGAGAAGGTGGTGTGGAGTCATCTTATAAGGATGCTTGGCAATAGGGACTGTGCCAGGTTTCAAGTCAATGACGAACTCGACAGCCCTAACCGGGGGTATGCCTGGAAGTTCTTCTGGAAAGACGTCTGGAAAATCTCGAACGACAGGAACGTTCTCGATTCCTTCCAGAGGTGAGGCGTTCAAAGCTTTCAGAGCATATATCTGAGCTTCAGCATCTCGAGTAATTCGGGCTGTGTAGTTCACTATCTCATCAGAGGGGTGAAGAAGTTGGACGACTTTAGTGGCACAATTGATTGAAGCAATGTGAGCTTTCAACCAATCCATTCCGAGTATGAGGTCTATGGTGGAAGACTTCAAGACGATGGGCGAGGCTAGGAATTCCAACCCTTTAATTTTGACGGTAACGTCAGGTGCTATCACGTCAGCATGACAATGACCTCCGGGAGTTTTAATGACTAACAGAGTATCCATCTTCTCATATCGAATGCCATGCATGAATGCAAATTTTCTAGAGATGAATGAATGTGATGCTCCTGAATCAAATAAAACAGAAGCAGGTACTGAATTAACGAGAAGGGTACCCATCACAGTAGCAGGTTGATCCTGGACTTCTTCAATATCAATGTTGTAAGCGTGTCCACGACCATGTGCAGCAGACCCAGTATTATAGTTGCGGGTCTGATTGTTGCCACGACCATTGCCACGACCAGTATGAGGCAAAGCTAACTGATTCTGAGTCTGGCGGCAGTCTTTAGCCTGGTGACCTGGTTTGCGGCACTTGAAGCATAGACCATCTTCAGGACGAAGAGGAGCATTGTTTTGAATAGCTTGAGCTCTTGGCTGCCTCGGTGGTGGAGGAGGCAGACGTGGTGCAGCATAGTTGTTCTTTGGTGCAGAGTTATTTGGACAGAACACATTGTTGGGAATCCAGACCCGACGCTTCTGTGCTGAGCCCGAAGATGAGCCAGCATCACGATAGCGCTTCTGCGAGTCCTTGTGTTTCATCTGAGTGGTCTCAACAAGAATAGCCTTGTTCACAAGAGTTGGAAAGTCGTTGAAGTCTTGAGGAGCAAGGGCAAGCTCGAGGTCTGGGTGGAGTCCACTACGGAACTTCTCTTGTCTACGGGCATCTGTGGCGATGTCTTCTTCAGCATAGCGGGAGAGGTCAAGAAGTTCCCGCTGATAAGCTTCGACAGTCTTGTTGCCCTGAGTGAGGTTGCAGAAGTGGGTCTCCATGCATTCCATAATTGCCTGAGGGATGTAACGTGCACGGAAAGCAGCCTGGAACTCATACCAGGTAATGACTGTTCCAGCAGGTAGTGTACGCTTGTGGGTGTCCCACCATTGAGCAGCGGGTCCCTTTAGGAAAAAGGCCGCGAAGGTGACGAAGTTGGCAGGGAAGACATTAGCAGACTCCATCTCGTGAGTGATGTCACGAAGCCAGTCATCAGCTTCCAGTGGCTTGTCAGAGTTGCGGAACTGAGTGGGGTTGAGTCGCATAAACTCCGGCAGAGTTATTGAAGGAGGGTTCTCGTTCTGGTTTTGGTTGTTCTGATGCGGAAACTGAGCCATAATTCCAGTCATGAACTGGCGGTTGAGCTCGAATTGTTGCATCATAGTAGCCATATAGTCTGGCGGTGGTGGGCGTTCAGGGGCACCACGACCACCTGGTCTAACCATCCTGCTAAGTACCAACAGGGGGGTAGTTTAGTAAAAGCAATTGCGAGTGTTTAGCGACAAGCATGATGTAACTCGACAACAATTTAAGCAGTGTAACAGATACATAACAGTAGTCAATTAAGACATACAGATCCATACACAGAGTCGGGTACATGCGGACAGCATCACGGCGCAAATTAAAAGCTAGACATACTTGGTGGCACGCAGGCACGCGGTAAGGAAGTACACAACGAGACATAGCAAAGGCTACATCAACGTCGGGGAAAACCACTGTAACGGGGTAACTGCGAGTGCGGACGACGAATGTTCGTCGCGGTAGGATCCTGTGCTCCATGTGCACTCTGATGCAGAACCCGGTCTCAAGCTGTAAGAAGAGATCCACGTGTAGGTGTGTGACCTCCAACAGCAGGCCAATCAATACCAGCATACATCTGAGTCCTGCGCGGATAAAGGATGTGCTCCGGATGTATCCCTACGTGAACAGCGGGTAGCAACTGCATCATAGCATCATAGAGACGTGCTCGAGTGGCAACCAACTCGACGGCAAGAGCCCGAATAGTGTGATCCAGAGCCTGAGTGCACTGAATCAGAACGCGCGGGTCGTAGCGACGAGGCTCGTGCGGGGCACAGATAGCTGTGTAGTATCTAGTAGCATCTCCAGCAGGGGCATACGGAATGTATCGGAACTCAGAGTCATCCAAGAGATCGCTGAACTGTCCTCGGAGACGTGCGGCAGCAGAGTAGGCGGCATCATGTACTGCCATCTCAATCGTCACGCCAATACCGTGGAAAAGGTGCAGCTCAGTGTCTGAGTCATCTTGCCAATCATAGATACGAACATCAGCATGGTATTGCTCCTGATTGAACTCGTGGTAATCCTCATAGACCATGTACTCAGGGTACCATCGGTAGCCAAGTCCGGTCATGAGAGCGATCAGGACAGCTGGAAACCCAGGGGCATCACGAGACCAAGTGCGAAGCACAAGCTATGACGTAGGACGCGGTGGAAACAAATGGTTCATCTGAAACAGAGGAAATTCAGGTTTGTCAAATGACAACGAGAAGTTTAACACAACTTGGAGAGAAAGGTTAAACAAAACAATGGAAATGAAAATGATTATCAGACTAATCAGATCAATGACAGGGAAATCGCACAGATATCCAGCTCTCCGGGTAGACGGGATTTACGAGATCCTAAGTGTCGGTGTTAGTAAAATTTATTTAACCCGAATAGAAGAGAGATCAGAGTCCCAGAGTATAGATGAGGAATAAAAGATCCTAATACCACCCAGTTGGCGACGTGGGCCCGTAAGCCACACAGCCAAGTTAGTAAATTAGTTTTTCAGTTTCTAGACTCAACTTCGGCCAAGGAATTGGAAGGGGGCATCCTACAGGCAGTCGGCTCTGATACCAACTTGTGGCACCCCTGACTCAATCGTGCACTAATCATACACGCAAACATGCACGATCAAGCACAGGGACTCACGGGAAGATATCACAACACAACTCTAACACGTATAAACGGAGATCCACAATATTACAGACCAGGGATCCGAAGATCCGAATACATAAGTCAGTCATACAAATATTATCTGAGTACAGACATGGTTAGACTAGTTTTGCCTTAAGAAGGCTAGCACAAACAACGACTCTAGATCGAAAGGCGTAGGCCTCCTGCCTGGGAGCCTCCGATCCTACTCCTGGTCGGCTGGCTCGATCCAGTAGTACGTGCCCTCTGGACCCTCTTGGTAGTAAGCTCCCGAGGTGGCATCTGGCTCCGAGACTCCATCGTCTGATGTATCATCAAGGTGGGGTATGGGGAAAAGAGAAAGTAAAGCAACCATGAGTACTCATCCTAAGTACTCAGCAAGCAAGGATCTATACTACATATGCAACATTATCAATGGAGAAAGGCTGTATATGTGGACTGGGCTACAGAAATGCCAGAATAGAGAGAAGGCCTAGTCCTATCGAAGACTAGCATTTTCACGAAGTCATCATCTTGCAGCAATAGAAGAGAGTAGAATAGCATTTTATTTAGCAAACATGTTGAAGCAAGCCTAGAGATCCTTCCTCGACTCCCTGCGAGAAAGCGATCCCGAAGCTTCAATTAAGTAACAAGTATCCAGTTCAAGAAGTAGATCGGGATACACAAACTGATCGTCCTTTACCGTAGGACCGGCTATCGATAGATCATTCATCCCTGCAGGGGTGTACTACTGTTACCCAACACGCTCGATCACCTCTGGCCGGACACACTCGCTGGGTAATACCCGGCCTCGGGAGATCAACACGAAGCAGCGCCCTACCTAGGCTCGGCAGAGAGGTCAGCACGCCGGACTAACCTATGCACCCAGAGGTCTTGGGCCATTACCCTGGGCACCCTGCACGTTACGAGACTGGCCAGGGTGTAGGCGCGACACTGAACTCGTCAGTCAAGTATCCAGCCCAATCCCGACAATCAGCCCGCACGGTGAATCGTGACGTCTGACGAGCTTTCGGGAGAAACGTACATCGCAGAGGGCCCCATAACCATAATCCCGCGTGGTGGTAGTGCGTATAGGGCACGTCGACCCACTCAGATCACACACCCAAATCCAATAGGCTCATTTAGTATCACGCGGAGACAATCAGAGTCTCTGAAGCTCCGCCACAATATCACACTCGAGTGCCCTTCCGGCGCACTCGACATCACAGATCCCCAGCGGGTACCCACCAGGGTGGACCCGCCTGTAACAAAGGTTAAAGTAACCGTGTGGTCATAACATCAAGGGGGAAACCCGAGGAATCACCCTCGGCGGATTCCACTCGATGAAATCATCAGGGTGAACGTATGAGGCATCACCCTCGAGGTTCACACTGAGGGGTTGCACGACAGAGTCATATCGGAAGTGGAGAAGGAGGAATCACCGTCGATGACCACGACCGAATAGCTACACTGCAGAGTATTCATCGGGAGTGCGTTACGAGGTATCACCCTCGTCACTCGATAGTAACTATGCAGAGTCGTACAACTAAGGGGGGTGAAGTGACGTGTCGGTCTCTGGTCGATGATCACATTGGTCGAAGCGTCGACGATCTAGCAGGGGCAACAAGGGTAAGGTGGTGGGGTCACTGATGGTTCAATACCAACCTATACTAAACAGTTTATCATAGGCAGGTAAGGTAACAATGAACAGGTTATGAAAACAGGCTATGCATCAGAATAGGAGCAAACATTAACAGTAGCAAAATCTAATGCAAGCAGGAGAAATGGAATGGGCGATATCTGGATGCTCAAAGGGGGGGCTTGCCTGGTTGCTCTGGCAAGAGAGAGAGGTCGTCAACGGGCTGCTCGTCGGTAGTGTAGTCGTACGCAGGTGCAGCGTCGTTGGTCTCGGCGTCTATCGAGAGAGAAGGAGGGGGAGAGAAACAATAAATTCATGGCAATAATGCAAACAATATGTATGACATGCCTAAATGATATGCCGGGGTGTTCTACTGCCTAACTAAATGATTTAGTTAATTTAGGAATTTATCCGGATTTATTTAATTAAAGTTGGGCACTATTCATTTATCGAAATCGGTCTAAAAGTTCAATGTCCATATAGCTAGGGGCATCTGACAAGAATATGGAGGACGTATTCGGGTTCGTATCAAAATTCTGAGCAAGTTTCATTTATAAATTATTTTCACCGGAGTTACGGTTTATTTAATATGATTTTCTAATGTTTTTATTAATTTCTGGAATTTAAATTCAACATTATCCGAAACAGTGTAAAATGACATCAGCATGACCTAAGCATGACGTCAGCAGGTCAATAGGGGCTGACCAGGGTCAAACCTGACAGGTGGGTCCAGTGGGACCCACATGTCAGTGACCCAGCTAATTAACCAGGGTTAATTTAAACTAACTAAACAAATTAGGAGGTGGGGCCCAGTAGTCAGTGACTATTTAGGGTTTTTAATTAACTAGTTAACTAATTAACTAATTATCTATTTATTTAAATTAGTTTAATTGAGTGGGGCCCGCATGTCAGTGAGACATGGGGCGGCCACGTTAGCAGTTGACCTAGGTCAACGGGGTCAAAGTGGCCCGTGGGGCCCCATAGTCAGTAGCACAGGGTGGGACCCACCGATGCCATGTCGGACCGGCCGCTGGAGAGCGCTCCGGCGAGCCCGAGCGCGGCGTCGAGCTCCGGCGAGCTCGGGATTTGGCTAGGGTGCACCGTTTCGGGCGATTCTTCTTATGTTCGAAAGCTGAGCCCGAGCCGCGTCGATCTGTGCTAATGGCCGGAGCTGGGGTGGCCGGAAATGAGCAGCACGACCACAACGGCGGCGACGGCATTCGGGTGAGCTATGGGAACCGCGCCACGTCGTGTTAACGGACGACGCGAAGCGCTGGGAAGGCTCTACGCGATGCGGCGAGCAAGTTGGGCAGCAGCGCGCGACCATTTGGTCACCGGAACGATGCCGGCGACGAGCAATGGCGGAGGTAGGGGCTCGGCCATGGCGGCGAGCGGGCTAGGGGCAAATGCGGCCGCGGAAAGAAGTAACGGAAGGAGGGAGGAGCTCACCGAGTGGCCAAGAAAGGCCCGTGTGAGCTTAGAAGCAGCAGAGGTCGACGGAGACGACGGCGGGCGCCGGCGACCGAGAAGGAGAGGCGAGGTCGATCCCGAGCGTGCGGTCGTTCCTGAGCGTGATGACGAGACGCAATCGAAACAGACGAACGAGGCGGAGTTGTAGGACGCGTCGGCGGAGCGAACGGGAGACGGTGGCCGCGCAGTTCAACCGCGGCCGTCCATGGCGGCGCCGGGTGAGGAAGAGGAAGGCGAGGGGAGGGGAGTTGTGGCCCTAGGGTTCGTCCGGGGGTGCGGGGAGTTTCTCTTTATCCACGGCACGGGCGCGGGCGCGTTGTCGAGCGGCGGGCGAGGGGGGCCTGGGGCGCGCGCGCGTGCGGGCGCGAGGTGTTCGACAGCGAGGCGGCGGTGAGCAGTGAGAGGTGGGAGGAGGTGCGGGGTGGGCTGGGCCGGCGCTCTAGCAGTAGGCCTAAGTGCACAGTAGCGCGTTTAGGCCTTTTCTTTTTCTCTTTTCCTGTCTCTTTTCTTTTCTGTTTGCAAAATGTTTGGGCACCAAATGAATTTTGTAAAAAGTGTGACCTAGTCCATAAATATCAGTGCATTATACCCTAACACCAAAAACTAGTTTGGGCAAAACATCATTTCATATTTGATTTAGATTAATTAAAAGGTTATTAAATATTACTTTCAGCCACTGTTAGAGGAGGTTTGGGTTTCCCCACTAATTTATTAAATGTTGGTTATAATTTTAGAATGGTCTCTGGAATATTTATTATTTATTGAACATTTTAGTTTCTATGTTGAACAACTTTTATTTTCCACTTTCATTTAAATTTGAATTCTGACTTAGGAGTTGAAATGCAATATGATGCTAATGATGATCATGCACTGTTAAACTTGCTGACATGTCATTATCAAAAGTGATTACTGTGGTAATGACATGGGGTGTTACAATTCTCCTCATCTATCAAGAATTCTCGTCCCGAGAATTAAGAGGAAGACTGAAAGAAAGAGGGGTATTCTTCGCGAAGACGATCCTCGTGTTCCCAAGTGGCTTCATCTTCAGAATGATTTGACCACTGAACCTTGAGGAATTTGATTGACTTCTGACGAGTCCGACGTTCAGCTTGATCAAGAATACGGATGGGATATTCTGGATAAGACAGATCTTCCTGTAATTCAAGCATTTCGTGATCCACAGCTCGAATAGGATCCTTGAAGCAGCGACGGAGTTGGGATACATGAAAGACATCATGCACTTGAGAAAAATTTGGCGGCAATTGCAATTGATATGCCACTTCTCCTCGACGGGTAAGAATACGGAACGGGCCAATGTAGCGAGGAGCTAACTTGCCTTTGATTCCGAACCGATTAGTGCCTTTCAACGGAGTGACGTGGAGGTATGCTTGTTCGCCAGGTTGATAGACCATTTCCTGGTGCTTTCGGTCATAGTTGCTCTTCTGACGAGACTGAGCAGATTTCAAATGTTCACGGACAATGCGAACTTATTCTTCAGCTTGCTGAATAATGTCTGGTCCAACGAGTGAGCGTTCCCCAGTTTCTGACCAATTCAGAGGGGTTCGACACTTATGACCGTATAGAACTTCAAACGGTGCCATCTCCAGACTAGCTTGATAGCTATTGTTGTAAGAGAACTCGGCATACGGCAGAGATTCCTCCCACTTCTTACCGAAGGAGATGACGCAAGCTCGAAGCATATCTTCGAGCACTTGATTAACTCGTTCAACTTGACCCTGTGACTAGGGGTGAAAAGCGGTGCTGAAAGACAGATGAGTTCCGATAGCTTCCTGGAAACTATTCCAGAATCTGGAGGTGAAGAGGCTGCCACGATCAGAACTGATCTCCAACGGAACACCGTGGAGTGACACAATTCGGGAAACATACAAGTCTGCTAACTGGCTAGCAGTGATTGTCTCCTTAACTAGCAGAAAGTGAGCAACCTTGGAGAATCGGTCAATGACGACAAAAATAGCATCATGACCCTTCTGAGATCTAGGAAAACCAGTAATGAAATCCATTTGGACCTTGTCCCATTTCCATTCAGGAATTTCCAGGGGTTGCAGAGTTCCAGCAGACCTTTGATGCTCTGCTTTAATGCGGCGACAAACGTCACACTCAGAAACATAACGAGCAATGTCTCGCTTCATATTAGGCCACAAGTATCTCTGACAAATGTCACGGTACATCTTTGTGCTACCAGGATGAATTGACGGAGGAGTGTCATGAGCTTCTTTCATAATGTGTTCCCTCTCATCCTTGAACTTGGGTACGAAGAGACGGTGTTGGAAAAATAGGATCCCATCCTTATCAAGATGGAATTCCGACGGCTTTCCTTTCTCGAGGTACCGCTTAATCCTTTCAACTTCAGAGTCATACTTTTGTATAATCTTAATGCTGTGCTCTAAATCTAGTTCGACAACCAGGGTATTGAGATAACCCTATGGAACAATATGGAGGTTCAATTTGCGAAGCTCTTCATAAAGCATAGGTTGTGCTTCCTGAACCATAAGATTGTTGCAATAAGCCTTACGACTCAAAGCATCGGCCATTACATTAGCCTTGCCAGGGGTGTATGAGATATTCATATCATAATCGGCAATTGTTTTGAGCCATTTTTGTTGACGAAGGTTCAGATCCGGTTGAGTATATAGATACTTCAAACTTTGATGATCCATATATATCTCGCAACGGTTACCGAGAAGGTAATGTCGCCATAGCTTCAGGGCATAAATAACCGCAGAAAGTTCAAGATCATGCACGGGATAATTTTCTTCATGAGGACGCAATTGCCGGGAGGCATAAGCATTCACTTTGCGCTCTTGCATTAGGACACAGCCTAATCCTTGACGAGATGCATCACAGTATATTACGAAATCCTTTTGGGAATCCGGGGGTGCTAGCACTGGGGCAGATGTTAACTTATCCTTTAGTGTCTGAAAGCTTTCTTGACATTTTTCTGTCCACTCAAATTTAACACCTTTGTGAAGCAGATTTGTCAATGGTTTTGCAATCTTGGAAAAGTTCTCAACAAATCGACGGCAATAACTAGCAAGTCCGAGAAAACTTTTGACTTGCTTGACATTCTTCGGGGGAGTCCAGTCAAGAATAGCCTGAACTCATTCCGGGTTAACAGCAATTCCATCCTTGGAAATCACATGACAAAGATAGGTCACTTCAGATAACCAGAATTCGCATTTGGAGTACTTGGCATACAACTTGTGTTCTTGAAGCCTCTCCAGAACAAGGCGAAGATGTTCGGCATGTTCTTCTTCATTCTTGGAATATATAAGGATATCATCCAAATAAACCACGACGAACTTGTCGAGGTAATCCATGAATATATAATTTATCAGACGGGAGAACGTAGCCGGAGCATTCGTTAGGCCAAATGACATGACAGTGTATTCATAGGAGCCATAACGAGTGACGAATGCAGTCTTGGGAATATCCTCTTCACGGACACGGATCTGGTGATAACCCAACCTCAAGTCGAGTTTAGAGAACACCGATGATCCAGCAAGTTGATCATAAAGATCATTGATCCGGGGCAGTGGGTATTTATTCTGGATTGTGGCTTGGTTAATGGGCCGATAATCCTGAACCAATCGGTTAGTTCCATCCTTCTTCTTAACGAAGAGTGAAGGGGCTCCCCAAGCAGAGGAACTGGGGCGGATGAAACCATTCTTAAGTGACTTGTCGATTTCTTCCTTAAGCTCGAGAAGGTGGTGTGGAGGCATCTTATAAGGACGCTTGGCAATAGGGACTGTGCCAGGTTTCAAGGCAATGACGAACTCGATAGCCCTAACCGGGGGTATGCTTGGAAGTTCTTCTGGAAAGATGTCTGGAAAATCTCGAACGACAGGAACGTTCTCGATTCCTTCCAGAGGTGAGGCGTTCAAAGCATTCAGAGCATATATCTGAGCTTCAGCATCTCGAGTAATTCGGGCTGTGTAGTTCACTATCTCATCAGAGGGGTGAAGAAGTTGGACGACTTTAGTGGCACAATTGATTGAAGCAATGTGAGCTTTCAACCAATCCATTCCGAGTATGAGGTCTATGGTGGAAGACTTCAAGACGATGGGCGAGGCTAGGAATTCCAACCCTTTAATTTCGACGGTAACGTCAGGTGCTATCACGTCAGCATGACAATGACCTCCGGGAGTTTTAATGACTAACGGAGTATCCATCTTCTCATATCGAATGCCATGCATGAATGCAAATTTTCTAGAGATGAATGAATGTGATGCTCATGAATCAAATAAAACAGAAGCAGGTACTGAATTAACGAGAAGGGTACCCATCACAGTAGCAGGTTGATCCTGGACTTCTTCAATATCAATGTTGTAAGCGTGTCCACGACCATGTGCAGCAGACCCAGTATTATAGTTGCGGGTCTGATTGTTGCCATGACCATTGCCACGGCCAGTATGAGGCAAAGCTAACTGATTCTGAGTCTGGTGGCAGTCTTTAGCCTGGTGACCTGGTTTGCGGCACTTGAAGCACAGACCATCTTCAGGACGAAGAGGAGCATTGTTTTGAATAGCTTGAGCTCTTGGCTGCCTCGGTGGTGGAGGAGGCAGACGTGGTGCAGCATAGTTGTTCTTTGGTGCAGAGGTATTTGGACGGAACACATTATTGGGAATCCAGACCCGACGCTTCTGTGCTGAGCCCAAAGATGAGCCAGCATCACGATAGCACTTCTGCGAGTCCTTGTGTTTCATCTGAGTGGTCTCAACAAGAATAGCCTTGTTCACAAGAGTTGGAAAGTCGTTGAAGTCTTGAGGAGCAAGGGCAAGCTCGAGGTCTGGGTGGAGTCCACTATGGAACTTCTCTTGTCTACGGGCATCTGTGGCGATGTCTTCTTCAGCATAGCGGGAGAGGTCAAGAAATTCCCGTTGATAAGCTTCGACAGTCTTGTTGCCCTGAGTGAGGTTGCGGAACTGGGTCTTTATGCGTTCCATAATTGCCTAAGGGATGTAACATGCACGGAAAGCAGCCTGGAACTCATACCAGGTAATGACTGTTCCAGCAGGCAGTGTACGCTTGTGGGTGTCCCACCATTGAGCAGCGGGTCCCTTTAGGAAAAAGGCCGCGAAGGTGACGAAGTTGGCAGGGGCAACATTAGCAGACTCCATCTTGTGAGTGATGTCGCGAAGCCAGTCATCAGCATCCAGTGGCTTGTCAGAGTTGCGGAACTGAGTGGGGTTGAGTCGCATAAACTCCGACAGAGTTATTGAAGGAGGGTTCTGGTTCTGGTTGTTCTAATGCGGAAATTGAGCCATAATTCCAGTCATGAACTGGCGGTTGAGCTCGAATTGTTGCATCATAGCAGCCATATAGTCTGGCGGTGGTGGGCGTTCAGGGGCACCATGACCACCTGGTCTAACCATCCTGCTAAGTACCAACAGGGGGGTAGTTTAGTAAAAGCAATTGCGAGTGTTTAGCGACAAGCATGATGTAACTCGACAACAATTTAAGTAGTGTAACAGATACTTAACAGTAGTCGATTAAGACATACAGATCCATACACAGAGTCGGGTACATGCGGACAGCATAACGGCGCAAATTAAAAGCTAGACATACTTGGCGGCACATAGGCACGCGGTAAGGAAGTACACAACGAGACATAGCAAAGGCTACATCAACGTTGGGGAAAACCACTGTAACGGGGTAACTGCGAGTGCGGACGATGAATGTTCGTCGCGGTAGGATCCTGCGCTCCATGTGCACTCTGATGCAGAACCAGGTCTCGAGCTGTAAGAAGAGGTCCACGTGTAGGTGTGTGACCTCCAACAGCAGGCCAATCAATACCAGCATACATCTGAGTCCTGCGCGGATAAAGGATGTGCTCCGGATGTATCCCTGCACGAACAGCGGGTAGCAACTACGTCATAGCCTCATAGAGACATGCTCTAGTGGCAACCAACTCAACGGCAAGAGCCCGAACAGTGTGATCCAGAGCCTGACTGCACTGAATCAGAACGCGCGGGTCGTAGCGACGAGGCTCGTGCGGGGCACAGATAGCTATGTAGTATCCAGTAGCATCTCCAGCAGAGGCATACGGAATGTATCAGAACTCAGAGTCATCCAAGATATCGCTGAACTATCCTCGGAGACGTGCGACAGCAGAGTAGGCGGCATCATGTACTGCCATCTCAATCGTCACTCCGATACCGTGGAAAAGGTGCAGCTCAGTGTCTGAGTCATCTTGCCGATCATAGATACGAACATCAGCATGGTACTGCTCCTGATTGAACTCGTGGTAATCCTCATAGACCATGTACTCTGGGTACCAGCGGTAGCCAAGTCTGGTCATGAGAGCGATCAGGACAGCTGGAAACCCAGGGGCATCACGAGCCCAAGTGCGAAGCACAAGCTGTGTCGTAGGACGCGGTGGAAACAAACGGTTCATCTGAAACAGAGGAAATTCAGGTTTGTCAAATGACAACGAGAAGTTTAACACAACTTGGAGAGAAAGGTTAAACAAAACAATGGAAAGGAAAATGATTATCAGACTAATCAGATCAATGACAGGGAAATCACACAGATATCCAGCTCTCCGAGTAGACGGGATTTACGAGATCCTAAGTGTCGTTGTTGGTAAAAATTATTTAACCCGAATAGAAGAGAGATCAGAGTCCCAGAGTATAGACGAGGAATAAAAGATCCTAACACCACCCAGTTGGCGACGTGGGCCCGTAAGCCACACAACCAAGTTAGTAAATTAGTTGTTCGGTTTCTAGACTCAACTTCGGCCAAGGAATTGGAAGGGGGCATCCTACAGGTAGTCGGCTCTGATACCAACTTGTGGTGCCCCTGACTCAATCGTGCACTAATCATACACGCAAACATGCAGGATCAAGCACAGGTACTCACGGGAAGATATCACAACACAACTCTAACACATATAAACAGAGATCCACAATATTACAGACCAGGGATCCGAAGATCCGAATACATAAGTCAGTCATACAAATATTATCTGAGTACAGACATGGTTATACTAGTTTTGCCTTAAGAAGGCTAGCATAAACAACGACTCTAGATCAAAAGGCGTAGGCCTCCTGCCTGGGAGCCTCCCATCCTACTCCTGGTCGCCTGGCTCGATCCAGTAGTACGTGCCCTCTTGACCCTCCTGGTAGTAAGCTCCCGAGGTGGCATATGGCTTCGGAACTCCATCGTCTGATGTATCATCAAGGTGGGGTATGGGGAAAAGAGAAAGTAAAGCAACCATGAGTACTCATCCGAAGTACTCAGCAAGCAAGGATCTATACTACATATGCAACATTATCAATGGAGAAAGGCTGTATATGTGGACTGGGCTGCAGAAATGCCAGAATAGAGAGAAGGCCTAGTCCTATCGAAGACTAGCATCTTCACGAAGTCATCATCTTGCAGCAATAGAAGAGAGTAGAATAGCATTTTATTTAGCAAACATGTTGAAGCAAGCCTAGAGATCCTTCCTCGACTCCCTGCGAGAAAGCGATCCCGAAGCTTCAATTAAGTAACAAGTATCCAGTTCAAGTAGTAGATCGGGATACACAAACTGGGCGTCCTTTACCATAGGACCGGCTATCGATAGATCATTCATCCCTGCAGGGGTGCACTAGTGTTACCCAACACGCTCGATCACCTCTGGCCGGACACACTTGCTGGGTAATGCCCGGCCTCGGGAGATCAACACGAAGCAGCGCCCTACCTAGGCTCGGCAGAGAGGTCAGCACGCCGGACTAACCTATGCACCCAGAGGTCTTGGGCCATTGCCCTGGGCACCCTGCGCGTTGCGAGACTGGCCGGGGTGCAGGCACGACACTGAACTCATCAGTGAAGTATCCAGCCCAATCCCGACAATCAGCCCGCACGGTGAATCATGACATCTGACGAGCTTTCGGGAGAAACGTACATCGCAGAGGGCCCCATAACCATAATCCCGCGTGGTGGTAGTGCGTATAGGGCACGTCGACCCACTCAGATCACACACCCAAATCCAATAGGCTCATTTAGTATCACGCGGAGACAATCAGAGTCTCTAAAGCTCCGCCACAATATCACACTCGAGTACCCTTCCGGCGCACTCGACATCACAGATCCCCAGCGGGTACCCACCAGGGTGGACCCGCCTGTAACAAAGGTCAAAGTAACCGTGTGGTCATAACATCAAGGGGGAAACCCGAGGAATCACCCTCGGCGGATTCCACTCGATGAAATCATCAGGGTGAATGTATGAGGCATCACCCTCAAGGTTCACACTGAGGGGTTGCACGACAGAGTCGTATCGGAAGTGGAGAAGGAGGAATCACCCTCGATGACCACGACCGAACAGCTACACTGCAGAGTATTAATCAGGAGGGCGTTACGAGGTATCACCCTCGTCACTCGATAGTAACTATGCAGAGTCGTACAACTAAGGGGGGTGAAGTGACGTGTCGGTCTCTGGTCGACGATCACATTGATCGAAGCATCGACGATCAAGCAGGGGCAACAAGGGTAAGGTGGTGGGGTCACTGATGGTTCAATACCAACCTATACTAAACAGTTTATCATAGGCAGGTAAGGTAACAATGAACAGGTTACGAAAATAGGCTATGCATCAGAATAGGAGCAAACATTAACAGTAGCAAAATCTAATGCAAGCAGAAGAAATGGAATGGGTGATATCTGGATGCTCAAAGGGGGGGGCTTGCCTGGTTGCTCTGGCAAGAGAGAGAGGTCGTCAACGGGCTGCTCGTCGGTAGTGTAGTCGTACGCAGGTGCAGCGTCGTTGGTCTCGGCGTCTATCGAGAGAGAAGGAGGGGGAGAGAAACAATAAATTCACGGCAATAATGCAAACAATATGTATGACATGCCTAAATGATATGCCGGGGTGTTCTACTGCCTAACTAAATGATTTAGTTAATTTAGGAATTTATCCGGATTTATTTAATTAAAGTTGGGCACTATTCATTTATCAAAATCGGTCTAAAAGTTCAATGTCCATATAGCTAGGGGCATCTGACAAGAATACGGAGGGCGTATTCAGGTTCGTATCGAAATTCTGAGCAAGTTTCATATATAAATTATTTTCACCGGAGTTACGGTTTATTTAATATGATTTTCTAAAGTTTTTATTAATTTCTGGAATTTAAATTCAACATTATCCGAAACAGTGTAAAGTGATGTCAGCATGACCTAAGCATGATGTCAGCAGGTCAACAGGGGCTGACCAGGGTCAAACCTGACAGGTGGGTCCAGTGGGACCCACATGTCAGTGACCCAGCTAATTAACCAGGGTTAATTTAAACTAACTAAACTAATTAGGAGGTGGGGCCCAGTAGTCAGTGACTGTTTAGGGTTTTTAATTAACTAGTTAACTAATTATCTATTTATTTAAATTAGTTTAATTGAGTGGGGCCTGCATGTCAGTGAGACAGGGGCGGCCACGTCAGCAGTTGACCCAGGTCAACGGGATCAAAGGTGCCCGCGGGGCCCCACAGTCAGTGGCACAAGGCGGGACCCACCGGTGCCACGTCGGACCGGCCGCTGGAGAGCGCTCCGACGAGCCCGAGCGCGGCGTCGAGCTTCGGCGAGCTCGGGATTTGGCTAGGGTGCACCGTTTCGAGCGATTCTTCTTGCGTTCGAAAGCTGAGCCCGAGCCGCGTCGATCTGTGCTAATGGCCGGAGCTGGGGTGGCCGGAAATGAGCGGCACGACCACAACAGCGGCGACGGCATTCGGGTGAGCTACGGGAACCGCGCCACGTCGTGTTAACGGACGACGCGAAGCGCTGGGAAGGCTCTATGCGATGCGGCGAGCAAGTTGGGCAGCAGCCCGCGACCATTTAGTCACCGGAACGACGCCGGCGACGAGCAATGGCGGAGGCAGGGGCTCGGCCATGGCGGCGAGCGGGCTAGGGGCAAATGCGGCCGCGGAAAGAAGTAACGGAAGGAGGGAGGAGCTCACCGAGCGGCCAAGAAAGGCCTGTGTGAGCTTAGAAGCAGCAGAGGACGACGGAGACGACGGCGGGCGCCGGCGACCAAGAAGGAGAGGCGAGGTCGATCCCGAGCGTGCGGTCGTTCCCGAGCGTGATGACGAGACGCAATCGAAGCAGACGAATGAGGCGGAGTTGTAGGACGCGTCGGCGGAGCGAACAGGAGACGGTGGCCGCGCAGTTCAACCGCGGCCGTCCATGGCGGCGCCGGGTGAGGAAGAGGAAGGCAAGGGGAGGGGAGTTGTGGCGCTAGGGTTCGTCCGGGGGGGCGAGGAGTTGCTCTTTATCCACGGCGCGGGCGCGGGCGCGTTGTCGAGCGGCGGGCGAGGAGGGCCTAGGGCGCGCGCGCGTGCGGGCGCGAGGTGTTCGATAGCGAGGTGGCGGTGAGCACTGAGAGGTGGGAGGAGGGGCGGGGTGGGCTGGGCCGGCGCTATAGCAGTAGGCCTAAGTGCACAGTAGCGCGTTTAGGCCTTTTCCTTTTCTCTTTTTCTGTCTCTTTTCTTTTCTGTTTGCAAAATGTTTGGGCACCAAATGAATTTTGTAAAAAGTGTGACCTAGTCCATAAATATCAGTGCATTATACCCTTACACCAAAAACTAGTTTGGGCGAAACATCATTTCATATTTGATTTATATTAATTAAAAGGTTATTAAATATTACTTTCAGCCACTATTATAGGAGGTTTGGGTTTCCCCACTAATTTATAAAATGTTGGTTATAATCTTAGAATGGTCTCTGGAATATTTATTATTTACTGAACATTTTAGTTTCTATGTTGAACAACTTTTATTTTCCACTTTCATTTAAATTTGAATTCTGACTTAGGAGTTGAAATGCAATATGATGCTAATGATGATCATGCACTGTTAAACTTGCTGACATGTCATTATCAAAAGTGATTACTGTGGCTAATGACATGGGGTGTTACACACATATATCTTTTTGAGCATAGCAGTGATTATATTTTGAAGAAATATTTGCACTCTCATGCTTCACTTATATATTTTTGAGAGTTTTTAACAGTAATGGTAATTTGCACAAGATGTGAATTTGGTCCCAATGTGATGAATATTCAAGAAGGATATAATAAAAACTTTCATATAGATCAATGAATATGATGAGTTTGATTCCTTGCAATAGTTTTGCAATATGAACATGCTAATATGTGAGTGATGTGATATTTATCCAACGTATCTATAATTTATGAAGTATTCATGCCATGTTTATAACAATTTCATATGGTTTTGGTATTATTTGATTAGAACTAACCCAGAGTACGCTGTTTTCAGCAGAACTACCGTGGTGTCGTTTGTTTTGCAGAAATAGAAGTTCTCCGAATGGGATGAAAATTTACGGTGATTTTTTGTGGACCAAAAGAGACCCCCAAAGCTTCATGGGAGGACCAAAAGATCATGAGGGCACGACAAGCTTGCTAGACATGCCCTACCCCCCCAAGGTGCTTGGAGCGAGCTTGTCGCTGCCTCGTGGACCCCCTTGATGTGAGACCGCCGCCAAAAATTCCTATAAATACCCAATTCCCCAGAAAGAACCCTAGATGAGAAGTTCTGCCGCTACAAGCCTCTGTATCCACGAAAATGCAATCGGGACCCATTTCGGCACCCTGCCGGAGGGGGACGTCATCACCGGAGGCCATCTACATCATCCCGGCGGCCACCATGATGAGAAGGGAGTAGTTCACCCTCGGGGCTGAGGGTATGTACTAGTAGCTATGTGTTTGATCTCTCTCTCTCTCTCATGTTCTTGATTTGGCATGATCTTGATGTACCGCGAGCTTTGTTAATATATTTAGATCTTATGGTGCTCTTCCCTCTCTACCTTCTTGTGATGAATTGAATATTTTCCTTTGAGATTTTTGTAGGAATGAAGTATGTCTACCAGAGGGGGGTGAATGGGAGTTTTAAAATTTCTTCGGAAATCTCAAAACTCTCGGATCCCAGCAGCGGAGCGAATGAAAAACAAACTACAGCGAGCTAAAACTAAGTATCGAAAGGAAACTAAGTCATGCATCGAGACAAATCACATGAAGGAAAACATATCAAATGTAAAAATGGGTAGCAGAGGTAACCAGTGACAGGGTATTTGTTCGACCAGTTCATCCTTCTGCACAAGGACTACGTCTGGTTGGAGGGGTTGTGACTTAACACGGAAGATAAACTTTCTTCACCCTATTCTCCTCGACAATTGGTTCGTCAACCAATGCCGATCACTCATGGTAGATACTAGAAGGCAATCTCCGAACCTTTACAGACTTCTTCTTCGAGAACCACAATCACTCTCCGTCTCTGAAGAAATTGACACCTAACCGTCTAGATAGTTTGCAGCTCTCAAGAGTAATAGGCGAAGCGTACAGGACTAAGATTCCAGTGATGCTGAACCACTATCTAATTCTTTGGCTCTAGGGGTTTTATCTCAGTGGATTTTAAACTCAAATCGCTTAGAGAGGGGGTTGCTCAACAATGTTCTCAGAATCAAATGGAGCAGCCACTGGACAAACTCGATGCGGGGTGGCTATTTATAGCCGCAGCCTTCCCTGGTGGGAAATGACCATTTTGGACACGCGGTCCAGCCAATGGCCAACTGACACGTTTGCAACGGTCGGATTTGGGAGCAACGGTAACATTACTTGAGGAACAAGTAATTCTAACTCCTCGGTCTGAGACAATTCTCTTGCAGCGAAGAAGATCACAGTCTCTTGCTGGCAAGTATTTGCTCGGACCACAAAGAGATTTCTCTCACAACTTTCATAGGATTTGGGTTTAGCATAAGAGAATTAAAGTTCCAAATGCTACACCCCTCTTAATAGTACGGTGGTCCAATGACTCAATAAAGAGAAGAAGAACTACGAAATAAATGCTACGTCTTCACTTCGTCTTCAATCTCCTCGGACGCAGTCATTTTCCTCGGACAGGTACCGAACCAATTGCTTCACTTCAGCAATTTTTGAGGGGTCACTCTTGTTATCATAGTCTTCGGTGATAACCTTCACTGCAGCGCAGGGAGATTACCTTCATCGTTTAACTCAAACTCCTCGTGATCTCAGGGACCTGTTACTCTGTGTGCACTAGCAAGCACATAAGTCCCATACTGTTTATGTCAACAAACTCCAAAACATAAGGGGCCTATCATTGCACCAACAATCTCCCCCTTTTTGGATGGTTGTTGACAAAACAGATAATCATCGAAGTGAAGATAGATAAGTGAAAAGTAAATCGAACAAGAGTGAATTTGCGTTACTTGACCCGATGATGAAATAGACTCCCCCTAGATGTATGCAGGGTTACAGATATGAGATAACATTCTCCTGTAATTCATTGAAGTATATAGAGGAAATTTCAATCATTCGAGAATAATGATTCGCACTGATGATATATAATTCCAATGAGATTGTAGTGCAATCATTCATAGCTTCTGATTAACACTACAGCAAAGAAGTTTTACATCAGAGAGCAGATAGTCTTTAAGGCATAAGTTTCAAATTTTTCACAAAACCAAAGCAAATAAACACAGAGAGCAAATCTATCGAAACTCAATGTAATTCTCCCCCCTTTTGTCAACTAGTGTCAAAAAGGTGACGAAGAACATGAGTGCAAAAGCTGTGAACTTGATTCACTCGGAGGCATCTCCAGAAGAACTGTCGGATGACATTTCAGATTCAGAAGTGACTGGCTCAACTTCATCGTCAACAGCAGCAGATTTTTCTTCAGGAACAACAGTTCGATGCTGGGATGATGAAGGCACATTGGGATCAGCCTCAGGAGTAACATGAGATAACACATTTTCTTCGGCTGGTTACTCTGCCGGTGAGGTAGCTTCTGAATCGTCGAGCAATTTTCACAGCTTGAAATGAAATAGGTCAGTTGTTGGCTCACGAGCTGGCAGAGGAGGAGTAATGCGATCTTGAAAGTCTTCAGCAGAAAAACCTTGGTCAAGATAATCATAAAGTTCTTTGAGATCGGTGTCCAGGAGTTATTTCTTGGAGAAGAACTTTCGAAGCAATTTCCAGAGGCGCTTCTTATTCTCAGCTGCAACCATATGCACTACTTTGGTTTGGTTGTTGATGGCATTTAGCTCGGCAGCAAGATGTTCTTTCTCTCGGCGGTCCTCAGCCATATGCTGCAACAGCAGTTGTTGTGTGCGCAAACTCACTTCGAGGTGTGAAGGAGGTTGATGAGATATCTGTCGATCGCGCTGAGGCAGCCGTGGCCCATCGAATGTATTGTGATAATCTTGAGGGCTTGACACGGGTACTTTACCCAAAGAAATATCTTCCATAACTCGCACTGTATCACGCAATGGAGGAATGAAGCTTTTGTGACTGACTTTTGCCAAATATTCTGTCTTCATGGCATGGTTAACAACCTTTTGGATCCATGGCGGATACACTTTGAGGCACTTTGGATGCTGAGCAGAATCCTTCAAGATACGCAAAAACATGTCCTCTACATCAAAGACATATCGCTCGGAGATTGTATAGATGGCGTTACGAAGAACATCAGAGATGACATTGTCGGTATTCATTCCGGCCAGAGGGTAAATGGTGTAGGTGAGAAAATGGTATAGAGTCTGATTCTCGAATGTCAAATGCTCAGGTAAGGGAGGACCATTGTAGTCATGAATCTTTTCCTTGTCCATGGTACATCGAAAGACTTCATCTGAAATGGCCTCAATGTTATGTACTCTAATTTCAGTTTTGCCATGCTCGAACGGAGGGAAATGAAATTGTGAGACAAAATCTGTGGAAGTGCATTTTATGCATTTCCCTTCGATCATCCATTCAATGATCCACTTTGAGCTATTAGCTTCATCACCAGAGATGTACAAGGTTGCATAGAACTGAAGTATGATTTCTCTATTCCACGAATGCTCGAATGCAAAGACATTTGTGAGGAAAAAATCTTCCAGATCCTGCACTATCTGATCAAAGCAGCCAATATTCTTCATAGTTGAGATATCTGGGAACTCATGAGGAAATATCTTTCGGCTGTCATAGAGAATACAAGAATAAAAGATGGCATGTTCCTTAGTCCAGAAATGAGGGGATTCAGAAGTGTGGGGCCCTTTATATAGACTTTCTTGAAAGAATTGGGGATGTGTGTTCCGATTGAAAAGTGGCCCTATGACGCCAACTCTAGTTGAAAATAATGGTAGTTATTCACGAGGATATAGATATTTGAGTTCATCTTCGACTGAAATCACCTCATCTACATATACTACGGAGTCTATATGACGAGCAACATCTGAAATTCTTGGCGCTGTGTCGATTGACAAATGCAGTTGGGATGGAGCTGATGGCACATTGGTTGGAGGCGCAGAAACATTTGGCAATGGAGCAGATTCCTTTTCAGTAGGCACTGGAGGCGGTTGCGTTTGTTCTTCGGGAATCTGATGTTGCGGATCATTCGGAGGAATCGAAACATTTGGTGATGCATGAGCTGGTGAAGCTTGGGGTTCAGAGTGAGGAATTTCACCTTCTTCTGAGACATGTGGCTGAGAAGCAATATCATCATGAACAGGGGAGGCCACAGGCACTGGTTCAGTTGGCCTTGGCAAGGGAATTGCTTGCTCAGGGGAATTTTCTTTCGCAGGCTGGGCTTTTGAATGATCAGGAGACTTTTCAGTCATAGGAGGAGGAGCATTCTTCTTCACAGTTTTCTTTCACTTCTTCTGCTGAGTAGTTTGATCAACATGGCCCTTGACGAGATCATTATAGCCAGTGGCTTGTGCTTGATGCTCAAGGCAGATCTTTCAAACAATACCATCAAGATCCGAGAGAAAACATAATCTTCTGCTTCGGAGGATATTCAAGGTCCGATTGATATCCATGTAAGACTCTTCAAGTTCTTTAATGACAAACCTCGAAGTTGTTGTTTTCGTTCAATCATTAAGATCATTGATTTCGGCAGTGAGGTTGTTGATCTCACCAGAATCTTCTCTCATGTCTCGAACAACATCAGATGCTTGTGTAATAACTTTAGTAGGAATTGGCAAAGATGCCACTTCTCCATCGAATGGATTTTCAATGAACTTTTCAAGCTGCTCCATGATGAAGACATGATTGTAATAATGTGGAGCATCAGATTTAACATCAGTCTGTGCAACTGGAGCAGTTTGCACTGGAACTTGCTCGGATGGAGGCATAGAAGCTAATGGTTGAGTCAAAGTAGGAGCAAACTTGGTAGTCGTTTCCTTCGGTGCAGCATCTTGTGGAGCAGTTTGCTCGGTGGTTGGTGCCTTGATTTTCTTCACCTTTGGCTTAGGAATTGGTTCGCCTGGCTTGGCAGTGCCGACTGGAGCATCAACTACCAAATCCTGTAAGTTTATGGCTTCAGGATGAGGAGTTGTATCCACAAAATCCTTCATGGTGACTGTGGTAGGTGGTGTCTTTCTTTTCAAAATGATCTTCTTTGGAGGTGCTATTGGAACGGCACGAGCCCGAAGATCAGGTAGCACTATAGAAGTTGTGATGTTCACTTGTTCACTGAGAGTAGCATCAACTTTCTCTCTTGTTGGTGGTGGATCATCTTGATCGGAAGAATTGCTTTCGGTATTTCTGTTAGTTTGTTCAGCCAACTTCTTCTTCGGTGCATTTGGTGCTTTTGACTCATCTACTGTGCCCAAAGGAATATCTTCTCCATCAGCCATGCTCATTTGTTGAGCAGAATCTTCAACAGATTGCATATACCTGTGAAAAAGAATAGAGGCGAGGGAAAATAGGGACAGGGTTACAAATGCTCACAACAAAGGTTTTCCGAACGAAAACGTTATGATGAAGGATTAGATGCAGACTTTGAGAAATGATTCGAATGAAGGAAATGTGTAGAACGAGCTAGTAGGTACGAAGAATATACTAGACAGCGCGCTATGCATTCCATTCGTACGAGACACAATACAAACCCTAGATCTGAAATATTTCGGATGCGAGGAACAACTACAAACTACATCTGCACAAGATATCTAAGAGTAAAGATCTAAGATCTGTAGTAAAACGGAAAATTTTAACCGCGAATGAACTCAAACGAGAAGGATGGAAGACCGAGTTCGCACTACACATACCCTAGCTTGGTGATGTGCAGCAGCTACGGCGGCGGCGGGAAGATGTCCCGCGGCGGCGAGGAAGGACTCCGGCGACCGCTTTCCGACAGTGAAGCGGCGAAGGGATCATCGGCGTCGAGCTCAAGGTGGAGCACTGTGGTGAGGGTTTTGGAGGAGACGGTGGTGAGGAGGAAGAGAATACAATGAGGGAGCGGTGGTGTGGTGGTATATATATGCGAGAGATAATAACCACGGCGAGTGAATCCAATCGAACGGTCACAATCGAGAGACTATTGCTATTCAACGAACAGGATGGGTGGCAATTGATGTATTGCACATGGCAACATCATAAAAGATCGTGGTCCTGACTTGAGCGGGAAACCCCAAATTTTGGACAGCTTTCGCCAAAACAGATTAAAGTTTGGACCTAATCTTTACTGTGGTTAAGGACACCAGATAAATTTTTGGTACCCGATGAAATTGAGCATTCATAATGGAACAACATAGACTGGAAGAGATAGAACAGAGGGAAAACAGGGTCCTAGGCATTTCACTCAGACAACCAAACACAAACACCCGAAAGAATAGCTATGAGAGAAATGCATTAGGTCTAAACATGAAAACTTTTGATCGAAAAGAAACTCAACGAAAGAAAATTGTGGTGGCGTGACCCACCGTATAAGAACTGTATGACCCTGAGGGTTGCACAATTATCGTGGCACCCGGTTAGTCTAGTTCTTCATTAATGTATTCACTCTCAGAAAGACAATTTTGCTTTGTCAAAATTTTCAAACTCTTCGAGTGTTGTGCACCCATTCCTTCTAAGATGTGAAAGTGTTGGCACGGGTGCCGAGTCTAGCTTACTGCACGTTTGCGAAGTCCAGGATATTTATCTCACACCATAACGCATAGAATCTTTTCTCATCGAGAGGCTTGGTGAAAATATCAGCGAGATTGTCTTCGGTCTTGACGTGATTGATGACAATATCCTCTCGAGCAACATGATCGCGAATGAAATGATGTCGGATGGCAATGTGCTTGGTGCGAGAATGCTGCACTGGATTATGTGCAATTTTGATAGCACTCTCATTGTCAGAATATAAAGGAATCTTCTTGACCTTGATGCCATAATCCTTCAGTGTTTGCTGGATCCACAATAACTGAGTGCAACAAGCACTAGCAACAATATATTCGGCCCCAGCCATAGAGAGAGATACACAGTTCTGCTTCCTTGATGACCAACAAACCAATGATCTACTGAGGAAATGGCAAGTCCCCGAAGTAGATTTCCTGTCAACCAAGTCACCTGCATAATCTGAGTCTGAATATCCAACGAGATCAAACTGTTCTCCCTTAGGATACCATAAACCTAAGGTGGGGGTGTGAGCCAAATATCTCAGAATACGCTTGACCGCTAGGTGATGCGATTCTTTCGGTGCAGCTTGATAGCGGGCACACATGCAAACACTCAACATAATATCAGGTCTAGAAGCACATAGGTAAAGAAGCGAGCCAATCATCGAACAATAAGCCTTCTAATCGTAATCCTTACCATACACATCTGCATCCAGCTTACCATTCGTGTGCATTGGAGTTTTATAGCCCTTCATTTTGGAATCTTGCATTTTGAACTTCTTTAGGCATTCTCTCAGATATTTCTCCTGAGATATGAAAATTCCATTTTCCTGTTGACATATTTGCAGTCCAAGAAAGAACTTAAGTTCACCCATCATTGACATTTGATATTTTTTGGACATCATTTTCCCGAACTCTAAGCTGCAAGCATTGTTAGTACAGCCGAAGATAATATCATCCACATAGATTTGACATACGAATAGATCATTATCAACAGCACGATTAAAAATTGTGGGATCTGTCGATGCTGGCTTGAACCCTTTATCGAGCAGAAACTTCTTCAAGGTGTCATACCAAGCTCGAGGGGCTTGCTTCAGCCCATATAGAGCCTTTTTCAACCTGAAAACTTTGTTAGGAAACTTAGGGTGTTCAAAGCCAGGTGGCTGTCTAACATATACTTCCTCATCAATTTCACCATTGAGGAAAGCACTTTTCACATCCATTTGGTAAAGCAAGATATCATTGTAATTTGCATAAGCGAGAAGAATACGAATTGCCTCAAGGCATGCAATAGGAGCATATGTTTCTCTGAAATCAATACCTTCTACCTGTGTATACCCTTGAGCGACAAGACGTGCTTTGTTTCTCACAACAATGCCATTTTCATCTTGCTTGTTGTGGAATATCCATTTGGTGCCGATGATATTATGCTTCTCTGGATTCGGCTTGTCAACCAATTCCCAAACATCATTCAGTTTGAATTGCACCAACTCCTCTTGCATAGCATTCATCCAATCTGGATCATTCATGGCTTCTTCATACTTGGTAGGTTCTGCCAATGAGACAAAGGAGAAACTGCCACAGTAGTTAGCCAAACGACTGTGTGAACGAGTTGTGGGTCGATAACCTGGATTCTCGAGTTCATCAAGAATTAATGAAGGATCAACTCAATTAGCCACTCGAGGATGAGGATTTTCATCTTGATAATTATTATTTTCATCAGCATCAGCATTTGTATCACCATTCCCTTCAGGATTGCCATTTTGCTCGGCATTTGGATTCGGGTTGCCATTAGCATTTGGAGTGGCATTTTCTTCGGCAGTGGCTTGGTGAGTTCTGCTTCGAGTCATAGGAGCATCATCATCGAAAGACTCAGGTGCATTTTATTCAACTGGCTTGACGCTCCCAATGGCCATTTGCCGAATAGCATCCGATGTCGGTGGTTCATCTATCACATTTGGCAGGTGCTCCTTTTGGGAGCCATTAGATTCATCAAACCGCACATTTACCGTTTCCATAACTTTCCCGTGGCGAGAGTTATAGACACGATAAGTATGCGAGTTCAAGCCATAACCAAGAATAAAACCTTCATGTGCCTTAGGTGCAAACTTGGAAGAGTGATTCATATCGAGAATATAACAAGGTGCACCAAAAACACGTAGATAAGAAACATTTGGTTTCTTGCCAGTGATAAGCTCATATGAAGTTTTCTTAAGGAACTTGTGTAGATAAACACGATTGATAACATGACAAGAAGTGTTAATAGCGTCAGCCTAGAAGCGAACAAGAGTTTTATACTCACTGAGCATTGTTCTCGCCATTTTGATGAGAGTTCTATTCTTTCGTTCAACAACTCCATTCTATTGGGGAGTGTATGCGGCAGAGAACTCACGAGTAATACCATTTTCGTCGAGAAATTCATCAATATGAGTATTTTTGAACTCAGTCCCATTGTCACTTCTGACATGCTTAATTCGCACATCATATTCATTCTGGGCCTTCTTAGCGAAGCTTTTGAAGATGTCTTGGGTGCAGGTTTTGTCTTCGAGAAAGAATACCCAAGTGTAACGAGAAAAATCATCAACAATAACCAGGCCATAATGACTGCCACCGAAGCTTGCATAGTTTTGAGGACCGAATAAATCCATGTGAAGAATTTCCAGAGGTCTTGTTGTGGTCATAACAGTCTTTGATGAGTGATGCTTCTTGGCCAATTTACCAGCCTCACATGCAGCACAAAGACGGTCCTTGTCGAATTTCACATCAGGTAGAGATGATTTTTCTTCACTAGAGTCTGCAAATTTCTCATACCTACATGCCCAAGCCTTCGGTGCCACAGCCAACTGTCGGTGTACTAAAGTTTGGGTCCTTTAGTACCCCATACTTGTGCACGGACGGTTGTAGCCATACCAGCGGCAAGGCCTGAAGCGGGACAGCTGGAAGCAAGTGCAAGACTATCAAGAAGGCATTCAAACCAGTGACCAGAAGACAGAAGACCAAAGGCCGGATCCCCGGCAAGATACTTGCCGGGATGGCTTGCGAAGACCCGGCAAAACTCGCACCCGGCAAGACTCCGCCACCTTGCCACTGCTCCAGCGCAGCGGCCAGCCTGTCATTTGGGTTTTGTCCTCCTGGATGCATGTCATGGCACTAGTGGTGGACGGGCTTAAGCAGTGCTGATGGGACGGGCCCTTTTTCTGTCCCCAAGAAAGTAAGGGACACCTAAATGGAGCATTTAATGCGTTTGTCCTAAGTCGTCAGAGATAAACATGTAAACACTGTAGCAACTTTACACCTCTTGTATGTACTGTACGCCACTGTTGGTAACCCCTTGGACATATAAAAGGAGGCCCAAGGCGTAGCTACAGGCAGGACGACTCTCTGGCCCATTCTGCATGCGTAGCTCCTGCTTGAACATACTATTCACTGTGAGCGCTCCTGAAGCTTGGGCTTAAACATCCACAATAAACCAAAGCAGGAGTAGGATATTACGCTTCTCAGCGGCCCGAACCTGGGTAAAAATCCCCTCGCGTTGATCGTTGGATCTGTTCTTTGTGTACGCCTCTCTCCCTGCCGAACCGTAAAAGGGATCCACGCGAACCCATAGGTGTCGTACGCCGACATCTTTGGCGCGCCAGGTAGGGGGAGTAGGTTGCGCGAACCTTATCTAGCGATCAGCGCGTCAGTCTCTTGATCATTTTTTTCGCCATGGCTCCCAAGAAGAAGGGTTTCATGGAAGTTGATCCATCCGCGTCCGGTTTGCCCGTACCTACACGGATGGGCGATGGCGTGGACGCAGGTGGAGGAGGTGGGGGTCTTGAGCCTCCACGATGTTCTGGTGTTCAAAGCCAGGTAAGCGGTGTTGTTCGCAGCGGCGACAACAACCCGCATGCCGCTAGGTCTAAGGACAGAGCCGTGCTGCCTACGAGTGCTGCAACGAACTCCAAGGGGAGGATGGCGCCTTCCAAGACACCCATGCCAGCGCATGCACGACGGCCTTCTCAGGTCTTGCGCGATGAACAGCGATGTGATGTCGGTGGTTCTAGGCGTCCCCAAGGAAAGACCCCTGCGCATCATTCCCGAGATGCGCGGGTCCGGCATGCACGCCAAGATGCCAGTGGAGGCGCGGCGCGGTCGCGGGACCGTGGTGGAGCTCCTTCTAACACGGTTAGGAGTCAGAGCACCTCATGTTCCTCGCACCTTTCACCACCGCCTACACCAGCAGAAGCGTTGGTGCGAGCGCAGCTGCTCCTGGATTTCCCTCCTGCTCCGGAGAAGCTCGAAGAATGGAGAGCTGCTATTTAGAGCCTCATCGGCTTCGCTAACGAAGATGGACCGCAGCAGGCGGAGCCTTCGCGGCGACGGTCCATCGAGCTGACACGCGCCAATGGCGAAAAGACTGGAGGTGGTACGACTATGGTGCACTCTCCTCCATGATACCAACAGCGGTCGCTAACTCGGCGGATCGACGGCTGTGATGACGATTCCACGGCGACATCAGATCCGCGAACTCGCCGCGTTCAACATCAAGTTCTTCGGGAGCGAAGCAGAGAAGAAGCTCGGACCACCATCGAGCGGTGACGGGAAGCGCGCTATCAATTTGATAGACGCGCGGGACCCACTATGGACAAGCCTACGCCAGGGGACCCTGGTGACTTACCTTATGAGGTGGGTTGCCCGGCGTTTACCCGTGAGCTGCGGCGGGTCCAGTGGCCCAATTCCCGAACGTTCAAGCTAGAGGTCCCGGAGAAATACGACGGCAAGACTCACCCGTCAGAGTTTCTGAGCATCTACACCATCGCGGTGCAGGCTGCCGGGGCTCGGAACGACAAGATACTCGCCAACTACTTCCCGTTGGTACTTAAGCCCAACGTCAGGTCGTGGTTGATGCATCTACCGGAGAATTCCATTTCCTCCTGGGCAGATTTGTGTCATGAGTTTGTTGGCGCCTTTACCGGTGGCCACCAAGCTCCTGGCCAGGAAAGCGATTTACATCTCATCCCTCAGAAAGAGGGCAAGCTCTTGCGCAAGTACATACAGAGATTCAGCCGTATACAGCACAATATCCCAGATGTTCATCCTGCCGCTGTTATTAGCGCGTTTCATCAGAACGTGCGCAACCGCAAGATGCGGGAGGAGCTGGCGATGAACAAAGTCACGGATATTGCCAAGCTCTATGCTTTGGCGGACAAATGTGCTCGGGCTGAAGAGGGAAGGAAACTCCCCGGCGAGGATGCTGGCGCAGGAATCGACTCTGAAGGAGAAGACGCCGCCGCCCCGACGAAGAAAGGCCGACGACGTAACAAGAAGCGCAAGGGCAAGGATGTGCTTGTTGTTGAGGAATCCGGCAACCCCAGCGCCGCCAAGAAGATCAAGGTTGATGGCCCCGGTAAGGAGGTTGCAGGGTGTGCCTCCTGTCAGGCCTTGGCGGCTGCCGACAAGCCGGAAGGCTCCGACAAGCAATATTTCAAGATCCATCGCACCAAGGGCCATGATCTCCAGAATTGCCGGCAAGTTGAGCAGCTTGTCGAGAGGCAGAAGGCTGAGTATGAAAGGCGAGATAAGGAGAGGGCCCAGGATGGTGCTGAAGGGTCTGGCAAGAAACATGGTGGCCGAGGAGGTCGCCGCGGCAAGGCCAAGCAACAGAGGGGGGTGACGACGACAACGAAGAGGACGATGAGTCCAGCGATCATGAGTTCCAAAAGGCTACAGAAGCTATGTGCGTTGACAGAGGCACCTCATTGCATTCTTCTCACCGCCAACTTAAACAGTGGGTGCGCGATATTAATGCGACAGAACCATCAGTCGATGCCCGGAAGCCTCTGAAATGGTCCAACACGCCTATCATTTTTTACGCTGAGGATCACCCTGATCGCACAACCGCGGTTGGGTGTTTGCCATTGTTGGTTTCACCAACGATTCGCAACCTCAAGGTGACAAAAATGTTAGTTGATAGTGGGGCCGGTTTGAACTTGATCTCGCCTAGTGTGATCAAGAGGCTGCAAATTCCTGATGAAGATCTCGAGGAAACGGGCACGTTTCAAGGGATCAATCCAGGAAGGAGCCAGCCGAAGGGCAAGATCACACTGCCGGTGACATTTGGCAGTGAGCTGAACTATAGAACAGAAAAGATCGTTTTCGACGTCGCCAAGATCCCGCTGCCATATAACGGGATTCTGGGCCGTCCAGCGCTGGCCAAGTTCATGGCGGCCTCGCACTATGCTTATAATACATTGAAGATGCCCGGGCCAATGAGCGTCATCACTGTCAACTCCGACAAGAAGGATGCGCTTATCTGCGCCGACCAACTCTACCGGGAGGCAGTTGCAGCATCTGCCGCCAAGGCACTTGCTCCTGCCGCTGAAGCTCCTGGGGGGAAGAAGAAGACCGACAAGACCTTTAGCACGCACTCCGGTAAGCGCACCTCCTCGGAGTGCTGCGCTCCCGTTGAGGATGTGCCAGAAAGCTCCATCGGCAAGAGCAAGAAATCCAAGGCAGCTCCACCAGAAACTAAGAAGGTACCCGTCAAGGAGGATGATACGGGAGGAACTTTCACCATAAGTTCCACCCTCGATGACAAATAGGAAAGCGCGCTCATTGCTTTCCTGCGGGCAAATATCGATGTGTTTGCATGGCAACCATCTGATATCCCCGGTGTTCCCAAGGAAGTAATTGAGCACCATCTTGTTGTCTGTCCTCATGCACGGCCCGTCAAGAAGAAAGTTAGGAAGCAAGCTTTGGAATGGCAAGAATTTATTGCCGAAGAAATCAGGAAGTTGGAAGCGGTGGGTTTGGTCAGAGGAGTGCTCCATCCAACATGGTTGGCCAATCCAGTTGTAGTGCACAAGGCGAATGGAAAATGGAGGCTATGTATCGATTATACAGATATCAATAAAGCCTGTCCAAAAGATCCTTTCCCCTTGCCGCGCATCCACCAGATTGTGGACTCCACTGCCGGCTGCCATTTGTTGTCGTTTCTCGACGCCTATTCAGGGTACCATCAGATTTTCATGGCAAAGGAAGACGAAGAGAAAACTGCGTTTATCACCCCATGTGGTACGTATTGCTTCATATGTATGCCTTTCGGGTTAAAAAGTGCTGGTTCAATGTGTGCGAGAGCGGTCCAGATTGGTTTTGAGCCTCAGCTACATAGAAATATGGAAGCTTATATGGATGACATAGTGGTTAAAACCAAGGACAAAGCAACGCTCATACAAGATTTAGAAGAGACGTTTGCAAATCTGCGCAAGATCAATTTGAAGCTCAATCCCGAGAAGTGTGTGTTTGGCGTTCCATCCGGCAAGCTTCTCGGGTTCTTTGTGTCTCAGCGTGGGATCGAGGCAAATCCTGACAAGATCAAGGCAATTGAGCAGATCGAAGCACCAAGACGCGTCAAAGATGTGCGTCGACTTGCCGGCTGCATCGCGGCTCTGAGCAGGTTCATCTCCAAATCTGCTGAGCATGCCCTGCCTTTTTTCAAAATCTTGAAGAAGGCAGGTCCAATGAAATGGACTCCGGAAGCGGAGGTAGCACTGCAAGATTCGAAGAGGTACCTCTCCTCCCCGCCAACACTAGTCGCACCTAAACCACAAGAGCCGTTGCTGCTATATTTAGCGGTGACAAATCAAGTGGTTAGTGTTGCATTAGTAGCGCAAAGAGAAGTTGACGAAGGCAGGATTTGCGAAGTCAAATGAAGCAACACAGAGGAAGAAGATGGTGCAGCGCCCAATTTATTTTGTCAGCTCTCTTTTGTAGGGGGCTAGGTCAAGATAGTATGGCATGCAAAAGTTGCTCTTCGGCCTTCTTATGGCCTCGAGGAAGCTGCGCCATTATTTCCAAGCACATGAGATCACTGTCGTCACTCGCTTCCCGTTGCAGCGGATTTTACGAAATCCAGATGTGACTGGCAGGATTGTGGAGTGGGTGTTGGAATTGTCAAGCTTTGGTCTCAAATTTGAAAGCACTTCAACAATTCAGAGCAGAGCCTTGGCGGAGTTCATTGCAGAATGGACCCCAACGCTAGACGAAGAAAGTCAAGGGACAACTCTCCCCGGCAAGGAAACAGATCGAGAGTGAATTATGTATTTTGACGGGGCTTTCTCACTGCAAGGCGCCGGTGCTGGCGTGCTGCTTGTCGCACCCACCGGAGAGCACCTCAAATATGTAATGCAGATGCACTTTCCCGGGAGAGATCAACAAACAACACTGCAGAATATGAAGGGCTGCTTGCCGGTCTCAGGATCGCGGTGGACCTTGGAATTAAGAAGCTCATCGTCAGAGGTGATTCATAGCTTGTCGTCATGCAAGTTAACAAAGAATATCGAAGCCCGTTGATGGAAGCATATGTAGATGAAGTGAGGAAATTGGAGGAGCGCTTTGACGGTCTGCAAACAGAGCATGTTCCTCGAACAGAGAACATCATTGCTGACGACCTGTCAAAGCGCGCCGCCCTCAATTTACCTATGGAACCAGGTACTTTTGTGCTCCAATTGACTCAGCCGTCCGTAACACCATCAGCGGGGCAAGATAAACGAAGGAAGTTGGATTCCGGCCAGTACTTTCCTGCAGAACTCCCAGAAGCCACCGGCAAGGAAGTTGCCAGGAACAACGCCAAGCCTGTCGGGGAGCAACAGGCTCCGGCAGGGCCTCGAGCCCTTGTCGTAGAGACAAACGCTCCCGTGATAGAAGACATGCCTTTAGTCCTTGCTGTCGAGCCTCAGGCTCCAGCATGGGCACAACACATCGTCCAGTTCCTCCAAACAGGGGAACTCCCCGAAGAACAGAAAGAAGCGGAGAAAGTAGCCCGTCGGTCTAGTATGTACCAATTCGTGGACAATGTCTTATACAGAAAGAGACCGAACGGCGTGAAATTGAAGTCCATTCCTCGGGAAGATGGACTGGAGCTGTTGGCAGAGATACATGGAGGCATATGTGGCTCCCACATAGGCTCAAGGGCTCTTGTCGGTCAGGCATTCCGGCATGGTTTCTTTTGGCCCACTGCCCTCCAGGATGCAACTGCACTAGTAACCAAGTGTGAAGCATCCCAGATCCATTCAAAGAAATTGCATCAACCAGCTCAGGCTCTTCAGACAATCCCTCTTTCCTGGCCATTTTTGGTCTGGGGGCTCGACATATTGGGCCCTTTTCCCCGTGCTACCGGGGTTTTTGAGTACTTGTACGTCGCAATCGACAAGTTCACAAAGTGGCCAGAAGTGAAAGCAGTGAGAAAGGTGACAGCGCAATCAGCCATCAAGTTCTTCAAAGGACTAGTTTACCATTTTGGTGTACCAAACAGGATCATCACCGACAACAGCACACAGTTCACGAGCCACACCTTCATGCAATATGTTCAAGACCTTGGCGGCAAAATCTCTTTTGCTTATGTTGCTCATCCGAGGATCAATGGCCAAGCGGAAAGGGCAAATGCTGAAGTGTTGCGAGGTCTCAAGACAAGGACTTTTGACAAGCTGAGAAAGTGCGGAAGCCGCTGGATTGATGAGCTACCGGCGGTTCTTTGGTCAATCAGAACGACACCAAATCGAGCCACTGGCCCGACACCCTTCTCCCTAGTATACTGGGCGGAAGCAGTTCTCCCCACAGAACTCATATACGGGTCACCTCGATTGCTCGCTTATGATGAGCTTGAGCAAGAGCAGTTGCGGCAAGATGATGCTACGCTCCTTGAGGAAGATCATCTTCAGGCTCCTGTGTGAGCAGCACGCTACCAGCAAGCCTTGCGCCGCTACCATAGCCACAAGGTTCATGCCCGAAGTCTTGAGGAAGGCGACCTTGTTCTTCAATGCGTTCAGTCGGCCAAGAATTCTAACATGTTGACGCTGAAGTGGGAAGGCCCTTATCGGGTAGTACGAGTCACCAGGCCTGGCGCAGTCCGCCTGAAGACCGAGGATGGCATTCCAGTGAGCAATTCCTGGAATATCGAACATCTTCGTAAGTTCTACCCATAAGGCACGGTTGTCGAGTCTCCTGGCAACCACCTTTTGTACGAGTTTTGCCGGCAAGGCATATGATCCTTTGTACAAAGCCAGGCGCAGACCCTGTGCATAGTTGAATAAGCTTAAGTGTTTTACAATTCCTGTTGATTTTCATGTTAATCTATATGCATGCTTGTCTGAGGTATTGTGTTACACTTGCTTCCGATAAGCGTTAACGAACCACCAAGGTTCCATATCCCTATTTTCTCGTCTTTCTTTTTTCTCAAAAGATAGAAGGTTCCCTCCCATGCAAGTTTGCCGGGGGGAGTGAGGATACCAACAGGCGACGTTCAAAGTTGACATCTTGCAGAAAGGAGTACAACAACAAAAAGCTAAGTTGCAGAACTTTAAGTGATTTTTTTTACTTAAAGGTTATTTTCCTTGAACGATTTTGGCCTTTGTATGGAAAACCTGCACGCGAAGGAACCTTGTCGTGATCGGTTGCGCCCTTACTCTGTTTCGAGTCCGCTCAACAACTTAGGTGGCTGCACTGAAAACGTCAAGGTATCTTGCCGGTAGCGACACCTCCAGCAGGCTGCTAAGGATCCGTTCCTCAAAGCGCTCGCGGCAAGGGTGCGTGTGCCGGCAAGTTTTCCAATAAGCGTAGGGCATGCACCATACAGAAAGAAATCCGACAAGAGAAATAGCATGCATTCATCCAAAACATATCAAGTTATATTACATTGATAGTTGCCGCGATTCTAACTTAAGATGGAACTGTCTTTGGCATGAAATGGTGGCGACAAAAAGAAGTGAAGTGGCTAGTCCCTACACTGGCCTTCGACCCTCTTGACTTAGTCCACCTTGTTGACGATGGGCGCGACAAGCTCTTCGAGTGCCTTGAGGTCTATATTCTTCGGCAGGCGATCAAGAACGTTGGTAAGATTGATGCCAGGGTTCTTGTGCACCACTTTGACGAGCACCTTGAGGAGGACAGCCCGGCAGAGTTTGCGGGATTCGTTGGCCAGATGGGTTGCTCGTTCAGAATGGAGCAGCTTCAGGGCATCAATGATGCTTTTGAAGAACATGGTCAGCCTGGCGCTCGGAGACACCCTATCATCAGAAGAGTAGTTGAAGTTCTGCAGGCCCATGGTGGACAGTTCTGCTACAAGTCTTTCCACGATGTCAATAAGGCGCTCGGTCCAGATCTTCACACCTTTCTCAAAATCATTATAACTGGCGACGGCGCTCTTGAGCAGGTCCTTCTCATTCCAGAGGTCTTTAATCAAAGCCTTCCCGTGAGCCTTGCCGTCCTCCAGGGACTTCTCCAGCGCGGTTAGCTTCAGATTCAGATCAGCGATGGATTCATTGGCTGAGGTGAGCTTTTTGGTCTTGTCGGATATGGTAGTTTGCATCTCCGCCAAGCTGTAGAGAGTCTTCTCTCTGTCGGCTTTGAGTGTCGAGAGCTCCTTGCCATGATCCTCGAGATCCACCTCCAGTCTCTTTACTTTATCGCCCAGCTCGTTCTTGGCGGCCTCTACAGCTTCAGCGGCATCAATGGGCTCCTTCAACTTGCCGGCGTGATCTATGGCCAGAGCTTCGAGCGTCTCCTTGTGTTTCTGCTCCAGCTTCTGGGTTCGCTGCACGACGAGCTTTTCGATCTCCTCGTCCTTGCTGCGGAGCTTGGCGGCAAGCGCCTCCTCACGAGCGGCAAGGTCCTCTTCATGAGCATCGATCCCGACGCGGTGTTCTGTTAAGCGAGCTTCCTCTGTAGCGGCCCGCTGCATGGCCTCTTCCTGTGCCTTCTCGGTGTCAGACTGCTTTAAGAGGAACTCGCTCCAACTTTGACTCAGTTGTTCCCGGCCAGCCATCATCTCCTGGAAAGCCTCAGCATACCAAACTTGTGTTTCCTCGACGCGCTTCTGGAAATCTACCTCGGCTGCTTCAATAACTACTGCCCTGGAGTCTAATTTCTCCTTTCGGGTGCGGTGAAGCGCCTGGAGCTTTTGAAAGTTGTCGCTCATGGTTTGGAGGAGTTGTTCTTCCTTGGACTCGCTGCTGCTGGCGCGTGGCTCATCAACGATCTTGAGTCCAGCAGCGGTGATGACGTCTTCATCGAGAATTTCCCCTTCAATTGGCACCCCAGAGCTTGCCGTCCCTGGTATGCTGACGAACAGGTTGTCGCCAACCTTAAGGTATCTGCTTGGCGGAGGGGCTTCGGATGTTGACGGTTGGTCTTCGACAACCGCCTCATCGACAACTGGGGGCTCCATGACCGGTGCAGCGCCAGGCGCTCCTGTGGCAGGAATGCCATCAGTATGGTCACCGGTCCCCTTGCCGGCCCTCTCAGGAGACCCCTTGGCAGTTTCTTCCTGTGTGACCTTGGCGGATTCATCAGCAGTGACTTTGTCGGCCTCAGTGGTAGCATCCTTGGCGGTCTACTCGATGACAATATCAACATCCATTTGTTCCATCGAAGGAAGATCTGAAGACCGGGGAAGGAAACAAGATGAGACAAAGGTTGAAGTTCAAGAAGACAACAATAAAGACAGAGTGACAAGTACTCTGAGGCACGTGGTTTACCTGTGTCGAGCTGCTGAGAGGTGGTTTCTCCTTTCCCGGCAACATTTGTTGCCGATGTAGGACTGCCAGTGCCCGTGCTTGCCGGCTACTTTTCAACACGAATAGGCTCGCCAGTGGAAGCCCTTGCTGGAGATTCATCTCTGGGCGGCGCGGTTGATGGGGGCGGTATGTCGGGAATGGCCGCCAGTGGCTCTCTTTGTTGCCATTCTTCTCCTGCAAGCCCAGTGATGTCAGTAGCCAGGATAAACATCTCAATGCTCGCCAGCGGAAAATGAGTAGTGGACTCACGCTGGGGGCTGAGTTGAGTGCTGCGTTGAGGGCTGTACTCCAGGCTGATGACGATGGGCTCTGGTGTGCCTACGGTGCTTGCCGAAGGCTCATCACCCGTTGAAGTCTTAGCCTTCTTCGCCATCCTTTGCGCCAATGTTTCTGTATCACTGTGGAGATATGCCAAAGCAAGACAAATGAGTTAAGCAAATCAGGAACTCAGAAGTTAAAAGATCCGGCATGCTCCTTACTCTTCTCTTTCCGGCCTAAAGGTGGAGATGTCGAAGTGGACCTCCACTACGGTGTCCGTGCGAGAGAGTGGAGGAGGGGTCCTGAGTCGCTTGGCTGCGGCAGAAGTGGTAGGTTGATGTGATCCTGCTGCTCCAACCATTGGTGCAGTCGTATGAGATGCCCCCGCCGCTCCAGTTGTTGCCGCGGTCGTGCGTCTCATGCACCACACGGGTTGCTGTTGAGCTTCTTGCCGCCGTACAGCCTTGCCGGCCGCCCCCTTGTCGGAAACCTCACCGCTCAAGGAAGGTTGATTTGCTAGAATGCCAGAGGCAGCTTTTCGAAGAACACGCTTCTTCTTCTCTGGAGCTGGGGGCTCCTCGCGCGGTTGCTCCTCGGCTGTGTCTTCGACGGAAGGGCCCCCGGCAACTGTGCCACTCTGTTCCCCGGCAGTTTCACCCTGCCCGGTAGGGTCTTCCTCTGACATCACTTCTTCTTCACTGGTTTCCCCTTCCATGAAACCAATGCTACCGGCCTCCGCGGCAAGATTCGCCTCTTCCGCCCTGCTGGCGATATACGCCACTTCTTCATTAGTAGTGGGGCGGATGAGGTTTCTCTCTTCCCGGATGGTTCTCTCTGACAGATTGTCAAAGAACTCCTATGCGCGCTCTGCGGATGGCTCGACCCAAGTTCTATCAAGGCCGTGAGCATTGCACACTGGCATCATGGCTATGATTGAGGTCAAAGCGGAGTTGTTGCACAGAGGAATTACGCTCGCAGGCAACTTATATTTCCCGTCGGGCCTGAATAGTTTGTGGCAGAGAGTTGTGTGCTGCAGGACTATCAAGTTGTTATTCAGACCAGGACGCAGCCTCATGATGTCTGCTGCATTCTGAAACTCCCAAGATGGTCTCCCTTTGTTATGCAGAGGGGCGATGCGGCGGCGAAGGAAATCAACGCCAACCATTTCTATTGTGAGCCCGGCAGCCCTGAGACGGTGGATCCTGGCAATTGCGATTGTGAGCTTCTCATCTTGAGGATCGAGAGCGCTCCAGTCATTGCCGCAGACCACTTTCGTTTGTCGGGGCAAACAGAAAGGCTGAGGATCTTCCTCCTTAATCCAGCACCATTCGGCCCGCCATTCTTCCCACTTCTTACGGAAGAGCCCGTCTGGGTATATCTCTTTATTCCATGCCCTTGGAATCCAGGTGATAGAACCAGAAAGGGTGTCTCCTTTTTTGATACGGGGAATGAAATAGTGGAGAAAGAGGGCTGTGCTGGGGATTACTCCAGCGAAATTTTCACAGAGATGGGCGAAGACTGACATGAAATCCAAGAGACGAAAGCCGTATGTGTACATGATGTCGATGAAGAAATCAGAGAATGGAGGGCAGCGCCCACAGTAAAAGTAGGCGACAAAGAAAGGGAATTTATCTGGGCCACCCTCGGAGGAAGCTGGGGCGAGTAGCAGGGTGAGCCCTCGTCTCCCTCCCCCACATGCACATGTACCGATCCATCAGTGCCCTCGCGTCGAGCGTCGGGGCAAAGACGACGTGTTCCTTCCGCATCTTCACCAGATCGATCTTCTCCGCCTCTGCATCCGAGTCGACGGCTTTCACCTCTTTGCCCTTGCTCGCTTTGGGTGGCATGGCGATTGTGGAAGCAGAGGCCGAGGACGATGAGGGTGTGGAGGCGGCGGATGGTTAGGAGAGACTCTGTTTCGAGCTCGAGGAAGAAGACGGCGGCGGTTTCCAGATTGGAAAGGATGGGAGGTAAATGAACAGCGCCTCTATAGATTCCCTTTTATGGGGAAAGCGTGGGGCTGCCTCTTTTCTAATCAATGTGAATGCGCTTTTACGAGCGTGCTGCTACTGTGGTTGTTCTGCGCACGTATCCTGCGTCGCGCATTCAATATGCGTCGTGGGGAAGTGCGGTAAACAAGGTAATTACGACAGCTAACTCCTGCCACGCGTGCCCTTGCATTGTTTGGGCCTAGCCCAACAACGCCTCGCACCCGTGTATGGCCTAGGCCCGGGGGCTCCTGTCGGTGTACTAAAGTTTGGGTCCTTTAGTACCCCATACTTGTGCATGGACGGTTGTAGCCATACCAGCGGCAAGGCCTACCGGGGGACAGCTGGAAGCAAGTGCAAGACTATCAAGAAGGCATTCAAACCAGTGACCAGAAGATAGAAGCCCAAAGGCCGGATCCCCGGCAAGATACTTGCCGAGATGGCTTGCAAAGACCCGGCAAAACTCGCACCCGGCAAGACTCCGCCACCCTGCCACTGCTCCAGCGTAGTGGCTAGCCTGTCATTTGGGTTTTATCCTCCTGGATGCGTGTCATGGCACTAGTGGTGGATGGGCTTAAGTAGTGCTGATGGGATGGGCCCTTTTTCTGTCCACAAGAAAGTAAGGGACACCTAAACGGAGCATTTAATGCGTTTGTCCTAAGTCGTCGGTGATAAACATGTAAACACTGTAGCAACTTTACACCTCTTGTATGTACTGTACGCCACTATTGGTGACCCCTTGGACGTATAAAAGGAGGCCCAAGTCGTAGCTACAGGGAGGAGGACTCTTTGGCCCATTCTGCATGCGTAGCTGCTGCTTGAACATACTGTTCACTGTGAGCGCTCCTGAAGCTTGGGCTTAAACATCCACAATAAACCAAACAGGAGTAGGGTATTACGCTTCTCAGCGGCCCAAACCTGGGTAAAAATCCCCTCGCGTTGATCGTTAGATCTGCTCTTTGTGTACGCCTCTCTCCCTGCCGAACCATAAAAGGGATCCACGCGATCCCATAGGTGTCGTACGCCGACACCAACCTTTGGTTGCTTTTGCAAGCAAACAAGTTTGGACTGAGGCACCCTTAGAGAAATCCACAATATATAGATCACCTTTTCTGATTCCCTCAAAGATGAAGGAATTGTCAGAGGCCATGAAGACAATGCATTTGGATATGGAAAATAGAACTAGCATGCCTAAATCACATAGTTTGCCAACTGACATAAGATTGAATCCAAGAGACTGAACAAGTAAAACATCATCAATGGACTTGTCTTTGGGTATGGAATTTTACCTAGCCCAATTACCTTTCCTTTGTTGTTGTCGCCAAAAGTGATATACTTCAGAGGAGAAGCAGTTAAGTTGGGGTCGACAAACAACGACTTGTCTTCGGTCGTATGACTAGTGCATCCACTATCCATTATCCATTATGTACACCCGGAGACATAGTCCTTTTCTTTCGATGCTTTGGCCATGAAGCAGTAGGCAGGAGATTCATAGTCGCTTGACAGATTCTCAAAGAAGTTTGTTGCAGGGGAGGAAGCATATGCAATGCCAGCCATGCCAGAGTCAGAATCCTCATCGAAATCATCAGCTTCTTCGGAGTCTGACGATTCTTCTTCATCAGAATCCATTTCCTTGCCGATGTATGCCTTGGCCTTGCGAGAGTTATTCTTGCGGTTGGAGGAGGACTTGGAAGGATTTCTTGACGAAGATTTTGAAGAGGAGTCGTCCTTCTTCTTGAAGAACTTCTTTGTTTTCTTCTCATCATCGGAGTCGTAGTTCTTGCTCTTGCTTTTGCCTCGATAGTTGCCTAAATCATATCTTCCACTAGCACAAATTTCTACTTCCCAGAGAGGATAGTCCAAAATGAAGTGTCCAGGATTTTTGCACTTGAAACTGGTGTATTCTCTAGTAGGTTTTGATGAAGATTTTGAACTGCCAGAGTTGCTTGAACCTTTCTTCTGGAACTGGCTCTTCTTGTGAAAGCGCTGGAATCTTTTCGTAATTAGTGCGAGATCTTTGCTGAGCCTTTCTGGGTCATCAAAATCTTCTTCAACATTTCCATCGGAGGAGGAATCAGCTACAGCCTTGAGAGCATGATTTTTGCGTCAACTTGAGCCATAGAGATCTCTTTTCTCTTCTTCTCGTTCCTTGTGGGTGTTCAGCCTTTCCATGATGTCAGCAGAGTCGAGAGTCCTCAAATCAGTTCATTCACGAATCATCAGGATAAGTGTGTCGAATGAACTGTCAAGAGATTGAAGAAGCTTCTTCACAACTTCATGGTCAGTGATGTCTTTGGCACCGAGACCTTGCAGCTCATTTGCTATGTCACTCAGACGATCGAACGTTTGCTGACAGCTTTATTTCCAATGCGCTTGAATCGATTAAACTTTGCTCGAAGAGTATCAATGCGATCTTCTTTCTGAGTTAAAACACCCTCGTTTATTTTCTCGAGAATGTCCCACAATTCCTTCGCAGTTTCACACTAACGATAGCGAAGAAGTAGAGCACAAGAGAGATGACCACCAATTTCATCTTTGGCTTGAGCATCCATCTGAATGAGTTTCTTCTCGGCATTAGTGGGGGCTTGAGGTATTTCAATCGTGAATCCAAACTGCACCATATTCCACATGTCATCGTCAATGGCTCGGAGACGGATCTTCATCTTATCTTTCCAGAAGGGATAGTCCATCCCATCGAATATGGAAATCTTGAGATGCGACTTGTAGCTCACTGAGACATACTTAAACTCCAAGGTTATTAGACCAAAATGAGCAGAGTCAAGGAGTACCTTACTCTGATACCAATTGTAGGAATGAAGTATGTCTACCAGAGGGGGATGAATGGGAGTTTTAAACTTTCTTCGGAAATCTCAAAACTCTCGGATCCCAGCAGCGGAGCAAGTGAAAAACTAACTACAGCAAGCTAAAACTAAGTATCAAAAGGAAACTAAGTCATGCACCGAGACAAATCACATGAAGGAAAACATATCGAATGAAAACATGGGTAGCAGAGGTAACCAGTGATGCTCGATGGCGACAGGGTATTTGTTCGACCAGTTCGTCCTTCTGCACAAGGACTACGTCTGGTTGGAGGGGCTGTGACTTAACATGGAAGATAAACTCTCTTCACCCTATTCTCCTCGACAATTGGTTCATCAACCAATGCCGATCACTCATGGTAGATACTTGAAGGCAATCTCCGAACCTTTATAGACTTCTTCTTTGAGAACCACAATCACTCTTGGTCTGTGAAGAAATTGACACCTAACCATGTAGAGAGTTTGCAGCTCTCAAGAGTAATAGACGGAGCGTACTGGACTTAGATTCGAGTTGCTGAACCACTATCTAATTCTTCGGCTCTAGGGGTTTTCTCTCGGTGGATGTTAAACTCAAATCGCTCAGAGAGGGGGTTGCTCAACAATCTTCTCAGAATCAAACGGAGCAGCCACCGAACAAAGCCGGTGCGGGGTGGCTATTTATAGCAACAGCCTTCCCTGGTGGGAAATGACCATTTTGGACACGTGGTCCAGCCAATGGCCAACTAACATGTTTGTAACGGTCGGATTTGGGAGCAATGGTAACATTACTTGAGGAACAAGTAATGCTAACTCCTCGGTCTGAGACAAATCTCTCGTAGCAAAGAAGATCACAGTCTCTTGCTGGCAAGTATTTGATCAGAACACGAAGAGATTTCTCTCGCAACTTTCATATGATTTGGGTTTAGCATCAGAGAATCAAAGTTTTGAACGCTACACCCCTCTTAATAGTATGGTGGTCCTATGACTCAATAAAGAGAAGAAGAACTACGAAATAAATGCTACATCTTCACTTCATCTTCAATCTCCTCAGACACAGTCATTTTCCTCGGATAGGCACCGAACCAATTGCTTCACTTCAACAATTTTTGAGGGGTCACTCTTGTTATCATAGTCTTTGGTGATAACCTTCACTGCAGCGCAAGGAGATTACCTTCGTTGTTTAACTCAAACTCCTCGTGATCTCAGGGACCTGTTACTCTGTGTGCACTAGCAAGCACATAAGTCCCATACTGTTTATGTCAACAAACTCCAAAACATAAGGGGCCTATCATTGCACCAACAGTTTTGTTATGTCGGATTGAATTTTTTGGATGTGAGAGCACTTGATGTATGTCTTGCGATGGGATATCCGTGGTGACAATGGGATGTTCTATTGATTCACTTGATGTATGTTTTGGTTATCAACTTACAGATTCCCGTGGTGACATTGGGGTAATCTATGCATAGGGGTTGATACGTCTTTTCATATTCCTTTCTCCGATATAATTCTTGGGGTACTCTTTGAAGTTCTTTGTGTTGGATTGAATATTATGAATCTGAAGTTGTTTGATGCATAAAGTATAATCAACTCACGGATACTTGTGGTGACATTGGAGTATCTAGGTGACATTAGAGTTGGTTGATATGTATCATATGGTGTTATTTTAGTAGGAACTCTAGGGCTGTTTGTGACACTTATAGGAATAGCTCAATGGATTGATCAGAAAGAATAACTTTGAGGTGGTTTCATACCCTACATACAATTTCATCTATGTTCTCCGCGATAGGAACTTTGGAGTGATTCTTTGTTGCACGATGAGGGATTGTAATATGATCCAATTACGTTATCATTCTTGAGAGATTTTGTACTAGTGAAAGTATGAACCCTAGGCCTTGTTTTCGAGCATTGCAATAGCGTTTTTGCTCACTTTTACTACTTGCTACCTTGCTGTTTTTATATTTTCAGATTACAAAAACCTATATCTACTATCCATATTACACTTGTATCACCATCTCCTCGCCGAACTAGTGCACCTATACAATTTACCATTGTATTGGGTGTGTTGGGGACACAAGAGACTCTTTGTTATTTGGTTGCAGGGTTGTTTGAGAGAGACCATCTTCATCCTACGCCTCCCACGGATTGATAAACCTTAGGTCATCCACTTGAGGGAAATTTGTTACTATCCTACAAAACTCTGCGCTTGGAGGCCCAACACGAGTCTACAAGAATAAGTTGTGTAATAGACATCAAGCTCTTTTCTGGCGCCGTTGCCGGGGAGGTGAGTGCTTGAAGGTATATCTTTAGATCTTGCAATTGAATCTTTTAGTTTCTTGTTTTATCACTAGTTTGGTTTTATAAAAGAAAACTACAAAAAAATAGAATTGAGGTCGCCTCATATGCTTCATCTTTATAATGTCTTTCGTGAAAATGATGGAAAGGAAAATTGTGCTCAATTGATAGAAGAAGAATTCAACAAAATGTTTGGCATAAAATCTTTGAATGATGAGCATGATTGCAATGTTGTCAGTATGAATTGTTTGAATATCCATGATGCTAATGATATGCAAATCCATAAGCTTGTGGATGCTATGTTTGATGAAGAAGATATTTTTAGTCCCCCAAGTTTTGATGAGAAAAAAATACTATGATGATAGCATGCCTCCTATTTATGATGATTATATTAATGAAAGTGGGTTTGGAAGAGTGTCAAATTTATGTAATAATGATCCCACTATTTTGGAGGGTGTTGAATATTATTGTAATAATGATAAAAGTGGATTTGGTGAGGTCATGACTTTATTTAATGATGAATCCACTATTTCGGAAGAGGTTTCAATTGACTATGATAAAAAAGTTACTATCTATGATGATTATTGTGATGATATGTATGCTATAAAGAGTAATGATATCCAAGAAACTTGTCATCATGATTTTAATGCTCAAATTGATTATGTGGATCAAGTAACATGTGATAGTTATTTTGTTGAGTTTGCTCCCACTACTATTGATGAGAATAAATTTGCTTATGTGGAGAGTAATAATTTTTTTATGCATGTGGATCATGAAAAGAATGCTTTATGTGATAGTTATATTGTCGAATTCAATCATGATGCTACTAAAAATTATTATGAGAGAGGAATATATGCTTCTAAATATCTCAATAATATCAAGTTTCCTCTCTTTATGTCAAAAGTTTTGAAGTATTGCTTTTTTGCTTTCTTATGCTAGTTGATTCTTGCTCCCATGAATTGTTTGATCACAAAATCCCTATGCATAGCAAGTGGGTTAGGCTTAAATGTGCTAGTCATATGCTTCATGATGCTCCCGTTATGTTTTAATTCTTTAATTTTACGTGAGCATCATTGAAATCATCATGCCTAGCTAAAAAGGCATTAAAGAAAAACGCTTGTTGGGAGACAACCCAATATTTATACCTAATTTTTTTGTGTCACATGATTAGTAAATTGTAGTAATCATGTTTTATAGCTTTTGTTTCAATAAAGTGCCAAGTAAAGCCTTTGGGGTAGTGTGGATGATAGTTGACTTGATTTTGTGTAAAAACAGAAACTTTTGCTTCCAGTAACAGAATTGTTTAAATTCACTGGAACGCGATAAAATTATGAATTTTTTACACATGATTGGTATAAAAAATTTCTACGTTGTCCTAATTGTTCAAAAAAATTGGATTTACAAAAGTATGGTCATTGTCCAGATCATTACAGACTATTCTGTTTTTGACAGATTCTATTTTCAATGAATAGTTTTTTTAGGACCTATTTTCAATGCATAGTTTGCTTGCTTTCTAGTTTCTATGGCTTATATTGGTTAGTATAAAATGTAGAAATGATAGGGTACAGTAGGTATTGTGTGAGAACAATTATGAATCATGTCTTGACAGTACCAAAGTGAATGATTTGCTTTTAATCATACAAACCTGTCTCACGAAGTTTCGTTAAGTTTTGTGTGATTGAAGTTTTCAAGTTTTGGGTGAGATATCGATATGAGGAGAATAAGGAGTGGCAAGACCCTAAGATTGGGGATGCCCAAGGCACCCCAAGGTAATATTCAAGGAATACCGAAGCAACTAAGCTTGGGGATTGTGACGCCCCCGATCTAACCATACACTAATCATACACGCAAATGTGTACGATCAAGATTAGGGACTCACGGGAAGATATCACAACACAACTCTAGACACAAATTAAAATAATACAAGCTTTATATTACAAGCCAGGGGCCTCGAGGGCTCGAATACGTCAACTCGAATACAAACAAGTCAGCAGAAGCAACAATATCTGAGTACAGACATAAGTTAAACAAGTTTGCCTTAAGAAGGCTAGCACAAACTGGGATACAGATCAAAAGAGGCGCAGGCCTCCTGCCTGGGATCCTCCTAAACTACTCCTGGTCGTCGGCGGCCTGAACATAGTAGGAGGCACCCTCGGGGTAGTAGGAGTCGTCGAAGGTGGCGTCTGGCTCTGGGGCTCCAGCATCTGGTTGCGACATCCGAGGAGAAAGGAAAAGGGGGGAAAGAGGGAGCAAAGCAACCGTGAGTACTCATCCCAAAGTACTCGCAAGCAAGGATCTACACTACATATGCATTGGTATCAATGAAAAGGGTAGTATCTGTGGACTGGACTGCAGAATGCCAGAATAAGAGGGGGATAGCTAATCCTATCGAAGACTATGCTTCTGGCAGCCTCCATCTTGAAGCATATAGAAGAGAGTAGCTGGTAAGTTCACCAAGTATCATCGTATAGCATAATCCTACCCGGCGATCCTCTCCTCGTTTCCCTGTGAGAGAGCGATCACCAGGTTGTATCTGGCACTTGAAAGGGGTGTGTTTTATTAAGTATCCGGTTCTAGTTGTCATGAGGTCGGAATACATCTCCGGGTCATCCTGTTACTGTGGACACGGCTATTCGAATAGATCAATCTTCCCTGCAGGGGTGCACCACATTACCCAACACGCTCGATCACTCTGGCTGGACACACTTTCCTAGGTCATGCCCGGCCTCGAAAGATCAACAGGTCGCAGCACTACCTAGGCCTAACAGAGAGGTCAGCATGCCGATCTAAATCCTAAGTGCGCAGGGGTCTTGGGCCCATCGCCCTTTGCACTCCTACACGTTGCGAGGGCGGCCGGTGAGCAGACCTAGCAACCTCCATTACAAAGGAAGTTGCGTTACGCGGTCCAACCCGGCGTGCGCCGCTCAGTCGCTGACGTCTAGGAGGCTTCGGCTGATACTACGACGCCGAGTGCCCATAACTGTTCCCGCGTGGTGGCTAGTGCGTATAGGCCAGTGGCCAACTCAGATCAAATACCCAATCTTGTTAAGCGTGTTATTTGAAGTAACAGTGGATGCCGACCAGGGATCAGGCCCCCCTGTCACCTAAGTGGTCACAACCTGCCCTGTCGCTCCGCCACAAAGTAAGAATTAGGGGCCATCGGGAACCCAAGCCCACCACTACCTGGATGGGACCACCTGTCCTTTCAGCCCCCACTTCTGAATCACTTGCGGGTACTCTACGAGCCGACCCGACTTTAGTCACATCATGTAACCTGTATAGTATGTATGTATGTATGTATGTATATACCCGTGATCACTTCTCGAAGTGACCACGGCCCGATAATATAGCATAGCAGACGTACAAGAATGTAGGGCCACTGATGGAATACTAGCATCCTATACTAAGCATTTAGGATAGCAGGTAAGGCATCAATAACAGTAGCAACAAGGACAGGCTATGCAGCAGTACAGGATCAAACCGATGAAATAGTAACACTACTCTAATGCAAGCAGTAGAGGGAAAGAGTAGGTGATATCGGGATGAACAAGGGGGGTTGGCTTGCCTGGAAGCTCTGCTGAGAAGGAGGGGTCGTCAACACCGTAGTCGTACGGGGCAGCAGCGGCGTCAGTCTCGTAGTCTACCGAAGAGAAGAGGGGGAAGAAACAATGAATACAATGCAAACAGATGCATGACGATGCATGACATGACAATGAGCGGTGCTAGGTGTGCCCTAACGTGGTAGTAGGTGATACTGGCGAAGGGGGAAAACATCCGGGAAAGTATTCCCAATGTTTAACGTTTTCGGACAGATGAACCAGAGGGGGATTATTGCATGTTCGCTATGCTAGGGATGTGTGGCGGATGAACGGACAGCGAATTCGGCTTCGTCTCGTAGTTCTGAGCAACTTTCATGTACAAAGTATTTTCATCCGAGGTAAGGTTTATTTTATATTAATTTTCAAAGTTTTATTCATTTTATGAATTTAATTTCATTCAAAAATAAATTTGAAATGCTAGGTGCACCCAACTCTGGTACACAGAAGTGTACCAGAGGGGCTGACATGTGGGACCAGGGGGACCCAGTTGACCAGTCAACGTTTGACTGGTCAACAGGGGGTGGGGCTCCCTGTCATACACGGATCTAACTAACTATCAGTTTATTAGTTAATTAGTAGGTTAATTAAAGTTAAGTTAATTAAGCATACTTAATTAAGTTAATTAATTAATTAATTTTTATTCTTTTTTTAATGTTCTCAGGGGCGTGGGCCCCGGCTGTCAATGGGCCAGAGGCCATACCGGGTGCGGGCATCGGGCATAGCACAAACAGGCGCGGGTGGCGCAGCGGCCACCGAACGGGTGCTCGCCCGCAGGGACGGCGAGGCCATGGCCGGCGGGCGGAGGCGAGGCTAGGGGCGCCGTGGGGCGTAGGCTGGGGCTAGAGGGGGCGGAGCCAGGGGCGACACAGAGCCCCTGGGCGCGCGGTGGATGGCCAGGAGCGGCGGCTGCAGCGGGCGCGGCCGCGGGCGACGACGAGCAGCGCAGCGGGCGGCGGCGCAGCAGAGTGGAGCGGGACGGCGCGGCAGCAACGGCGGAGGCGGGACGGCGCGGCAAGGCGCGGACGGCGGTCGTGGCCTATGCAGTGAGGGCTCGCGGCGGGCGCTACCGGAGCAGCGAGCAGCAAGGAGGTGCAGGGCAGCGGCGGCGAGGGTCGCAGTGGGGGGCGAGCGGCCGCCGCTGGTGCGACGAGGCGCAGTAGCAGCAGAGCACCGCGGGGGGGGGAGGAGCGCGGGGCGAGGGGAACCAGAGCGGGGCGAGTAGGGGAGCCCTGCAGCGGCGGGAGCGGCGAGGAGCAGGGGCCGGGCGCGGTGAGCGCAGCCAGGACGTGGCAGCGCGCGCGCGGGGCGCGTGGTGTGCGCGGGGCGTGCGGTGTGCTCGGCGAGGTGCGGGAGCAGAGAGGGGGGAGGCCCCAGGGCCTCACCGACGTTGTAGATGACCGGGCGGCGAGGCGTGATCGAGCGGCTTGGGGAGGAGACGGGGAGGCGAGATCCGGCGACGGGGCGGCGACTCGGCGGCGAGGTAGCTCCGGGCGGCAGCGAGCGGCGTCGATGCCATGCCCCCGATCTCGATCCAGATCGGGGGGGAGGGAGAGAGCGATGTGGGGGGGAGTGGGGAGTGTCGGTTAGGGTTTGCTGGGAGGGGGAATTTATCCCCAGGGGGGTTTTGGGCCGGCCGGCTGGGCCTTGGTCTAGTTGGGCCAGAATGGCCCAGCAAGGTGGGGTTTTTTTATTTTATTTTGTTTATTTTCTCTTTCATTTATTTATTTACTATTTTATTTTTAGTTCCTTCTTTTTTTTGTTTAATAATTATAAACTTAGTTCCTAAAATAGTATTACTACTTATTCTAATGCCACAATAACTTGGGCACCTAAATAAATTAGTTTAATATTTTATATTTTATCAAAGGCATTTAATTATTGGTTTTAGCTGTTGTTCTATTTATTTTGGAGTATTTAAACATTCTATAAAAATGTGGTTTCTCCACCATTATTATTTAGGATTTATTTGTCACATTTAGCACATTTTAGTTTTTATATTTGAAAACTTTTATCGTTTAACTTTATTTTTAATTTGAATTCGAACGGGACTTGATTCACCGCGAGATTAACAACAGTAACCGTGGTGACATGGCATCATTTGCAGAGGTTTACTGTAGCTTAACTATCCGGGCGTCACAAATCTCCTCCACTACAAGAAATCTCGTCCCGAGATTTAAGGGGTGGAGTAAGGGGGAAAGACTACGTTACAAAATTCTAGCGATTCTTCTCGGTCTTGGTTGCTCTTCTCGAAGAGGTCGATCCACTACATTGATGTCTTCATTTCTCTGCTTCAATTCATCATGATGAAGCCGGCATCATTTCTTCAGGATCTCCATCGTACTTACGAAAAAGATTAGGGGGAAACTCGGGAAGGACGAAGCTCAACACATGTTAGGTACCTAGGGGCTATATCAGTGAACGCGGCATAGAGGCATCTGTCGAGTTGAAATTCAAGAAAGTCATCGAGAGCAAGGTAAGAAGGTACAATAAGGAGTTTCAAGCGGCCAGGCAATCCTTCAATGCCTAATCAAAAGGTGAAAGGGTTTTAGGGCAACGAGTATAAGTATTGCGTCTGATACCAGAATAGATCACTAGGAAGATGGCTCGCGAATTACATACGAAACCAAGCACAAGGGATAACTTTGAAACAGAGATGTACAGGAGAGTCAGGTTTCGATCCTGTGGAACTGTGGGTTATGGGCCCACCATGTGTGTCAAAAGTAGGGAGGGCGCTGTCATCTTGCACAAACATGATAGCAAAGCATGTCAGAGAAGAGACTGTCAGTTATGTCGGCAACAACATCGGTACCAAGGGCGAGGGACGAAGAGAACTATTTTCCTGCTCGTTGATCAAGGCGGACCAATAGGCAAAGTTCTCGTCCATCGGTGGCTATCGGAATGCCATCAACAAATGCAACAGGGTCTTACTGACACGGTTGTACACCAAGGTGTTTTCATAAGCAGAAGAATATTACTTCTTAGATCATATAGATCACAAGAAAGGTTAAAGAAATCAATGGAAAGGAAAATGTGATCATCAGATTAAACAGAACAATGAAAAGGAAAATGTGTTTAAACACTTATTTCAGGGGGGGTATATCCTTTCCAAGGACAAGCAGAGCATGATATCCCTGACAGGGTAGAAAGTAGAAAACCATTTAGGTAATGGGAGAGTAATTTCATGACATTACCCATACAACGGTGTGAGGATAATTGATAATGAAAAATTAGCGTTGTGCTTCAAATGTTCTTATTGAAGATCGGAGTACCACAGACATGCTTCGAGATAGCATTGACATGGTCTTCAAGCAAGGTCGGACTTTGGATACTCAAAGGATTCATCGGGAACTTTTTTATAGAATAAGTCTTACAATTTCCGCATGGATGAATGGCTAACCTTGCTAAAAAGGAAACTATAACAATAGGTCCTCCGGCCAGGTGTGCTAGGCATGACATCACCTTACCGGTTCATATAAAGGCCAATGTTATAACTCTTGGAAATATATTCCAACCATCATATCTGACCGAGATTCAGATCTGATTGGTTTCAGGATACCTCAGACTCAGGGTGCCTGAGAAGAAAAGGTGCAACGCAAATTGACGAGATGACATGGTAATATTCTCGGGAAATGAACTATGGAAGCGAGTTCCGAAACAAGAGTGCATCATTAAACCAAGGAGAGGATGAGGAGGTGGCTGATAGACTCAGCGACAATTCATCGAGATTAACAAAAGATGATTTCCACAATTATGTGAACAAGGAGATAACATTTGTCAGATCAAATGATATGATGTTGTATGCTCAAGGAAAACATACAAAATTAATCATTATTTGAAAGGTGCACCCGAGATATGGGCATAGGTAGTATGATCAATGTTAGAATGGTGATGGTGAGAAGTATCATTATACCAAGAATTCTTAAGAGGTGGTGAAATTCTCACAACATTCTTGACATTGAAGACGGTATGACTACAAGGTAGAACATAACACAAGCTGGACAGAAAGGAACTCAAGGTACTACACCAAACATGAACAAGTTTGTGTTGGAGGGAGGGCGATAACGTTGTCGATGATAATACAAACCATCGAGGGGCAAGGATGGTATTTCTCATCAAGAATTCGATAGATATCTTGGAAGATCTCAGAATGTTTATGATGATCACGACACATTTGTCGAGAGATTTCATGAAGATGTAATCAGTCGGCGATGACATCAAGTCAAAGGAATGATGATGCGAAAGGTTATTGGAACCAAGGGTACGACACAAACTCAAAATCAAGCTTGCTGTTCAAGGCGAAATGATATGACGAGGAAGATTGACGTAAGCTTAGCTCATCGTCAAAAATTTGTGCTCCGGGAAGAAGGACCAGGTAGCACAGTTAAAATTTAGCACAATAATGATATAGCCTATCAGGCTAGGAATGACTTGAAGGATTATTAAACTCGTAAGCACTGAAAATTACTTAGAGTTATTGAATCGGAGTGCGGAATCGATTCACTTATCGGTGTCCTCGAGTGACTAATAACTCAGAACCCGAGGGAAATCTAAAATCGGTGAGAAACAATACTAGATGAAGTCTCATAGGAAGCAACACAGTTCTTTGATATTCTCGAGATACCGGAGGGTAATACTCAAGGGAAGATCAAAATAGAGGTTGCGGAGATGTATTGATCTGCAGAAGACGAGTGCTTTAACTTGCCCGAGAAAAGGAATCAAAGAATATCAATATGGCCGGAACCATGATTGCAAAAGACCAGATCCTAGATATAATATGAACTTATAACAAGGGAATAATTAATTTAAGAGAAGCTTCCATGATAAGATCTACATCGTGTCCATGGGCATGAACACAAAGTTCAAGGTCGACTCCCAATTCTACAATGCATGACCATTCATTCACTGCTCTATTAAAATGATTTGAGTGTGAAAACCTACCTGGTGAATTACCAGAGGAGTATGACCCATGAAATCCTTTCGGTTCACACGGATTAGGAAAGGTATTGGTTCAACCCATCGGGGCATCTTAGGAACATATACCACAAACTTCAGGAGTATTTAACACAAGCTCGAAGCAGAGCATGGTTGATAAGAGCAGGGGATACAATTTACCAAAGGCATTATGTATCAGGGAAAGGACTCAAGGCTTTGAGAATATGCAGGAGCGGTCAGATAATAATCCAACAAAGGATCTTGAGGTCCACAAGGGATCTGATGTGAGCATCGGTACTCAACCAGAAGAAAAAGAATGCAAGGAGATCAGATTATAGAAACAATTGACTAATTCAAAGATCAAATATAAATGAATTATGATTTCCAAATCAAGGGATCAGAAGCAATCGCTCTGATTAAGGATGGGTAAGTTGAGTAGGCTTAGGGGTACAATCGGCGACAATTTGATTGGTCGAGATCCCTCTCATGTTTAAAATGACGTCTGAGCCGGAAGGATGAATTCTAGGATCTGATTGAGGATTGCGGGCATTTGAAACTTATTGAATCAATGGACTCAAAATGATAGTGACAAAGGATTCCAATAAGATTACTATACTTATGGGATTAACCATAATGCAAGCAAGCAAGAATTTCAAGAGCAATAAGCTGCTGATGATTTTCAGAAGAGCGAATAGTATTTAAAAGGCCTTTGTCAAACACATGAACAACTGGGGATGAGCGGATACTCGGTAAGTGCAAGGAATTATCCGTACGGGTATTCATGTGGCAAAGAACTGCAAGGCAGTAGGCACAAAGTATTTTCGAAACAATAGAGAGAATTTTGGGGTATCTTGTAATAACAAGATCAACTGGGAATAAAAGTAAGAACGACAGGTGTATGTATTTATCCATAAGGATTTATTGGTGGTAGGGAAATTGCAAAAGCGATGGCACAAAGTCCCGAGAGAACATCGTAGAGTATATTCGGAATCTTCAGGTGCAGTTGGCGACCATTTGTAATAAGGGGCTCTTCGGGTGGGTGTGATCACGAGATCCTAATGTTAGAATTAGTAAATTCATTTTAACCCGAATAGAAGAGAGATTTGAGTCCCAGAGTATAGGCAAGGAATAAAGGATCCTAATACCACCCAATGGCGACGTGGGCCCATAAGACACACAACCATGTTAGTAAAAGTTTTAGCAATGACTAGACTCGACTTCGGCCAAGGAGTGTGGAAGGGGGATTCCTACAGGCAGTCGGTTCTGATACCAACTTGTGACGCCCCCGATCTGACCGTACACTAATCATACACGCAAATGTGTACGATCAAGATCAGGGACTCACGGGAAGATATCACAACACAACTCTAGACACAAATTAAAATAATACAAGCTTTATATTACAAGCCAGGGGCCTCGAGGGCTCGAATACATCAGCTCAAATACAAACGAGTCAGCGGAAGCAACAATATCTGAGTACAGACATAAGTTAAACAAGTTTACCTTAAGAAGGCTAGCACAAACTGGGATACAGATCGAAAGAGGCGCAGGCCTCCTGTCTGGGATCCTCCTAAACTACTCCTGGTCGTCGGCGGCCTGAACATAGTAGGAGGCACCCTCGAGGTAGTAGGATTCGTCAAAGGTGGCATCTGGCTCCGGGGCTCCAGCATCTGGTTGTGACATCCGAGGAGAAAGGAAAAGGTGGAAAAGAGGGAGCAAAGCAACCATGAGTACTCATCCCAAAGTACTCGCAAGCAAGGATCTACACTACATATGCATTGGTATCAATGAAAAGGGTAGTATATGTGGACTGAACTGCAGAATGCCAGAATAAGAGGGTCATAGCTAATCCTATCGAAGACTACGCTTCTGGCAGCCTCCATCTTGAAGCATATAGAAGAGAGTAGCTGGTAAGTTCACCAAGTATCATCGTATAGCATAATCCTACCCGGTGATCCTCTCCTCATCGCCCTGTGAGAGAGCGATCACTGGGTTGTATCTGGCACTTGAAAGGGGTGTGTTTTATTAAGTATCCAGTTCTAGTTGTCATGAGGTCGGAATACAACTCCGGGTCGTCCTGTTACCGTGGACACGGCTATTGGAATAGATCAATCTTCCCTGCAGGGGTGCACCACATTACCCAACACGCTCGATCACTCTGGCCGGACACACTTTCCTGGGTTATGCCCGGCCTCGGAAGATCTACATGTCGCAGCCCTACCTAGGCCTAACAGAGAGGTCAGCATGCCGGTCTAAATCCTAAGCGCGCAGGGATCTTGGGCCCATCGCCCTTTACACTCCTGCACATTGCGAGGGCGGCCGGTGAGCAGACCTGGCAACCTCCATTACAAAGGAAGTTGCGTTACGCGGTCCAACCCGGCGCGTGCCGCTCAGTCGCTGACGTCTAGGAGGCTTCGGCTGATACTACGACGTAGAGTGCCCATAACTGTTCCCGCGTGGTGGTTAGTGCGTATAGGCCAGTGGCCAACTCAGATCAAATACCCAATCTCGTTAAGCGTGTTATTTGAAGTAACCACGGATGCCGACCAGGGATCAGGCCCACATGTCTCCTAGGTGGTCACAACCTGCCCTGTCGCTCCGCCACAAAGTAACAATCGGGGGCCGTCGGGAACCCAGGCCCACCACTACCTGGATGGAACCACCTGTCCTTTCAGCCCCCACTTCGGAATCACTTGCGGGTACTTTACAAGCCGACCCGACTTTAGTCACATCATGTAACCTGTATAGTATGTATGTATGTATATACCCGTGATCACTTCTCGAAGTGACCACGGCCCGATAATATAGCATAGCAGACGGACAAGAATGCAGGGCCACTGATGGAATACTAGCATCCTATACTAAGCATTTAGGATAGCAGGTAAGGTATCAACAACAGTAGCAACAAGGACAGGTTATGCAGCAGTACAGGATCAAACTGATGAAACAGTAACTCTACTCTAATGCAAGCAGTAGAGGGAAAGAGTAGGCGATATCGAGATGAACAAGGGGGCTTGGCTTGCCTGGAAGCTCTGCTAAGAAGGAGGGGTCGTCAACACCGTAGTCGTACGGGGCAGCAGCGACGTCAGTCTCATAGTCTACCGGAGAGAAAAGGGGCAAGAAACAATGAATACAATGCAAACAGATGCATGACGATGCATGACAAGACAATGAGCGGTGCTAGTTGTGCCCTAACGCGGTAGTAGGCGATACTGGCGAAGGGGGAAAACATCCGGGAAAGTATTCCCAGTGTTTGACGTTTTCGGACAGATGAACCGGAGGGAGATTGTTGCATGTTCGCTATGCTAGGGATGTGTGGCAGACGAATGGACAGCGTATTCGGGTTCTTCTCGTCATTCTGAGCAACTTTCATGTACAAAGTATTTTTCATCCGAGGTACGGTTTATTTTATATTAATTTTCAAAGTTTTATTCATTTTCTGAATTTAATTTAATTCAAAAATAAATATGAAATGCTAGGTGCACCCAACTCTGGTACACAGAAGTGTACCAGAGGGGCTGACATGTGGGACCAGGGGGACCCAGTTGACCAGTCAACGTTTGACTGGTCAACAGGGGGTGGGGCCCCCTGTCATACACGGATCTAACTAACTATCAGTTTATTAGTTAATTAGCAGGTTAATTAAGGTTAAGTTAATTAAGCAGACTTAATTAAGTTAATTAATTAATTTTTATTTTTATTCTTTTTTTAACGTTCTCAGGGGCGTGGGCCCCGGCTATCAATGGGCCAGAGGCCATAGCGGGTGCGCGCATCGGGCGTAGCCCGAACGGGCGCGGGTGGCGGAGCGGCCACCAAACGAGCGCTCGCCCACAGGGACGGCGAGGCCATGGCCGGCGGGCAGAGGCGAGGCTAGGGCACCGCGGGGCGTAGGCTGGGGCCGGAGGGGGCAGAGCCAGGGGCGACGCAGAGCACCTGGGTGCGTGGTGGACGGCCAGGAGCGGCGGCTGGAGCGGGCGGCGGCGCAGCAGAGTGGAGCGGGACGGCGCGGCAGCAGCAGCGGAGGCGGGACGGCGCAGCGAGGCGCGGCCGACGGCCGTGGCCTATGCAGCGAGGGCTCGCGGCAGGCGCTAGCGGAGCAGCGAGCAGCAGGGAGGTGCAGGGCAGCGGCGGCGAGGGTCGCAGTGGGGGGGCGAGCGGCCGCCGCTGGCATGGCGAGGCGCAGTAGCAGCAGTTGCAGTAGAGCACCGCGGGGGGGAGGAGCGCGGGGCGAGGGGAACCAGAGCGGGCCGAGCAGGGGGAGCCCTGCAGCGGCGGGAGCGGCGAGGAGCAGGGGCCGGGCGCGGTGAGCGCGGCCAAAACGTCGCGGCGCGCGCGCGGGGCGCGTGGTCTGCGCGGTGCATGCGGTGTGCTCGGCGAGGTGCGGGAGCAGAGAGGGGGGAGGCCCAGGGCCTCACCGACATTGTAGATGACTGGGCGGCGAGGCGTGGTGGAGCGGCTTGGGGAGGAGACGGGGAGGCGAGATCCGGCGACGGGGCGGCGACTCAGCGGCGAGGTAGCTCCGGGCGGCAGCAGGCGGCGTCGATGTCGTGCCCCCGATCTCGATCCAGATCGGGGGGAGGGAGAGAGCGATGTGGGGGAGAGTGGGGAGTGTTGGTTAGGGTTTGCTGGGAGTGTCGGCTGGGCCTTGGTCCAGTTGGGCCAGAGTGGCCCAGCAAGGGGGGGGGTTCTTTTTATTTTATTTTGTTTATTTTCTCTTTCATTTATTTATTTACTGTTTTATTTTTAGTTCCTTCTTTTTTTTGTTTAATAATTATAAACTTACTTCCTAAAATAGTATTACTACTTATTCTAATGCCACAATAACTTGGGCACCTAAATAAATTAGTTTAATATTTTATATTTTATCAAAGGCATTTAAATATTGGTTTTAGCTGTTGTTCTATTTATTTTGGAGTATTTAAACATTCTATAAAAATGTGGTTTCTCCACCATTATTATTTAGGATTTATTTGTCACATTTAGCACATTTTAGTATTTATGTTTGAAAACTTTTATCGTTTAACTTTATTTTAAATTTGAATTCGACTTGATTCACCGCGATATTAACAACAGTAGCCGTGGTGACGTGGCATCATTAGCAGAGGGTTACTGTAGCTTAACTATCCGGGCATCACAGGGATGCCCCGGAAGCCATCCTCTCTTTCGTCTCCAACATTATCGGTAACCTTACTTGGAGCTATATTTTTATTCATCACATGATATGTGTTTTTCTTGGAGTGTCATTTTATTTTGTTAGGAATTGCTTTCTATCATTTAGAATATGGTTTTGTATCTTTTACTTCAATAAAAATGTCAAGTATAGCCTTTACCATGCTTATTTTACAAGTCTATATGTTGTTGTTTGAAAACAAAAAGTTTTCTATTATTGTCTGAATTCTTTTGGAAAGTCATAACGTGATAAAATCATGAAATTTTTACACAGTATGCTATGATAAATTTTCTACAGTGTGGTAATATTTCAGAATTTTTGGAGTTATAGAAGTATGAATCTTCTTGCATCCTTTACAAACTATCTTGTTTAGACAGATTGTTGTTATGATTGCATTGTTTGCATATGTTTGCTTGTTTAATGATTCTATTTGAGGATAGGAGTATTAAATATGCATAGGCATTTAATATGCAATGTTAAATAATAATTTCAGTGATTTTCTACAGTAGAGAATAATAAGGTTATTGCATTGATTTATACTAACTTATCTCACGAGTTCTTGTTGAGTTTTGTGTGGATAAGTTTTTAAGATTTAGGATACCGTGATATGAGAGGAATTAAGGAGACACAAGAGCTCAAGCTTGGGGATGCCCAAGGCATCCCTAGCTAATATTTTAAGAAGTCTCAAGCATCTAAGCTTGGGGATGCCCCGGTTGGCATCCCACCTTTCTTCTTCAACGATGATCGGTCAGTTTTGGTTGAGCCTTGATGTCTACTACGCAACCTTTCTTCTTGTAGACTCGTGTTGGGCCTTCAAGCGCAAAGTTTTGTAGGACAGTAGAAATTTTCCCTCAAGTGGATGACCTAAGGTTTATCAATCCGTGGGAGGCTAGTATGAAGATGGTCTCTCTCAAACAACCTTGCAACCAAATAACAAAGAGTCTCTTGTGTCCCCAACACACCCAATACAATGGTAAATTGTATAGGTGCACTAGTTCGGCGGAGAGATGGTGATACAAGTGTAATTTGGATAGTAGATATTGGTTTTTGTAATCTGAAAATATAAAAACAGCAAGGTAACAAGTAACAAAAGTGAGAAAAAATGGTATTGCAATGCTTGAAAACAAGGCCTGGGGTTCATACTTTCAGTAGTGCAAATTCTCCCAACAATGATAACATAATTAAATCATATGGCAATCCCTCAACGTGCGACAAAGAGTCACTCCAAAGTTCCTATCATGGAGAACATAAGAAGAAATTGTTGTAGGTAGCAAACCACCTCAAAGTTATCCTTTCCGGTCAATCTATTGAGCCGTCCCTATAAGTGTCACAAACAGCCCTAGAGTTCGTACTAAAATAACACCATATGAAAACACATCAATCAACCCTAATGTCACCTAGATACTCCAATGTCACCACAAGTATCCATGGGTCAATTATACGATATGCATCAAACAACTTCAGATTCATAATACTCAATCCAACACAAAGAACCTCAAAGAGTGCCCCAAGATTTCTACCGAAGAAACAAGGATGAAAACATGCATCAACCCCTATGCATAGATTACCCCAATGTCACCTCGGGAATCCGCAAGTTGAGTGCCAAAACATACATCAAGTGAATCAATAGAACACCCCATTGTCACCACGGGTATCCCACGCAAGACATACATCAAGTGTTCTCAAATCCATAAAAGTATTCAATCCGATAATAGTGAAACCTCAAAGGTAAAACTCAATTCATCACAAGAAGATAGAGAGGGAGAAACACCATATGATCCAACTATAGTAACAAAGCTCGCGGTACATCAAGATCATGCCAAATCAAGAACACGAGAGAGAGAGAAAGATCAAACATATAACTACTGGTACATACCCTCAGCCCCGAGGGTGAACTACTCCCTCCTCGTCATGGTGGCTGCCGGGATGATGAAGATGGCCTCCAGTGATGATTTCCCCCTCCAACAGGGTGTCGCAAGAGGGCCCCGATTGGTTTTTCGTGGCTACAGAGGCTTGCGGCAGCGAAACTTCTCATCTAGGGTTCTTTTTGGAGGTCTTGGTATTTATAGGAATTTTTGGCATCGGTCTCACATCAAGGGGGTGCCCGAGGGGCCCACAAGCTCGGAGGGTGCGCCCCCTGGGCTTGTGGCTCCCTCGTCCACATCCTAGCCCAGCTCCAGTGCTTTGGGGGTCTCTTTTGGTCCAGAAAAAATCATCATAAATTTTCAGCCCATTCCAAGAACTTTTATTTCTGCACAAAAAACAATACCACGGTAGTTCTGCTCAAAATAGCGTCAGTTCAAGTTAGTTCTAATCAAATCATACCAAAACCATATAAAATTGTTGTAAACATGGCATGAATACTTCATAAATTATAGATACGTTGGAGACGTATCAAGCCTAAGTTTTTGCTTCTTCACATGATATGTGCTATCCTTGGAATGTCATTTTATTTGGTTTTGCTTATTGTTTGAATAAAATACTTAAGATCTGAAATTCTTAAATGAGAGAGAGTCTTCACATAGCTACTTAATTATTTGACTACTCATTGATCCTCACTTATATCTATTTGGAGTAGTTTGTCATTTACTCTCGTGCTTCACTTATATCCTATGAGTAAAGGGTTGAATGAATTGAATATCATAAGTGTGAAATTATATATGTTTCATATGCTTATCCCATGGGGAATAATGACTTCACATATAAGAAGTATAGGTGGTAAATTTATTGAAAGTTAGCAAACACAACATTGGTCACTTGAACAATTCATGAAAGAATATTGAAGGAAGAGAGATTTCACATATAAATATACTATCTTGGACATCTTCTATGATTGTGAGCCCCATTAATTATTTTCAAACTTGAGCAAATTAGTTTAAGTTGGACAAGGAAGACAACGTAATGAGTTATGTTTGGGTATATTTGTATAGAACTTATATTGTTATGGATCCTCCAACATGTGGTGCTTTCTTAGGATCTTTTGCTAGCCAAAAATTCGTACTAAGTAGAGATACTACTTGTGCATCGAAAAACCCTTAAACCCAGTTTCTTGCCGGGGTGGTCAATATCTTTCATGCTAGATGTGTTATTCTCAAGGTGAGTGTTTATTCACTTGTCATTGCACGAGAAAATGGTCGGTAATAGGGATGCCCAATCCCAAAATGAAAAAAATAATAATAATAAATTCCTTGGAAAGTTGAAAGTTTGGAAGGCACCTGTGGATACGACTAGCCATGGATTGTGAAAGATTGGTGGAAAGGAAATGAACTTTATTTTCTGTTTGGGAATCGCCTATAATGTGTCTACCATGGAAGATATTGAAACTTTCGGTCATGACATTGACAGGAAAAGCATGCCTCTCAAAATGATTTTATCTCTCTATTTTAAGCTTTGAGCTCTGACACCTCTTCAAATCTCTGCTTCTCTTTGTGAAGGGCCTATCTATTTTACTTTTATGCAAAAAAAATTATTTTGGGTCTTCACCTTCTCTTATAAAGCACCAACTGGAGAGCACTATTGTCATACTTGTGCATTGGATGTAGTTAATATTGAGTGTGTTTCATGAATGGATCAATGATTGAGCATGATGGGCTAGGGATAACTTTCTTTAGCGTTGATATTTTGAAAGACATGATTGTTTGTTGGTATGCTTGAGTATTTATATCTTTATGTGAAACTATAGACTATTGCTTTGAATCACTCGAATCCCAATATTCATGCCACAAAAGAAAGATTACATGTTGAATATGATAGGTAGCATTCGACATCAAAAAATCTGTTTTTATCATTTACCTACTCGAGGACGAGCAGGAATTAAGCTTGGGGATGCTTGATACGTCTCCAACGTATCTATAATTTTTTATTGTTCCATGCTATAATAGTATCAATCTTGGATGTTTTATATACAACTTTACGCAATTATATATCATTTTTTTGGGACTAACCTATTAAATTAGTGCCCAGTGCCAGTTGCTATTTTTTGCTTGTTTTTGGCTTTTCAGGAAATCAATATCAAACAGAGTCCAAACAGAGAAAAAAATTGGATTAATTTTTTCTGGACCAGAAGAGACCCTAGAAGGTTCGGGAAAAGACCTGACGAGCCACGAGGGAGCGACAAGCTTGGGAGGCACGCCCTAGGGGGGCGTCCCCAGGCTTGTGGGCCCCTTGTAGCTCCTCTTGACCTAATTCCACCTCTATAAATACTCAAATATTCCCCTGACATCAGAGAGCCACCCGAAATACTTTTTATGCCGCCACAAGTTTCTGTGCCACGAGATCCCATCTGGAGGCCTTCTCCGGTACTCTGCTGGAGGGGGAATCGATCGCGGAGGGGCTCTACATCAACCTTGTTGCCCTTCCGATGATGTGTGAGTAGTTTACCACAGACCTATGGGTCCATAGCTAGTAGCTAGATAGCTTTTTCTCTCTCTCTGATCATCAATACAATCTTCTCCTCGATGTTCTTGGAGTTCTATTCGATGTAATCACTTTTTGCGGTGTGTTTGTTGGGATCCGACGAATTGTGAGTTTATGATTAGATTATTTATGAATATTTTTTGAGTCATCTCTGAACTCTTTTATGCATGATTATTATAGCTTTGTATTTCTCTCCGGTCTATTGATTTGGTTTGGCCAACTAGATTGATTTTTCTTGTAATAGGAGAGGTGCGTTGTGATGGATTCGATCTTGAGGTGCTCAATCCCAGTGACAGAAAGGGACATGACACGTATTTGTATCATTGCCATTAAGGATAAAAAGATGGGGTTTATTCATGCATGAGTTTGATTTGTCTACATCATGTCATCTTGCTTAAGGCGTTCCTCTGTTCTTTATGAACTTAATACTCAAGATGCACGCTAGATAGCGGTCGATGTGTGGAGTAATAGTAGTAGATGCAGGCAGGAGTCGGTCTACTTGTCTTGGACGAGATACCTATATACATGATCATTACCTTGGATATCGTCATGATTATTTGCTTTTCTATCAATTGCCCAACAGTAATTTGTTTACCCACCATATGCTATTTTCAAGAGAGAAGCCTCTAGTGAAAACTATGGCCCCGGGTCTACTTTTATCTTATATCAAAATCCTAAAAATACCTTGCTGCAATTTTATTTACTTTATTTTATTTTGTATTTTTGTGCTATCTATCTATCTATCACTACGAGATTGGATCCTTGCAATTAACCACCAAGGGATTGACAACCCCTTGTTCGCGTTGGGTGCAAGTATTTGTTATATTGTGTGTAGGTGCTGCTAACAAGGTGTTGCGTGGTTCTCCTACTGGATTGATAACATTGGTTCTTAACTAAGGGAAATACTTATCTCTACTGTAATGCATCATCCTATCCTCTTCGAGGAAATCCCAACGCAGCTCACAATTAGCAACATATGAAATCTGGACCAACATGACGACGTGGTGGTGGTGGCAGGAGCGAAACTCCTACAGGGCTTCGCCAAGCGTCCGCACAAGGGGGAGGAGGTGTAATGGGAGGGAGATGGGCAGGAGTCGAAGTGTGTTTGCCCCCAACGCCTCCCCGCCTTTTCCCCACCTCTTTTGGCGGCTTAAAAAATAAGCTGCGTCCTCACGAGCTTTTCCATAAGCCGCCTCCTTCATTCATTGGGGCTTCTGAACTAGTTATGGGATTACTAATCTAGAAGCCTTAATAAATTTTGGGAGCGGCTTATTTTTTAAGCTGGGGAGAGGCAGCATATTTTTTAAGCCTCCCAAAAGAACTATCCTTAGGCGTGGGGGTGGCTGGTGGCCTGCCCTCCAAGCCCCTATGGACGTTGGCCAAGGGGGAGGAAGGAAATCCCTGCTTTCCTTCTGCATCGATCGCTATCCCCCTTTTTTAGGGATCTTGATCTTATCCCTTCGGGATATGATCATATTCCTTTTATGGGGGGATCTTGGTGCACCTAGACTAGGGGTGTGGGGCATTGACCCACTACCCACGTCCATGTGGGCCCCCATGCAGGTGGGCCCCACTTAGGAACCTTCTAGAACCTTCCCGGTACAATACCGAAAATACCCGAGCATTTTTCGGAACTCTGAATATGACTTCCCATATATAAATCTTTACCTCCGGAACATTACAGAGCTCCTAGTGATGTCCCGAATCCCATCTGGGACTCCCAACTACTTTTGTATTTCACCATATGAATATCTCAATGCTGTCCTAGCACTGCCGAACGTTAAGTGTGTGACCCTACGGGTTCGAGAACATGCAGACATGACTGAGACTCCTCTCTGGTCAATAATCAATAGCGGGACCTGGATGCCACTATTGACTCCACATATTCAACGAAGATCTTTATCGGTTGAACCACTATGTCAAGGATTCAATTAATCTCGTATACAATTCCCTTTGTCGAGCGATATGTTACTTGCCCGAGATTCCATCGTCGGTATCTCCATACATAGTTCAATCACGTTACCAGCAAGTCTCTTTACTCGTTCCATAATACAAGATCCCGTGACTAAACTCATTAGTCACATGCTTGCAAGCTTCTTGTGGTGTTCTATTACTGAGAGGGCCCAGAGATATCTCTCCGTCATACGGAGTGACAAATCCCAGTCTCGATTCGTGCTAACCCAACAAACACCTTCGGAGATACCTATAGAGCACCTTTATGATCACCCAGTTATGAAGTGAACTTTGGATACACACTAAGTATTCCTCCGGTGTCAGGGAGTTGCACGATCTCATGGTCTAAGGAACAGATACTTGACATGATGAAAGTTGTAGCAAAAACTAGGTGAAATGGTCATATGCTAAGCTTATGGTTGGGTCTCATCCATCACATAATTCTCCTAATGACATGATCCTGTTATGAAATGACAACCCATGTCTATGGTTAGGAAACCTTAACCATCTTTGATCAACGAGCTAGTCTAGTAGAGGGTCACTAGGGACATGGTGTTGTTTATGTATCCACACATGCATTTAAGTTTCCGGTCAATACAATTCTAGCATGGATAATAAACATTTATCATCAATAGGGAAATATGATAACAACTAATTTATTATTGCCTCTAGGCCATATTTCCAACAGTGTCCCACTTGCACTAGAGTCAATAATGTAGTTCACATCGCTATGTGATTAACACCAAATGAGTTCTGGGGTTTGATCATGTTTTGCTTGTGAGAGAGGTTTTAGTCAACAGGTCTGCAACATTCAGATTTGTGTGTACTTTGCAAATCTCTATGTCATATTGTAGATAATGCTACCACGCTCCACTTGGAGCTATTCCAAATGGCTGCTCCACTATACATATCCGATTTACGACTCAGAGTCATTCGGATCGGTGTCAAAGCTTGCATCAATGTAACCCTTTACGATGAACTATTTATCACCTCCATAACCGAGAAACATTTCCTTATCAACTTTAGGTACTGATATGTCTCCATCGTATATACTTTTCCAAACACTTTTGCTCTTGTTTTGGACTTTAATTTGCATGATTTGAATGAAACTAACCCGGACTGATGCTGTTTTCAGCAGAATTCCCATGTTGTTTTTGTGCAGAAATCAAAGTTCTCGGATTGACCTAAAATTTTACGGAGAATATTTGTGGAATATATAAAAAATATTGGCGGGAGAATATACCAGAGGGGGGCCACCAAGGAGCCACAAGCTCAGGGGGCGCGCCCACCCCCGTAGGGCGCGCCCTATGAGCTTGTGGGCCCCCTGGACCTCCGGCAACACTAACTCCAACTCCATATATACCTATTTGCTAAGATAAAAAATCAGAGAGAAGGATTCATCGCGTTTTACGATACGGAGCCACCGCCACCTCCTATTCTTCATCGGGAGGGTTGATCTGGAGTCCGTTCGGGGCTCCAAAGGGTGGAATCTGTCGCCATCGTCAACCTTCCTTCACCGCAAATTTCATGATGCTCACCGCCGGGAGTGAGTAATTCCTTCGTAGGCTTGCTGGACGGTGATGGGTTGGATGAAATTTATCATGTAATCGAGTTAGTTTTGTTAGGGCTTGATCCCTAGTATCCACTATGTTCTGAGATTGATGTTGCTATGACTTTGCTATGCTTAATGTTTGTCACTAGGGCCCGAGTGCCATGATTTCAGATCTGAACCTATCATGTTTTCATGAATATATGTGTGTTCTTGATCCTATCTTGCAAGTTATATGCACCTATTACGAGTTATGATCCGCATACCCCAAGGTGACAATAATTGGGATTCTTTCCGGTGATACTGTAGTTTGAGGAGTTCATGTATTCACTAAGTGCAAATGCTTTGTTCTAGTTCTCTATTAAAAGGAGGCCTTAATATCCCTTCGTTTCCTTGTGGACAGCTGCCACGGGAGGGTAGGACAAAAGATGTCATGAAAGTTCTTTTCCATAAGCACGTATGACTATATACGGAATACATGCCTACATTACATTGATGAATTGGAGCTAGTTCTGTGTCGCTCTAGGTTATAACTGCTACATGATGAATGCCATCCAACACAATTATCCATCGTTGATCCAATGCCTACGCTTTTCACATATTGATCTTTGCTAAGTTACTTTCGCCGTTGCTGCTGCTACAATCACTACAAAACTGCTACTGTGACTATTGCAACTGTTACCGTTACTATCAAACTATCATACTACTTTGCTACTGATCACCTTGCTGTAGATATTAAGTCTTTCAGGTGTGCTTGAATTGACAACTCAACTGCTAATACTTGTGAATATTCTTTGGCTACCCTTGTGTCGAATCAATAAATTTGGGTTGAATATTCTACCCTCGAAAACGGTTGCGATTCCCTATACTTGTGGGTTATCAAGACCTTTTTCTGGCGCTGTTGCTGGGGAGCATATCTCTATTTGCTGAGTCACTTGGGATTTATATCTGTTGATCACTATGAAGAATCTGAAAGATAACAGAACCAAGATCGTTCCCTCTAAGAGGGGGGAGGTAAGGAATTGCCATCTAGCTCTGCACTTGATTCACCTTCTGTTTTGAGTAAGCTTGCGACACCACCACCTGCTATTAATCCTGATATGTCACAAAAGTAATTGATGATGCTACTTCTTATATGAATGATGCTTATGATGATGCTAGTACTTTGCTTGATAATACTATGCCACTGGGTGAATTTCTTGATGAACAACTTGCTAGAGCTAAAGAAATTGAGAATGCTAAAACTGACGAAATAACTGAAACTGAAACTTTTGAAACACCTATTAGACCTAGCTCTCCTAGATATGAGTTGCCTGATACACATGAGGGTTATGTTATGGATGGAGAGGCGGCTAGGGGTTTTCTTGCTTGTAAGGATAGAGATGATCTTAAGAAATTACTAGTCAAGTTGAAATAAAAATCTTTGAATGCTAGAATGAAATATGATCCAAAGTTTGCTACTTCACCTATCTTTGTTACTGGTAAGGATTATGAATTCTCTATCGATCCTGAGTTAATTACTTTGGTTGAATCTGATCCTTTCTATGGTTATGAATCTGAAACTGTTGTGGCACATCTTACTAAACTAAATGATATAGCCACCCTATTTGCTCATGAGGAAAAAATTCGCTACCACTATATTCTTAAGTTGTTTCCTTTCTCATTAAAGGGTGATGCTAAGATATGGTTTAATTCTCTTGCTCCTGGTTGTGTGCGTACACCCTAGGATATGATATATTACTTCTCTGAAAAATATTTTCCTGCTCATAAGAAACAAGTTGCTTTACAAGAAATATTTAACTTTGTGCAAATTGAAGAAGAGAATTTCCCTCAAGCTTGGGGGAGGCTTCTCTAATTACTTAATGCTTTTTCTGATCATCCTCTCAAGAAAAATGAAATACTTTATCTCTTTTATAATGGACTAACCGATGCTTCTAGGGACCACCTAGATAGTTGTGCTGGTTGTGTTTTCAGGGAACGAACTGTTGAACAAGCTGAAGAACTATTAAATAATATATTGAGGAATGATAATGATTGGACTCTTCCTGAACCACCACCCAAGCCAACTCCAAAGAAGAGAGGTATTCTATTTATCAGTACTGAAGATATGCAAGGGGCAAAGAAATCTATGAAAGAAAAATGTATTAAAACTAAAGATGTCAAGAATTTACCACCTATTGAAGAAATACATGGTCTCGATATCCCAAAACAGGTAGTAGAGGTAAATTCTCTATAGATTTGATGAAGGTGATATTCCTTATACTAAATCTGCTAGTCAATGCTTAAATGAATTGCATAACTTTATTGTTAAACAAGAAAACTTTAATGCATATGTTAGTAGACAATTGAAACGAAATGCTTATATGATTGAACGATTGAGTGACTTTGTGTTTAGAACTATTAATGATGTCAGGGGTGTGAGTAAACATGCATCCATGATAAAAACGCAAGTAGAACAAGTCATCAAGTCACAAAATGATTTGCTTAATGAGATGAACAATAAGATGAATGATCATGTTGTTAGAGTTATGACTAGGGGTGGTAAAATGACTCAGGAACCTTTGTACTGAAGGTCACCCTAATATAATTGAGCAAGACTCTCAAAGAATTAATACTGATGCACCTAGTCCATCTAAAAAGAAAAGGAAAGATGATAGGACTTTGCATGCCTCTAGTGAACCTACTGTAGACACACCTGAGAATCCAAATGATATTTCTATTTCTGATGCTGAAACACAATCTAGTGATGAACATGAACCTAGTAACAATGATAATGATGATGTTCATGTTGACGCTCAACCTAATAATGATAATGATGTGGAGATAGAACCTGTTGTTGATCTTGATAACCCACAACCTAAGAATAAGAGATATGATAAGAGAGACTTCATTGCTAGGAAACATGGTAAAGAAAGAGAACCATGGGTTTAGAAACCCATGCCTTTTCCTCCTAAAGCTTCAACGAATAAAGATGAAGAAGAATTTGAGCGCTTTGTTGAAATGCTCGGACCTGTCTTTTTTGCGCCTTCGTTTGACTGATATTCTGAAAATGTCTCCTTATGCTAAGTACATGAAAGATATTGTTACAAATAAAAGAAAGATACCTGAAGCTGAAATTTCCACCATGCTTGCTAATTATACATTTAAGGGTGGAATACCAAAGAAACTAGGAGACCTAGGAATACCAACTATACCATGCTCCATTAAAAGAAACTATGTTAAAACTGCTTTATGTGATCTAGGAGTTGGTGTTAGTCTTATGCCTTTCTCCTTGTATCGAAGACTTGATTTGAATAAGGTGACACCAACTGAAATCTCTTTGCAAATGGCTGATAAATCAACTGCTATACCCATCGGTATTTGTGAGGATGTGCCTGTCGTAGTTGCAAATGTCTATCTTAACAGACTTTGTTATTCTTGATATACCCGAGGACGACAGTATGTCGATCATCCTTGGTAGACCCTTTTTGAACACTACAGGGGTTGTTATTGATTGCAACAAAGGCAGTGTCACTTTTCATGTCAATGGTAATGAACACATGGTACGCTTTCTGAAGAAACAACCTCAAGTGAATAGTATCAACTCTATTGGAAAAATTTCAACAATTACTATTGGAGGTTTTGAATTCCCTATTCCCACTGTCAAAAAGAGATATGAAATTCTTATTGCTGGGGGCATGCATATCCCTATTGAGGTAACCTAGTGTTATACGAAGAATCTTCGGTTTGATGTCATTCGGAAGAAGTTTGTTAATAAGACATGATCAACCTTATTAATGGATTCCTTTTGACGGGCATGTGGTCGATGAATTTAGTAAACACAACTTTCTGTACCTACTTTTTACTTGCTATTATTTAGAATTAATAAAGTAGAAATGCCATGATTATGCTATTTTTTGAATTATCAGTTGAATAAAAAATGACCAGAAAATAAAAGTTCTTCAAATGCCCTGAAAATTTAATATGATTTTTTCTGCAAAATATAAAAAATAGTGGCACTGAACACACCCCAGGGGGGTGCACCTGTGAGCCACAAGCTCACAGGGCGTGCCCAGCAAGCTTGTGGGGCCCACATAGGCCCCCTCACTTATTGTTGCTACCCATGCTCTTCTTCTTCCTCCAGAAAAAATCACTTTCTTGTTCAAACCCGTGTTCTTGCTCTTCTTGCTGCAATTTTCGATCTCCTTGCTCGTAGCTCTAATCCCAAAACTGTTTTGGTGGATTGCTCATCGGTATGTGACTCCTCCGTTGGTCCAATTAGTTTTTGTTCTAGTGGTTTATTATTTGCACATTTAGCTACTGTTGGTGACCATGTTCTTGAGCTTGCATGTCAAATTTATATGGTTCAAACTAAGTTTGGTGCATGATATGGCCTATAGACACTTGTGGGAGTAGTTGCTATCGATTTTGTTGAGTTTTGTTCACTTTTATTTTGGGTTACTAAAAATTTCAGAATTTTCCAAAGAAAGGGAGAACCATGAGGAGGTGGTTAAGGGGCTCATCAAGCTGGAATTCAGAGGAAACTCCGAAGGAGAATCCCAAATACCATCTTCCGCGTGTAGCGGAGGTTTGACCATGTGAGTGGTCGTGTGACACATTCTTGAAGGAGGCGGGAATTTATGAGGATTTCTATTACTTGGCGCATAATGCCGGCATCATTCCCTTCCTCGAAGATAAGTGTGATCAATATCTCCTACTCACTAATACCTTCATGCAAAACTTTCGCTTTTATCCTAGGAAAGAATCACCCATGGTAGAATTTGACCTCTATGATGTGCCTAAGGAAATGACACTATATGATTTTTGCAATGTTTGCAAAATACCTTATGAGGGCAGTCATGGTGATCCACATCCTAGAGACATGGAGGAATTTATCTTTGAAACTACTATGGGGGAAGAGAGAGGAGTGTCAGAAGCTAGAGTGGCTAGTCTACATTTTCCCATTTTACGTTACTATGCATTATTTGCCGGGAGATGTTTGACTGGTCGCTGGGAGAGTGGAACGCTAAGTGCTCCTAACCTTGCTATTTTGCGCCATGCTTTATATGCTGATAGAACTTTTAGTTTGGGCACTATGGTTGCTCGGCGGTTACACACAAACCTTTTGAAGGGTGTTATTTATGGTGGTATCTATGCCTCCCGCCTCGCTGCACATTTTGAGATTCCTATTAGACATGATGAGGCAGAGGAGATGCTGCTACCTACTAAATATTTAGACTATGCTAGTATGGAGGCGCATCAGTTTATTGATAAGGATAAGCACAGGAGATTTAGGTACAACTTAGTATTCAGCCAGGGGACTCGTGTCGGCGTGCGACACCTATGGGATCCCGAGAGATCCCTTTACGATTCGGCGAGGGGAGAGGTATGTGCAAAGAGCAGAACCAACGATCGACGCAGGGCGATTTTACCCAGGTTCGGGCCGCTGATCAGCGTAAAACCCTACTCCTGCTTTGTGTTCTTATTAATGTTCTTGAGCCCAGGCTCCAGGAGCGCTTGCAATGAACAGTACGTTCAAAGAGCAGCTACGCATGGAGAATGGGCCAGAAGTTCTCCTCCCCTGTAGCAGTTGCCTTGGGCCTCCTTTTATATGCTCAAAGGGGTCTCCATAGTGGCAAAATGTACATACATTGAGGTGTAAAGTAGCTACAGGGTATCATACCTAACCCCTGACGGATTAGGACAAGCGCATTTAATGCACCGTGAGGTGTCCGTTTAGGTGTCCTCACTTTCTTGGGGATGGAAAAAGGGGCCATCCCATCAGCACCGCTTAAGCTCTCCTCCACTGGCGCGTTGCCACGCATCCAGAGAAGGACCCAGAATGTCAGACTTGTTACTGTGCCGAAGCGGTAGCACAGTGGCAGAATCTCGCCAGGCGCCGAATCTTGCTGGGCACCAAGCCTTGCCGGGCACCAAGCCTTGCCGGACGCCAAGCCTTGCCAGGCGCCAAGCCTTGCCGGGCTCCAAGCCTTGCCGGGCGCCAAGCCTTACCGGGCTCCACAGGCCGTCCCGGCAAGGATCTTGCCGGGGAAGCTGGCCTTCAGATTCCAGCTTTGCTTATCTGCTGATCCTCAGATCGTTGACTTGATGATTTCCTTGATGGCTTGAATAGACCTCGAGCTGTTCCCGGCAAGCCTTGCCGCGAGGATGGCTACAACTGCCCGTGCACAAGTACGGGGTACTAGTGGCCCAATACTTAGTACACCGACAGGAGCCCCCGGGCCTAGGCCATACACGAGTGCGAGTCGTTGTTGGGCTAGGCCCAAACAGTGCATGGGCACGCGTGGCAAGGAATTAACTGCTCGTAAATATCTTGTTTTACTGTGCCCCCCACTACACGCACCGAGCGCGCGATGTGGGAAGCGTGCCTAAAAGGCTGCAACTGCCTCGCGCCTACAGAGGCGCATTCACATTGGGGAATAAAAGAGGCGGCCCCGCTCCTTCCCCATAAAAAAGGAGAAGCCGCAGAGGCACAAGCCTATTTACCCCCCTCTTCTTCTCAATCTGGTCATCGCCATCGCCTTCCCCCTCTCGAGCTCAGAGCGAAGCTTTTTCCTCTTCCGCCCGCTGCTTCCACGCTCGCTCCACCCCTAGCTTCCGTCCTCACAGCCGCCATGCCACCCAAGGCCAGCAAAGGCAAGGGCAAGGAGGCGAAAGCCGACATCCCGGAGAGCGAACTGGCGAAGATGCGGAAGAGGCTTGTCGTCTTCCCTCCATCGCTCGATGCTGAAGCTCTAAAGGGGCGATACCAGTGCATGTGGGCGAAAGGGACGCAAGCTCACCCCGCCACACGCGTAATCCCAGGTGCTTGTTCCAAAGGTGGATCGGACAGATACCCTTTCTTCACTGCATATTTCTATTGCGGGCTCTGTCCCCCCTTTTCTGACTTCTTCAATGATATCATGTACACATACGGCTTTCGTCTTCTCGATTTCACGCCGAATGCAGTACTTTGCATGTCCATCTTTGCCCATCTCTATGAAAACTTTGTCGGCGTGATTCCCAATTCTGCTCTTTTTCGCCATTACTTCTTCCCTCGCATCCAAAAAGGAGAGGCCCTCTCTGGTTCTATCGCCTGGATTCCAAGGGCTTGGAATAAGGAAATATACCCAGAAGGAGTTTACCGCGAAAAGTGGGACGAGTGGCAGGCTGAATGGTGCTGGATCCAGGAAGCAGATCCCCATCCGTTTTGTCATCCCCGGCAACAGAAGGTGGTCCGTGGCAAGGATTGGAGCGATCCCGCTGCAGAGGACGAGAGGCTCACAATCGCCACCACCAGGATCCTTCGCCTGAAGGCTGCCGGACTGACGATGGAGATGACCGGCTTCGACTTTCTTGGCCGCCGCATCGCCCCTCTGCAAAACAGGGGAAGGCCAGCTTGGGAATACAAAAATGCGGCAGACGTCATGAGATTGCGCCGCGGGCTGAACAACAATCTGACCGCTATGCAGCTTGGCGCTCTTCGTCAAAAATTATTCCAGTGCGAAGACAAGCACCGACTGCCGGCAAGGATTGTTCCCTTGTGCAACAATTCTGCCTTGGGGTCAATCATTGCCTTCCTGCAGATGTTCAACGCCCACGATCTTGACCCGACCTGGGCCGAGCCAACCGAGGAGGAAGCGCAGAAGTTTTTTGACAACTTGACGAAGAGGCTTGTTCGGCAAGAGTCAGATTTCATCCGAGCCACCACCGATCAAGAAGTAGCTTACATTGCTACTAGGGTGGAGGAGGCAAATCTTGCGGCGGAGGCCGGCAGCGTCGGCTTCACAGAGTGGGAAGCCAGCGACGCAGAGGTGGTAGTGGAGGTAAAACCTGTCGGGGAGGACAAAGTTACCGGGGAACAGAGTAGCGCAGCCGCTGAGAGCTCGTCCGGCGAGGACACGGCCGAAGAAGAAACGCGAGAAGAGCTCCCACCCCCGAAGAAGACGAAGCGTGTTCTTCGGAAGGCTGCATCTGGCATCCCGGCAAGCCAGCCTTCTTCGAGCGGCGAAGCTCCCGGCAAGAAAGTGGCCGGCAAGACTGGACCGCGGCAGGAGGCTCGTCAACAGCCTGCGCGGCGCGCGAGACCCACACCAGCGGCCACTGCTAGGGCGGCAGGAGGGTCTCGTACTACCGCACCGGAAACTGCCCCGGCGCCTGCCACAGCCAAGCGGCCTAGGACTCCTCCTCCGCCTCCCCACTCAGACATCGCAGCGGAGGTCGACTTCGACATCTCCGGCTTTAGTCCGGAGCGAGAGGAAGAAGAGTGAGTACTTTGCCACAGCTTTTATCTTCCAATCCTGGATCAATCTTATTAACTTGCTTGTATTGTCTCTGCAGTGACGCAGAAACCTTGCTGGAGAGGATGGCGAAGAGGTCAAAGACTTCTACGGGCGACGAGCCCCCGGCAGCCTCCACGATCGCGCCAGAAACCGTTGTTGTCTGCCCGGAGTCCAGTCCTCAATGCAGCCCCCAGCGCAGCCCCCAGCGTAAGTTCACTGTTCTTTTTCCGCTGGCGGGTGCCGAGGCTTTCATTCTTGCCACTGATATCTTTGGGCTCGCAGGAGAAGAACGGCAACAAGGAAAGATGTCGGAAGACATTCCCGTCGTGCCACCTCCATCCACCACGCCGCCCACAAGCACGTCCCCGGCAAGAGATCCTGCCGACGAGCCCGTCCTATTTGAGGAGGAGCCGGCAGGCGCGGACTCCGGCAACCCACCCCCGGCAACCGGAGTTGCCGGGAGGGGCAAAGCCACCTCCCAACAGCCCGACGCAGGTAATCAGTTGCCTCAGAGTGCTTATTACTTTTTCCCTTATCTCTCTGTCTTTTAGTCGTTTCAAACTTCAATCTCGATCTTATTCTGTTTTCCTTCTTCGTCCTTCAGAGTTCCCTGTGATGGAACACATGGACGTCGATGTTGTCATCGAGGAGACCGCCAGGGATGCCGCTGCCGAAGCAGACAGGATCGCTGCCAGCGAGGCCACCAAGGATGACACTGTCGAGGCTGGTGGTGCTCTTGACGGGGAGGCCGCCAAGACTGCACAAGAGGAACCCGCCGAAGAACCTACTGAAGGGGGCGACAAGGAGGCTGAGAACCGCACTGACGGCATTCCTGCCGCAGGAGCGCCAGGCGCTGCACCGGCCACAGAGCCCCCAGCCACTGGTGGGGCGGCCACTGAAGACCAGCCATCAACATCTGAAGGCCCCTCATCCAGCAAATACCTCAAGGTTGGCGAGAACCTGTTTGTCAACTTGCAGGGGACGGCAAGCACTGGGGCACCAGCCGAAGGAGAAGTTTTTGAAGAAATCATCGCTGCTACTGGGCTTGAAGTTGTTGACGATCCCAGCACCAGCAGTGGCAAATCTGAAGAGGATCAGCTCCTTCAGGCCATGGGCGAAAATTTTCGCAAGCTCCAGGCTCTCCATCGCGCCCGGAAAGACAAGGCAGACTCCAGAATGGCAGTTGTCGAGGCGGCCGAAGCAGATTTTCAAAGGCGCGTCGCACAAATGCAGATCTGGCACGCCGAGGCCCTCCAAGAGTTGGTTTCCGGCCGGGAACAAGTGAGCCAGCAGTGGACCGAGATCCTCCTGAAGCAATCCGATATGGAGAAGGCGCATGATGAAGCTGCTCAAAGGATTGCTGCCGAAGATGCCCTCCTGACGGGACGCCGCGTTGCTCTTGATGCTCATGAGGAAGATCTCACCGCACGTGAGCAGGCGCTCGCCGCCAAGCTTCGTAGAAAAGATGAAGATATCGAGAATCTTGTCGCGCGGCGGACCCAGGAGCTGGAGCAAAAACATAAGGAGGCACTCGAAGCTCTGACTGCAAGTCACGCCGGCAAGCTCAAGGAGGCCATTGATGCTGCCGAAGCTGCAGAGGCCGCCAAGAACAAGCTGAGCGACAAGGTGAAGAGGCTGGAAACAGATCTCGAAGAACACGGCAAGGAGCTCTCGACGCTCAAGGGTGACAGGGAAAAAACCCTCCACTCCTTGGCGGAGATGCAAGTTGCCCTGTCCAACAAAACCAAGCAGCTCTCCTCTGCGGCTGATAACATTGCGGTTCTGGAGCTGCAGCTGACCACGCTACAGAAGTCTCTCGAGGCCGGCAGGGCCCGTGAGAAGGCTCTACTCAAGGATCTCCAAGGAGAGAGGAACCTGCTCAAGAGCGCCGCCGCCGCCCAAACCGAGTATGAGAAGGGAGTGGAGATCTGGACTGGACGTCTCATCGCCACCGCGGAGAAGCTTACCGCAGAACTGTCAACCATGGGCCTGTCGAACTTCAAGTATTCTTCCGAGGAAAGAATATCTCCAAGTGCCAGGTTGACGATGTTCTTTGAAAGCATCATCAATGCCTTGAGGGTGCTCCAGTCTAGCCGGGCGACCCAATTGGCCAATGAGACTCGCCGGCTTTGCCGGGCCGTCCTCCGCAAGGTGCTCATCAAGGTGGTGCACAGCAATCCCGGCATCGACCTCTCCAACGCGCTCGGCCATCTGCCAAGGGACGCAAATGTTGAGGCGCTTGAAGAGTGCATCGCGCCTATCCTTGAGAAGGTGGACTCCATCAAGAGGATCGAAGGCCAGCGCAGGGATTGAGTGCTCCCCTTTTTTCTTGCCGTCGTCATTCCATGTAAAAGACAATTAAGTCTCAAGTTAGAATTGCGGCAACTCATGGATGTAATATAATTCACCTATGTTTAGGTTCATGCTTGCTATTTTCCTTGTCTGATTCCCTTATGTATGGAGTTCACCCTACGCTTACTGAAAAACTTGCCGGCGCGCAACCTGCCGCGAGCGCTGGGTGCGGGACTTTAGCAGCCTGCTGGAGGCACAGCGGCCGGCAAGACTCTTTGGTGTTCCCAGTGCAGCCACTTAAATTGCTGAGCGGGCTCGAAACAAAATAAGGGCGCGACCGATTACAACAAGGGTTCCTTCGCGTGCAGATTTTCCATACAAGAGTCGGAATCGTCCAAGGAAATAACCTTGTAATAAAAGAAAAACTTGCTCTGAGTTTTCAGGACTTAGCTTCCTATCACTGTCCTTCCTCTGGCAAGCGTCGATTCCGAACGTCGCCAACTGGTATCCATATCTCCCTTCCCCCCCCCCCCCCGGCAAATGTGCACGCGAGGAATCCTTCTGTCTTTTGAGAAAAAGAAAGAAGAGAAAATAAAGACATGAAACCTTGGCGGTTCGTTAGAACTTACCGGGACTAGGTGTCATACAACATCTTAGACAAACATGCATACATATAAATATGAACATGGGAATCAATAAGGGAATGTACAACACTTAAATTTATTCATCTGCGCTCAGGGTCTACGCCTGGCTTTGTACAAAGGATCACATGCCTTGCCGGCAAGACTTGTACAAAAGGGTGGTTGCTGAGAGCCCCCGGCAACCGCGCCTTATGGGTAGAACTTGCGAAGATGTTCGATATTCCAGGAATTGCTCACTGGAATGCCATCTTCGGTCTCCAGGCGGATAGCGCCAGGCCTGGTGACTCGTACTACCCGATAAGGGCCTTCCCACTTTGGCGTCAACTTGTTTGAATTCTTGGCGGACTGAATCCGCCGAAGAACAAGGTCGCCTTCCTCAAGGCTTCGGGCACGAACTTTGCGGCTATGATAGCAACGCAAAGCTTGCTGGTAGCGTGCAGCTCGCACAGTAGCCTGAAGACGATTCTCCTCAAGGAGCACAGCGTCATCTTGCAGTAGTTGCTCTTGCTCAAGCTCATCATAAGCGAGCACTCGAGGAGATCCGTATATGAGTTCCATGGGGAGAACTGCTTCTGCTCCGTAGACCAGAGCGAAGGGCGTCTGGCCGGTGGCTCGATTTGGTGTCGTTCTGATTGACCAAAGAACCGCCGGCAACTCATCAATCCAGCGTCTTCCACACTTTTTCAGCCTGTCAAAGGTTCTGGTCCTGAGACCGCGCAGCACTTCAGCATTGGCCCTCTCCGCTTGGCCGTTGCTTCTCGGGTGAGCAACAGAGGCAAAACAAATCTTGCCGCCAAGGTCTTGGACGTACTACATGAAGGTGCGACTTGTGAACTGCGTGCCGTTGTCGGTGATGATCCTGTTGGGCACACCGAAACGGCAAACAATTCCCTTGAAGAACTTGATAGTTGATTGTGCTGTCACCTTCCTCACTGCTTCCACCTCCGGCCACTTTGTGAACTTGTCGATAGCAACGTACAAGTAATCAAAGCCCCCGGTAGCACGGGGGAAAGGGCCCAGTATGTCGAGCCCCCAGACCGAAAATGGCCAGGAGAGAGGGATTGTCTGAAGAGCTTGAGCTGGTTGATGTAATTTCTTCGAATGAAACTGGCACGCTTCACACTTGGTTACTAGTGCAGTCGCATCCTGGAGAGCGGTGGGCCAAAAGAAACCTTGCCGGAATGCTTTCCCGGCAAGCGCTCTTGACCCTATGTGAGAGCCACATATGCCCCCATGTATCTCCGCCAACAGCTCTAGTCCATCCTCCCGAGGAATGCACTTCAATTCACACCGTTTGGTCTCTTTCTGTACAGGACGTCATCGACGAACTTGTACATAACAGACCGACGGGCTACTCTCTCTGCTTCTTCCTGTTCCTCAGGGAGTTCACCTGTCTGAAGGAAATGGACAATGTGTTGCGCCCATGCTGGAGCCTGAGGCTCGAAAGCTAGGACTAAAGGCATCTCCTCTGCCGGGGGAACGTTCGTCTCGACAGCAAGGGCCTGAGGCCCTGCCGGAGCCTGTTGTTCCTCAGCAGGCATGTCAATCCCGGCAACTTCCTTGCCGGCGGCTCCGGGGAGCTCTGCCAGGAAGTACTGGCCAGAGTTCAACTTTCTTCTCTTTTCTTGCCGCATCGATGGCTCCACGGATGGTTGAGTCAATTGGAGCACAAAAGTTCCCGGTTCCACAGGCAACTTGAGGGCGGCACGCTTTGACAGGTCATCAGCAACACTGTTCTTGGCACGAGGAACGTGCTCCATTTGCAGACCGTCAAAACGCTCTTCCATTTTCCTCACTTCATCTACGTAGGCTTGCATCAATGGACTTTGATAACTCTTGTTAACTTGCCTGACGACAAGTTGTGAATCGCCTTTGATGACGAGCTTTTTGATACCAAGGTCCGCCGCGATCCTGAGACCGGCAAGCAAACCCTCGTATTCTGCAGTGTTGTTGGTCGAACTCTCCCAGGGAAAGTGCATTTGGACTACATACTTGAGGTGCTCTCCGGTGGGTGCGACAAGCAGCACGCCAGCACTGGCGCCTTGCAGCGAGAAAGCCCCGTCAAAGTACATAACCGATTGCTGATCGATTTCCTTGCCGGGAAGAGTCGTTTCTTGAACCTCTTCGTCTGGCGTTGGGGTCCATTCTGCAATGAACTCCGCCAAGGCCCTGCTCTGGATCGTCGAAGTGCTTTCAAACTTGAGGCAAAAACTGGACAACTCCAACGCCCACTCCACGATCCTGCCGGTTGCTTCTGGATTTTGCAAAATCCGTTGCAACGGAAAGCGAGTGACGACGGTGATTTCATGTGCCTGAAAGTAATGGCGCAGCTTCCTTGAGACCATAAGGAGGCCAAAAAGCAACTTCTGCACACCAGAATATCTTGACCTAGCTCCTTGTAAAAGAGAGCTAACAAAATAAACTGGGCGCTGCACCACCTTCTTCTTCTGCACGGGTTCTTCTGTTTGCGCAGATCCTGTCTTGCCGGGATCAACCCTTGCCGGGGAAGATCTTGCCGCGTCATCTGGCGGTCCTGCCGCTGGTGTTGCTTCCTCATCAGCTTCTGTCTGCACCACTAGCGCAGCACTAACCACTTGATTTGTTGCTGCCAGATACAGCAGCAACGGCTCTTGTGGTTTAGGCGCGACTAGCGTCGGTGGAGAGGAAAGGTATTTCTTCAAATCTTGTAGTGCAGCCTCCGCCTCCGGAGTCCATTTCATTGGACCTGCCTTCTTCAAAATTTTGAAGAAGGGCAGGGCGCGCTCAGCAGATTTGGAAATAAACCTGCTTAGAGCAGCAACACAGCCAGCAAGATGACGCACATCCTTGACGCGTCTCGGCGCTTCAATTTGCTCAATAGCTTTGATCTTGTCGGGGTTCGCTTTGATTCCCCGGCAAGATACAAAGAATCCGAGAAGCTTGCCAGAAGGAACACCGAACACGCACTTCTCAGGATTGAGCTTCAAGTTAATCTTGCGCAAGTTTGCAAATGTTTCTTCTAAGTCTTGAATGAGCGTTGCTTTGTCTTTGGTTTTGACCACTATATCATCCATATACGCATCCATATTTCTATGGGGTTGAGGCTCAAAACCAATTTGGATTGCTCTGGCAAATGTTGAACCAGCACTTTTCAACCCGAAAGGCATTCGTATAAAACAATATGTACCACATGGGGTGATAAATGCAGTCTTCTCTTCATCTTCTTTTGCCATAAAAATCTGATGATACCCTGAATAGGCATCAAGGAAGGACAGGAGATCACAACCAGCGGTGGCATCCACAATCTGGTCAATGCGCGGCAAGGGAAAGGGATCTTTTGGACAAGCTTTATTGATATCTGTATAATTGATACAAAGCCTCCATTTCCCATTCGCTTTCCACACTACAACCGGATTGGCCAACCAGGTTGGATGAAGCACTCCTTTGACCAGTCCTGCCGCCTCCAGCTTTCTGATTTCTTCGGCAATGAATTCTTGCCGCTCCAAGGCTTGCTTCCTGACCCTTTGCTTGATGGTCCGCGCATGAGGACAGACAGCAAGGTGGTGCTCAATTACCTTCCTGGGAACACCGGGGATGCCAGACGGTTGCCATGCAAACACGTCGACATTTGCCCGCAGGAAAGCAATGAGCGCACTTTCCTATTTGTCATCTAGGGTGGAACTTATGTTGAAAGTTCCCCCCGTTCCGTCCTCTCTGACAGGCACCTTCTTGGTCTCCGGCGGAGCAGCCTTGGACTTCTTGTTCTTGCTGGTGGAACTCTCTGGTACGTCCTCGACGGAAGCGCAGCACTCCAAGGAGGTGCGCTTGCCGGAGTTCGCGCCAAGGTTCTTGTCGGTCTTCTTCTTCCCCCCGGGAGTTCCAGTGGCAGGAGCAGGTGCCTTGATGGCAGGTGCTGCAACTGCTTCCCGGTAAAGTTGGTCGGCACAGATGAGCGCATCCTTCTTATCGGAATGGATAGTGATGACGCCCAACGGCCCAGGCATCTTCAAGACGTTGTACGCGTAGTGTGATGCCGCCATGAACTTAGCCAGCGCTGGCCGACCAAGGATCCCATTGTATGACATGGGGATCTTGGCGACATCAAACACCACCTTCTCGGTCCTGAAGTTGAGCTCGCTGCCAAATGTTACCGGCAGCGTAATCTTGCCCTTAGGCTGGGTTCTTCCCGGATTGACCCCTTGAAACGTACCCGTTTCCTCGAGGTCCTCGTCGGGAATCTGGAGCTTTCTGAGCACATCCGGTGAGATTAAGTTTAGGCCGGCCCCGCCGTCAACTAACATTTTCGTCACCTCGAGGTTGCGAATCGTTGGCGAGACCAACAATGGCAAGCACCCGACCGCAGTTGTGCGATCAGGGTGATCCTCGGCATCGAAAATGATAGGCGTGCTGGACCACTTCAGGGGCCTACATGCATCTGGGGATGGCTCTGCCGCATTGACCTCCCGCACCCACTGTTTGAGTTGGCGGTGGGAAGAATGCAGCGAGGCACCCCCATCGATACACATGGCCTCCGTAGCCTTCTGGAATTCTTGCTCACTGGATTCATCATCTTCCTCATCATCATCTCCTTCTTTGTCTCGGCCCCGAGCGGGCCGATCCTTTTGCTGCTTGGCCTTGCCGCGGCGACCCCCTCGGCCACCGTGCTTCTTGCCGGACCCATCAGCACCATCTTGGGCCTTCTCCTTATCTCGCCTCTCATATTCGGCCCTCTGCTTCTCGGCAAGCTGCTCAACTTGCCGGCAGTTCTGGAGATCGTGGCCCTTGGTGCGATGGATCTTGCTATACTGCTTGCCGGAGTTCTCCGACTTGTCGGCAGCCGCCAAGGCCTGACAGGAAGGGCACCCGGCAAGATCCTTGCCGGGGTCACCAACCTTGGCCTTCTTGGCGGCAACAGGGTTGTCGGATTCCTCGACAGCAAGCACGGCCTTGCCTCCGCGCTTCCTGTTCCGCCGCCGGCCTTTCCTTGACGGGGCCGCGACGTCTTCATCTTTGGACTCGCCCGCCGCGCCAACAGCCTCGCCAGGGAGTTTCCTCCCCTCTTCAGCTCGAGCGCACTTGTCGGCCAGAGCGTAAAGCTCGGCAATACTCCTGACTTTGTTCATTGCCAGCTCTTCCCGCATTTTGCGGTTACGCACGTTCTGGTGGAACGCGCTAACGACAGCGGCAGGGTGAACGTCAGGAATATTGTACTGCACCCGGCTAAATCTCTGGATAAACTTGCGCAGGGACTCGCCCTCCTTCTGAGGGATGATATGTAAATCGCTCTCTTGGCCAGGAGCTTGGTGGCCTCCAACGAAGGTGCCAACAAACTGATGGCACAAATCTGACCAGGAAGAAATATAATTCTCCGGCAGATGCATCAACCACGACCTGACGTTGGGTTTGAGCACCAACGAGAAGTAGTTGGCAAGTATCTTGTCATCTCGGCCCCCGGCAGCCTGCACCGCAATGGTGTAGATGCTCAGGAACTCTGAGGGATGGGTCTTACTGTCATACTTCTCCGGGACCTCCGGCTTAAAGGTCCGGGAATTGGGCCACCGGACTTGCCGCAGCTCATGGGTAAACGCCGGAGTTCCTACCTCATAAGGCAAGTCTCCTACATCCCCTGGTGCAGGCTCGTCAACAGCCGGCCCCGCGCGCTTATCAGACTGATAGCGCGCTTCCCGTCGCTGCTCGATGGTAGTTCGAGCGTCCTCCTTGCCTCGTTCCTGGAGAACTTGACGCTGATCGCGGCGCATCCGTGGATCGGACGACGCCGTGGAAACTTCTTCATGGCGGTCGACTTGCTGAGTTGTCGGCCGCCGCTGGTGCCGCGGAGGAGAGTGCACTGTGGTTGCACCACCTCCGGTTTTCTCTACATCGGCTCGCGCCGGATCGATGGGCCTCCGCTGCGAGGGCCCTGCCTCTTGCGGTCCATCCTTGTTAGCGAAGCCGATAAGGCTCTGGATAGTAGCTCGCCACTCCTCCATCTTCTCCGGAGCAGGAGGAAAATCGAGGAGCAGCTGCGCACGTGCCAAGGCTTCTGCTGGCGTAGGCGGCGGCGATAGGTGAGAGGTACGTGAGGTGCTCTGACTCCTAACCATGTTAGAAGGAGCACCACCACGGTCACGCGACCGCGCGCCACCTCCGCCAGCAGCTCGGTGTGCATGCTGGTCCCGCGCATCTTGGGATCGATGCGCAGAAACCTTTTCATGGGGACGCCCTGAACCACCAGCGCCATGACGTCGCTCATCATGCACGACCTGGGTAGGTCGTGAGGCTTGCGCCGGCGCGGGAGCTCCAGCAGGCGCCCTCCGATCTCTCGAGTTCGTTGTGCCACCCGTAGGCAACACAACGCCATCTCTAGATCCAGTGGCGTGCAGGTTACCACTGCCACTGCGAACGGTGCCGCTCGCCTGGCTCGGATCCCCAGAATGCCGTGGGGGTTCTAACCCTCTTCCTTCTGCACCCACGCCGTCGCCCGTACGTGAAGGTGTAGGCAAAACGGACGTGGACGGTTGCGCCGTCGCAGCGCTCTTCTTCTTGGGTGGCATGATGATGAAGATGATGAAGAAACTAAGGCGCCGATCACTAGATCAGGTTCACGCAACCTTCAATCCCCCTACCTGGCGCGCCAAAGATGTCGGCGTGCGACACCTATGGGATCCCGAGAGATCCCTTTACGATTCGGCGGGGGGAGAGGTATGCGCAAAGAGCAGAACCAACAATCGACGCAGGGCGATTTTACCCCGGTTCGGGCCGCTGATCAGCGTAAAACCTTACTCCTGCTTTGTGTTCTTATTAATGTTCTTGAGCCCAGGCTCCAGGAGCGCTTGCAATGAACAGTACGTTCAAAGAGCAGCTACGCATGCAGAATGGGCCAGAAGTTCTCCTCCCCTGTAGCAGTTGCCTTGGGCCTCCTTTTATAGGCTCAAAGGGGTCTCCACAGTGGCAAAATGTACATACATTGAGGTGTAAAGTAGCTACAGGGTATCATACCTAACCCCTGACGGATTAGGACAAGCGCATTTAATGCACCGTGAGGTGTCCGTTTAGGTGTCCTCACTTTCTTGGGGATGGAAAAAGGGGCCATCCCATCAGCACCGCTTAAGCTCTCCTCCACTGGCGCGTTGCCACGCATCCAGAGAAGGACCCAGAATGTCAGACTTGTTACTGTGCCGAAGCGGTGGCACAGTGGCAGAATCTCGCCAGGTGCCGAATCTTGCCAGGCACCAAGCCTTGCCGGGCGCCAAGCCTTGCCGGGCGCCAAGCCTTGCCGGACGCCAAGCCTTGCCGGGCTCCAAGCCTTGCCGGGCTCCACAGGCCGTCCCGGCAAGGATCTTGCCGGGGAAGCTGGCCTTCGGATTCCAGCTTTGCTTATCTACTGATCCTCAGATCTCTGACTTGATGATTTCCTTGATGGCTTGAATCGACCTCGAGCTGTTCCCGGCAAGCCTTGCCGCGAGGATGGCTACAACTGCCCGTGCACAAGTACGGGGTACTAGTGGCCCAATACTTAGTACACCGACAACTCGTGAGATTATTACTTTGCCTGCACCTTCTTTGTTCGATCTTTATTCAGGCAGGTACATTATTATGCCTGAAGACATCTATGCACACTGGGGTCTGACACAACCCCCAGTGCCTGAGCCAGCACCAGTACCTGAGCCATATCAGGAGCCTATTTATCAGTGGGAGCCACAGGAGCTCGCCGTCCAGTGGAACCCCCAGGACGCTCCGCAGTATCCAGGAGAGGGTTACTTTGAGCCGTGGCCATAGACCAACTTGGGCCAAAAGCGTAAGCTTGGGGGAGTACGTATTTCTCACCGACATTACATTCATGCATCACACATTCATTCCAATTGTCGGTGTTCATCCTTTTTTATTGTATAATCCATGCTCATTTTATTTTGCTTTCTTCTCGTGTGTTTGAAAAACTTTGATAAATCCAAAAATATTTCTCACTCCTTTTCAGTTTTTCTTTCTAATTTAATTAGTTGTAGTATTAAAAGAAAACCCAAAAAGATTTCTCGTTCTTCTTTTGCTTGTTGGGAGCTTTCCCGTGTAAATAGTTTTTCTCATTTTAATTATTCCTTCGTTTCACTTTCTTCAAGAGAAAAAACAAAAACTCCAAAAATATTTCGGTGTGTTTCTTTGAAATTATTTTCTTTTCTTTGGGTCGTAAGGAGAAGACCACGATGAAAATGTTGAGTGGCTCTCATATGCACTATTGTTGATCTAACAAAGAGCCCATATTACCTTGTCTTCTCCTTTGAATAAAAGTTTGCAGATTCCAGCATAGTCCATGGCATGTGCACTATTATTATTATTATTTACATCGTTCGGTCATGGAAGTGAAAGGCAATAATGATGAAATTTGATGAATTGATTGAGGTGAAGAAAAGCTGGTATGAACTCAACCTATTTTTTTGTAAATATGATTAGCTCACTGTTCTTGATTCAGCCTATTATGAGTAAACATGTTTGCAATGATAATTAGAGATCATAGTTACTGATGCCATGATTAAATAGCTAGGAGTGAATAATGGTTTATCTTGTGTGTTAACATGCATTTAAAATGGTTATGATGTAGTATGATAGGATGGTATCCTCCTTTGAATGATTCAAGTGGCTTGACTTGGCACATGCTCACGCATGTAGTTGAATTAAAACCAACACAGCCTCCACGATATTTATGTTCATGGTGATTTTATATCCTACTCATGCTTGTACCCAATGTTGATTAATCTCAATGCATGTTTATGACTGTTGTCGCTCTCTAGTTGGTCGCTCCTCAATCTATTTGCTAGCCTTCACTTGTACTAAGCGAGAATACTGCTTGTGCATCCACTTCCTTAAACCCAAATTTATTCCATATGAGTCCACCATACCTACCTATATGCGGGATTTACCTGCCATTCCAAGTAAATTTGCACGTGCCAAACTCTAAATCTTCAAATAATAATCTGTTTTGTATGCCCGAATCGCTCATGAAGCGACAGGGGGCGGTCAGTATCTTCCATGCTAGGTGGGTTATTCTCATGATGAGTGTTTATTTGCTTGTCATTCATGAGAAAGTGGCTGGTAATCGGGATGCCAGTCCTATGATCAAAATCAAAATATAATAATGAAACAAAACTCCCCCGGATTGTTGTTGGTATGGAGGGCACCCGAGGATTCGGCTAGCCATGGCTTGTGTTTGTTGGTGGAGGGGGAGTAAAAACTTTACCTTTCTGTTTGGGAACTGCCTATAATGTGTCTAGCATGGAAGATATTGGGAACTCTCAGTTGTTGCGTTGACAATGAAAGCATACCTCCCAAAATTATATTCATCTCTATTTTAAAAGCTTCGAGCTCTGGCACCTCTGCAAATCTCTACTTCCCTCTACGAAGGGCTTATCTATTTACTTTTATTGCTGAGTCACCATCTTCTTATTAAAGCACCAGCTGGAGAGCACTATTGTCATTTATATGCTTTGTGTTTAGTTGATGTTGAGTATGAGTGTGACTGGATCTCTTTTACTATGAATTACAATGTCTAGTCAGTGCTTGAACTTCAGAGGTGCTCTGCATTTATGTTTTGCGGTCTCAAAAAGGACTAGCGAGATACCATTATGTCATATTATATCATGATTGTTTTGAAAAAGTGTTGTCATCCGAGATATTTTATTATTGCTCGCTAGTTAGTTATGCCATTTATGAGAGTAAATGTGATACCTAAGCGTTGTCGTGAATATGGTTAGTTCATAATCTTTGCTGAAAACTTCAACATTGGTTAGACATATTTGCAACAACAAGATCAAACAAAGTCTGTAAAAGTTTTTCTTTGTCACTTTCAATTTGTCAACTGAATTGCTTGAGGACAAGCAATGAGTTAAGCTTGGGGGATTTGATACGTCTCCATCGTATCTACTTTTTCAAACACTTTTGCTCTTGTTTTGGACTCTAATTTGCATGATTTGAATGAAACTAACCCGGACTGACGCTGTTTTCAGTAGAATTGCCATGGTGTTGTTTTTGTGCAGAAATCAAAGTTCTCGGATTGACCTAAAAATTTACGGAGAATATTTGTGGAATATATAAAAATATTGGCGGAAGAATATACCAGAGGGGGCCACCCAGGAGCCACAAGCTCAGGGGCGCTCACACCCCCCTAGGGCACGCCCTGCGAGCTTGTGGGCCCCCTGGACCTTCGGTAACCCTAACTCCAACTTCATATATACCTATTCGCCAAGAAAAAAATCAAAGAGAAGGATTCATCGCGTTTTACGATACGGAGCCGCCGCCACCTCCTGTTCTTCATCGGGAGGGCTGATCTGGAGTCCGTTTGAGGCTCCGGAGGGTGGAATCCGTCGCCGTCGTCATCATCAACCTTCCTTCACCGCCAATTTCATGATGCTCACCGCCGGGAGTGAGTAATTCCTTCGTAGGCTTGCTGGACGGTGATGGGTTGGATGAGATTTATCATGTAATCGAGTTAGTTTTGTTAGGGCTTGATCCCTAGTATCCACTATGTTCTAAGATTGATGTTGCTATGACTTTGCTATGCTTAATGCTTATCACTAGGGCCCGAGTGCCATGATTTCAGATCTGAACCTATTATGTTTTCATGAATATATGTGTGTTCTTGATCCTATCTTGCAAGTTATATGCACCTATTACAAGTTATGATCCGCATACCCCCCAAGGTGAAAAATAATTGGGATTCTTTTCAGTGATTACCGTAGTTTGAGGAGTCCATGTATTCACTAAGTGCTAATGCTTTGTTCCAGTTCTCTATTAAAAGGAGGCCTTAATATCCCTTAGTTTCCTTGTGGACAGCTGCCACAGGAGGGTAGGATAAAAGATGTCATGCAAGTTCTTTTCCATAAGCACGTATGACTATATACGGAATACATGGCTACATTACATTGATGAATTGGAGCTAGTTCTGTATCGCTCTAGGTTATAACTACTACATGATGAATGCCATCCAACACAATTATCCATCACTGATCCAATGCCTACGCTTTTCACATATTGATCTTTGCTAAGTTACTTTTGTCGTTGTTGCTGCTACAATCACTACAAAACTGCTACTATTACTATTGCTACTGTTACCATTACTAGCAAACTATCATACTACTTTGCTACTGATCACCTTGCTATAGATATTAAGTCTTTCAGGTGTGGTTGAATGGACAACTCAACTGCTAATACTTGCGAATATTCTTTGGCTCCCCTTGTGTCGAATCAATAAATTTGGGTTGAATACTCTACCCTCGAAAACTGTTGCGATCCCCTATACTTGTGGGTTATGAGGTACCTTAGGATAATTTTAACCGATGTCCAATGATCCACTCCTGGATCACTCTTGTACCCCCTTGCCAGACTCATGGCAAGCCACACATCAGGTATGGTACACAACATGGTATACATTATAGAGCCTATGGTTGAGGCATAGGGGATGACCTTCATCCTTTCTCTTTCTAATGCCGTGGTCGAGCTTTGAGTCTTACTCAGCTTCACACCTTACAATACAGGAAAGAACTCCTTCTTTGACTGGTCCATTTTGAACTCCTTCAAAATCTTGTCAAGGTATGTGCTCTGTGAAAGTCTTATCAGGCGTCTTGATCTATCTCTATAGATCTTGATGCCCATATGTAAGAAGCTTTATCCGAGGTCTTCCTTTGAAAAACTACCTTTAAACAACCCTTTATGTTTTCCAGAAATTCTACATCATTTCCAATCAACAATATGTCATCCACATGTACTATAAAAATGCTATAGAGATCCCACTCACTTTGTTGTAAATACAAGTTTCTTCATAAACTTCGTATAAACCCAAAAGCTTTGATCACCTCATCAAAGCATATATTCCCACTCTGACATGCTTGTACGAATCCATAGTAGGATCGTTGGAGCTTGCATACCTTTTAGCATCCTTAGGATTGACAAAACCTTCCGGTTGCATCATATACAACTCTTGCTTAAGGAAACCGTTAAGGAACACTGTTTTGACGTCCATTTGCCAGATTTCATAATCATAAAATGCGGCAATTGCTAACATAATTCGAACAGACTTAAGCATCGCTACAGGTGAGAAAGTCTCATCATAGTCAACCCCTTGAACTTATCGGAAACCTTCTGTGACAAGTCGAGCTTTATAGACAGTTACATTACCATCAGCATTTGTCTTCTTCTGAAAGATCCATTTGTTCTCAATGGCCTATCGGTCATCGGGCAAGTCCACCAAAGTCCATACTTCATTTTCATACATGGATCCTATCTCGGATTTCATGGACTCAAGACATTTGTCGGAATTCGGGCTCATCATTGCTTCTTCATAGTTCGTTGGTTCGCCGTTGTCTAACAACATGACTTCCAGGACAGGATTACCATACCACTCTGGTGCGGAACGTACCCTGGTCGACCTACAAAGTTCAGTAGTAACTTGATCCGAAGTTTCATGATCATCATCATTAGCTTCCACTCCGATTGGTGTAGGCATCACGAGAACTAGTTTTTGTGATGTGCTACCTTCCAATTCGAGAGAAGGTACAATTACCTCATCAAGTTCTACGTTACTCCCACTCACTTCTTTCGAGAGAAACTCCTTCTCCAGAAAGGACCTATTCTTGGCAACAAAGATCTTGCCCTCGGATCTGTGGTATAAGGTGTACCTAATAGTATCTTTAGGGTATCCTATGAAGACGCACTTCTCCGATTTGGGTTCAATCTTATCAGGCTGAAACTTCTTGACATAAGCGTCGCATCCCCAAACCTTAAGAAACGACAACTTAGGTTTCTTGCCAAAACATAATTCATACAGTGTCATCTCAATGGATTTAGACATTGCCCTATTTAAAGTGAATGCGGTTGTCTCTAATGCATAACCCCAAAACGATAGCGGCAAATCAGTAAGAGACATCATAGAATGCACCATATCCAATAAAGTGCGATTACGACGTTCAGACACACCATTATGTTGTGGTGTTCTAGGTGGCCTGAGTTTTGAAACAATTCCACATTGTCTTAAATGTGTGCCAAACTTGTAACTCAAATATTCACCTCTATGAACAGATCGTAGAAAATTTATCTTCTTGTTATGGTGATTCTCCACTTCACTCTGGAACTGTTTTAACTTTTCAAATGTTTCAGACTTGTGTTTCATTAAGTAAATATACCCATCCAAGTATTTATAGAGGCGGCGGAAAAAATATTCACCTCTGCCTCTATAAATACTCTAAAATCCCAAAAAACTCAGGGGAGTCCACGAAATACTTTTTCCGCCGCCACAAGTTCCAGAACCATGAGATCCAATCTAGAGGCCTTTTTCGGCACTCTGCTGGAGGGGGCAACGATCATGGAGGGGTTCTTCATCATCCTTGCTGCCCCTCTGATAATGCGTGAGTAGTTTACCACAGACCTACGAGTCCGTAGTTAGTAGCTAGATGGCTTCTTCTCTCTCAATGTTCTTCAATACAATGTTCTCCTTGATGTTCTTGGAGTTCTATCTGATGTAATTCTTTTTTGCGGTGTGTTTGTTGAGATCTGATGAATTGTGAGTTTATAATCAGATCTATCCATGAATATTATTTGGGTTTTCTCTGAACTCTTTTATGCATTATTAATATAGCATCGTATTTCTTCTCCGATTTATTGGTTTGGTTTGGCCAACTAGATTGATTTATCTTGCCATGGGAAGAGGTGCTTTGTGATGGGTTCGATCTTGCGGTGCTCAACCTCAGTAACAGAAGGAGACATGACACGCACGTATCATTACTATTAAGGGTAACAAGATGGGATTTATTTCATGCATGAGTTTATCTTGTCTACATCATGTCATCTTGCTTAAAGCATTACTCCGTTTTTCCATAAACTTAATACACTAGATGCATGCTAGATATCGGTCGATGTGTGGAGTAATAGTAGTAGATGCAGGCAGGAGTCGGTCTACTAATCTTGGACGTGATGCCTACGTATGATCATTGCCTTGGATATCGTCATAATTATTTTCTTTTCTATCAATTGCTCAACAGTAATTTGTTTACCCACTGTATGTTATTTTCTCGGGAGAAGCCTCTAGTGAAAACTATGGCGCCCGGGTCTATTTCTTATCTTATATTAAAACCAAAAATACCTCGCTGCAATTTTATTTTATTTATTTTATTTTGTATTTTTGTCAGATCTATCTATCAAAACCTATACATTTTATTCTTGCTCATAACCGTTGAGGGATTGACAACCCCTCTACGCGTTGGGTTGCAAGTATTTGTTGCTTGTGTGCAGGTGTTGTTTACATAGTGTTGCTTGGTTCTCCTATTGGATTGATAACCTTGGTTTCATAACTGAGGGAAATAATTATCTCTATTGTACTGTATCATCTTCTCCTCTTCGAGGAAATCCCAACACAACTCACAAGTAGCAACCATCAACACTTGATACTCTTTCTTGATTTCTACCTCCGCCGCCTTAAGCATCGCAAAAAGCTCAGGGATCGTTTTCTCCATCCCTTGCATATTATAGTTCATCATGAAGCCCTTATAGCTTGGTGGCAGTGATTGGAGAACTCTTTTAATCGCTACTTCGTTCGGAAGATTAACTCCCAACTGATTCAAGCAGTTGTAGTACCCAGACATTTTGAGTACGTGCTCACTAATGGAGTTGTTCTCCTCCATCTTGCAGCTAAAGAACTTGTCAGAGGTGTCATACCTCTCAACCCGGGCATGAGCTTGAAATACCAATTTTAGCTCCTGAAACATCTCATGCTCAAAACATCTTTCGAGCCTCGGTTCTAAGCCGTAAAGCATGGCGCATTGAACTATCATGTAGTCATCATTCCTTGTCTGCCAGACATTCATAGCGTCTAGGTTTGCGGGAGCGGGTCGTTCACCTAGTGTGTGCCTATGTTGTTTACATAGTGTTGCTTGGTTCTCCTACTGGATTGATGACCTTGGTTTCATAACTGAGGGAAATACTTATCTCTACTGTACTGCATCATCCTCTCCTCTTTGATGAAATCCCAATGCAGCTCACAAGTAGCAGGAAGAATTTCTGGCGCCGTTGCTGGGGAGACATCATCAAGATCTATCAAGTACCTACGCATAAACCCTCATCTCCTTGCATTTACTTTATTTTCCATTTGCCCCTCGTTTTCATCTCCCCCACTTCTAAAAAGTTTTTACAAAAATACAAAAAAATATGTTTGCCTTTTTGCGAGTTTTCTTGTTTGCTTGCTCGCCCACTTTATCATTATGGTTAGTTCTTCCCTTGTTACGTACACTCCTGAGAATGAAGTTCTCAATTTTAAGCAAAGGGGGGAGAGAATTTAAAAGATGCTTGGTATAGGATTTGCAATGCTCATAATAGATCAATTCGTAAGCAATCTACTACCGTTCTTCTTCGCTATTTTTATGTGGGTATTACCACTTGGTATAGATTTGTGCTTGACACTATTACCGGAGGGAATTTCTTGATGTGTCCTTCTATTGGTGCTTTCAATGCTATGGGAAATTTAGTGGGATCACCACCTATCACTGTTAATGAAATGGTTTTAACTTTGGAACATGTTATGCAAAGATTAGATGCTATTGAAAAGAATATGCCTACCATAGAACGTACTGACAATTGGATAAAAAGATTCTTGACCATGTAACTCAATTTGGATCAAAGGTAGGAATTACTCTAAAGATACTAAAGGAGAAAGAACCAATAATTAATGAAAGGGTAGAACAAAGTCCCGCTAGGATTGATAAGTTGGAAGAAATTATTAACAATTTGGATTCGGCTTTTTCTTCCGTTAAAACTATTGAAAAAACTCCTCCTAGTAGGAAATCTTATTTATGTTCCTAAAGACAAGGGTGCAACAACTAGCAGCAACAACGAGGATCTTAAAATGATTAGTGTTCACCCCAATTTTGTTGATTTCCTAAAGGAACCGATCTATGAGAATAAATCTCTTAATTTTGTCACTAGGAGTGTGATCATGTTCTAGAACTCCTAAGAAGTATGGTTGTGCAATTGAGGAGATAGAAACCAAAGATGACAATACATGAAACTATGCATTATGCCTAGCTAGGGGCATAAAACAATAGCGCTTGTTGGGAGGCAACCCAATAGTTATATTTTACTTTTTGTTTCCTTGCTATTTTCCAATAATTATACAATTATTCTACTGTTCTGATTGTGTTTTAGTGTTTTAATTAGTGTTTGTGCCAAGTAAATCCTTTAGCATATTTAGAGTGTTAGAGTTGTGAGATTCGCTAAACCTTATATAGGGTAATGATCTGGGTGCGGAATGGATTGATCACCATACCGACTTACTCTTATCATTCGCTCTTGGTATTCGGGATGGTAAATCTAGAGAGACCTAACCATAGTAGAGTGACAATGATGTCAAACCCTTGTTTAAACCATAGAATGGTAGGATGATTGATCCATGTACAGGCAACTGCTGCCAAACGTAGGTTATACGGTGAGATTCGGCCCAGACCCATTTCCTGCAGGAGAAACCACGAATTGTTGTCCATCATGAGATCTCGATAGTTGTTTAGTATTGGCGACAGACCCATCAGCTAAGAAGACCCAGCTTCAGAAGGACCACCATGATGATAGGACACAAGACTTGAGGAAAAAAGTTATGCCCCTACCAGAAGAGCCTCAGTGAAGGAGGTATTCCAGAGAATATCAGAAGACCGACACCGTCAACCCAAAGGATAGAGTACACGAGTTTTGTCGGAATCGTAACCATGCTTTTAAGGGTGGTAGCACCCCAGGACCATGGTGACGATCAATGGACTTTCAAGAAGACCCCCCAAACCTAACCTTCTTTCTAGCCTCTTTGAATCTCAAGGATGAGATTCATTTTAAGGGTGGTAGTTTGTAACATCCCAAAATTCTAAATTTTGGAACATTATACTAATTAAAGTAATTTGATTGTTTGTTGATTGATTGACTAAAAGTGAGTGAAATTTGAAACTTTTGGAAGTAGAATGAGAGGGAATAAAAGGACTTTCCCAAAACTTTCATCTTTACTTTTGATCTCCAATGAATTCAAAATCATTTCATCACAAAACCCTAGAGTGAAGAAAAATATGACCTCTTCCATTTAAAGAAATGAAAAGGGGTTTGAAAATGATTTGAATTCTATTTGAAAATATTCAAAGTTATAAACTTTTGGCAACTCAATGATCCTCATGAGAGAAGATAAAATGACTTCTTCAAATTTGAAGAAAGAGAGTTGGAAGTTTCAAAGAATCATTTGGAAAGTCATTTGAAGTTATTTGAATTTCCAAATTTAAAATTCTCTAAAAGTTATTCAAAATGAGAGAAGTAATATGACACTTCAGAAATTAAGAGACATTTGAAATATATTTGAATGAAGAAAAACAGAAAAGATTTGGAAGTGGTTTGAAATTCAAATTCAAAACCATTTAGGAGTTATTTGGCTTTTATTCAAATTTACTTTTCTCCTAAAAATAAATAAATGGAAATAAGGGTAAAATGATTCCCTTCAATGGAAAATTAGGAGAAAATAAATTTGAAATCATTTTGGTATTTAAAAAATGATTTTTATTGGGTTTTATTGCAACAGCAGCACTGTTTGACTTTTGTGAATTTGTTTAGATTTTATTTGAACTTGAAAAATAGTTCATGTTGTAGGAAATCTTTTTCTGAAAATTTTGGTATATTATATGCCTATATAAGTTTTTGTTTTTGTTTTATTTTCTATTTTTTCTTTTTTTCTTTTGTAAAAAAACAAATAGAAACATTTGGCCAAAGCCCAGCCAGCCTCTCGGCCCAGAGTCACGCGCGCGCGAAGCGCCTAAGCACCGGTCGACTACCCCCTCCTCTCTCTCCCTCTGCCGCTGACTCGCGGGCCCCACCTGTCCACCCGGAGCCCCGCGCCCACCTTCTTCTTCCCCAAGCCGCAGGGCAGAGCCCGCGCGTCCGAGCACCGCCGAATCCCGATCTTCTCGGGATCGCGAATCCCTTCGCCCCTCCTGCAAGCAAACCCCACCCCCTATAAATACCCCTCCCCCTCGACCCCTTCGGCCATTTCCCGAACCTCAAGCCCCCCTGCCATCGCCGCTATTGCTCGCCGGAGCTCATCTCGGCCGTCGCCGCCATTGCCACCCACCTGAGCACCACACACCTCCCCGACGCCTCCCGAGCACACCCTCGGCCTCCCCTCGCTTCGCCGCATTCCCTGAGCCGCTCCGCCATCGTGAAGGACCCCTGGAGCCGTCGCCCCCTTCACCACCGAACACCGCCGCCGCTGTGGAGCATGCCCTGCTCGAGACCGTCGTCCCCGAGCTCACCGCCGACTGCCAACGTGGTCGTCGTCGTCTTCCGCATCGCCCGGGAGTCTTCCCCGTCGCCGAGGACCACCAGAGGCCTTGCCTACGTCATCCCCGAGCCGCCACCGCCGCTGACGACCTCGCTGGAGTTGCCACCGCCGCGGTATGCCATCTCCTCCGTCCGATCTGTAAACAACGGCATAGATTAGATTAGTTCGAACGGGTAGGTTTTTTTTATTAGATCGGTTCAGTACGTTTTATTCTCCGGTTCAGATCGAACCGGACTCTACGATTTTTCTTTTAGCCGCACCATATGCCATTTTTCTTAAGTAGCGACTGTCCGTTGTTTAGCTTCCGCAGTGCACAGCTGCATCAAATCAGAATCTGACACGTGGCCATAGCCGATCTGTAGCGCTTTCGTATTTGTTTTAGTTTCTGTTTTAAAAACAGAATAGTTTTGATTTTAGATTGCTTATAACTTTTATGTTTTAGATCCAAATTGAGTGATTCTTTTTGAATTAAATTCAAAATTTGTTGAAGTTTCTGTTGGTGCACTTGGATTTCAAATTTGAGTATTTTAATTTGAATTTGATGAAATTTGTTCAAATCACTAATTTGGTCGTATCTTGAGTTTTATAAAATATTTTTGATTGATTATTTTTGCTACTGTTTTGTTATTGTTTTGTCTATCCAGTAGCATATAGTGAATTATTTTTAGTGTATTTTAAATTAGGTTTATTGCAAAAACAGTACTGTTTTGCTTATATAGTTGTTTTAGTCATAAAAATTTTGTTTTAATTATTTTTAGTTAATTCTTTTTGTAGCTTTTTACATGTTGTTATATGTTTCTGTTAGACTACAGTAGATAAATTTTTGTGGTTATTTATTAGTGTTTAGCTACAGTTTTCTTTACTGTTGTTTAGTTATGAAATTAAGGTAAATAGAATAGTTCTATTAGTTACAAAAGTAATTCCTTTTGCCACTTCAATATATGTTGTTTTTTATTTTGTTATTTAGGAGTAAATTAGTTTTCATAAGTATTTTAGTATTGTTTACTATTGTCTTAGTGTTTTGCTAGTTGTTATAGTTGTTCTAGTGTTAACTAGATAGTTATAATAGTTTATACTAGTTCTTTTTGCTAGTAATTAATTTAGTAAATTATTTTTTGTTGTTTCATTAGAATTATATTTTCTTTGCTGTAGAAACGTTAATAGAGTAATTTAGTGTTATTATGATAAAATTTGTGTGAGTTGGTCTCAACTAGTTTTCCTTGAAGTTTTCTTTTGAAATTTTTCCTTTGGTTTTCATTTGTTTTTCTTTGAACATTATTGTTTTCTTTATTGCTTTTTGATTGTTATTTTGATTGATTGAATTGATTGCTAGAATTGTTGCTTATGTGAATATTATGATGATTATATAGATTTTCTCGGAGAGACGAATAGTTTATCAAGTTTCCGAGAGCGTTATTGTCTTTATCAACTTACCAGGCAAGTTCACTTTGACCATGTTATTCATACCTATGTTTTTATTGCATCTAGTGTCACCATTCATAATCCCTCTAGTAGTGATATTGACTTCTTGTAGTTGAGTAGAATGCATGACGTAGGAACCCATCTCCCTGTTATCAGGCCTGGGACGTATATAGTTTCAATGCTACGCTATTGTAGACGGGGTTTGGTATGAGTGCTCGGGAGTGGTGTGAAGAAGGCTACGTCAATGAAGACAACTTCATGATGGCATCTACAAGGACTGCATCTTTAAGACCTCAAGACTTCAAGACTCGAGACAAGACTTCAATATACCTCTGGGTGGAGAATGGTTAAGAAGGGTACATTGGTGCACCCAGTACTCAGTAATTCCGGAGAAGCGCCGTGATATCATGCGGCAAAGCTCCACCCAGGCTCAAAGAGACGGAAGAATACTTCATGCCCAGAAGCTTACCTGTGCAACCGTAAGTCACTATGGGCTCTGGCTTGGTTGACCTTAGTGGTGACTCTGGCTGGGACGGTGACAGCAGATGTAGAACTACGGTAGGATTGGATGGGCACCGGACAGTGGTCAGGGAAACTCTTCGAAAGACCATGTTTCGATCGTCCTGTTCTCAAACAATCTGAAGTGCGAGGATGACAAGGGAGGGATCGAATCTTGCGGGTAAAGTGTACAAACCTCTGCAGAGGGTTAAAACTTAATCAATTAGCCGTGTCCACGGTTACGGACAATTTGAGCCTCTGGACTTGGATCTATCTCGGAACTCTCAACATCGGACTGATAACTTAATTATGGGCAACTTATGATGATTTGGGCTGTGAGACATTGGTTGGCGGAACCATGTCATAGTAGAGAACTCTGTAGTACAGACTCTTGATATTCCTTTGATGTAGGAAAAATAAACCAGCTTTTACGCAAAAACCTCAGATACAGAGCCACAAAGCCATATTGCATATAGAATAGTTTTATCATCTGTTCTTCTTATGGTGATCTTGCCGGTACATTCAATGTACTGACCTACACGGCTGCAACATCTCATGTTGCAGATATTTCTTCGACGAGTAAGAGTTACGATATAGGGTTACGGTCTACACTCAACCTGTCGATGGCGTTGATGGGACTCCACACCCATTTGATTGTTTCCATTGAGATTTATGAGGTATATACCAGTTTTATGTTATTTATACATGTGGTTGCACTTTGATATATACATTGATGTATTGTGTGTGCCAGCATACTGATCCAGGGATGGCACAGATGCACAGAGGCTTGATCGTTTGAGGCCGGGTCGCTACAGATATGGTATCAGAGCACATGTTGACTGTAGGACGTGACCCTAGAAACTGGAAAGCCCTAGGACAGGATACCTCTAAAACTTTATTTTCAAAAAGATCCTTTACTGCTCGTATTCTCTGATTTTATCAAATAGCCCCTCTTACCTCAAATAGTTAGAATAAACCCCTTTCCCAATTGACCATACGGAGGATCAACTGAGACAACTCTGAGAAGGACAAGATACCGGACAAATGATGACCAATTCAGAGTAAAGAGGACTACACTAGACATTTCGGAGGAAAGAAGCTATAGCCGTTGAAGACTCCGAAGAATTCCAAGAGTAAATTGATCTTTTAGAAGACCAAACCCCTGTTAAATACCCACGTTAGATGCGATGATTTGTGAGCTATCATTTGTTTGATGTTTTTCCGACAGCCACAAAATAAAACTCGTTTCTTCAAAACTATTGTTTGTATTGTGTGTATCTCTCTATTCTTCTCTCGTATCTCGTCCCAAAAACCCTTGGACCCAATAGATGATGAAGGAAGATGGACTAGTATTCTCTGGACCGATGACTCAGTTGGAGGCAGAGCTATGGATTCGAAACATGGAGGATCAATTCGGGAAAAATATGATTTCAAGGAAGTATGAGGTTCAATACGCACTTCAGCACTTTACAGAAAGTGCTGCAACCTGGTGGAAAATGCATCAAGCCATACAAGGATGTAATGGAGCAAGAACTTAGGAGGAATTCAAGAAGACTCTGTTAAGATCCTGTCTCATCCGGAAGCACTATGATAGCCCAAAGAAGAAACTTTGTGCCTGCAAAATTTGCGGAGAAATAAGACACACCCATGAAGAACACAAGGATGGATGCCCTCATTGTGAGGAAAATCACCCAACCAAAGAATGCCCGACTGGGCAGGTTACTTGTTTCCTGTGTGAAGGAACTACGCACTACCCTGCTCAGTGTCACCTTTACCTCAAGGTACAAGAAATTACCAAGCAGCAGAAAGGAGCCCTCAGGAAAAGTTTAGAGGAACCTGTGATGAAGGAAGTTGTTGAAGACCCAGAAGAAGAAGGCCTAAACAGATTTTACTCCAACGCTTGCTATTCATGTGGAGAAGAAGGACATTATGCCCAGTATTGCACAAAGGAAAGAGAAGAGTATCTCGAAAACTTCCTGACAGTAGAAGTGAAGTTTGACCCTCAGGAAATAGAAGCTCTGATCATTACGGAGAAATCCGGGAAGAGAAAACGAAGGCAGCCCCAGAAGAACCCAATTTCTGCAGAGAAGGACCTAAGTCATATCACTTGTTACAGGTGCAAGGATTTAGGTCATTACGCTGATAAATGTCCAGAGAAGAAGCCAAGAACCCAAAGAGCAGACACCCTCCCTAAGAAGCCCAAAGAATTGTCGGAAGCTATTTGTTTTCGTTGTAGGGAAGCAGGACATTATGCTACTAAATGTCCCGACAAGATGAAAGCTGGAGCTGAGTAGTTGGAATTTTGATATTGGTAGTAAGTGTAGTAGGAAGCAAATTTATTTTCATGAGTACAATGAGCTGAGTTATGTAATGGATGTCTCAGAGATTGTAATGAATTCATGAATAATTAAAATTATTGTGTCATGATTTCATATGTTGAATTGTATGAGTTATTACTTTACGAACACAGATGTTGACCATTTTTGAGGATATGAGAAATATGGTCTATGGATGAAATTATGCATTTCATTTTAAGGGTGGTAGTACCCTGTAAGAACACCCGACCAATGGAAAGGGAAATGTGTCCCACAGATTGAAGTTTGGACAAAATGAGTTGGAGTTTTATCTTAGATATGATGGTATGAAGAAATGAAGTACTATTGGATTTAAAGGTGGTGTAATGATGGAATAGGGAACAATAATAAATCCAAGGAGGAGTTAAAGTTGTACTAGTGTGGAAGTGGGCCATAACCCACAGGCCCAGGATTTGAAAACAAACAGACATAACCTTGATGAAGGATGAAAACTTGGAAGAAGTTGTGATTTGATCAGCAGACGTTTCATAGGATGTCACGTAAAAAACAGAGGGTGGTGAAGAAATGATAGATGTTATGTTTGGCTTGCATAACCAATGGATTCACACGAACCCAGTTCGAGGACAAGAGAAATTCTGCAATGCTTGTGAGAATGCCCGAGTGTTAGAGTTGCGAGATTCGCTAAACCTTATACAGGGTAATGATCTGGGTGCGGAATGGATTGATCACCATACCGACTTACTCTTATCATTCGCTCTTGCTATTGGGATGGTAAATCTAGAGAGACCTAACCATAGTAGAGTGACGACGATGTCAAACCCTTGTTTAAACACTAGAATGGTAGGGCAATTGATCCATGTACACGCAATTGCTGCCAAACGTAGGTTATACGGTGAGATTCAGCCCAGACCCATATCCTGCAGGAGAAACCACGAATTATTGACCACCATGAGATCTTGATAGTTGTTTAGTATTGGCGACAGACCCGTCAGCTAAGAAGACCTAGCTTCAGAAGGACCACCATGATGATAGGACACAAGACTTGAGGAAAAAAGTTATGCCCCTACCGGAAGAGCCTCAATGAAGGAGTTATTCCAGAGAATATCAAAAGACCGACACCGTCAACCCAAAGGATAGAGTACATGAGTTTTGTTGGAATCATAACCACGCTTTTAAGGGTGGTAGCACCCCAGGACCATGGTGGCGATCAATGGAATTTCAAGAAGACCCCCCAAACCTAACCTTCTTTCTAGCCTCTTCGAATCTCGAGGACGAGATTCATTTTAAGGGTAGTAGTTTGTAACATCCCAAAATTCTAAATTTTGGAATGTTATACTAATTAAATAAATTTGATTGTTTATTGATTGATTGACTGAAAGTGAGTGAAATTTGAAATTTTTGGAAGTTGAATGAGAGGGAATAAAAGGACTTTCCCAAAACTTTTATCTTTACTTTTGATCTCCAATGAATTCAAATTCATTTCATCACAAAACCCTAGAGTGAATAAAATATGACCTCTTCCATTTAAAGAAATGAAAAGGGGTTTGAAAATGATTTGAATTCCATTTGAAAATATTCAAAGTCATAAACTTTTGGCAACTTAATGATCCTCATGAGAGAAGATAAAATGACTTCTTCAAATTTGAAGAAAGAGAGTTGGAAGTTTCAAAGAATCATTTGGAAAGTCATTTGAAGTTATTTGAATTTCCAAATTTAAAATTCTCTGAAAGTTATTCAAAATGAGAGAAGTATATGAAACTTCAGAAATTCATAGACATTTGAAATATTTTGAATGAAGAAAAAAGAAAAGATTTGGAAGTGGTTTGAAATTCAAATTCAAAACCATTTTAGGAGTTATTTGGCTTTCATTCAAATTTACTTTTCTCCTAAAAATAAATAAATGGAAATAAGGGTAAAATGATTCCCTTCAATGGAAAATTAGGAGAAAATAAATTTGCAATCATTTTGGTATTTTAAAAATAATTTTTATTGGGTTTTATTGCAATAACATCATAGTTTGACTTTTGTGAATTTGTTTAGATTTTATTTGAACTTGAAAAATAGTTCATGTTATAGGAAATCTTTTTCTGAAAATTTGGTATATTATATGCCTATATAAGTTTTTTTATTTTCTATTTGTTTTCTTTTTTCCTTTTGTAAAAAAGCAAATAGAAACATTTGGCCGAAGCCCAGCCAGGCCAGGTGCCAGCCGCCGGCCCAGCCAGCCCCTCGGCCCACAGCCACGCGCGTGCGAAGCGCCTAAGCACCTGTCGACCGCCCCCTCCTCTCTCTCCCTCTGCCGCTGACTCACGGGTCCCACCTGTCCACCCAGAGCCCCGCACCCACCTTCTTCTTCCCCAAGCCGCAGGGAAGAGCCCGCACGTCCGAGCGCCGCCGAATCCCGATCTTCTCGGGATCGCGAATCCCTTTGCCCCTCTTGCAAGCAAACCCCACCCCCTATAAATACCCCTCCCCCTCGACCCGTTCTGCCCTTTCCCGAACCTCGAGACCCCCTACCATCGCCGCCATTGCTCGCCGGAGCTCATCTTGGCCACCGCCGCCATTGCCACCCACCCGAGCACCACACACCTCCCCGACGCCTCCCGAGCACACCCTCGGCCTCCCCTCGCTTCGCCGCATTCCCAGAGCCGCTCCGCCGTCGCCAAGGACCCCTGGAGCCGTCACCTCCTTCACCACCAAACACCACCGCAACTGTCGAGCTTGCCCCGCATGAGACCGTCATCCCCGAGCTCACCGTCGACTACCAACATGATCGTCGTCGTCGTCTTCCGCATCCCCCGGGAGTCTTCCCCGTTGCCGAGGACCACCGGAGGCCTCGCCTGCGTCATCCCCGAGCCGCCACCACCGCCGACGACCTCACCGGAGTTGCCACCGCCGCGGTATGCCATATCCTCTGTCTGATCTGTAAACAACGGCATAGATTAGATTGGATCGAATGGGTAGTTTTTTTTATTAGATCGGTTCAGTACGGTTTATTCTCCGGTTTAGATCGAACCGGCCTCTATGGTTTTTCTTTTAGCCGCACCATATGCCATTTTTCTTAAGTAGCGACTGTCCTCCGTTTAGCTTCCGCAGTGCACAGCCGCATCAAATCAGAATCTGACACGTGGCCATAGCCGATCTGTAGCGCTTTCATTTTTGTTTTAGCTTCTGTTTTAAAAACAGAATAGTTCTGATATTAGATTGCTTATAACTTTTATGTTTTAGATCCAAATTGAGTGATTCTTTTTGCATTAGATTCAAAATTTGTTGAAGTTTCTATTGGTGCACTTGGATTTCAAATTTGAGTAATTTAAATTTGATGAAATTTTTTCAAATCACTAATTTGGCCGTATCTTGAGTTTTATAAAATATTTTTGATTGATTCTTTTTGCTACTGTTTTGTTATTGTTTTGTCTATCTAGTAGCATATAGTGAATTATTTTTAGTATATTTTAAATTAGGTTTATTGCAAAAACAGTACTATTTTGCTTATATAGTTGTTTTAGTCATAAAAATTTTGTTTTTAATTATTTTTAGTTAATTCTTTTTGTAGCTTTTTACATGTTGTTATATGTTTCTGTTAGACTATAGTAGATAAATTTTTGTGGTTATTAGTGTTTAGCTATAGTTTTGCTTTATTGTTGTTTAGTTATGAAATTAAGATAAATAGAATAGTTCTATTAGTTACAAAATTAATTCCTTTTGCCACTTCAATATATGTTGTTTTTTATTCTGTTATTTAGGAGGAAATTAGTTTTCATAATTATTTTAGTATTGTTACATTGTCTTAGTGTTTTGCTAGTTGTTATAGTTGTTCTAGTGTTAAGTAGATAGTTATAATAGTTTTATACTAGTTCTTTTTGCTAGTAAATTATTTTTTGTTGTTTCATTAGAATTATATTTTCTTTGCTGTAGAAAAGTTAATAGAGTAATTTAGTGCTGTTATGATAAAATTTGTTTGAGTTGGTCTCAACTAGTTTTCCTTGAAGTTTTCTTTTGAAATTTTTCCTTTGGTTTTCATTTGTTTTTCTTTGAACATTATTGTTTTCTTTATTGCTTTTTGATTGTTATTTTGATTGATTGAATTGATTGCTAGAAGTGTTGCTTATGTGAATACTATGTTAATTATATAGATTTTCTCGGAGTGACGAATAGTTTATCAAGTTTCCGAGAGCGTTATTGTCTTCATCAACTTACCAGGCAAGTTCACTTTGACCATGTTATTCATACCTATGTTTTTATTGCATCTAGTGTCACCATTCATAATCCCTCTAGTAGTGATATTGACTTCTTGTAGTTGAGTAGAATGCATGAGGTAGGAACCCATCTCCCTGTTATCAAGCCCAGGACATATATAGTTTTAATGCTACGCTATTGTAGACGGGGTTTGGTATGAGTGCTCGGGAATGGTGTGAAGAAGGCTACGTCAATGATGACAACTTCATGATGGCATCTACAAGGACTGCATCTTCAAGACCTCAAGACTTCAAGACTCGAGACAAGAATTCAATATACCTCTGGGTGGAGAATGGTTAAGAAGGGTACATTGGTGCGCCCAGTACTCAGTGATTCCAGAGAAGCGTCGTGATATCATGCGGAAAGCTCCAGCCAGGCTCAAAAAGATGGAAGAATACTTCATGCCCGGAAGCTTACCTGTGCAACCGCAAGTCACTATGGGCTCTGGCTTGGTTGACCTTAGTGGTGACTCTGGCTGGGACGGTGCCAGCAAATGTAGAACTATGGTAGGATTGGATGGGCACCGGACAGTGGTCAGGGAAACTCTTCGGAAGACCATGTTTCGATCATCCTGTTCTCAAACAATCTGAAGTGCGAGGATGACAAGGGAGGGATTGAATCTTGCGGGTAAAGTGTACAAACCTCTGCAGAGGGTTAAAAACTAATCGATTAGCCGTGTCCACGGTTGCAGACAATTTGAGCCTCTGGACTTGGATCTATCTCGGAACTCTCAACACCGGACTGATAACTTAATTGTGGGCAACTTATGATGATTTGGGCTGTGAGACATTGATTGGCGGAACCATGTCATAGTAGAGAACTCTGTAGTATAGACTCCTGATATTCCTTTGATGTAGGAAAAATTAAACCAGCTTTTACGCAAAAACCTCAGATACAGAGCCACAAAGCCATATTGCATATAGAATAGTTTTATCATCTGTTCTTCTTATGGTGATCTTGCCGGTACATTCAATGTACTGACCTACACGGCTGCAACGTCTCATGTTGCAGATATTGTTTCGACGAGTAAGAGTTACGATACAGGGTTATGGTCTACACTCAACCTACCGATGGCATTGATGGGACTCCACACCCGTTTGATTGTTTCCGCTGAGATTTATGAGGTATATACCAGTTTTATGTTATTTATACGTTGATGTATTGTGTGTGCCAGCATACTGATCAAGGGATGGCACAGATACACAGAGGCTTGATTGTTTGAGGTCGGGTCGCTACAGAGGGCTTCTACATCAACCTTGCTGCCCTTCCGATGATGTGTGAGTAGTTCACCACAGACCTACGGATCCATAGCTAGTAGCTAGATGGATTCTTCTCTCTCTTTGATCTTCAATACAATGTTCTGCTCGATGTTCTTGGAGATCTATTCAACGTAATCTTCTTTTGCGGTTCATTTGTTGAGATCCGATGAATTGTGGATTTATGATCAGATTATCTATGAATATTATCTAAGTCTTCTCTGAATTTTTTTGTGCGTGATTAAGATAGCTTTGTATTTCTCTCCGATCTATTATTTGGTTTGGCTAACTAGATTGATTTTTCTTGCAATGGGAGAGGTGCTTTGTAGTGGGTTCAATCTTGCGGTGTCCTCACCCAGTGATAGAAAGGGTAGCGAGGCATGTATTTGTATTGTTGCCACTAAGGATAAAAAGGTGGGGTTTATTCATATTTATTGGATCTATCCCTCTACATCATGTCATCTTGCTTAAGGCGTTACTCCGTTCTTGTTAACTTAATACACTAGATGCATGCTAGATAGCGGTCGATGTGTGGAGTAATAGTAGTAAATGCAGGCAGGAGTCGGTCTACTTGTCACGGACGTGATGCCTATATTCATGATCATTGCCTTGGATATCGTCATAACTATGCGCTTTTCTATCAATTGCTCAACAGTAATTTGTTTACCCATCGTATGTGTTCTTTCAAGAGAGAAGCCTCTAGTGAAAACTACGGCCCCCGGGTCTATTTTTATCATATTATTTTTAGATCTATAAAACCAAAAACACAAAAATACCTTGCTGCAATTTATTTATCTTTACTTTATTTTGCACTTTTACTTATCTTTTATACCTATCTCTATTAGATCTCATCCTTGTAAGTAACCGTGGAGGGATTGACAACCCCTTTTTCGCGTTGGGTGCAAGTATTTGTTTGTTTGTGCAGGGGCAACTATTGGGGACTTGTGTGTTCCTCCTACTGGATTGATACCTTGGTTCTTAACTAAGGGAAATACTTATCTCTACTTTGCTGCATCACCCTTTCCTCTTCAAGGGAAAAACCAACGCAAGCTCAAGAAGTAGCAGGTACAAGTCATGGTAAAGTTAGAATGCAGTAGGTATAATGCAATAACAAAATATGAATGGGTTTGCAACAGTACTTAAAGTTGTGATTTTCTATGTTATACTAACGGATCTCATGAGGTTTTGTTAAGTTTTGTGTGATTAAAGTTTTCAAGTTTTGGGTGAGATCACGATGGATGAAGGAATGAGGAGTGGCAAGAGCCTAAGCTTGGGGATGCCCGAGGCATCCCAAGGTAATATTCAAGGACTCCCAAGCAAATAAGCTTGGGGATGCCCCGAAAGGCATCCCCTCTTTCTTCTAACGACCATCGGTAATTTTACTTGAAGCTATATTTTAATTCATCATGTATCAAGAGTTTTGCTTGGAGCATCTTGTATTATATGAGTCTTCGCTTTTTTTGCTTTTTAGTTTGTCACAATCATCCTTGCTAGACACACTTGTTTGAGAGAGCCACATGCATATCATGATTTGCTAGAATACTCTATGTGCTTCACTTAAATCTTTTGAGCTAGGCAGTTGCTCTAGTACTTCACTTATATCTTTTTTAGCACGACAGTGGTTAATTTTTAAAGAAATAAACTCTCGTGATTCACTTATATTATTTTGAGAGTTGATAAATTTTGAAGAAACATGCTCTCTTGCTTCACTTATATTATTTTGAGAGTTGATAAATTTTGAAGAAATATGCTCTCTTGCTTCACTTATATTATTTTGAGAGTTGAAAATTTTGAAGAAATATTTATGCTCTCGTGCTTCACTTAGATCTTTTTGAGTGTTAAGAATAGTAATGGTAATTTGCACGAGATGTGAATTTGGTCCCAAAGTGATAGATATTCAAGGGGGATATAATAAAACTTTCATGAAGATCATTGGATATTATAAATGTCAGGACCCCGATTCTAAGTCACACCGATCTAGCCTGTAACACCTCATATCACTTTGCGGCCTCACGCACGGTATTCCCACGGGTGTCGTCTTACCATGGCCCGGGACCGTTTGCGCCTTTTGGCTCACGTATATGATAGTGTTGCTAGCATCCATATGACAGAGAACTCGGGCCGACATGGCTAGTCGTGAACCCAAAGCGGCGCTAACTTATGGGGACAGGCATACATGAATCAACAACGAGCATGTTGGTCAGCAGCGTGTGAATCCGGGCTGTAGCACTGGGCTAGTAGGACTCCGGGAAACTGGGCTGTAGCAGGCTAGGCAGGACTCCGGATATCACCGCGTGACATTTCCCCGAAGGGACAGACACAGGAACGAAGTGAAACACATGCCGGCCAGTCTAAGTGTTCCGGAGCAGCAGTGCTGGGCTAGCAGGACTCCGGTAAACCGGGCTGTAGCGGACTACCAAGGCTCAGTGGAGACACCAGACTACATTTCCCCATAAGAGAGGCTGCCAAGGATAAACAACTAGATAGTCGGATCCCACACATACCAAGCATTTCAATCATACACACAATATGCTCGATATGTGTAAATACAACATGGCATCACAACAAAACTCTACAACTCAAAGTACTTTATTTAAAGGCTCCGGGGAGCCATACATAACATGTTCATACAGATAGGGGTCACACGACCCGACACTCAAATCCTACAAACATACAAGCACATGCGGAAGCAACTAGTCTGAGTACAGACACTAGAAAGAAAGAAGGCTTGACGAAGCCTGTCTATCTACATAGGCCCTTCACAAGCTCAGGTCACCACCTGGGTGGCAAGTCACTCGTCAACGTCGAGATCTACATAGAACCCATCGGAGGGGGCGGTGTTCTCGTCTGCAACAATTATTAAAGCAACATGAGTACAAAGGTACTCAGCAAGTCTTACAACAGATCCTAATATATATGCACATTCTCAAGAAGGGTGGTGGAGTTATTGCAGCAAGCCAGCTTTGACTCTTGGCTACACTATCCTACGAGACACCACTTGAGAAATTAGTTTTCGCACACGAGTCCACTAATCACCATCACAATACTCCACCGTGGATCCTCCCTCGTAATCCTACGAGAGGGCCATCCGCGGTACTCACACTTATCTTGAGTTTTTTAGTAGTAACCATTAACTTGTCTATGAACTGCATAAGTGACCAAGTAGTCCTTTACCGTGGACGCGGCTATTCGAATAGTTTTATACCCTGCAGGGGTGTACTTCTTCACACATGTTTCCACCACTTAGCGTCTGCACACGACATGTGCTCGGCAGACTTCAAGCGAAAGCCGACGTGGGTGTAGACCACGACCTAACTAAACACACGAGTCTCTAGTCCAGGTTTATCGCCTATTCGGGTTCCATCCGCAAGGAAATCCGGCCGGGGTGTCCTCAACGGCCCCAAACGATGTGTGCAGGGTTCCCGAGATACCAAACGGGTGACCCGGTACACCGTGCCACGTGCCTACCGCATCACAGCCCACCCCTAAGGTCAGCGCTGCACACGGCCTCCAGCAACTACAAACACCAAAAACTACTTGCAACTCCTGGACAGAGGACGGGGTGATTAATAAGTCGAGAGAGTCAATTAAGGATCCCAATGTGTGGTAGTAGCTGAATCTTAAATCACACATACAGATCTCAGTTCTTAAGGACGGCCTCAATGAAACAACCCACCATGTACTCCTACATGGCCTCTCATCGATACCTTTACCAAAACATGTTCAACACTTCACCCTCATTACCGACACAACCATTCACTCTAGTTCATCACCCTGGTGAGCCAGACCTGACACAACTCTAAGCATAGCAGGCATAGCATGGTAGGAAACACAGACATGGCTCAATCAACTCCTACACATACTAGTGTGTTTCATCTAGTTACTGTGGCAATGACAGGTCATGCAGAGGATATGGGTTCAACTACCACAACACACAGCAGTTTGAAACGCGTTGTCTTAATGCAGTAAACGAGAGCAGAAGCGAGAAGATGGGTTTGTATCGAAATGACCAATGGGCTTGCTTGCCTGACAGAGTGGTAGTGGAATACTGCCCTTCAGTTGGATACTCGCGAATATCCTCGGAGGCAGAACCTACCACGAAGAACACATCGAAACACAATCATCACATGGCAATATGCAACAATATGATGCATGCTATGACATGGCAAAATGAGTGTGTTTTGGCTAATGCATCTTAGAACAGGTTGGTTTGAGTTCATTTGAATCAAGGATTCAAATGCAAACCCAAAATAAGAGGTCATATTAGTGCATTAACTTGTTTCATCTAATCAGCAAGGTTAAAGTGTTCTGACATGCATGAAACCAGTACAGATGGGAAGATTGGATTTTTCTGATCCAAATTCATATATAATTTATTTGATTTGGAGCTACGGTTGAATTACTATGAATTTTTGAAGTTTTTGGTGTTTTCTGGAATTTCCTGATTAAAATAAATCCAGAAAATACTTATTGCGTCAGCATTGCGTCAGGGTGACGTCAGCAGTCAACGGGGCCGGTCCAGGTCAAACCTGGCCAGTGGGTCCCGCGTGTCAGTGTCATTAGTCTAACTAATTTTTAGTTAGTCCTAATCCTAAGTTAATTAGCAGGCGGGTCCCACCTGTCATAGACCCAGGGGGGTTAAACTGGGTCAGCGGGGTCAAACCCGCCGGTGTTTAGCCGCCGGCGAGGCCAGACGCGGCGGGGCAGTGCGGGATTCGTGCTCCGGCGACCAAAACGATGGCGGAGCACATCTACGTGATGCGGGGAGTGAGCCGCGTCGAGTGGTGGCAGTGGGTGGAGCTGGGGTGGCCGGAAACGACGCCGGCGACGAGCTGTGCGGCTGCCGGAGTTCGGGCGAGCTCGGGCTCGTCGCTAGGGGGCACGGCGAGGTGCGTGGAGTGGTGCTGCGGGCTCCTGGGGATGCGGTGAAGACGATGGCGTGCTCGGAATCGAGCCAACGTGGCTGTGGCCACGACGGCAACGTGCTGAGGCGGCGGCGGGTGCGGCCGAGCTCGGTGCAGTCGATGCAGGGCTCGAGAGCGAGAACGGAAAAGATGGGGAGGTAGCTGAGCTCACGGCGGTCACGACGGAGCAGACGGCGAGGTCGGGGACGAGCTGCTGCAGTGGTGACGGCGAAAGGGATCTCTGGCGACGGTGAGGTCGGGCGGGGCTGTTGCGGTGCTTCCGAAGCGAACGAGCGCTCGGGGCTCGGTCTGCTCGATGGAGAGGACGACGACGGAGCTCGTGGACACGGCAGCGCGGCTCGGGGACGACGGTGGACGCGGGTTTCACGGTGGCGTGGCTGCGGCTGCGTCGGCCATGGTGGGGAGAGAGTGAGAGAGAGGCGCAGGGGGGAGAATATGGTGTCGAGGGGGTCGAGGCGACGACGTGGAGGACGTCCAGGCGTCCAGCGGCTCGAGCGGCAAGCAGCTGGCGCCGTGGCGGGCTCGCGCACGCCGGCGTCACCTCCCTGCCTGCCTGGCGGGGACGAAGCAGCTGGCTGGCATGGGCCAGCACAGTGCTGGGCCGCCAGGTGGGCCGGCTGGTGACTTTGCCAGGTAAGTTTATTTTCCTCTTTTTTTATTATTGTTTTCTTATTTCTGCATGTTTGTGGCTTTTCTAAAAATACCTAGACACTTTCAAAAATCACCAAACTGCTCATGCCCACTGTATAGAGTATAACCAACATGGAACATTTCAGTTTGGGATTATTTGGACATTTAAAATATTTACTAGCATTTAAATGCCCAAATGCAGGTTACATATGATTTAATTCAATGACCTTATGATGACCTAGAAAAATGTGAACCAATTTTGGCAGAGGTTCTAACCCAAGACAAAAATGATTGACATTTTAGAAGGGCATTTCAGGTTCATTGAAAAAGATTTTAGTAAACCCTAGTTGTTTCCAGGGGGTTGCTGGGGGTTCTATCATCCCCATTTCAAGTTTCTGGAAAAGCTTAAACATGATGCAACACTCTAATGCCTGAACTAGCTAGGGTGTGACAATAAACTTGATTCCTTGCAATAGTTTTGCGATATGGAGATAATGATATGTGAGTCATGTTGGTGAGTAATTATGCTTTAGTAAGAATATTGGTGTTAAGGTTTGTGATTCCCTATGCATGCACGTAAAGTCAATAGTTATGCAATGAAATTATATCCTACTTGTGGTGCATTATTCAGTGTTAATTATGTTCAATGCGCGTTTATGACCGTTTTTTGTTTTTTGGTTGGTTGCTTCTCAATCTATTTGCTAGCCTTCACTTGTACTAAGCGGGAATGATGCTTGTGCATCCAATTACTTAAACCCAAAGTTGTGCCAAATGAGTCCACCATACCTACCTATATGCGGTATTTCCATGTCGTTCCAAGTAAATTTGTATGTGTCAACTCTAATTTTCAAAATGAATTTCCGTTTTGTGCGCCCGTACCACTCATGAAGCGGCAGGGGGTGACCAATATTTTCCATGCTAGGTATTTTATTCTCACGATGAGTGTTTGTTCACTTGTCATTGCACAAGAGTGTGGCAGGTAATAGGGATGTCCAGTCCCGAAATGAAAAAAAAATACTATGATAATAAATTCCTTGGAATGTTTTGGTATGGAAGGCACCCGTGGATACGGCTAGCCATGGATTGTGAAAGAATGGTTGAAAGGAAATAAACTTTATTTTCTGTTTGGGAACCGCCTATAATTTGTTTAGCATGGAAGATATTGGGAATTCTCGGTCATTTTCGTTGACAGGAAAAGCATGCCTCTCAAAACAATTTTATCTCTCAATTTAAGCTATGAGCTCTGGCACCTCTACAAATCTCTGCATCCCTCTGCGAAGGGCCTATGTATTTACTTTTATGAAATTTTTATTTTTATGTTGAGGCTCCATCTTCTCTTATAAAGTACCAACTAGGGAACACTATTGTCATACTTGTGCATTGGATGTAGTTAATATTTGAGTGTGTTTCATGAATGGATCAATGATTGAGCATAATGGGCTAGGAATAACTTTCTTTAGCGTTGATATTTCGAAAGATATGGTTGCTTGTTGTAATGCTTGAGTATTGATGTTTTCATGTCAAATTATAGACTATTGCTTTGAATCATTCAAGTCCAAATGTCCATGATACAAAGAAAAGAATATATGATGGATATGTTGTGACGCCCCCGACTCAATCATGCACTAATCATACACGCAAACATGCACGATCAAGCACAGGGACTCACGGGAAGATATCACAACACAACTCTAACACAAATAAACGGAGATCCACAATATTACAGACCAGGGATCCGAAGATCCGAATACATAAGTCAGTCATACAAATATTATCTGAGTACAGACATAGTTAGACAAGTTTTGCCTTAAGAAGGCTAGCACAAACAACGACTCTAGATCGAAAGGTGTAGGCCTCCTGCCTGGGAGCCTCCGATCCTACTCCTGGTCGGCTGGCTCGATCCAGTAGTAAGTACCGTCTGGACCCTCCTGGTAGTAAGCTCCTGAGGTGGCATCTGGCTCCGGGGCTCCATCGTCTGGTGTATCATCAAGTAGGAGAATATGGGGAAAAAGAAGTAACAAAGCAACCGTGAGTACTCATCCGAAGTACTCAGCAAGCAAGGATCTACACTACATATGCAACATTATCAAAGGAGACAGGTTGTATATGTGGACTGGGCTGCAGATATGCCAGAATAGAGAGATGGCCTAGTCCTATCGAAGACTAGCATCTTCAAGCATCTTCGCGAAGCCACCATCTTGCAGCAATCGAAGAGAGTAGAATAGCATTTTATTAAGCAAACATGTTGAAGCAAGCCTAGAGATCCTTCCTCGACTCCCAGCGAGAAAGCGATCCCGAAGCTTCAATTAAGTAACAAGTATCCAGTTCAAGTAGTAGATCGGGATATACAAACTGAGCGTCATTTACCGTAGGACCGGCTATCGATAGATTATTCATCCCTGCAGGGGTGCACTACCGTTACCCAACACGCTCGATCAACTCTGGCCGGACACACTTGCTGGGTAATGCCCGGCCTCGGTAGATCAACACGAAACAACGCCCTACCTAGGCTCAGCAGAGAGGTCAGCACGCCGGACTAACCTATGCACCCAGAGGTCTTGGGCCATCGCCCTGGGCACCCTGCGTGTTGCGAGACTGGCCGGGGTGCAGGCGCGACATTGAACTTGTCAGCGAAGTATCCAGCCCAATCCCAACAATCAGCCCGCACGGTGAACCGTGACGTCTGAAGAGCTTTCGGGAGAAACGTACGACGTAGAGGTCCCCATAAACCATAATCCCACGTGGTGGTAGTGCGTATAGGGCACGTCGACCCACTCAGATCAAATACCCAAATCCAATAGGCTGATTTAGTAACACGCGGAGACGATCAGAGTTTCTGAAGCTCCGCCACAATATCACACTCGAGTGCCCTTCTGGCACACCCGACAACATAGATCCCCTGCGGGTACACATCAGGGTCGACCCGCCTGTAACAAGGGTCAAGTAACCGTGTGGTCATAACAACAAGGGGGAAACCCTAGTAATCACCCTTGGCGGATTCCACTCGATGAAATCATCAGGGTGAACGTGTGAGGCATCACCCTCGAGGTTCATACTGAGGGGTTGCACGACAGAGTCGTATCGGAAGTGGAGAAGGAGGAATCACCCTCGATGACCACGACCGAACAGCTACACTGCAGAGTATTCATCGGGAGTGCGTTACGAGGTATCACCCTCGACACTCGATAGTAACTATGCAGAGTCATACAACTAAGGGGGTGAAGTGATGTGTCGGTCTCTGGTCGTCGATCATGTTGATCGAGTCGTCGATGATGAAGCAGGGGCAACAAGGACAAAGTGGGGGTCACTGACGGTCCACTACCAACCTATACTAAGCAGTTTAACATAGGCAGGTAAGGTAACAATAACAGGTTACAAAAGTAGGCTATGCATCAGAATAGGAGCAACCATTAACAGTAGCAAAATCTAATGCAAGCAGTAGAAATGGAATGGGCATATCTGGATGCTCAAGGGGGGGGCTTGCCTGGTTGCTCTGGCAAGAGAGAGGGATCGTCAACGGGCTGCTCGTCTGTAGCGTAGTCGTACCCGGCTGCAACGTCGTCGGTCTCGGCGTCTATCGAGAGAGAAGGAGGGGGAGAGAAACAATAAATTCACGGCAAAAATGCAAACAATATGCATGACATGACTAAATGATATGCCGGGGTGTTCTACTGCCTAACTAAATGAGTTAGTTAATTTAGGAATTTATCCGGATTTATTTAATTAAAGTTGGGCACTATTCATTTATCGAAATCGGTCTAAAAGTTCCATGTTCATTTAGCTAGGGGCATCTGACAGGAATACGGAGGGCGTATTTAGATTCGTATTGAAATTTTGAGCAACTTTCATATATAAATTATTTTCATCGGAGTTACGGTTTAATTTATATGATTTTCTAAAGTTTTAATTGATTTTTTGGAATTTAATTATTTATTTAATCCAACATTATCCAAAACAGTGCCCGATGATGTCAGCATGATGCAGAGGTGATGTCAGCAGGTCAACAGGGGCTGACCAGGGTCAAACCTGACATGTGGGGCCCACATGTCATACACAGTGGCCTTAACAGAGGGGTTAAAATTAACTAATTGGGTTAATTAGAGGGTGGGCCCCAGTAGTCAGTGACTAATTAGTGAGTTAGTTAACTAATTAACTAATAATCTAATTATTATTTTTATATTAATTCGTTTAATGGGGGTGGGGCCCATATGTCATAGACACAGGGGCGCCCAGTCAGCAGTTGACCTGGTCAACAGGTCAACTTGGGCCCAGGGGTCAGTGGCACGGGGCGGGACCCACGGCGCCAGGTCAGCACACCGGCCGGAGCAGCGCCGGCGACCTCGCCCGCGATGGCGAAACTCCAGCGAGGCTCGGAATCGGCGCACAGGGCACCATTCGAGGCGTTTTCGGTCGCGTTCGATCGGGGAGACGACGCCGCGTCGATCTACGACACTGGCGCGAGGCGGGGTAGCCAGAGACGAGCACTACGGCGGTAATGGCCGACGGCGGTGTTCGGATGTGGTGGCGAACGGCGACACGGCGCACAAATGGACGAGGCGAAGCGCTGGGGAGGCCCTACGCGGTGCGGTGAGTGCGTTGGTCACGCGCGGGTGACCAAATGGTCACCGGAGAAGCGCCAGCGACCAAACAAGGCGGCGGTGGGTTCGGGCTTTGTCGGGGCAGTGGCTATGGCTACGGAGAGCTCACGGGGAGAGGGGGAGGGGGTCGAGGTGCTCACAGCGGTGCAGAGAAGGCCCGGGGAAGAACGTAGGAGCTCGGGGCGGCGTGAATCGAAGCGGCGATCACCGGAGCCCGTGCGATGGGGGCGAGCTCGTAGCGCCCGCAGTAGGTGCTCCCGGCTTCGGTTGAGCGGTGGGGAGGAGGTAGTCGACGTTGGGGAAGCGTGTGGGCACGTCGGCGGGGCGAAAAGGTGGCGGTGGCCGCGAGCTTCAACGGAGGCCGATCATGGCGGCGCCGGGCGAGGTGGGGAACGAGGGAGAACGGGGGGAATGGTGGCTAGGGTTCGTCCGTGGGGTCGAGGGGCGGCCCTTGTAGGTGTCCGCGGCGTGCGGCGTGCGCTGTCGAGCGTAGGCGAGGGGGGTCCGGGTGCACTCGCGCGTGCGTGTTCGAGAGAGAGTGCGCGGGTGAGCAGTGAGGTAGGGGACGGCGCCAGGTGGGCTGGGTCGTGCTGTAGCAGTAGGCCTAAGTGCACAGTAGAGCTTTAGGCCTTTTTCTATTTTCCTTTTTTGTTTTGTTTTCTTTTCTGTTTTCTCTTTAACTCTGTTTTGTTAATTGTTTAGGCACTAAATGAATTTTGTAAAAAAATGTGACCTAGTCCATAAATCACAGTGCATTATATCCTAACACCAAAAACTAGTTTGGGCAAAACATAATTTCATATTTAATTTAGATTAAATAAAAGGCTATTAAATATTGTTTTCAGCCACTGTTAGAGGATGTTTGAGTTACCTAATTTGTTTATTAAATGTTGGTTACAATTTTAGAAATGCCTCTGGAATATTTGCTATTTATTGAACATTTTAGTTTTTGTGTTTGAACAACTTTTATTTTCCACTTCAATTTAATTTGAATTTTGAGTTAGGAGTTGAAATGCAATATGATGCAAATGATGACTTGGCACTGTTAATCATGCTGACTTGTCATTATCAAAAGTGATTACTGTGGCTAAGTACATGGGGTGTTTCAATTCTCCTCATCTATCAAGAATTCTCGTCCCGAGAATTAAGAGGAAGACTGAAAGAAAGAGGGGTATTCTTCGCGAAGACGATCCTCACGCTCCCAAGTGGCTTCATCTTCAGAATGATTCGACCACTGAACCTTGAGGAATTTGATTGACTTCTGACGAGTTCGACGCTCAGCTTGATCAAGAATACGGATGGGATATTCTGGATAAGACAGATCTTCCCATAATTCAAGCATTTCATGATCCACAACTCGAATAGGATCTTTGAAGCAGCGACGGAGTTGGGATACATGAAAGACATCATGCACTTGAGAAAGATTTGGCGGCAATTGCAATTGATATGCCACTTCTCCTCGACGGGCAAGAATACGGAACGGGCCAATGTAGCGAGGAGCTAACTTGCCTTTGATTCCGAACCGATGAGTGCCTTTCAACGGAGTGACGCGGAGGTAAGCTTGCTCGCCAGGTTGATAGACCATTTCCTGGTGCTTTCGGTCATAGTTGCTCTTCTGACGAGACTGAGCAGTCTTCAAATGTTCACGGACAATGCGGACTTGTTCTTCAGCTTGTTGGATAATGTCCGGTCCGACGAGTGAGCGTTCCCCAGTTTCTGACCAATTCAGAGGGGTTCGACACTTATGTCCGTAAAGAACTTCAAACGGTGCCATCTTCAGACTAGCTTGATAGCTATTATTGTAAGAGAATTCGGCATACGGGAGAGATTCCTCCCATTTCTTACCGAAGGAGATGACGCAAGCTCGAAGCATATCTTCGAGCACTTGATTAACTCGTTTGACTTGACCCTGTGACTGAGGGTGAAAAGCGGTACTGAAGGACAGGTGAGTTCCCATAGCTTCTTGGAAACTATTCCAGAATCTGGAGGTGAAGAGGCTGCCACGATCAGAACTGATCTCCAACGGAACACCGTGGAGTGACACAATTCGGGAAACATACAAGTCTGCTAACTGACTAGCAGTGATCATCTCCTTGACTGGCAGAAAGTGAGCAACCTTGGAGAATCGGTCAATGACGACAAAGATAGCATCATGACCCTTCTGAGATCTGGGAAAACCAGTAATGAAATCCATTTGGACCTTGTCCCATTTCCATTCAGGAATAGCAAGGGGTTGCAGAGTTCCAGCAGGCCTTTGATGTTCTGCTTTAATGCGGCGGCAAACGTCACACTCAGAAACATAACGAGCAATGTCTCGCTTCATATTAGGCCACCAGTATCTCTGACAAATGTCACGGTACATCTTTGTGCTACCAGGATGAATTGACAGAGGAGTGTCATGAGCTTCTTTCATAACGTGTTCCCTCTCATCCTTGAACTTGGGTACGAAGAGACGGTGTTGGAAGAACAGGATCCCATCCTTATCAAGATGGAATTCCGACGGCTTTCCTTTCTCGAGGTACCGCTTAATCCTTTCAACTTCAGAGTCATATTTTTGTGTAATCTTAATGTTGTGTTCTAAATCTGGTTCGACAACTAGGGTATTGAGATAACCCTATGGAACAATATGGAGGTTCAATTTGTGAAGCTCTTCATAAAGGAGAGGTTGTGCTTCTTGAACCATAAGATTGTTGCAATAAGCCTTGCGACTCAAAGCATCAGCCATTACATTAGCCTTGCCAGGGGTGTATGAGATATTCATATCATAATCAGCAATTGTTTTGAGCCATCTTTGTTGGTGAAGGTTCAGATCCGGTTGAGTATATAGATACTTCAAACTCTGATGATCTGTGTATATCTCGCAACGGTTACCGAGAAGGTAATGTCGCCATAGCTTCAGGGCATAAATAACCGCAGAAAGTTCAAGATCATGCACGGGATAATTTCCTTCATGAGGACGCAATTGTCGAGAAGCATAAGCAATCACTTTGCGCTCTTGCATTAGGACACAGCCTAATCCTTGACGAGATGCATCACAGTATATCATGAAATCCTTTTGGGAATCCGAGGGTGCTAGCACTGGGGCAGATGTTAATTTATCTTTCAGTGTCTGAAAGCTTTCTTGACATTTTTCTGTCCACTCAAATTTAACACCTTTGTGAAGCAGATTTGTCAATGGTTTTGCAATCTTGGAAAAGTTCTCAACGAATCGACGGCAATAACTAGCGAGTCCGAGAAAACTTCTGACTTGCTTGACATTCTTAGGGGGAGTCCAATCAAGAATAGCCTGAACTCGTTCGGGGTTAACAGCAATGCCATTCTTGGAAATCACATGACCAAGATAGGTCACTTCAGATAACCAGAACTCACACTTGGAGAATTTAGCATACAACTGATGTTCTCGTAGCTTCTCCAATACAAGCCGAAGATGTTCAGCATGTTCTTCTTCATTCTTGGAATATATAAGGATATCATCCTGTCGGTGTACTAGAATAGGGGTACCCTAGTACCCCGTACTTGTGCACGGGCAGTAGTAGCATCCCGCGGCCAGGCTTGCGGGAGGACAGCCAGAGAGAAGCTCAAGATTATTAAGCCATTCAAGGACAAAGTATACAAAGCAAGAGTTAAGGCCCCGGCAAGAGGAGCTTGCCGGGAGGGACAGCTGAGGCCCAGCCTGGGCATTGCTGAAGCAGAGTACTTGCCGCGGCAAGGTACTTGGCTGCGGCAAGGTATTGGCTACGGCAAGATAGCGGCTGCGGCAAGGTACTTGCCCCGGCAAGTTACCTTGCACGGCAAACTATGGGTTGCGCCAAGCTGTCAGGTGCGGCAAGGTCTTGCCGCGGCAAGCGTTACTGTACCACTGTGCTACTGTGCTGCTCCGGTGCCTCTGCCAGCGTGGCGCTCTGGGTCCTTCCAAGCGTGTGTGGCAGGGCACTGTGTAGACGGCGGTACACTGTAGCTAGCGGTGCAGGAGCAGGTGGGATAGGCTTTTCCCACGTCCAAGACGTCCGGGTACATGTATCTGGACAGCAAAGGCATGGGCATTTAATGCCCTTGTCCCCTGCCGTCAGTGGTAGAGTGGTAGGTAGGACATGTCATCCTGGTAATAATGGCCTTACTGTAGCAACTTTCCACCTCTACCTTTACTGTTTGCCACCTGTTGGTGACCCCTTTGTGCGTATAAAAGGAGGCCCATAGGCAACATGGAAGGAGGAGGAACTGAAAAAGGGAGAACTCCAGTATTGTACGCAGCTACTCGGTACTGTAGCGCTCCTGGAGCTAGAACAATCATACAGATAATAAACCAAAAAAAGCAGGAGTAGGGTTTTACGCATCCGTGCGGCCCGAACCTAGGTAAATCTCTCTCGTGCACTGTCGTGTTCTTCGCTAGATTTGCTCTTCGTGCGACCGTCTCTCCCTGCCGAACGTAAAGGGGTCCTTCCCTGGGTCCCATAGGTGATCGCGGATTCGTCCCCGACATCTTTGGCGCGCCAGGTAGGGGGAGCTGGGAGGTTGTGTGAACCTAATCTAGCGGTTTGTGCGCTAGTTTTTGGGCCATTCTCCGTCTTATGGCTCCAAAAAAGAAGACTTCAGCCATCGGTGCGTCCACGTCCAACCCGCCTGCTCCCGTGCAGGAGGGTGCCGACGTGATTGCGGCTGCTGGGGGTACTGGAGAGCGAGAGCTCCTATTACCTCCACCTGTCCAAAACCGGGCCAGCAACGCCAACCTTGGCGCTGCTGGGTCTGGGAACGCAGCGCTGCTCGCTGCTGCTGGCCCTGCAAGCTCCAGAAACGGTGCTGCGCGTTCTGGAACGCCTGCGCCGGTTCAGACGCCGCGGCCTTCGCAAGAAGCCCGTGACAGGCAGCGTCCTGACGCCCCAGGTGCCAGGCGCTCCCTGGATAATGAACTTGCGCATCAATCTCAAGATGCGCGGGGTCACCATACGCAACAACACGTTGGCGGGGTCGAGGCGCGGTCGCCTGGGCGTGGAGATGCTCCTTCTAACACCGTTAGGAGTAAGAGCATCCCACAGTCCTCACGCCACTCGATACCTCCCTCACCAACAGAAGCGTTGGCGCGTGCGCAGCTGCTCCTGAACTTCCCTCCACCAGCAGATAAGCTTGACGAGTGGAGGGCAACCATTCAGAGCCTTCTCAGCTTCGCTGATGCCGACCCAGTGCGCGCGGCCGACAAGAGAACTGGTGACGATGCTGTCACCAACAAGAACGGCGAGGGGGCAACAACCGTACACTCCCCACCTAGACGGCCTCGGTCGCCGACACGTCGAAACGACGCCCGTGGCGATGATTCCACGGCGTCGTCTGACCCGCGAGCTCGTCGTGACCAGCGCCTCGTTCTTCAGGAACGCAGAGGAGAAGACGCTCGTACCACTATCGAGCGAAGGAGAGAAGCGCATCGTCAGTCCGACAGACGCGCAGGGCCCGCTGTTGACATGCATGCGCCAGGGGATCCTGGCGACTTGCCGTACGCGGTAAGTTGTCCAGCGTTCACCCGTGAGCTGCGGCAGGTCCAGTGGCCCAATCGCAAGGCTTTCAAGCCTAACGTGCCGGAGAAGTATGATGGCAAGACACACCCGTCGGAGTTCCTCAGCATTTACACCATTGCGGTGCAAGCTGCCGGGGGACGAGACGACAAGATTCTTGCTAACTACTTCCCGCTCGTGTTAAAGCGCAACGTCGTCTCATGGCTCATGCACTTGCCGGAGAACTCCATTTCTTCATGGGCGGACCTGTGCCATCAGTTTGTTGGTGCCTTTACTGGCGGTCATCAACCTCATGGCCAGGAGAGTGATCTTCATCTCATCCCCCAGAAGGAAGGAGAGCCCCTGCGCAAATACATTCAAAGGTTTAGCCGCGTACAGTACAACATCCCAGATGTTCACCCCGCTGCGGTTATTAGCGCGTTCCATCAGAACGTGCGTAACCGCAAGATGCGGGAGGAAATGGCGATGACCAAGGTCAGAGACATTGGCCAGCTATATGCTCTCGCCGACAAGTGTGCGCGCGCGGAAGAGGGAAGGAAACTTCCCGGTGAAGGTGTTGGCGCAGGGGGGAGCTCTGACAGCGAAGGTACCGCCCCGGTAAAGAAGGGCCGGCGGCGGAACAACAGAAAGAAAAAGGGCAAAGCTGTGCTTGCCGTCGAGCAGTCTAGCGGCAACGGCAGCGCCGACAAGGCCAAAGTCGAGGGCTCCGGCAAGGAGATTGCCGCGTGCGCCAACTGTCAGGCCTTGGCGGCTGCCGACAAGCAGGACGGCTCCGACAAGCAATATTGCAAGATCCACCGCACCAAGGGGCACGATCTCCAGAACTGTCAACGAGTCGAGCAGCTTGTCGAACAGCAAAAAGCTGAGTATGAGAGGCGCGACAAGGAGAAGGCCCCAGAAGGTGCTGGCGGGTCCGGCAAGAAGCGCACTGCCCGAGGAGGGCGTCGCGGCAAGGCCAAGCAGCAGCAGAGAGACAGGCCTCCTCGTGGCCGCGACAAAGATGATGATCTAGATGATGAAGAATCCAGTGAGCACGAATTTCAGAAAGCCGCAGAAGTCTTGTGTGTTGACGGTGGTGCTTCGTTGCATTCTTCTCACCGCCAACTTAAACAGTGGGCGCGAGAGATCAATGCGGCGGAACCATCTGTTGACTCCAGAAAGCTTCTGAAGTGGTCCGACACGCCTATCGTCTTTGACATTGAGGACCACCCTGACCGCACAATGGCGGTCGGGCGCTTGCCGATGTTGGTTTCACCAACGATCCGCAACCTCAAGGTCACGAAGATGTTAGTTGACGGTGGGGCCGGCTTGAATCTGATTTCGCCCGCTGTGCTCCGGAAACTTCAAATCTCTGACGGCGAGCTTGAGGAAACTGGTACTTTCCAAGGAGTCAATCCAGGAAGGAGCAAGCCGAAAGGGAAGATCACGCTGCCAGTGACATTTGGCGGCGAGCTGAACTACCGGACCGAGAAGGTCACCTTTGATGTTGCCGATATTCCATTGCCTTATAATGGGATACTTGGCCGTCCAGCGCTCGCCAAGTTCATGGCAGCCTCTCATTATGCCTACAACGTGTTGAAGATGCCAGGTCCAGTAGGTGTTATCACAGTTCCTTGCGACAAGAAGGATGCGCTTATTTGCGCCGACAAGATCTACCGGGAAGCAGCTGCCGCAACTGCCGCCAAGGCACTTGCCGCTGAGGCTCTCGGGCGGGAGAACAAGAGGAAGTCCGGCAAGAGCTCCTGTGCCCACTCCGGCAAGCGCACCTCTTCGGAGTGCTGCGCTGCCGTCGAGGACGCACCAGAGAGCTCCACCGGCAAGTGTAAGAAGAGCAAAGCCGCTCCGCCGGCGACAAAGAAGGTGCCCGCCAAGGAGGATGGCACTGGTGGTTCCTTCACCATCAGTGCCACACTTGACAACAAATAGGAAAACGCGCTCGTTGCTTTCCTGCGGGCGAATGTCGACGTATTTGCATGGCAACCGTCCGACATCCCCGGTGTTCCCAGGAAAGTAATTGAGCACCACCTTGCCGTTTGTCCCCACACGAGGCCCGTCAAACAGAAAGCCAGAAAGCAAGCTGTGGAGCGGCAAGAGTTTATTGCGGAAGAAATCAAGAAGTTGGAAGCAGCAGGCCTCGTTAGAGGAGTGCTCCATCCTACGTGGTTGGCCAATCCGGTTGTCGTGCGCAAAGCGAATGGAAAATGGAGGCTTTGTATTGATTTCACTGATGTCAATAAAGCTTGTCCCAAAGACCCATTTCCTTTGCCCCGCATAGACCAGATTGTTGACTCCACGGCAGGATGTGATTTGCTTTCATTTCTTGACGCATATTCAGGGTATCATCAAATCTTCATGGCTGAGGAAGATGAGGAAAAGACCGCATTTATCACACCCTGTGGCACATACTGTTTCGTACGTATGCCATTTGGTTTGAAAAATGCTGGTTCGACATTTGCAAGAGCCGTCCAGATTGCTTTTTAGCCTCAGCTGCACAGAAATGTGGAAGCCTATATGGATGATATAGTGGTCAAAAGCAAAGACAGGGCTACTTTGGTTCAAGATCTAGAAGAAACTTTTGTAAATCTGCGCAAGATCAACCTGAAGCTCAACCCCGAGAAGTGCGTGTTTGGAGTTCCCTCCGGCAAGCTTCTCGGGTTCTTTGTGTCTCAACGTGGAATTGAAGCCAATCCTGACAAGATCAAAGCCATTGAGCAAATTGAAGCACCGAAGCGCGTCAAGGATGTACGACGACTTGCCGGCTGTGTTGCTGCCCTCAGTAGGTTTATCTCCAAGTCAGCTGAGCGCGCCCTGCCATTTTTCAAAATCTTAAAAAAGGCAGGTCCATTGAAATGGACTCCGGAGGCGGAGGCGGCGCTGCAAGACTTGAAGATATACCTCTCCTCTCCTCCAATACTTGTCGCGCCTAAACCACAAGAGAAGTTGTTGTTGTATCTAGCGGCAACCAATCAAGTGGTTAGTGCTGCGCTGGTAGCGGAGAGAGAGGTGGATGAGGAGGGAGTAACTGCGGCAAGCACGACCAGCGACAAGCTGGGGGCAACAAGTTTTGCTGCCGACAAGGATTCGTCTGCGCAGTCAGGCGAAGTGATACAAAAGAAGAAAATGGTACAGCGCCCGGTCTACTTTGTGAGCTCTCTTCTGCAGGGAGCTAGGTCAAGGTATTCTGGTATGCAGAAGCTGCATTTCGGCCTTCTCATGGCCTCAAGAAAGCTGCGCCATTACTTTCAAGCACATGAAGTTACCGCCGTCACTCGCTTCCCGCTGAAAAGGATTTTGCAAAATCCAGAAGCGACGGGCAGGATTGTCGAGTGGGCGTTGGAGTTGTCGAGCTTTGGTCTCAAGTTTGAGAGTACATCAACCATACAGAGCCGAGTTTTGGCAGAGTTTGTCGCAGAATGGACACCAACGCCAGACGAAGAAATCCCAGAGTTGACTCTCCCCGGCAAGGAGACAAGCAAAGAGTGGCTTATGTACTTTGATGGTGCCTTTTCGCTGCAAGGCGCCGGTGCTGGCGTACTGCTTGTCGCACCCATCGGAGAGCACCTCAAGTACGTGGTCCAAATGCACTTTCCCAAGGAACAGGCGACGAACAATACTGCAGAATATGAGGGGTTGCTTGCCGGTCTCAGGATCGCGGCAGACCTTGGGATCAAGAAGCTTATTGTCAGGGGAGATTTGCAGCTTGTCGTCAGGCAAGTGAACAAGAACTACCAATGCCCATTGATGGAAGCTTATGTAGATGAGGTGAGGAAGTTGGAAGAACGCTTTGACGGCCTACAAATGGAGCACGTCCCACGTGCTGAGAATGACATTGCCGATGGTTTGTCAAAGCGCGCCGCACTCAAATTGCCTGTGGAGCCAGGCACTTTTATGCTCCAACTAACTCAGCCATCCGTGACGCCATCAGTAGGGCAAGGCAGGAAGAGGAAGTTGGCTTCTGGCGACTACTTCCCGGCAGAGCTCCCCGAAGCCGCCGGCAAGAAGGCTGCCAAAGCCAGCGCCAAAGATTCAGAGGGGCAACTTGCTCCGACAAGGCCTCACGCTCTTGTCGTTGAAGCGGGTGCTCCTAGGCTAGAGGCAAAGGGGCAACTTGCTCCGACAAGACTTCAGGTCCTTGTCGTTGAAGCAGGCGCTCCTGATCGAAGCGCTGAGGAGCAAGATGCTCCGACGAGGCCTTGGGCTTCCGTCGTTGAAGCAACTGCTCCCGACAAGCTTGTTGAAGGGCAGCACGCTCCAGCAGGGCCCCAGGCTCTTGTCGTTGAGGCGGCTGTTCCCGCCAAGCTCGTCGGGGAACGGCCAGCTCTGGTAGAGCGACGAGCTCTTGCCGTAGGGCCTGATGTTCCCGCAGCAGAAGAAATGCCTTTAGTCCTCGTTGTCGAGCCACAGGCTCCAGCGTGGGCGCAGCAGATCGTCCGTTTCCTTCAGACAGGAGAACTTCCCGAAGAGCAAGAAGAAGCGGAGAAAGTAGCCCGACGGTCCAATATGTATCAATTTGTCGATGACATGCTGTGCAGAAAAAGACCAAACGGTGTGAAATTGAAGTGTATTCCCCGGGAAGAAGGACAGGAGCTGTTGGCGGAGATTCATGGAGGCATATGTGGTCACCACATAGGGTCAAGAGCCCTTGTTGGAAAGGCTTTCCGGCAAGGTTTCTTTTGGCCCACCGCCCTCCAGGATGCAACTGCACTAGTAACCAAGTGTGAAGCGTGCCAGTTTCATTCCAAGCAGATTCATCAGCCTGCTCAAGCTCTCCAGACAATCCCTCTCTCCTGGCCATTTTCGGCCTGGGGGCTCGACATCCTCGGCCCCTTTCCCCGTGCCACCGGGGGCTTCGAGTACTTGTATGTGGCCATCGACAAGTTTACGAAGTGGCCAGAAGTGGAAGCAGTGAGGAAGGTGACAGCACAATCAGCCATCAAGTTCTTCAAGGGAATTGTTTGTCGCTTTGGTGTTCCTAACAGGATCATCACCGACAACGGTACCCAGTTCACGAGCCACGCCTTCATGCAGTATGTCGAAGACCTTGGCGCCAAGGTCTGTTTCGCTTCTGTTGCTCACCCCCGAAGCAACGGTCAAGCTAAAAGGGCAAATGCTGAAGTGCTGCGTGGGCTCAAGACGAGAACTTTCGACAGGCTGCGCAAGTGCGGCAAAAACTGGATCGAGGAGCTGCCAGTGGTTCTTTGGTCGATCAGGACGACGCCAAATCGAGCTACTGGCCAGACGCCTTTTGCTCTAGTTTATAGAGCAGAGGCAGTTCTCCCCACGGAACTCGTATACGGGTCACCTCGAGTGCTCGCTTACGATGAGCTTGAGCAAGAGCAACTGCGGCAAGATGACGCTGTGCTCCTCGAGGAGGATCGTCTTCAGGCTGCTGTGAGAGCTGCTCGCTACCAGCAAGCTTTGCGTCGCTACCATAGCCGCAAAGTTAATGCCAGAAGTCTCGAGGAAGGCGACCTTGTTCTTCGGCGCGTTTAGTCGGCCAAGAATTCAAACAAGTTGACGCCGAAGTGGGAAGGCCCTTATCGGGTGAAACGAGTCACCAGGCCCGGCGCTGTCTGCCTGGAGACCGGGGATGGCATTCCAGTGATCAATTCCTGGAACATTGAGCATCTCCGTAAGTTTTTTCCATAAGGCGCGGTTGCCGGGCCCTTCCCCGGCAACCACCTTTTGTACAAGTCTTGCCGCTGTTGCATGTAATCCTTTGTACAAAGCTAGGCGCAGACCCTGTGCATAAATAAAGCTTTTGTATTTCGCAGTTTTTGACGATTTCATGTTTACTTTTATTTTGCATGATTATCTGACATACTGTGCAGTACAGCCTCCCCGGTAAGCATTAACAAGCCGCCAAGCTCCTATATCTTTATTTTCTCTTCTTTCTTTTTCTCAAAAAGACAGAAGCTTCCCTCGCGCACAAGTTTGCCGGGGGGGATGGGATAATGATATGGACCAGGCGTCGTTCAAAGAAACTTTGCCTTGCCGGGTAGAAGGCAGCGACAAGCAGTGACAAGACCTTGCCGCGGAGAGATCAGCGACAAAGCTAAGTGCCAAAGTTTGAATAACCAAATTCTTTTTTATTTTCAAGGTTATTTTCCTTGAACGATACTACTCTTTGTATGGAAAACCTGTGCGCGACGGAACCTAAGCGTAATCGGTCGCGCCCTTACCTTGTTTCGAGTCCGCTCAACAACCTAAGTGCCCGCACTGAGCGCGACAAGGTTGCTTGCCGGCAGCGGCACCGCCAGCAGGCTGCTGGAGTCCCGCACCCAGCGCTCGCGGCGATGGTGCGCGCACCGGCAAGCTTCCTATAAGCGTAGGGCAAGTACACACAAAGAAAGAAATTGCTCAAGGGAGATGACATGCATTAACTTCAAAATATTGCATGTTATATTACAAGATAAGTTGCCGCGGCTTAAACAGATTGTTCTTTAACATGTCTAGCGGCGGCAAGGAGGGAGAAGAATGGGCTCTCTAATTGCGGTGCTCGCCTTCGACTCTCTGGATTTGGTCCACCCTCTCCACGATGGGCGCGACAAGGGCCTCTAGTGGCGCGGGGTCGTATCCCTTCGGCAAGCTTTTGAAGATGTTGCTGAAGTCGACGCCGGGTTTCTGTATGCTATGTTCACCAACAACCTCCGGAGAACTCCCCGGCAAAGCCTACGTGACTCGTCGGCCAGTTGAGCCTTGTGATTGACTTGGAGCTGTTGGAGTGCTTCTACTACTCCGTCGAAGAACTCGGCTAGCTTGACGCTAGTTTGCGTGTTCTTGTCGGTGGAGTACCCGAAGTCTGGCACCTTCAGGGCAGTCAGCTCCTTGTCGATGTCCTCGGCTGCGCTGGCAAGCCTGTCTGTGAAGATCCCCACGTTATCCCTGAACTTCTTGTGGGTTGCAATAGCGTCTTGAAGCAGACCCTTTTTCCTTCTGGAGCTCTGCCATTAGAAGCCCTTCGCGCTTTCTGGTGGTGTCGAGCATCTCCTTCAGCGTGGTCAGTTTCAGCTTCAGGTCTGCTCTGGAGTCATTGGCGGCGGCAAGCAGATTGTTCTTCTTGGCTATGGTAACTTGCATCTCCGCCAAAGTGTGGGTCACCTTTGCCCTCTCACTTTCAAGCGTTGAGAGCTTGTCACCGTTTGCCTTGAGGGCGGCCTCTAGTCTTGCCACTTTCTCCTCCGTTTCCTTCCTGTTCACTTCTGCAGCAGCGACAGCGTTGGTGGCCTCCACCAACTTGCTGGCGTACTCTTGGGCCAAGGCTTCGATTTCCTTCTGGTGTTTTTGTGCCTGCCCCTGGGTCCGCTCTGCGACAAGTCTTGCCACCTCCTCGTCTTTCTGTCGGAGGGTTTCGGCAAGTTTCCTCTTGCGCTCGGCAAGTTCTTCTTCGTGGGCATCAAGGTCCACTTTCCGCTGGTTCAGATCACCGGCCCGAGCAGACAACTCCTTGGCGGTCTCCTCCTATTTTTGTTCAATGTCTTGCTTCATCAGGAGGAGGGCCTGCCGTTCTTCGGCCAGCTGTGCCCGCTTGGCCTCTAACGCATTAAGAGATCGCGCGCGGACATCCGCCAAGATCTCCGCGCGCCTCAACATGTCAGCTTCGGCCTTCTCGATGAGCGCCTCCCTGGAAGCTAGCTTCTCCCGTCGGGCGCGATGAAGATTCAGCAGCTTTTGAAGCAGTTGCTCCTCTTCAGACGTGCTGCTACTGCTGGCGCCTGGCGCATCCACAAGCTGGAGCCCGGCAGCGGCAAGGATCTCCTCGTCCACAACATCCTCCTCGGTTGGCGCTCTGGAGCCCACTGTCCAGGGGAGGCTGACGTAGACGTTCTCGCCGACCCGGACGTATTTGCTTGGCGGAGGCGAGTTGGGCGCTGCCGCCTCGTCAGTGGTTGAAGGACCCGTGGTCGGAGTAGCGCCTGGCGCTCCTGTGGCCTCAGGGCCGTCAGTACGACCACCGGCTCCCTCGCCGGCCTCCTCAGCAGCCTTCTGGGCGGCCTCAGCTTCAGCAGCCTTGGCGGCTTCATCGGTGGGCGCCTTGGCGGTATTATCCTCGGCGGCCTTGCCGGCCTCTTCGGCAGCATTGGCAGTTTCTCCGTCGGCAAGCTTGTCGGCTGCCAGCTTGTCGGCCTTGGCAGCGGCGGCCTTGGCGGCCTCGTCGTCGACGGCCCCTGTGGTGTTCTCCTCGGCAGAAGAGTCAATGTTCATTGGCTCCACCGAGGAGGGCTCTGCCAACCCGAGAAGTAAGGCAAAAAGAGCTTCAGGAAGAAATTCAAGAAGACAAAAGAAAGAAAGCAGAAAGAGTTTTGCAGCAAGTGGGTTTACCCGTGTTGAGCTCAAGAGCGGTGGGCTCCCCTCCCCCGTCAACGTTTGTCATTGGGGTGGGGTCGCCAGCGCTGGTGCTTGGCACTTCGGCGCTTGCCGGCTCCCCTTCGTAGCTCGGCTCGCTAGTGGGAGCCCTTACCGGAGATCTTCTCCTTGGCGGTGTGGTCGAGGGGGGTGGTACTTCTGGAGCACCTTCAGATGACTCCACTTGCTGCTCCTCTCCTACAAGCCCAAAGATGTCAGTAACAAAATGCTTGTTCCTCAGCGACCGCCGGCGAAAGGTAGTTGAAATACTTACGCTGGGGGCTGCAACGAGGGCTGGGCTCTGAGCTGGTCGGGACGGTCTCAGACGCTCTCCCGGTGGTTGCCGTGGGCTCATCTTCGACGACCACCACGGTCTTGCTCGTCGAGACCTTAGCTCTCTTCCTTGTCCTCTCCGCCAAAGTTTCCTCCCTGCGGAAGCAAGGCCGGAGCGCGACAAGTGAGGACAGAAACAAAACCTTACAAAGATTGAGGGTCGCGGCAAGGGAACTTACTCTTCCTCGTCGTCCTCTTCGCTGAGAGCGGAAAAATCAAAGTCTGCCTCCGTGCGAGGAGGGGAAGGAGGGGGAGCTGGGCTCCTTGGCCGCTTGGCGGGGGTAGTAGCAGCGGTTTTTGATGACCCTGCTCCGGCGGTTGTTGAACTTCTTGCCGCTCAACCACTTTGCCAAGCCTGCGAAGGCGTTTCCTCCTCAGAGGGGCTGGGGACTCTGATTGCGGTGGGCTTTCGGTGCCCTCCTCGGAAGAGGAGCCCTCATCCTCCGAGCTGCCTGACTCGTCGGCAGGCTGGCTTGGCCCGACATCCTTGCCGGGTGCGGCGAGCTCGCCCTTCCCGGCAAGCATCCCCTGCTCGGCAAGGCTCTCCTTTTGTGCCTCGTCGAGCTCCGCCAAAGTATAACCAAAATCGCCAGCTTCCCTGGCAAGCCTGTCCTCCTTCACTCTTCGAGCAATGAATTCTATTTCTTGCTCAGTGGTGTTGCGGACGAGCCACTCTTCCACCCGGACCTGCTTTTCGACCGTGGAGTCAAAGAATCGCCGCACGTCTTCTTCGAGCGGCACGTCCCAAGTTGCTTCAACGCTGTGCGCATTGCAGAGCGGCGTCATAGCGATGATTGCACTCAATGCGGAGTTGTTGCAAAGGGGCACGATGTGCTTCGGCAGCGTGAACGCCTTGTCGCGCTTTTCTGGATCTGTCTCTTGCTTGAACAGTTCTCGCATGAAAAAGTCGTGCTGCAGAACTGTGAAGTTGTTGATCAGTCCAGGGCGCAGCCGCATGATATCGGCTGGGTTCTTCCAATCAGAGGCCGGCCTTCCTCTCTGCTGCAGAGGAGCAATGCGGCGGCGGAGGAAGTCTGCGCCAACCATCCCTATGGTGAGCCCGGCCTCCCTGAGCCGTATGATCCTGGCAGCGGCAATCTCCAGCTTTTTATCCTGGGGATCCAGATCGCTCCAGTCTGTGCCACGCGCTGCTGGGGTCTTGCGAAGCTCACAGTATGGTGGCGGCTCGTCGTCAATGATCCAACACCATTCAGACCGGATTTCTCCCCATCTTGGGCGGAGATCCCCCTTCAGATAATGCTCCTTGGCGCCCAATCTTGAAACGAACGAGACGCCAACAGTGAGAGGCTCCCCCTTTTCAGCACGGGGAGTGAAGTAATGCCTGAACAGCGCGGTATTGGGTGCGACGCCGACGAAGTTCTCGCACAGATGCGCAAATATTGCCATGGTGGATACGGCATTCGGTGTGAGATCCAGCAGGCGGAGGTTGAAGGTGTACATGATGTCGCTGAAGAAATCCGAGTGCGGTGGGCAGAGCCCGCACCAAAAGTAGCAAGCGAAGAAGGGGTACTTGCTCACTTCGCTCTTGTCGGTGGCTGGGCGAACGCGGGTGGCCGGATGCGCCTTGGTCCTCGCGGCCCACATGCCTTGGAACTTGGCCTTCAGATCCGCCCCCGTGAGCGTCGGAGCAAAGAGCGCGTACTTCTGCCTCTTCATCTGCGCCTGGGTCTCCGTCCTTGAGGACTTCCCTGTCTTCCCCTTTTCTCCTTTGGGAGGCATGGCGAAGGCGGAGCTGAGGACCGAGGGAGATGCGGACGCGCGCGGTGGCGGAGGATTAGGAAACCGCTTTGTTTTGGAGCGGAGGAAGAAGAAGGCGGAGATTTGGAGATCGAGAATGGTGAGAGGGGTGTGTGAATGCTTCTGCAGGTCCCTCCTTTTATGGGGAAAGATGCGGAACCATCCGCCCCTTCGTCATTCGAGATAACTGCGCACGCTTCCCACGCTCCGCATTCAACGCGCGACGCGTGGGAGAGCGTGCAATTAAACAGCATAGAGACGTTTCGGCTTATCCCAGCCACGCGTGCCGTGCACTGTTTGGGCCTGGCCCAACAACGCCCGGCACCGTGTGTGGCCCAGGCCCGGGGGCTCCTGTCGGTGTACTAGAATAGGGGTACCCTAGTACCCCGTACTTGTGCATGGGCAGTAGTAGCATCCCGCGGCCAGGCTTGCGGGAGGACAGCCAGAGAGAAGCTCAAGATTATTAAGCCATTCAAGGACAAAGTATACAAAGCAAGAGTTAAGGCCCCGGCAAGAGGAGCTTGCCGGGAGGGACAGCTGAGGCCCAGCCTGGGCATTGCTGAAGCAGAGTACTTGCCGCGGCAAGGTACTTGCCCCGGCAAGTACTTGGCTGCGGCAAGGTATTGGCTGCGGCAAGATAGCGGCTGCGGCAAGGTACTTGCCCCGGCAAGTTACCTTGCACGGCAAACTATGGGTTGCGCCAAGCTGTCAGGTGCGGCAAGGTCTTGCCGCGGCAAGCGTTACTGTACCACTGTGCTACTGTGCTGCTCCGGTGCCTCTGCCAGCGTGGCGCTCTGGGTCCTTCCAAGCGTGTGTGGCAGGGCACTGTGTAGACGGCGGTACACTATAGCTAGCGGTGCAGGAGCAGGTGGGATAGGCTTTTCCCACGTCCAAGACGTCCGGGTACATGTATCTGGACAGCAAAGGCATGGGCATTTAATGCCCTTGTCCCCTGCCGTCAGTGGTAGGTAGGACATGTCATCCTGGTAATAATGGTCTTACTGTAGCAACTTTCCACCTCTACCTTTACTGTTTGCCACCTGTTGGTGACCCCTTTGTGCGTATAAAAGGAGGCCCATAGGCAACGTGGAAGGAGGAGGAACTGAAAAAGGGAGAACTCCAGTATTGTACGCAGCTACTCGGTACTGTAGCGCTCCTGGAGCTAGAACAATCATACAGATAATAAACCAAAAAAAGCAGGAGTAGGGTTTTACGCATCTGTGCGGCCCGAACCTGGGTAAATCTCTCTCGTGCACTGTCGTGTTCTTCGCTAGATTTGCTCTTCGTGCGACCGTCTCTCCCTGCCGAACGTAAAGGGGTCCTTCCCTGGGTCCCATAGGTGATCGCGGATTCGTCCCCGACACATCCAAATAAACCACGACGAATTTGTCGAGGTAATCCATGAAGATATAGTTCATCAACCGGGAGAAGGTTGCTGGAGCATTTGTTAAACCAAATGACATAACAGTGTACTCATAAGAGCCATAACGAGTGACAAAGGCAGTCTTCGCAATATCCTCTTTGCGAACATGGATCTGATGATAACCCAACCTCAAGTCGAGTTTCGAGAAGACAGCGGATCCAGCAAGCTGATCATAAAGACCATTGATCCGGGGCAGTGGGTATTTATTCTGGATTGTGGCTTGGTTAATGGGCCGATAATCCTGAACCAATCGGTTAGTTCCATCCTTCTTCTTAACGAAGAGTGAAGGTGCTCCCCAAGCAGAGGAACGGGGGCGGATGAAACCTTTCTTAAGTGACTTGTCGATTTCTTCCTTAAGCTCAAGGAGTTCATGCGGCGGCATCTTATAAGGACGCTTCACAATAGGGGTAGTGCCAGGCTTCAAGTCAATGACAAACTCGACAGCCCTAATCGGGGGTATTCCTGGAAGTTCCTCTAGAAAAACGTCCGGAAATTCTCGAACGACAGGAACGTTCTCGATTCCTTCCAGAGGTGAGGTGTTCAAAGCATTCAGAGTATATATCTAAGCTTCAGCATACCGTTTAATGCGGGCGGTATAATTCACTATCTCGTCGGAGGGGTGAAGAAGTTGAACGACTTTAGTGGCACAATTGATCGAAGCAATGTGAGCTTTCAACCAATCCATTCCGAGTATGAGGTCTATGGTGGAATCTGAGTCCTGCGCGGATAAAGGATGTGCTCCGGATGTATCCCTGCACGAACAGCGGGTAGCAACTGCGTCATAGCATCGTAGAGACGTGCTCGAGTGGCAACCAACTCGACGGCAAGAGCCCGAACAGTGCGATCCAGAGCCTGAGTGCACTGAATCAGAACGCGCGGGTCGTAGCGACGAGGCTCGTACGGGGCACAGATAGCTGTGTAGTATCCAGTAGCATCTCCAGCAGGGGCATACGGAATGTATCGGAACTCAGAGTCATCCAAGATATCGCTGAACTCCCCTCGGAGACGTGCGACAGCAGAGTAGGCGGCATCATGGACTGCCATCTCAATCGTCACGCCGATACCGTGGAAAAAGGTGTAGCTCAGTGTCTGAGTCATCTTGCTGATCATAGATACGAACATCAGCATGATACTGCTCCTGGTTGAACTCGCGGTAATCCTCGTAGACCATGTACTTGGGGTACCAGCGGTAGCCAAGTCTGGTCAGGAGGGCGACCAGGACAGCTGGAAAACCACGAACATCACGAGCCCAAGTGCGAAGCACAAGCTGCGTCGTAGGACGTGGTGGAAACAAACGATCCATCTGAAACAGAGGAAATTCAGGATTGTCAAATGACAATGAGAAGTTTAATACAACTCGGAGAGAAAGGTTAAACAAAACAATGGAAAGGAAAATGATTATCAGACTAATCAGATCAATGACAGGGAAATCGCACAGATATCCAGCTCTCCGGGTAGACGGGATTTATGAGATCCTAAGTGTCGGCGTTAGTAAAATTTATTTAACCCGAATAGAAGAGAGATCAGAGTCCCAGAGTATAGACGAGGAATAAAAGATCCTAATACCTCCCAGTTGGCGACGTGGGCCCGTAAGCCACACAGCCAAGTTAGTAAATTAGTTTTTCGGTTTCTAGACTCAACTTCGGCTAAGGAATTGGAAGGGGCTTCCTACAGGCAGTCGGCTCTGATACCAACTTGTGACGCCCCCGACTCAATCGTGCACTAATCATACACGCAAACATGCACGATCAAGCACAGGGACTCACGGGAAGATATCACAACACAACTCTAACACTAATAAACGGAGATCCACAATATTACAGACCAGGGATCCGAAGATCCGAATACATAAGTCAGTCATACAAATATTATCTGAGTACAGACATAGTTAGACAAGTTTTGCCTTAAGAAGGCTAGCACAAACAACGACTCTAGATCGAAAGGCGTAGGCCTCCTGCCTGGGAGCCTCCGATCCTACTCCTAGTCGGCTGGCTCGATCCAGTAGTAAGTACCGTCTGGACCCTCCTGGTAGTAAGCTCCTGAGGTGGCATCTGGCTTCGGGGCTCCATCGTCTGGTGTATCATCAAGTAGGAGAATATGGGGAAAAAGAAGTAACAAAGCAACCGTGAGTACTCATCCGAAGTACTCAGCAAGCAAGGATCTACACTACATATGCAACATTATCAAAGGAGACAGGCTGTATATGTGGACTGGGCTGCAGATATGCGAGAATAGAGAGAAGGCCTAGTCCCATCGAAGACTAGCATCTTCAAGCATCTTCACGAAGCCACCATCTTGCAACAATAGAAGAGAGTAGAATAGCATTTTATTAAGCAAACATGTTGAAGCAAGCCTAGAGATCCTTCCTCGACTCCCAGCGAGAAAGCGATCCCGAAGCTTCAATTAAGTAACAAGTATCTAGTTCAAGTAGTAGATCGGGATATACAAACTGAGCGTCCTTTACCGTAGGACCGGCTATCGATAGATTATTCATCCCTGCAGGGGTGCACTACTATTACCCAACACGCTCGATCAACTCTGGCCGGACACACTTGCTGGGTAATGCCCGGCCTCGATAGATCAACACGAAGCAGCGCCCTACCTAGGCTCAGCAGAGAGGTCAGCACGCCGGACTAACCTATGCACCCAGAGGTCTTGGGCCATCGCCCTGGGCACCCTGCGCATTGCGAGACTGGCCGGGGTGCAAGCGCGACACTGAACTCGTCAGTGAAGTATCCAGCCCAATCCCAACAATCAGCCCGCACGGTGAACCGTGACGTCTGAAGAGCTTTCGGGAGAAACGTACGACGTAGAGGGCCCCATAAACCATAATCCCGCGTGGTGGTAGTGCGTATAGGGCACGTCGACCCACTCAGATCAAATACCCAAATCCAATAGGCTGATTTAGTAACACGCGGAGACGATCAGAGTTTCTGAAGCTCCGCCACAATATCACACTCGAGTGCCCTTCCGGCACACCCGACAACATAGATCCCTTGCGGGTACCCATCAGGGTCGACCCACCTGTAACAAGGGTCAAGTGATCGTGTGGTCATAACATCAAGGGGGAAACCCGAGGAATCACCCTCGGCGGATTCCACTCGATGAAATCATCAGGGTGAACGTGTGAGGCATCACCCTCGAGGTTCACACTGAGGGGTTGCACGACAGAGTCGTATCGGAAGTGGAGAAGGAGGAATCACCCTCGATGACCACGACCGAACAGCTACACTGCAGAGTATTCATCGGGAGTGCGTTACGAGGTATCACCCTCGGCACTCGATAGTAACTATGCAGAGTCATACAACTAAGGGGGTGAAGTGATGTGTCGGTCTCTGGTCGTCGATCATGTTGATCGAGTCATCGATGATGAAGCAGGGGCAACAAGGACAAAGTGGGGGTCACTGACGGTCCAGTACCAACCTATACTAAGCTGTTTAACATAGGCAGGTAAGGTAACAATAACAGGTTACAAAAGCAGGCTATGCATCAGAATAGGAGCAACCATTAACAGTAGCAAAATCTAATGCAAGCAGTAGAAATGGAATGGGCGATATCTGGATGCTCAAGGGGAGGGGCTTGCCTGGTTGCTCTGGCAAGAGAGAGGGATCGTCAACGGGCTGCTCGTCTGTAGCGTAGTCGTACCCGGCTACAACGTCATCGGTCTCGGCGTCTATCGAGAGAGAAGGAGGGGGAGAGAAACAATAAATTCCCGGCAAAAATGCAAACAATATGCATGACATGACTAAATGATATGCCGGGGTGTTCTACTGCCTAACTAAATGAGTTAGTTAATTTAGGAATTTATCCGGATTTTTTTAATTAAAGTTGGGCACTATTCATTTATCGAAATCGGTCTAAAAGTTCCATGTTCATTTAGCTAGGGGCATCTGACAGGAATACGGAGGGCGTATTTAGATTCGTATCGAAATTCTGAGCAACTTTCATATATAAATTATTTTCATCGGAGTTACGGTTTAATTTATATGATTTTCTAAAGTTTTAATTGATTTTCTGGAATTTAATTATTTATTTAATCCAACATTATCCAAAACAGTGCCCGATGATGTCAGCGTGATGCAGAGGTGACGTCAGCAGGTCAACAGGGGCTGACCAGGGTCAAACCTGACATGTGGGGCCCACATGTCATACACAGTGGCCTTAACAGAGGGGTTAAAATTAACTAATTGGGTTAATTAGAGGGTGGGCCCCAGTAGTCAGTGACTAATTAGTGAGTTAGTTAACTAATTAACTAATTATTGTTTTTATTTTAATTCGTTTAATGGGGGTGGGGCCCATATGTCATAGACACAGGGGCGCCCAGTCAGCAGTTGACCTGGTCAACAGGTCAACTTGGGCCCAGGAGTCAGTGGCACGGGACGGGACCCACGGCGCCAGGTCAGCACGCCGGCCGGAGCAGCGCCGGTGAGCTCGCCCGCGACGGCGAAACTCCGGCGAGGCTCGGAATCGGCGCACAGGGCACCATTCGAGGCGTTTTCGGTCGCGTTCGATCGGGGAGACGACGCCGCGTCGATCTACAGCACTGGCGCGAGGCGGGGCAGCCGGAGACGAGCACTACGGCGGCAATGGCGGATGGTGGTGTTCGGGTGTGGTGGCGAACGGCGACTCGGCGCGCAAATGGACGAGGCGAAGCGCTGGGGAGGCCCTACGCGGTGCGGTGAGTGCGTTGGTCACGCGCGGGTGACCAAATGGTCACTGGAGAAGCGCCGGCGACCAAACGAGGCGGTGGTGGGTTCAGGCTTCGTCGGGGCAATGGCTATGGCTACGGAGAGCGCGCGGGGAGAGGGGGAGGGGGTCGAGGTGCTCACAGCGGTGCAGAGAAGGCCCGGGGAAGAACGGAGGAGCTCGGGGCGGCGCGAATCGAAGCGGCGATCACTGGAGCCCGTGCGGTGGGGCCGAGCTCGTAGCGCCCGCAGCAGGTGCTCCCGGCTTCGGTTGAGCGGTGGGGAGGAGGTAGTCGATGTTGGGGAAGCGTGTGGGCACGTCGGCGGGGCGAAAAGGTGGCGGTGGCCGCGAGCTTCAACGGAGGCCGATCATGGCTGCGCCGGGCGAGGTGGGGAACGAGGGAGAACGGGGGGGAATGGTGGCTAGGGTTCGTCCGCGGGGTCGAGGGGCGGCCCTTGTAGGCGTCCGCGACGTGCGACGTGCGCTGTCGAGCGTAGGCGAGGGGGGTCCGGGTGCGCGCGCGCGTGCGCGTTCGACAGCGAGGGCGCGGGTGAGCAGTGAGGTAGGGGACGGCGCCAGGTGGGCTGGGTCGCGCTGTAGCAGTAGGCCTAAGTGCACAGTAGAGCTTTAGGCCTTTTCTATTTTCCTTTTTTCTTTTCGTTTCTTTTCGGTTTTCTCTTTAACTCTGTTTTGTTAATTGTTTAGGTACTAAATGAATTTTGTAAAAAGTGTGACCTAGTCCATAAATCACAGTGCATTATATCCTAACACCAAAAACTAGTCTGGGCAAAACATAATTTCATATTTAATTTAGATTAAATAAAAGGTTATTAAATATTATTTTCAGCCACTGTTAGAGGATGTTTGAGTTACCTAATTTGTTTATTAAATGTTGGTTACAATTTTAGAATTGCCTCTGGAATATTTGCTATTTATTGAACATTTTAGTTTTTGTGTTTGAACAACTTTTATTTTCCACTTCAATTTAATTTGAATTTTGAGTTAGGAGTTGAAATGCAATATGATGCAAATGATGACTTGGCACTGTTAATCATGCTGACTTGTCATTATCAAAAGTGATTACTGTGGCTAAGTATATGGGGTGTTACATATGTTAGGTAGCATTCCACATCAAAAAAATTGTTTTTATCATTTACTTACTCGAGGACTAGCAGGAATTAAGCTTGGGGATGCTAATACGTCTCCAACATATCTATAATTTTTAATTGTTCCATGCTATTATATTATCAATCTTGGATGTTTTATATACAATTACAAGCAACTTTATATCATTTTTTGGGACTAACCTATTAACTTAGTGCCCAGTGCCAGTTGCTGTTTTTTGCTTGTTTTTGACTTTGCAGAATATCAGTACCAAACGAATTCCAAATGCCACGAAACTTTTTGGAGATTTTTTTCTAACGATAAGAGACCCTGGAAGCTTTGGGAGGGAACCAGAAGATGGAAGAGGGGCCCACTAGGCACCAGGGCGCGCCAGGGGCCTCCGGCGCGCCCTCGTCGGTAGTGGGGCCCACGAGCATCATTTTGACCTACCTCTGCCTCTATAAATACTCTAAAATCCCAAAACCCTCAGGGGAGTCCACAAAATACTTTTTCCGCCGCCGCAAGTTCCAGAACCACGAGATCCAATCTAGAGGCCTTTTCCGGCACTCTGCTGGAGGGGGCAACGATCACGGAGGGGTTCTTCATCATCCTTGATGCCCCTTCGATGATGCGTGAGTAGTTTACCACAGACCTACGGGTTCGTAGTTAGTAGCTAGATGGCTTCTTCTCTCTCGATGTTCTTCCAAACAATGTTCTCCTTGATGTTCTTGGAGTTCTATCTGATGTAATTATTTGTTGCGGTGTGTTTGTTGAGATCTGATGAATTGTGAGTTTATGATCAGATCTATCCATGAATATTATTTGGGTTTTCTCTGAACTCTTTTATGCATGATTAATATAGCTTCATATTTCTTCTCCGATTTATTTGTTTGGTTTGGCCAACTAGATTGATTTATCTTGCCATGGGAAGAGGTGCTTTGTGATGGGTTCGATCTTGCGGTGCTCAATCTCAGTGACAGAAGGAGACATGAGACGCATGTATCGTTGCTATTAAGGGTAACAAGATGGGATTTATTTCATGCGTGAGTTTATCTTGTCTACATCATGTCATCTTGCTTAAAGCATTACTCTATTTTTCCATAAACTTAATACACTAGATGCATGCTGGATAGCGGTCGATGTGTGGAGTAATAGTAGTAGATGCAGGCAGGAGTCGGTCTACTAATCTTGGACGTGATGCCTATGTATGATCATTGCCTTGGATATTGTCATAATTATTTGCTTTTCTATCAATTTCTCAACAATAATTTGTTTACCCACCGTACGCTATTTTCTCGAGAGAAGCCTCTAGTGAAAACTATGGCCCCGGGGTCTATTTCCTATCATATATTAAAACCAAAAATACCTCGCTGCAATTTTCTTTTATTTATTTTATTTTGTATTTTTGTCAGATCTATCTATCAAAACCTATACAATTTAATCTTGCTCATAACCGTTGAGGGATTGACAACCCCTCTACGCGTTGGGTTGCAAGTATTTGTTGCTTGTGTGCAGGTGTTGTTTACATAGTGTTGCTTGGTTCTCCTACTGGATTGATAACCTTGGTTTCATAACTGAGGGAAATACTTATCTCTACTGTACTGTATCATCTTCTCCTCTTCGAGGAAATCCCAACACAACTCACAAGTAGCAACCATCAACACTTGATGCTCTTTCTTGATTTCTACCTCCGCCGCCTTAAGCATCACAAAAAGCTCAGGGATCGTTTTCTCCATCCCTTGCATATTATAGTTCATCATGAAGCCCTTATAGCTTGGTGGCAATGATTGGAGAACTCTTTTAATCGCTACTTCGTTCGGAAGATTAACTCCCAACTGATTCAAGCGGTTGTAGTACCCAGACATTTTGAGTACGTGCTCACTAACGGAGTTGTTCTCCTCCATCTTGCAGCTAAAGAACTTGTCAGAGGTGTCATACCTCTCAACCCGGGCATGAGCTTGAAATACCAATTTCAGCTCCTGAAACATCTCATGCTCAAAACGTCTTTCGAGCCTCGGTTCTAAGCCGTAAAGCATGGCGCATTGAACTATCGTGTAGTCATCATTCCTTGTCTGCCAGACATTCATAGCATCCAGGTTTGCGGGAGCAGGTCGTTCACCTAGCGATGCATCAGACATAAGCCTTCTGTGCAGTAGTGAGGATAATCCTCATATTACGGACCCAGTCCGCGTAGTTGCTTCCATCATATTTCAACTTAGCTTTCTCTAGGAACGCATTAAAATTCATGGGAGCTATAGTGCGAGCCATTGATCTACAACATAAATTGCAAAGGCATGTAGACTATGTTCACGATAATTGGTTCGATTAATCAAATTTCTAGTGAACTCCCACATAGATCAACATCCCTCAAGTTGTCTAAGTGTTACATGATCCAAATCAACTACCCATGTCTGATCATCACGTGAGATGGGGTCGTCATCAATGGTGAACATCTCCATGTTGATCATATCTGCTATATGACTCATGTTTGACCTTTCGGTCCTCCGTGTTCCGAGGCCATGTCCGTACATCTAGGCTCGTCAAGTTTAACCCAAGTATTCTGCATGTGCAAAACTAGCTTACACCCGTTGTATGCGAACAAAGAGTATATCACACCTGATCATCACGAGGTGCTTCGAAACGACGAACTTTCACAATGGTGCATACTTAGGGAGAATTTTTTTATCTTGAAATAAAGTGAAGGGATCATCTTATAATGCTACTGTCGTCCTAAGCAAAATAAGATGCATAAAAAGATAAACTTCACATGCAATCAATATGTGACATGATATTGCCATTATCATCTTGTGCTTTTGATCTCCATCTTCAAAGCACCGACATGATCTCCATCGTCATCGGCATGACACCATGATCCCCATCATCGTGTCGTCATGTGGTTGTGTCCGCCAACTATTGCTTCTACGACTATTGCTAACTCATAGCGATAAAGTAAAGCAAATTACACGGCGTTTAATGATCGACATGCAGGTCATACAATAAATTAAAGACAACCCTATGGCTCCTGCCGGTTGCCATACTCATCGATATGCAAGTCATGAACCTATTACAAAACATGATCATCTTATACATCAACATATATTACATCACGTTTTGGCCATACCACATCACAACATGCCCTGCAAAAACATGTTAGACGTCTTCTACTTTGTTGTTGCAATTTTCACGTGGCTACTTTGGCAAACTATATGAATCGTTCTTATCTACGCAAAACCACAACAGTGATATACAAATTGCCTTTTAACCTTCTACAAGGACCGCCGTTGTGAAATCAGATTCAACTAAAGTGGGAGAGGTAGACGCCTGCAAAGCCACTTTTATGTAATACAAGTTGCATGTCAGTCAGTGGAACCGGTCTCTTGTGCGAGGACAAGTAAGGTTGGTCCAAGCCTCTTCATCCCACAATACTGCCGAATCCAAATAAGACAAAGAAGTAAGAAACTTGAACATCAACGCCCACAACTACTTTGTGTTCTACTCGTGCATATCATCTACGCATAGACCTAGCTCATGATGCAACTGTTGGGGAACGTTGCATGAAAATCAAACATTTTCCTACGGAACACCCAAGATCTATCTATGGAGAAGTATAACAACAAGAGGGGAGTGTGTCTACATACCCTTGTAGGCCGAAAGCGTGAGCATCGTAACGCGGTTGACGTGGTCATACTCTTCACGATCCAATCCGATCTAGTACCACACGTGCGGCACCCCCGAGTTTAGCACACGTACGGCTCGGCGGCGTCCTCTCCTTCTTAATCCAGCAAGCGAGGGAGAGGAGGTAGATGAAATCTGAACCAACACGACGACGTGGTGGTGGTGGAAGCAGCGGAACTGCAGCATGGCTTCGCCAAGCGTCTGCGTGAGGTGGAGGAGGCGTAACGGGAGGGAGTCGGGCAAGGGTCGAAGTGTGTCTGCCCCCAATGCCTCCCCACCTTTATATAGGCGTGGAGGGGGCTGGTGGCTTTCCCTCCAAGCCCCTAGGGTCGTTGGCCAAGGGGGGAGGAAGAAAACCCCTACTTTCCTTCTGCACCGATCGCTATCCCCCTTTTTAGGGATCTTGATCTTATCCCTTCGGGATATGATCCTATTCCTTTTATGGGGGATCTTGGTGCGCCTAGACCAGGGGTGTGGGGCCTTGACCCACTACCCACGTCCATGTGGGCCCCTCATGCAGGTGGGCCCCACTCCGGAACCTTCTAGAACCTTCTTGGTACAATACCGAAAAAGGCCGAACATTTTTTGGAACCCTGAATATTACTTCCCATATATAAATCGTTACCTCCGGACCATTCAGGAGCTCCTCTTGATGTCTCGGATCCCATCCGGGACTCCGAACTACTTTCGGACTTCACCATATGAATATCTCAATACTACTCTAGCACTACCGAACGTTAAGTGTGTGACCCTACGGGTTCGAGAACATGCAGACATGACCGAGACTCCTCTCCAGTCAATAATCAATAGCGGGACCTGGATGTCCATATTGACTCCCACATATTCAACGAAGATCTTTATCGGTTGAAACACTATGTTAAGGATTCAATTAATCATGTATACGATTCCCTTTGTCGAGCGATATGTTACTTGCCCGAGATTCGATCGTTGTATCTCCATACCTAGTTCATTCACGTTACCAGCAAGTCTCTTTACTCGTTTCGTAATACAAGATCCCGTGACTAAAATCATTAGTCACATGCTTCCAAGCATCTTGTGATGTTTTATTACCGAGAGGGCTCAGAGATATCTCTCCGTCATACGGAGTGACAAATCCCAATCTCGACTCGTGCCAAACCAACAAACACCTTCGAAGATACCTGTAGAGCACCTTTATGATCACCCAGTTACGAAGTGACGTTTGGATACACACTAAGTATTCCTCCGGTGTCAGGGAGTTGCACGATCTCATGGTCTAAGGAACAAATACTTTACATGATGAAAGTTGTAGCAAAAACTAGGTGAAACGATCATATGCTAAGCTTATGGATGGGTCTCGTCCATCACATCATTCTCCTAATGATGTGATCCCGTTATCAAATGATAACTCATGTCTATGGTTAGGAAACCTTAACCATCTTTGATCAACGAACTAGTCTAGTAGAGGCTCGCTAGGGACACGATGTTGTTTAAATTCCGGTCAATACAATTCTAGCATGGATAATAAACATTTATGATGAACAGGAAAATATGATAACAACCAACCAATTTAGTATTGCCTCTAGGGCATATTTCCAAAAGGGGTGCCAACCTTCACAATAGAAATTTCATGTATAATAATAATAAAATTGCTAGTTTAGCATTTTAATCCTATAATACACATAGAATTAGAAAAACCAGTACTAGATAAAAAAATATTTTTATTTTTTGGGGGTGCCAAGGCACCCACGGTAACCCCACTGGATCCGCCACTGCTTTGATTAGGTGGCATGTGTGCATGTCAAGATCATAGATGTAGTGGAGATGAACTATTTACGTATATACCAGTATATAGGTATATAGGATACGGAAATCCAATTCGGTGCCTAGGCTCATCTGCTCCCGCTCAGAAAAAAATTCAAAACAAATACTAGAAAAATTCAAAAAAATCCAATTTTTTTTGTGTGGTAGATAATTTGATGCGTGAGGTCCGCTCCAAATTTCAACTCATTTGGACATTTGAGCAGCTCTCGGCAAAAAAGACAAATCGGATCAAAACAGTGCATGAATAGTAAACTTTTTACAGACCCTGAATTTGTCTTTTTTCCCGAGAGATGCTCAGATGTCCAAATGAGTTGAAATTTGGAGCGAACCTCACGCATCAAATTATCTACCACACAAAAAAATGGATTTTTTTTGAATTTTTCTAGTATTTGTTTTGATTTTTTTTTCTGAGCGGGGGTGCAGATGAGCCCGGAAGCAGAAACTCCCCTTCCGATAGGATATGCAAACAATATGAACTGTATAACTTCTAACATTTTAGCATTAGTGCGTACATAGAGAAGAGAAACAACATTTAAAAAAAAAAGAAAAGAGAAACATCATGCTTCACAAAATATACGGACATATCATATATAAATATATTATGCACACAACATGCACGTACTTATAGCTTCTACGCTTGTTCGCATGGAAAAAAAAAATCAAGACATACGGTAGAGAGTACATAGCAATCTGCTGCGGACGCCCGGTGGTGGTGCTGGAGAAGACGACGCCTACTACTGCGACAACCATGATCTCTATTCTAAAGTCTCAGTACGTATAGGTCGTCGTTCGCTCTTTCGTTCCCTCGTTTCCTATCCTCTTCTCGTCGCACATCCGCCCACCGATTTTTCTATCCCGATCGATAGCCCATATCGTGTTCCCTGTTTTCCCTTCGGTTTTTTCATGTCCCGTCCCGGTTCCTCACCTGGTCTTCCAAGCGCTCAACGCACTACATGCCCTCGGGAGAAATTGGATCTTTTGCCACACTTTGCTTCTCCATTTGATCATTTGCCCCTGAGAGGCTACCGGATAGGATCCGAGACCACTGTCATTGAGACAATCATGAGGCAAATCATCAAACCCACACAAATCATCCGATCCCCGGTGCCCTCGGACGCAGCACACACACCGTCGCCCCATCCCCGCATACCGCGCTCGCTTCCTCCCGATCCTGCTAGGGTTTCACCCGCCTCCGCTCCGTTGCTACATGCAGCAGTAGCACCCAATCTCCTGGAGGCGGCGGCGGCGAGCCCTCCCGGACGGCGGCGCCGAGAGCTTTGGTGAGATCTCCTGGCCTCCCGGGGCCGCCGCCGCCGGGTTCGCGTGTCAGGCTGAGGTACTACCAATCGGGACGCCGCGGGATCCTCTGTCATCGACCCTCGGCCCAGTCCTCTCCTTCCTCTTACAGTTCATGTATCCCCGTCTACATCTTGCCTCGCTTTCCAGGTCAGTCACGAGGGGCTCCCAATATGCAAGTTCATAATTTTGAATCTGTTGCGTGTTTTTGTGCTTGCAGGTTTTTCCGGTTGGGTATGGGCGTGGTTGATTCCCTTCTCTATCTTTTTTTGCTTTGCTGGTCTGATTATTCCAGCTGGTCTGATGTATCATTAGGAGATTTAATGTTGCAGTGCGGGCAATCTATGGAGTGCTTGTAGATGAAAAGCTTGACATGACATGCACATGCTTGATCTGCTGATTACACCTTCATTTTAATAGCCATGGGTTAGTTCCTTCCTATTAGTTTAGTTTTTAGTTTGCTCATATATCACACTGCCAAGATACGTGTGTGAGCTGTTTGATGCATTTGCTAGGAGCAAACAGTTCATTATTTTTGCACGTGCCACTGCGTAGCATTAGTTATTCCTTCATTATATCTTATTTTTGTTTACCATGGATGGTTGTACAAGTGTTGGTACCGATCATTTGTTCAATAATATGATATTAGTTACGGACTACTAAACTTTGGGCGTTAATCCTGTTCTTATGTTTTAGTACAATCACACAGAATTTTGGTTTGGGAACCCATTCTATTTAATCATAATGTTGTTCTAACTAGATTCCATTGATTAATGGGTTTAAGATTTCTTCAGAAATAGGTGTCCATTTCTGATCACTCTCGTATTGGAAGATAATTTCTCAGTGAATGTCCAATGCAAAACTGGCGACGCATACGTTCAATAAACAATGTTTTTTAATTTACTGGCACTTTTTTTGTAAGAAAAAGATACATGGATTGACAGTTTTATTTTATTATTGCACTGCTCGATTTGTTAACTTTAACATGTACCAATTTCTTTCCAAAATATATTAGAATCTTCTTTTTCTTGACTGGACAGAGTTCACAAAACAGACCCCAAAAAAAGCGTCCCCATTGTCATGCTTCATGCCGTGTTCCGCTTCCGGAATGGCCTGGAGCCCGCATCCTACAGTGGAATAGGGGCCGAGGATGAGAAAGGCAACATGATCGTGGCACGGGAGGAGGACGGCGTCGTTGAGAAGGAACCGACGTGCCGCTCCATAGCCACGGTACCGACCAAATCCTAAACAACAACACAATCGTAGATAGACATACTGCTTGTTTTTCTTGATCAACTTCTATTTTTTCATATGCCGACTGTTGCTGCAGAGTTTTGTATCTTACTTAGCAATGCATCATAATGAATCAAGTTGGTTTCTCTTTTCTTATTTTTGGATAGGATTAGGATTTAGGTTCCTTATGTATACGCATATTTTGGATGGAGAAGAATTGGACCTGATCTCATGTAGTGTAATTGTCACGATTCTAAACTAGCTTAGTCCCTCTGATAATTAGGTGCATATTGTAATTGTCACGTTGCTAGGTAGAGTGCGTCTAGATTTATTCAGCGAACTGAGTTGTGTTGTGAGATTAATTAGGTGCATATTTCAATTTTAATGGAGAATGAATAATTTTTTAAATCAAGTAGTGGAGAATAAATGTTCATTACCATATTGTTATCCGACACAATTATGAACAATTTATAAAGTTTAAGGATGAAACTTGAACCAACACAATGTTGAGGTTTGTAATGTGCAGCCTAAGGCAAGTTCGAGGGGGTAATATGGACTTCTCTCAAACTATATTACCATAGGACAATAAGGGCCTTGAAGACAATGAAAGCAATGAGTTTATGTTGGTTCTGTTTTGCAGGTGAAGTTCTTAATTATACTTATCAATGTGTTTGTTTTCCTTAAGGAAGCATGGACATGCAATGTGAGGGAAGTTGAAGCCAAAACATGCAGGACAGCCGGGAGTGTGCCATTGATCTATGAAAGGTTTTTTTTGCGGGGATCTATGAAAGGTTAGTGATATCTTTTTCATATTTTTACGTTGCTAGGTACAGTAGTTTACATGAAATGATTTGCTAAGGGAAGGGGGTGGTTCTTCAATCTTCAGTGAATCAAGCGGTAGCACCGGATGCTGACATGCATGGAAGGTATGGGTATATGTATTTGTAGCAATTCATCGTCGCCCGACAAGAAATCATCTTTGCCCCGCTTCCTCTCTCTGGCCGTCAGCACAAATTGCTTTGGTTGACAAGTTTGTTTCACCGTACATGTAGATACGTTAGAACAGAGAGACTGCTCTCCTTGAATGACTCATGCGAGCAAACTCACAATAGTATCCATCTGATATGTGGATGTATAAGTATCTTCATAGAAAAGTAGATGCAGAGGTAGTTCAATAGCGCCCATGTTTTTGACATGGATGTAGATGCAGTATACAACCGATGCTACATTGACAACTCTGTACATGATGCTCCCTGGAAAAAAGAAAATATGATATATTGATTCACACTAGCATCCACGGTGAAGCTTGTATTGAGGAACACACAGTGAGGTGTGATCTATAGAGTATATACAGACTACAGATTCACCGAATCATCTTTGAACATCGTTATCATGCTTGATATGATTTGCTAATGATCTCAAAACATGGAAAGGGGCAAAATAAAGCTTAAAACTGGTACTATTCCTCGCAGAAAAAATGGTTGTTGTCGAGAGGTTTCATACTGACATTATTTCTTACCAACTAATGGTGCATTAGTCCGGTCATGCAGCAATCAGAGCAGTTCAGTCCAATAAAGTAGGTGCATTTGTATCAAATGCGAAATAATCTCTACTCCTAAAGGGGGACTTGGGGACTTGGTAGTCTTTGTTCCACGGTTTTTTTCCGTCTCATCTCCCACCTTCGTCTGGTTTTTTTCCGTCTCTCCTCCAACCTCGCACGTATCCTCCTCATCTCCCACCTTCACATTTCTTGCAAACACACAAATGTTATCTTTCTTGCTGGCGACTAATAAGAGAGAACAATATTGTCATTGCACTACGTGCATCTTGTAAATAAGAATTTTAATACAACATCTCTCGCGACAGGTGAGACACATTTTATTTTAAAATCAGACATACAACACAATATCATATTTCATGAAATGATAAGACTTTTGAAGCGGAAATGATGGTAGAGCAAGCGGGTGAAGTGAGGAAGTAGATGGTTTGAAGGGTTGCCTTGTTTACAAGGAGTTGGTTTGTAAGGAGACATGATGATTGTCACAGATAAAAAAACATCAAATAATGGTATGTGACCCTATGTAAATGGAACCTTGTGCCATCATGAACGACATACAGGTCTGTAATTTTGTTTATTCTGTGGCAATGCACAGGCATTAAGCATTATATAGCATGGCCAGAAACAACAACCATTATCTTTGTTGAGGTTTAAGAATAAGGAGAGATAAACTTGCCATAGCACAAAATGCATCTTTCATTAATTGTAAATAAGAAATTCAATACGCCATCATCTCTCGAGGTAGTGATAACCGTCTCATTTTCCAATCAGTTATACAATATGCCATCATCTCTCAAAGTATGTGTGGACCTTTTCATAGATTTGCTAAAGTTTAGAAAAGATGTCAAGCAATGTTACGGTGAGATGACATATCTTCTAAGCGAAGACAATGCTACATGATGCGTACTCTTTTATATTTTTAATATATGTGCGTATGTTCACTTTTGCAGGCCACGGATAAAAACTGATGGCATAAAAAATGTCCATTGACAATAATGGACTCAAAAATCATCAAGTTTTACACAATGCAATGCATACAAATAATTGTTCTTCCTTCTATATATGTTGCACATGATAATACAAAAGGTGTATCTCTATATATGTTTATTTTTGCAGAGTATCGGAGAGATGCAGATGGATTATGTCGATATTCAAAAAGAATTCATCGACAAGGGTCCCGAGGCAATGTCGTTGTAAGGAGCCTAAAATTCACCAAGCTTTATACAGCAATATATGTGTGTGTGCACGCGCGCAATTAGGAAAAAACTAAAAGGCCTGTGGCAACGCACGGGAATTCTACTAGTCGTGATAGTGATCGTTCACTACGGCCTAATCTTGTTATAGTTTTATTTTATTTATATGCGGTGATTCTAATTAATGGTCTAATTAGGTATTTGAGCTTATCACATGGGCTAAATAAATCGGCTAATACATGAACCTTGATAGATCTTCTCTTGTGGATCTCAAGAAGGAAGCCTTAGCCCTTAGCAAGCTTCTTCCAACTTTAAGTTGGCGAAGATCAGAAGACACGCAAACGAGGTTGCTCATCAGATAACTAAATTTAGTTTTGATAATAGGTCGGATGGCCTTCTATGTAATAGTTTTTTGCCCTGCATGGCGAATGCTGTAATGAATGATTGTATTCAACTTTTTCATTAATTAATACATTTTTTAATAAAAAATCGGCTAATCCTATTAGATGACCTCAAATAATTTGCAAAAAATACTGGATAATCCACATCTGCTCGATATTACCGATACCATATTTGCCGGAGTAAAACAAAATCCGTATTCGCATCCATATTCGATGGATTCGTGCAAGTACATACCATATCCTTAAAGGCATATGCAGTTTGAAATAAAAATTATCCATACCATTTACATCCATACTTGCGTGCTCCCACGCCCAAGAAAATGTTCACCGGTTCAAGTATGGATAACCAAATTGGTGGTTCCTATTCCGCGCGTAGGTCACTGTATAGCCAGCTAGCGCGTACCCCCCGCTCGTCTATCTACTGTATGGGCCAGCCCAGTCTAGTTTATTTTCCACCGGGCTTTGGGAAGGTTCTCCCTGAACCCTTTTTTTAATATTTTTTCTCTACTTTTTCTTCTGAATTTTCTTTCTAGTTTTCCCCTTTTCTATTTCTTTTTCCATTTTCTATTTTTTTCTTTAAAATTTCTTTTTTAATTTTGTTTTTCCTTTTTCTTCAACTTCGTTTTAAATTAAATTGACCATTTATTGTAGGGACTTTTACATTGGTGTCCCTAACTCGAACCCACTATTCAGATTTGCCACTAATTTTGAAGCATGCACAAAATTTCCCCTTTGTCGTTAGCTGCACTTATAGAAATGCCCTTCCGTACCGTTACCATCCAGTCAAAAGGCTTTGACCGTTATCTGAATGGTTGCTGGACATTTTGCCCCTGATCCTTTGACCAGACAGGACCCTTTGATCAGACGGAAACGACAAAAAAAAGGCATTTCTATAAGGGGAACTAATGGCAGAGGGGCAAATTTGAGCACACTTTGAAATTTGGCGTAAATCTGAGTAGTGGATTCGAGTTAAGGACACAAATGTAAAAGTCCCTATATTTTATATAGTTTATACTTTATTTTGCTAACATATTGCAAGTTCGTGAATACTTTTGGAAATCATGAACATTTTCTGAATTCACAAATAATTTTTTTAAATTACAAACATTTTCAACAATGTTGCGAACATTTCTCTGAATCACGAACATTTCTACAATTTCGTTAATTTTTTTTTGAAATAGCAGAACATTTCCTGAATTTTGTGATTTTTTGAATTTCACTTAAATAATTTTTTTTATAATTTTTTGTAAATGCATGAACATTTCTTGAACCGGTGAACATTTTTTGAATCAATCAACATTTATTGAATTTTAGGGAATATTTTTTAAATTCAAGAATATATTTTTGTAGTTTTTGAACAATTTTTATAAATTCATGAATATTTTTTGAATTCACAAACATTTTTCGAAATAATGAACATTTTTTGTTTTCCCGGACATTTTGTTAGTATGCAGATTTTCTTCTTCAAAATCATGTATAATTTTGGAATCCACGAACATTTTATTACTTTTCGAACTTTTTTCAAAATCATAGACATTTTTTAATTCACGTACATTCTTTTATTTATCAAACATTTTCTTTTTCAAATTTCGCTACTCCCTCCACTCCATATTACTTGTCTTAGATTTGTCTACTTATGGATGTATCTACACATGTTTTAGTGTTAAATACATCTATATCTAGATAAATCTAAGACAAGTAATATGGATTGGAGGGAGTATTGTTTGAAATTGGGTTTGCAAGATAATAAAGAACGTGAAAATTAAGTTAGATGTTGTTTTAATAAAATAACAATTAAGTAAGTATAGCGAGTGTGGAAAAGTGGTGGTAGGATTTGCGAAATCAATCTAGGCAATTGATACCAAGATCAGTAATCATTATTGTAATTTTATATGAGGGACAGGCATGAGTTAACATACTTTCCATACTTGAATCGTACAGGGGAGCTGAGGGTGCGCGTTTCCTCCCCTACTTGGGTGCAGGTCGGAGGTCTCGGGAGCTCCTATTTGGCGCTCTAAGCACCGGTTCTCGTTGACGTCGCCCGCAGGGGAAGTGTGGCGGGCCGGCCCATTCGACTTTTTTTCTCGTCTAAACTTCAAAAATTGTCGCCTGGGAGAGATTCGAGCACATGATCTCCACCTTGACTCCAAACTGCACTAACCAGCGGAACAGACAACAAGTTGTGATATTGTTCTTTCTGTTTTCTGTTTTCTGTTTTATATACTTTCTCCACTTGCGTTTTTTTTCTTTTTTCGTTGCGGATTTTTCTGGTCCAAATTTTCTCTCTCTCTTTTTACTGTCTCTTTACTTTCATCTTTTTTTTCCTTTTTATTTTTTATTTTATATTTCAAAATGCACAAAACTTTTCAAATTCAATGAACCTTTTTAAAATCGATGATTTTTTTTTAAATTTCAATGAACTTTTTCCAAATTGGATGAACTTTTTTTCCAAATTGGATGAACTTTTTTTCCAAATCTGATGAACCTTTTCAAAATCAACGACTCTTTTCAAAATTGATAATTTTTTTCAAAATCAGTGGACTTTTTCATGTTTGGTGAACTCTTTTGAAATTCGGTGAATTTTTTTCCAAAACTGTTGAACATTTTTCCAGTTTGATGATCTTTTTTTCAAAATCGATGAACTTTTTTTCAGTTCAATGAACCTTTTCCTCAATATTGATGAACTTTTTTCAAAATTGATAAAAATCATCGATTTTAAAAAAGTTCATCGATTTGATAAAAGTTCATGAATTTTAAAAAAAGTTTATCAATTTTGAACAAAAGTTCATCAGTTTTAAAGAAAGTTCATCAAATTTGAAAAAAATCATCTAATTTTAAAAAGTTTATCAATTTTGAAGAAAATGCGCATTAAAGAAAAAAAAATAAGAAACAGAAAAGGATAAGAAAAAAAGACCAAATGAAACTGAAGAATGGATAAAAGAAGAAAACAAAGTATCTATGCAGTAGTGGGGCGATGTCCTCATGGTTAGCGCGGAACCCTTGCAACGAAGGGATCGCTGGTTCGAACCCTGTGCATGCACCTGTTTTACGTTTATGAAAACAGGTAGAAATAGAAAATGGGCCGGCCCAGCTTGAAGGTCTTTAGGCGTCCGTTTGCAAAATGCATAGTAACGGGCGCCTGAAGTAGGGGTGGATTGACGAGCTGCTCGTTAAGCTCGTGCTCGTGCTTGTTAAGGCTCGGCTCGTTAAGCTCATTAAGATTAACCAGCGGAAAACCCTGCTCGGCTCGGTTCGTTTGAATCTCGTTAAGCTCGTGAGCACTTGTTAACATATTCTGATGTGTTACGGTCTACAAGATGAGTGCGTAGATGTGGTTTTTAAGAAGGAAGATGGTGACTACAAGAGAAATGCACTAGTTTGTTGCCTCATATATATATAAGATTGAATAGATGGGCTGAGTCGCTACAAAAAAATTGTCATATAAGATAAAAATATGTGTTGTGTTGTTACTAACGAGCTTAATGAGCTAACTCTTTAGCTCGTTCATTAAGCTCATTAAGCTTAACAAGCTGAAATCGATGATTTACTCTGTTCATTAAGAAGCGAGCCACGAGCTTAACGAGCCGAACTATCGAGCGCTCACTAAGCTCTCACGCTACGAGCTTTTGATCCAACCCTAGATTGAAGCGCCAAAAAGATATGCCGGAGGTCTTCTCCGGAAAATCCTATACGCCGCTCGCTGCGTTGTAACGTCGACGCTTCGCACAGGGGGTGCGCGAGCGAACGACGCAGTGGGCCGGGCCAAGTTCTAGCGATGCTTTTTTCTTCTTCTTTCGTTTTTAGTTATTTCTGTTTCTTTTTTCTTTTTTCTTTTTTTCTGTTTGTTTTCTTTCTTTGGTTTGTTATTTCTTTTTCTTTTTCTTTTCTCCTCTTTTTTTTCAAAATATTCAAATTTTGTTTGTGTTTCCATAAAATGTTCAGTTTACAAAAAAATGTTCTCAAAATTCAAAAATTGTTCTCGTTACACAAAAAAGTTCAAAACTTTCAAAATTCATATGATGTACCAGATTTTCAATTTTTTGTTCACATTTTCAAAAAATGTTCGCACTTCCAAATTTGTTCGGGATTTTTCAAATTTGTTTGCTGTTTCAATATTTGTTCTCAATATTCAAAAAATGTTCATGCTTTAAGAAATTGTTCGCGCTTCCAAATTTGTTCTTCATTTCAAAATTTGTTCTCAAGATTCAAAAAAATGTTCATGCTTTAAAAAATTGTCCGTGCTTCCAAATTTGTTCTCCGTTTCAAAATTTGTTCTCAAGATTCAAAAAATGTTAGTGCTTTAAAAAAATGTTCATGTTCAAATTTTGTTCTCAATTTCAAAATTTTGTTCTCTAAATTCAAAAAAATGATCGGGATTTTAAAAAGTGTTCATTTTATCAAAACTTTTTCACATATTCAAAAAAGTTCAAGCTTTTTAGTTTTTCTTCTAAAGTTTGAAAAGTGTTCGCTTTTTAAAAAACACTTTTTCAAAATAATGTTTGCGTTCGGAATTTGACAAAATGTTCGGATCTACATTATCTTTTGCTTCGCGCGCCATAGTAAACCAAGGAAGCTTATCTATCCTTTTTTTTTGAGTAACTAGAAAGCTTATCTATCCCGTTGGCTAGGCTCGTGCGTACATAGAAGGAGGTCCCTGGTTCGATCCCTCCCTCGAGCAGTGTTTTTTGGGATTTTTTCACTGCATTGCGCTAATGGGCCGGCCCAGCTGGAGACGCGCCTGTGCGTCCACTCGACAATTTGCCGCAACGAGCGGCGCATAGGAGCTCCCGTCTTCTCCAAATTCCAAAGGTACGCGTTGATTAGTTCAAAGAAGGACGAGAATATAAACGGGAAAAGGCCCACATCTCCAAATCACACATGTACACAGCCCAACTGAACAGTGAACACTCCCAAACACGAGCCCACGAGGATTCGATCTCTCTTGCCTCGCCGCGTCGGTCTCGGCTAGTCGGCTCGCATCCCCTCCCCGTCTTGGCGTCTCTCAATGTGCAGCGCCGCTCACCTCACCGGCGACGCGAATCCCTCGCCGTCCCCGTACACGATACCCGGCGCGTGTCCACTTGGTCTCCGTTCCGCTCCGCCGCGCTGCGAGGTATACCGAAAGTTTCCCCTCCTAATCGACTGTCATGTTTCTGGACGAAGGGAAATGGATGGTGGGCGAGGTGGGGCTGTGGGGGTGTAACGCGCGACTACCTTGAGCCGAGATGACTGCTCTGGGTGCGCACGAACGCGGAAACGCGGGCCGGTTTTCGCGGGGCTCGAACGGGGGAGACGAGGAGTGGCCAGGCGAGGCGAGGGCGAATTTTGAGGAGCTGCCCCCGGAATTTGGGTAGGATTTTAGGTTTCGCGGTGTAGATTATGTAGTAGTTAGGATCTCCTTGTTGATTGTATCCACGTGGCCATGTGGAAGCGTGGCTTGAGTGCAAATGTGACTATTGCCTTTGTTGGTTTATTATATCGGCAATGTTTCTGTTGGTTTTGCTGCTTTTGTGAGGTTAAGGTTTCTCGACATAATTTCTGAATGTTTGTTATTTCGAGCTAGCAGTAGTTATTTACAATGCCTTTGAAGTTTGAATTCAGATGAATGTCAGATAAAAGCATGGATTCTTGTTAATAACTCTGCATGTTAGTTTAACAATTGTACTTACTATTCTAGTCTAATTTGCGATGAAATTTTATCTGTTTTTAACCATGAGGATGTCCATACAGAACAAATATGCATAGAGATATCCCTGGAAAATGTATCAAACTGATTATCTGTTATTATCCCAGTTTTACTCTAGTATCTACCCTCTGGCATTGCAAGTTCATTTTATATTTGCGAAGTAATGTGCACTATGCAGGTGCTTTACCTGTCTCATGCATCTGATTCAGGCGAAGCTGGATGACAATTTGCTAGTTCTGTGTGACTTCCTGCCATGGTATGTTTAGCAGGGAAGAGTCCTTCCTAAAGAGCACAATTGTGTTGTATGTGGGTGACATGGCAAGTACACGTGGCCAAATAATGGAAGCTTTTGACTCTGTTAATGCTAGGTATCTGCAAAGAAACAGTTATGTTCCCAGTTGACAAAATCTCTAGTTGTTCAAATGTGCAGTTGTGGGCTTGTGGCACTTATGGACTAGCAAGGACCATTTGCAGTTGCTCCTGTTGGTGGAAGAGCAAGCAATAGTGCTTCAAAAGGATCTACTTTTTAAAACTTCTCTATGGCGATCCTTTGCCCCAGAAATGCAGAATTTGAGATGTGTGATAGTTGGTACCACTATCTATAGTAGGCTGGTTGATCCTACAATGTTGAACCTTATAATCTTCTGCACCCTTGTTTGGATGATTTAGATTGTTTACAGTCAATGACATTTAGGTATTTAGGCCATGTAACTCTTTCGAGCACTTCCACAAGACCTAATTGCGTCATTTTAACCAGGTTGTGATGTCTCAGCATTCAGCAGCAGTATGTTTGATCAGGAAGACTAAAACTCTGGTGACAGTAATATATGTACCAGATGGAAACAAAGTAATCTGTACAAAGGATTTAAACAACTGAACAAGTTTATGGAGTTGTAGAATTTTCATTACAGGAGAAATATCTGCCACTGTTTCTAACAAGTTTATGGACAGAGTATGAATCGTGGATTTTGAGAGTATGCCAAGTTATATTTAGTTAACCTGACAAATTCCACCAAGCAGTGTCTTGAATGGAGGACGGGGATGTGTTATTTTCTCTGTGATTGAGGATGACTGCAAGCTTTTTAGTGGGTCTGTTCATTCTCTGAAGCCTGCTGGAGTGCAGTGGCGACTCTTTGTCTCTTTGACATGCACTCTATAGCATAAATTCATATGACAAATGTAAATTATCTGCCCCCTATGTCAGTGTAAACAATATATGAGTCAAATACAAAGGTATGATTTGCAGTTTTCCTTTATCCTATTGTAGTTGTTCAAGTTTTTTATTTGTGAAAGTAATTGTTAAAATCTGTTTGTAGTTAATGAGTTACTCCCTCTGTAAACTAATATAAGAGTGTTTAGATCACTAAGTAGTGATCTAAACGCTCTTATATTAGTTTACAGAGGGAGTACATCACAGCTTTAGAACATTTGATTCTGTACTTGTGTGGCTAGCTCTAGCACAGGCAACTATGATTGATGTCTTACCATATATAGGAGTGACTCTATACTCTCCCAGCAGAAAGCTGCACAGATCTTGGTAGCTAATAATTTAGTGCAAATCAGCCATTCAACTCATTTTGGTTTTAGGATATTTGCTGTTTCCTTTCAAGAAGCATGGAGTCACTTTGCTTCCTTTATTATACGATCCCCCTTAGCATATGTTACTCTTACAGTGACTTCTTTTGCTGTAGTTTCAGTCGCTTCTAGCCTAGATACTTCAGGAATTTTCTTGGTTGTCAACCTGCTCTGTGTTTTTACTCGGGAATGCAATGATTAACCCGTTTGCCACATTCTACCTAGACCTCCTGCTCCTTATTGAATTATATGGTCAAATTTGTGACCTGGTTGCTCGTGGATATATCTAGTATCAAACAATCAAGGTGTCCGGTATAGGTTGATTATGTCGGGTAATATGTGCTCTTTCTGAACTTCTTTTGTATAGAGAAGTTATACTTCTATTGTACTGATTGTACTTGGTTGGGAATTAAGTTACGCTCTGGCCATTTCTTAAATGAGACTATGAGAGGGGAATTTTATAATATGTGGGTTACTCGTTTGTCATTTTTTGAAAGCAAATGGACAAATACATATAACATGACCTCAGTCCTATTTGTTGCTTTGAAGGTTGCTTTTGCGCAATGTAGGCCTGGCACATTTATGCTCTTGAAACTGTTCGCCTGTGTTCTTGTGCTCTAAGTGTCATCACCTGCCTATAACTCTTGACTATAATATTCTGGTTAAAAAATTTCTTGACTGTCATAGGGTCCATGCATTCAGGTCTGTTAGTCTAGATTTAGCTTAAGGATATTATTCTGAGAAACAGAAGATCTGCATAACTATTTAGGCTGCAAATAATAAGTGAGACCGAACATCATCCAAGTATAAAAGAATTGAAGTGATGAAATTGAAATTGCGGCTGTCGAAATAAACAGTTTATGCATGTACCAAGACCAACACCATGACTTCGCATTTTTCAAATGAACAAATTATTACAGCTTCACAATATTGATGCCAGACTTGAATCAAATACAATTGCGCCATGCATATTTTTTTAAATAGTATCAGGTTTGATCTATGTCCTATTGCCCTATGAAAGTTGTTGGTCTAGAAGTTCGAACTAAGTTCACTTGGCCTTTCTGGACTGTTTTTTTCAAAAAGAAAATGCTGGTAAGTGCAATAAGTAGACACTAACCAGTAGGACCAGGCATACCACTATATATTCATTCTTCAAAGGTATACGTGTCAGCGGGAGCTGTCAAAAGCTAGTTTATTTTAGTGAAATAACGTTTTTACAAAATTACAGGTTTATTTCCAAATCTATAAAGAACTGAAGGGTTAAGCAGCAATTTAGCATAGAGTAGCCTTCCATACTTATTCTGTAGCCTGGTGCCCTGGTCAACTGCGATGCTAGATGTTCGTCTGCATTTTTATTACCATGCCGGGCCATCGCTATTAACACTGAATTCTCAAAACATCGTAGAAAACATTTACTACTTCCTTGAAAAGTTTGCCCCTTAACTCTGTACTTCAAACTCGAAAAACGAAACTCTGTACTTCTGCATGATTAATGAGTAAATCTTCAGTTTTTCGATGTTTTGACCGTCTATAGTCTTGGATTTTTTTTTCTCTAGTATTATACAATGGTCGAAATTGGGGGTCTTTTCTGCATGCATACCACTGTGGTATATACTAAAATGTTGTTCTGAAATCTTAGTGTAATGCATGTGTAAACTAAAATAAAGGGTATGCATTATTTATTTTGTTCCATGGAAAGAATTGTTGAAATAAACCCAAGATAATGATTCATCAAGCATATAACCATTCTGAATGGCTATGAGCCTTTGATAGTGTCAAGATCTAACAACTAGCTAGGACCACCAGCAGTACTAAGCCCTCCTAAGAGGGGTAGGGGTCTGATCATACACTAGCAGTTATACTTACCAACGCTTTGCAATGGGTGGTTGGCTGATCTACAGCTAGCTGCTTGCAGAAATGCTGGTCAGACCTGATTCTTTTAGAGTTATGTTTTAGAGAATGTGCAAGAGCTTTGCACATCTTATTATGAAGAAGCGTGCCAAACGTGATTTATCTTTGATAAAAGAAGTATCGATAGTTCGATACCGATAAACCCAGAGTGTGTGTACACACTAACTGCAGGCCAAAGCATTCCAATATTTACTGAGCAGGTTCATTTCCTATGTGCATTATGAATTAGCTGTGTCCGCACATACCATGTTTCGTTGGCATCTTCCTAAACATGGTAAATTGGTGGTTCTGTCATGTTGGGTCTCTTTTACGCTATAGCTTTGCTTAGTATAGTAATTTACTCGCTGGATATTTCAGCAGTCCAATGTGTTTGGAACTCGGAATAGTTATAAAAGTATGGTGGTATACTTTTGATTTGAACCATCTGGTTATCTTTCATTCAATTTTTACAGGTCTTAATCCAATGACAAAATTTAGACTCCCAGCCCTAATCAACCCTAATTTCTTTACTTCTTAATTGCAAATTTATGGTTCACTATTTGATGCATGGTTAATACTCCATTTTTTTTTCTTTCGGGTGTTTTTTCGGAGAAAGAAGTTTAGGTACACTTATTTTTTAAATGATGTTTTCTCATATCTGAGTATATATTGCATAGTCTTCGCAAAAAGGTATACATTACAGTGGAGACCATGCATTGCAAGTGTGCGGTTGCTGATATACCAATTACCAAGTCTTATGACCCTAACCCTACAAGTTTCTATACCAATAATACTACAAGATAGGTGAGATGCTTTTCGTTTGAACTATTTGTGAATCCTTAATTCAGTTTATGAATCACAATCCAGTGGTTGTTGGCAAAAATTAGACTCTCAACCCTAATGTCGGTGTACTAAAGTTTGGGCCCTTTGGTACCCCTTACTTGTGCACGGGCAGTCGCAGCCGCACCTGCTGCGAGGCTTGGCGGGGGCAGTTGGAGGCAAGATACAAGACAACGAAGACGGCGTCCAAGCCAGTAACTTGGGAGCAGAAGACAAGCTGGAGCCCCGGCAAGATCCTTGCCGGGGCGGCTCGCGAGCCCCCGGCAAGATCCTTGCTGGGACAACTTGCGAGGCACTGACAAGAACACCACCCTTGATGTTGAGAGCTCTGACACCATCAACAACGTCAAGACCAAGACTCAGGGGCACATGCGTGGTGGCATGCAGATCTTCGTGAAGACCAGAGAGCGGATTTCCCAGCAAGGTTCTTGCTGGGGGCGACCGCGAGGCCCCGGCAAGGCTCACACACGACAAGGCTCCACCGCCTTGCCACCGTCCCGGCATAGCAATAAGCCAGCCAACCTGGCGAGCACCTGCGTGGCGGCATGCAGATCTTCGTGAAGATCCTGCCACCGCTCCAGCGCAGCGGCTAGCCAGCCAGCTTGGCACTCGCATGCCTCGTCATCTTGGGTGCGTGTCAGGACGGAGTGAGGCGGCGACGGATGGGACGGGCTCTGTTTCCGTCCCCGATAAAGTTAGGGGGGCACGTAAGCAGCGCATTTAAGGCGCTTGTCCTAAGACGCCAGAGATAAGCACGTGCACTGTAGCACTTTACACCTCCTGTGTGCCACTGTGGCAGCCCCTTGGACGTATAAAAGGAGGCCCAAGGCATACTGTAGAAGGATTCGGACTTTTTGGACTCTCCGGCCCAGCTTGCATGCATAACTGCTAGCCGAAGCTCAAGAACACATAATATACACACAAAGCAGGACTAGGGTTTTACGCTTCTCAGCGGCCCGAACCTGGGTAAAAATCTCTCGTGTTGATCTCTAGATCTGCTCTTTGCGCACCCCTCTTCCCTGCCAAACCGTAGAAGGGATCCACTCGATCCCATAGGTGTTGTTTTCCCGACACCTAATCACTTCTATATTAATTGGCACATGATTAGTCTCTGATATAGTCTTTTGTTACAACTTAGTGTGAACTTATCCCTTGAGTGGTTTATGGGAGAAATAATTTCAGTGAGCTTCTATTTTAAATACGTTTTTCTTTGTATGTGTGAATTGCCTTAAAAATACTTGTCATATCTGTCCTACTTATGGTCGTCTGTTCACTCTTTTCCCAATCTTCCTCCTTCAAACTCTGACAGGGCAGGACCATGCAAACCTTCACAGTCCTCCTGAATTCCCCCCTCGTGCCGTCTGCCACCACTAATTACATTCGAACCAACTGTCAAACAAGTTCTTGTTCTTGGGTATACCAAATTCCACCTTGTTTCCTGTGGTTCGTGGCGTAGCACAGGCACCTTGCTGGTAAGCAGTAGAATATAGTGGAAATGTACACTTAAAATTGATTCTTCACTTTTACAAGCTAAGGAATGCATGATGTCCTTTGTCTAACAGTTTACGTTTGCAGCCTCCTCTTTATCCAAAAGTTGAAACATAGCAGTTTTCCATTTTCTACTCATTGGCATTGCCAGGGTAATACTCCTGCTATCTTTACCATCCACTTGACAATGTCATTAATCAATTAGTTGGCATGTACATGCACCATAATTTGGGCCATTTTAGGTGGATCTGAGGGATAACAGTGTCAACATCGCTGGGTAACTTAATGCGATATGCCTTACAAACGTTGAATGTTGATTAGGATGGCATCGCCAGATTGATTCCAATGAGTGTAGCAACGAGCAAAGTTAATGTTCGGGGACCAGTACACCTACACTACTGGACATATTGAATGCATGCTTTTGCAACATGGGAGGTCCTTCACCAGCTACTGTGGCACCACAAGATGTCAAGGCGAGACTAGTTTGATTTTTTCAGAAAATATAGTAGCAGCAGCAGTGTCACCACCCTAAATCATTGGAGCATCATATATCTAACAATTTGTTCTGCAGGACATATTAGGAGCACTAATTGTCATAATATTTCAGCTTTGCTGTGCGGAGCCCATTTATTATGTTTTGATGGATGGAGACCTGAAGTGGTGATCACCTTTTTCTGATAACAAGGACATGACGAGAAAGGCAAACTGATTTGTTTGTATCTAAGCATCCCAACTCAGTAGGTATCTCGCTATATTGGCATCGCTTTTGCTTCTGGCCACCACCATTGGATTTCACCAAGGTCTTAATCAGGTACTACCATTTCATCGTTTTGTGTAGCACTGCACTACTACTAAATGTGTAGCGCCACTGTCTTAGACCTCATACTAGTGTATGCATCAATGGCAGGCAGCTAGTGTATATCCTCATGCTGTTATTATTATTCTTATTTTTTTCTGACATGATTGTACTTTATGGCTGACCAACTAACTGACCGGGCCCTTCTGCATTGACTGCGTGCTTTACCAACCTATAGAACCAACCGTGTGGAGCTGATTTGCACTTCATTGCGACTATATGTGTGTGTCGTGAAAATAAGAAAGGGAAATAATATGGGGACCATGGATCTTTATCACCCATTTTAGTGCTTCCTTTTCTTTTCCCATTTAACATTTCATACATGATTGTTATCTTATCCTGCAAACACTGTTGCTTGCTAGCTCGTGCTGCATTGGCGTCGCAGCATAAAACACAATTGTTTGAAGGTGACAATGCATACATATGGATGAAAACCTAGCATATATAATTCTGTATGCATGTGGTTTTGTGCACCATCTTGGTTTAGTTGATGCCTTGTGGTCATCTGTTGGTCCACATAGCCTGGTGCAGTAGTGTGTATGGTCTGTGTACTAGTCATAGTCTAACATGGTTACTGATTATTAATGATCTCCCAGCTGGACCTATTTTAATACGGAGAAATGTGAATCTGATACAGTATTATTTCAAGTTCGATGCACTAACACATGTTGATGTAAATGTAATGACAAGTATTTGAGTTTGCCACTAGCTGACGGATGTTGTTTCCATGCAGCAATGTTCTGAGAGCATCTGCTGATTCTCTAATGATGACTGATCCCTTGTATTACAAGAGTGTTACACAAGGGAACATCCAGGAATTGAGTGGATCGTCTCATGCGCAGGAGTAATTGATTGGCAGATGTTTTCGGCAAATTGTGTTCTTCGTCTCGGGTGGGCTTACCAAATGATTTCGTAAGTTTTTACTTCTCAATTAAATTCTCATTGACGCTCTTCGGCTAACCACTTGCTTTGAGGTCACTAATGGAGTTGACATGATGTACAGGAAAACTCGGGGTGCATGCTCTCTCTTATCTTCAGTGGTTACTCCTGGCTATACGAAGTACTAACATACTGCAAACATGTTCAAAAATTTTGTGCCTGCACTCATATGATGGTCCATACACATTTTTTGGAACCTTATTCTTAATTAGGGTTACTACTACAGGACTAGAATGAGCAGTGCTTACAGACGACTGTCTTGTCAAACCAAGAATGTGCAAATATCACCTCACCATATTCCTGATATCCTTTTGATGAAGAGAAACGCTTAAATTCGCCGGGCTGAAAACAACACTTCATCGGTATAGTCTAACAAAGGAAATTAAATGCACAAGAGTACTGCATTACAAGGTGTTTATTCCATTTATTAGAAAGCGATATCATCACTGATATATACGTAATCATATAGTACTCCCTCCGTCCTAAAATAAGTGTCTCAAGCTCAGTACAACTTTGTACTAAAGTTAGTACAAAGTTGAGACACTTATTTTGGGACGGAGGGAGTACTATATAGTCTGATGATGTTGATACATAGTGTGACTATCATGACGGTGACGGCATATACATAGAGTTACATACAAGTAAGCCTTTGATTAATTTATAAATACACGGGGCTTCACACACGTACGTACACACAGAGTAGTGATTAATCGTTTCCTAAGCTTGATTTTACGTAGTGCGTAATGGAGAGATGCTCAGCTGGTACCTACGACGTGGAGCAATGATCTTAACTGCTTGTGCGCCAACCACCCTACCAGATCCTTGATCTGGGATGGTGACCTGATCACACTTTCTTAACCGTGCAATATTTTTCTTCAGATGACGAGGCTGCCTTCTTCACCGTGCAGCAGCCCATGTGACGGCGAGGCCGGGCTGCTCCTGCTCAGCAGCTCCTCGATCATCTGCAGCGCGATCCTCTCCTCGTCCTCCATTGCCTCCGGCGGCGAGCCCGTTGTGGACGTGGACGTGGACGAGGAAGGAGTCGCCGACACAGTGCTGTCACTGGGCGTTGGCGCCGCTGCCGCCGCCGGCTCCTTGTTGAGCTCGACGGTCATGACCCAGCTGGAGTCGGCGCGGGCACCCGCGCGCTTCTGCCAGACGCCAATGTGGGACTTCTCGGTGTCGAGGCGGAGGCAGGTGAGGGACGGGGACGGTGTCTTGCAGCACTTGCGGAGCTTGGCGCTGAGGATCTGCGACAGGCTGCTGGCGCCGGCCGCGCCGGAGGACGACGAGCCGACGCCACCGCGGCCGTCCCGCGCCGCTGCTGGGGCGACGATGATCTCCCCGTTGGCGCTCCTCGGCACGGGGAAGTTGGTCTTGGCGTTGCGCCCGCTCATCAGGATGGCAGCCTCGTCGTACGCCCGCGCCGCCTCCTCCGCCGTCTCAAAGGTGCCCAGCCACACCCTCCTCTTCCTGCAAACCACACACGACACACATGCATGCATTTGTAACACATCAAGAGAAAATCGACGAAAGCAACCTTGAAGTACGTAGCAATTCAAACTAGAATCAATGTATCTATATATATCTCTCAGGACACAGTGGGATAGCTACACGACTAGGCCGGAGAGTAGGAGTAGAGCAGCTAGTGAGAGAGAGCTAGGGAGTAGTGAGGCTTACAGGAGAGGGTGCCTGATCTCGGAGACCCAGGAGCCCCAGTGGCGCTGCCTGACGCCGCGAAACTTCTTCTTGGACTGTACCATGATGTTTCTCTGCGGAATGCAGAGCGAGCGAGATTCTCTGGCAGGGATGAGGACGGGCAGAGGGGAGGGAATGATCAGCGGGCGGGCAGTGTGGCAGTGCGAGTGAGTGAGTGAGTGTGAGCCCGGCCTCCTCCACGGAAGAGTGGGGAGCAGTGTAGTGTGGGGAGGAGCGAAGGCCCTGCTGCTCCCAGGGAATATAAGCTACTGCCCCCTCGGGCCCCCTGTACTTGCAGATCGTTAAATGTTGTATAGAAAGATGGATAGGCCGATGCGTACACACGTACGCTTGCATACATACATACACAGGGCTACATGGCGTATGCGTATGTGCGTGTGAGCGAGGGAGAGAGGGAGAGCGTGTGGGAGCAGTGGCCAGGCCAGTGGCAGTAAACATCAAGTGGGAGTACGTGTGCCTTGCGTTCCACGTATCTGTTCATGGTTGGGCTGCTTCCATGCATGCTCGTCCTTGTTCACTTGTACTGCTACTCCGCTAGGACATTGGAGTACTGTCATGTGTGCACCCACTGTAAGGAGAGCTTCTGAACAGATTTCGTGTGACCATGCAGTACATGCACCGAATCTACCCATCATCTTACCAGGACAAGGAGCTAGTACAAGTTACAACCGTAGTTTCAGGTTAAAATTCACTACTCCCTATGGAAGTTTTGGCATTAGAGCGTCTACGGCCGTGATGGGCAAATTCGGCCCCTCAAATGCGTGTCTGCGGACACTGACCGGCCACGTCTCAAATAATGTAATTCACATCCGGACATCTCAATTATCATATCTCAAATCCATACAAACTCATGCAACTACATCGATGCACACACATCGTTCGGCTACTCCATCACTACACTAAACATGCCACCGGACTACCAAAATTTGGCATTTTGGCTATGGTGGAGGTCATCTACGGCTGCCCTTGCCCTTCCCGGCGCCCTTGCCGTCCTTCTCGCAGAAATACCGGTCGAAGACGCAGTAGGGATCGAGCCTGATCTGCTCGTAGCCGGAGCTGTCCTCGCCGTCGCTATCCTCCTTCTCCTCCTTCGGTGGCAGTACGACCATGGCATGGACGGCCTGATTCTGCGATACGGGCCTCAGCGGCCCTTATCCTCTCCTTCCCACAGCGGGCTGACCGTTCCTGGTGGGACTCGTAGTCTGCCCGATCGGTGATGAGGAAGGAGAGATTTTCCAGCTGCAGAGACCGCGATGATTCAGCCCCAAAGGACCCGAGCGCTCGTTGAGCCGACGCAATGGAGTCGCGCCGGATAAATCCGTCTATCGGCCGGGTGTTGTCCTCCCGGGAGCGGCGGAGTGCAATGCGGATTACCATTGCCTTCTTCAACCCGCACGGGATGACACCCCAGTGGACGGATCCGGACTGGTCGGAGTTAGATCCGCTGTCCGCCATGCCGGAGACGGTCGGAAATCGCCGGAGGTGAGCTCGGGTGGCGGAGAGAGTGGAGGGGAGAGGAGTGTCAAGTGGCTAGGATTTGGTCCGGCGAGTGGATGTGGACGAATATATGTGGCGTCGGGTGGCCCGCGTGGACCGGGTCCGACGTGGCGGACATGTCCATGCGCGCCCAGGCGCCCCCATATCCGCCCCATATTTGGGCTGGATATGAGGGGCGCCGGTCAGTCCGGACGTTTGAGCCCCATTTGAGGCGTCCGTCTAGGTCGAAATTTTGTTACCGGTCAGAGACCGAGCGAGCCGCCTAGACATTTGAGGAGGGTTTGGTGCACTCGCCGTAGATGCTCTCAGTGACTACTACATGAATACAAGGATACAGCATATGTAGTGGTGCCTAAAGGGCAGGCAATTCAACTAGTAATTACCACCCTGTAACTGTAATCCATGGAGGAAGGTTGGAGCCGTGGGGTCGGAACCTGTTAACAGCATGCGTGTAGCAAGTGATAAAGCTCAGCCCGGCCAGAAGGAAAGACAAAGATCAAAGGAGAGAAGAAAGGTCTCTTCGGCGAGAGCTTGCTGGGGGAAGGGAAGAGGGGCCCCCCGTTGCGCTGCTGGGGTGGGCTGTCGGTGAACTGTGGCCGAGTGGCCACACAACCACTCCCTCCTCGCTGCCTGCCAGTACGTAACCCCGGTAATTAACTCCCCCACCTACACGCTTGGCGACCTCATTTATGGCGTGGGAGACCTCATTTGCAAGAGACGAGCCGGAGCCATGGATCCAACCCGCCCCCAGCTCGTATTGGTAATCCCCTTCGGTTTTCGAAATCGCTCTTGTTGCTCCCTGCTCAGTGCTACTACTATATACTCCAGATGGTTGTCATTGATTTCTAAGGGTTACTCCTATAAATTCCTTGTGTACATGGATCAAATGACAAACATAAGAAATTTTCTGAACATGGATCAAACTGCATTATCAATTTTATAGTAGCATCACATAATATCTCACCATACTATGAAATTAATTGATGATCAAGGCTGATTTCTGACACTGAAGCTAGTGGAGTACTACTAGTATACATTTCCGAACGGAGAGGACGAGTGGAGGACAGTACCGCTCCTACTCCACAACAATAAAGCATGGGTGAATGCCGATACGACGTGCCCATGATGGACGTGGTAACTCATCAGGCAGTCAAGTGCGAGCTACTACTCCTATATTCAGGACTGAACAAATCTATGCCATGCGCTGACGCACAAACTGCAGGTTAACTACGCCAGTTCCAAAGCCACCGACCATGCACTCGCGGCCGAGCCATGGGGAGTACACTAGACTTGCAAGAAGTTGGCCGGCAATAACTGCATCCTCCTCCCGATCCATCAACCCATCGACCCGCCGTGCATCCAGTGCTACTACTACTCACTCGCTCAATCACTGGCTCGCTCAAGCAGCCAATCAGCGGTCCATCCATGGCGTCGACCGGCAGAGCTCCGTAAAAAAAGGTGAAAGGAAATTAATGGCGCCAGCGGAAATTGATGGGCACGAGCGCGCTTTTACGGTTCGGCTCCACTCAGATACGTGTGTCAGTGAGTTCTTGCTTGCATGTAGTACCAGGACGGACGGAAGCTTCTTCTCTGTCCTGCTGCCGGTGGCTGCTAGCTCGATGGATCGCACGTACAGCGGTCACACGCGCGGTCCTTTCTTTCCAGTGGAAAGTGCGTCGCGGCAGCAGCAGCGGGGCAGGGCAGGTTAAGGTGGTTGTTGGCTGTGCGTGTGACCGGCGCTGTCAGAACATGTCTGTGTGAAAGACGGTTAAAAAGGGTGCGCTGCGCGGGGCAGTTACGTAGTGCGGATGGTACGACGCCGGTAGTCCTCCGCCTCCCACTCCTCTGGTGACCAATGCCAGTGAGTGATCTGATCTACTAGTAGCAGACAGCATCCGGCAACTCGATTATACTCCTACGGCTTTGTAGGGCGCCATGCTGTATGGTGCTTGGATGCTAATGTTTTATCCTCTGATTTTTTTTTGAGAAATGTTTATCCTCTAATTAGGTGGCGCACGTAATGACAGTGCTTCAGGAGGGACTGTTTTGGCGTTTAACCAAGGTAGGAAAACCCTCTACGTGCTTAATTAGAGGCTAGCATTTTGGTCTCTGCTGAGCTGACGCCTTGTGCAAGTTCACATTGTGCACGCGAGGGACGGTGGGGCCGAAGCCGAGCTGGCCGGGCCGGGCGCCGATCGTTTCGGGCAACGGAGGGCGGCGACCGGTCCTGTGAGGCGTCCAGATCGGCAGAGAAGTCTTGGATCGGAAAGGCGCGTGCTGGTTTATACTTGGGCGTGACCTCGAAGAGGTATCTACAGCTGCATGCACGGTGATGGAGTGGTTGGCGACTTCCCAGACTGTGCTAATCAAACCTTTCTAATAAAACCTGTAGGGTTTAATCCCCGCCTAATCTTGTTCCAGCGCAATTAGAAGGAGGGCAATCGATCGTTGCAATTAACTGCGACTTTGTATAAGCAATTGTGGCTCCAGCTTGGTTAGGTACTGGCACTGCAACTCCACCTCAGTAAAAGCTTCTAGTCGTACGCGTAGTGGTTTTACTTACCGTCTTTATCAAGCATCCGCCGAGTTAAACCCCAAGGGGGGCCTTTCTCGTTCGTGCATGCATGGGGCCGGTCAGCACAGCAGCAGTTAGCACCAAACGATCACCACTAGCAGTGCCACTAGTGTCCATGGCACCACCTTCGGCACACGGAGAAAAAGGGGTGGATGGATCGGTCGGTCTTTTGTTGGAACTTGGAACTGCCGCACCTGCAGTGCGGTGTGCAGGGGGCGGACCGATCAGAGTGTCCTAACTCCGAGGTATCCGGCTTAAACTGTGTCGGCCGGCCGACGACCCGAGGGTCCATTATTTTTGCCTGTACCAGCTCGGCCATGAGAAGGGTTGGCCGGGCACAATAATGAGGCTGTCGTCCCCGGGTGTACGGTGGTTGCAAACGGGCTAGCGGATAGTGGTTGTTGGAGCTGGCTGTGGGTTTGGGCCGCTCGACTTATTGCCTTGTGTACGTGGGCTCTCGGGCTCACAAGCAACATACCTACAGGTCTCTCTGCGGTCCAGTGCGGCTAGGAGTCTCTCGACCATATATTACGGTTGGCTGACGATGTGGTGCCTCCTCCCGTTGGGGTAGCCTCGGCCTCTCTCTCTTCTCTTGCCGACCTCTGAGATCTTGTGAACGGCGATTCGACGACGGGTCATGGCTGCAGCTTAGAACGCCCATGCGTGCCTATGTGCACGACGTCAACGTGCATGCCCGTGCTCGGGCAACTGAGAAAAACGGCCGTCGGTGGCAATCCCGACTACAGCGCGGTTGATCACCAAAGAGCTCATACTGGAGTTCGAAGGGTGTGTACGATAAAATTGCGGCGTGGAATCCCGGCACCCCAAATCACGGGATTTTGGGCATGTGGAACTTTATCCTCTCCGCCTGTTTTGTAGCGCATGGATGGTCCATCAGTTGGTCGTCCTAATTCCACGGATGAGCGGTGTCATGATATATACGCACGCTCTCAATCATTTCCCGGACTGTGGCGGAATTAACTGGCAAGTAACTCATCGCTAGTAGTAGTACAACTTAGAGCATCCCTCTTCACTGATCACTCCAAAGTACAGATTACAGAGAGTTGGGCATAGGAATTACAAGAATCTGGGGTAGCTGGATACACGAACGAGCAAGAAATAGATCAGAGAAGAGAGCCAGGTGGGAGAGAAAGCCGCCGCCATTACCGTGATCCCAACGGAGGACTACTTTCCTCTTGCTACTTGTAGCGCGAGCTTCCTTCATCTTGCGAGCTGGGTCAGGCAGGCCCATCACCAACGGCCCAAGTACTAGCCCAACAGCAGCCTCGGCAGGGTCTTGACACGATTGTCATAATAACCGTCATTAGTGATACTGGCCGAAAAGACCAGTCTCATCGTGCGCTCTATTGTCATGATATTTGAGGGTGGTCCGAAACAAGCCCGTGAGACTCCATATTTGAAGGCTACGAGTGAATATTTGTGAAAGTGCGACTAATCTTTGGGTGGTTTTGATAATTTATAACAATATATAGCTCATTGAACTAATATCCATTCCAGTTATTTTAATAATTTATAACAATATATAGCTCATTGAACTAATATCCATTCCAGTTAAATATTTCAGAAAGTTTAATGATTGGCATGGCATGGACTAGAGATGTGGACCCCTCAAAATGCTAAGGACAAATATTGACATATGCTAAGATTCTTCACTTCTATTTTAGTGATCCAAGATCATATTTAGTCCATAGGAAAGCCAATACTATTAAAAGGGGATAATGTGTTGCTTAATGGTCTACTTGCTCAAAATGCTTAGTGATATTGCTCCAAAACCCTCAGCCATTTTCTCATTTCCACATATGTCCAAAACCTAAAGTCAAACTCGGCCCCACCGATTTGATCTATCCGGCGCCACCGAATTCAGTTGACATAGCCACTGCCAGAAACCCTAGACAATTTGGTCACACCGATACGGATCTCGGTCTCACCGAGATGGCCCTACAAACTCTCTGTTTCCCTTTGTAACATTTTGGTCTCACCGAAATGAGCAATCGGTCCCACCGAGTTTGCTTGACCAACTCTCTGTTTGCTCATTGCTGAAATCGGTCTCACCGAGTTCAAGCAATCGGTCACACCGAGATGAGGTTTTGCCCTAGCCCTTGCACATCGGTCCCGCCGAGTTGTTCCAGTCGGTCCCACTGAGATTCCTAACGTTCACATCTTGAACTAAATCGGTCTCACCGAGTTCCTCTATTCGGTCTGACCGAGTTGGGTCAAATGTGTGTAACGGTTAGATTTTATGTGGAGGCTATATATACCCCTCCACCCCATCTGCATTCAAGAGAGAGCCATCAGAACGTGCTTACACTTTCACTACTCATTTTCTGAGAGAGAACCACCTACTCATGTGTTGAGATCAAGACATTCCAATCCTACCACAAGAATCTTGATCTCTAGCCTTCCCCAAGTTGATTTCCACTCGAATCATCTTTCCACCATAACCAAATCTGTGAGAGAGAGTTGAGTGTTGGGGAGACTATCATTTGAAGCACAAGAGCAAGGCGTTCATCATCAACACACAGTCTATTACCTTTTGGAGAGTGGTGTCTCCTAGATTGGTTAGGTGTCGCTTGGGAGCCTCCGACAAGATTATGGAGTTGAACCAAGAAGTTTGTAAGGGCAAGGATATCGCTTACTTCGTGAAGATCTACCCGAGTGAGGCAAGTCCTTCGTGGGCGATGGCCATGGTGGGATAGACAAGGTTGCTTCTTCGTGGACCCTTTGTGGGTGGAGCCCTCCGTGGACTCGCGCAACCATTACCCTTCGTGGGTTGAAGTCTCCATCAACGTGGATGTACGATAGCACCACCTATCGGAACCACGCCAAAAATCTCCGTGTCTACATTGCGTTTGCCTTCTCCAAACCCTTCCCTTTACCTTCATATGCAATGTTTTACTTTCCGCTGCTACACTCTTAGAATTGCATGTGTAGGTTGATTTCTTGACTTGTACTAGTTGCTAAAATCTGCCAACACTTAAAATTGGGAAAATGTTAGATTTTTATTTGGTCAAGTAGTCTAATCAGCCCCCCTCTAGACATACTTTCGATCCTACAAGTTGTATCAGAGCTTTGGTCTCCATTTGCCTTGATTTCCATAGCTTTGGTGATCATAGCCTTGGTTTCACAACTTAGGAGAGTATGACGTCTAGCGAGGGAAATTACCACCGTAGAGGTCCTTACTTTGATGGTACTAATTTTGCTAGTTGGAAGCATAAGATGAAAATGCATATTCTTGGTCATAACCCTGCCGTTTGGGCTATTGTGCGTATTGGCTTGCAAGGTGAATACTTCGAGGATGGACGAGAACCGGATCGTGAAGCGACCACGGAAGAGTTGAAGATGTTGCAATACAATGCTCAAGCTTGCGATATTCTCTTCAACGGATTGTGCCTCGAAGAATTCAGCAAAATCAGCCGTCTTGAGAATGCAAAGGAAATTTGGGATACTTTGGTTGATATGCACGAAGGTACCGAGTCCGTCAAGGAATCCAAATTGGATGTGCTTCAAAGTCAACTTGACAAGTTCAAAATGAAGGAGGGCGAAGGAGTCGCTGAAATGTACTCTAGGCTTGCTCTCATCACAAATGAGATTGCCGGCTTAGGAAGCGAAGAGATGACCGACAGATTCATCATCAAGAAGATCCTAAGAGCCTTGGATGGAAAATATGATACCGTGTGCACCTTGATCCAAATGATGCCCAATTACAAATATCTCAAGCCAACGGAAGTCATTGGTAGAATTGTTGCTCATGAGATGTCACTCAAGGATAAGGAAGAGCTCCACAACAAGTCAAGTGGTGCTTATAAAGCTTCATGTGATGCTCCTACAACATCAAGTAAGAAACAAGTCTTCAATGAAGAATTGAGCTTAATGGTGAATAACTTCAACAAATTCTACAAGAGTAGAAGCAAAGAGAGAAGTTCCAAGTCAAGGTTCTACAATGACAAAAGATCTTCTAGTCGTGATCGCAATTGCTACAATTGTGGAAGACCCGAACACTACTCCAATGAGTGTACGGCTCCCTACAAGAGAAGAGAATATTCACCTAAAAGGAGAAGTAAAAGAGATGAATCACCACCAACAGAGAGAAGGAGTAGAGATGATCGTTATGAACGAAGACCCTCTCGTAGAAGCAAGGATTCGGAAAGGAAGGACAAGTCATCAAAGAGCTACACAAGACGAAGACATCAAGCTCATGTTGGTGAATGGGTATCCGGTTCCGACTCCGATGACTACTCCGAGAGAAGTTATCACTCCGACTCCGAATATACTCAAGATGAAGGTGTTGCCGATCTTGCACTTGTGTCATCCAACTCCTATGACATATTTGACTCACCAAATGAAGGAATTGGAAGATGCTTCATGGCTAAAGGCCCTAAGGTATCACACCCCAAGTATGTTGATTTCAATAGTGATGAAGATGATTTGCTAGGTGATGATGATTTACTTGTTGACAACACTAGTAATGAAAACTATGATGAAATTTCTATTAATCATGCTAATCAAGATGAAACGAATGACAATGATAAGGAGATTGAGCGTCTAACTAAAGAACTAAACACTCTTAAGTTAGCTCATGAAACTACTTTAGAGGATCATCGAGAGCTTTTAAAGACTCATGAGAAGTTACGCTTCGAGAAGCTCAATTTAGAGCAAGAGCATGGGTTCTTAAAAGCAATCAATGATGATCTTCGAAAGAAGAGTTCTTCTTACATTGCCAAGCGTTTACTCTTGTCTACTGATGTCTGCTAGAACTACGTCGGTATTTCCCCAAAGAGGAAGGGATGATGCAGCACAGCGACGGTAGGTATTTCCCTCAGTGATGAGACCAAGTTTATCGAACCAGTAGGAGAACCACGCAACACTACGTGAACGGCACCTGCACACAAATAACAAATACTCGCAACCCGATGTATTAAAGGGGTTGTCAATCCCTTTCGGGCAACGGCGCCAGAAATGGCTAGTGACGGAAGAAAATTGTAATAGATTGGATAAATAGATCTCGAATAAATGCAAAATAAAATAAAGTGCAGCAAGGTATTTTTGGGTTTTTGGAAATATAGATCTGAAAACAAAAGAAAATAAAAATAGATCGCAAAGGCAAATATATTAAAGAAGAGACCCGGGGGCCGTAGGTTTCACTAGTGGCTTCTCTCGAGAAAAATAGCAAACGGTGGGAAAACAATTACTGTTGGACAATTGATAGAACTTCAAATACTCATGACGATATCCAGGCAATGATCATTATATAGGCATCACGTCCAAGATTAGTAGACCGACTCCTGCCTGCATCTACTACTATTACTCCACACATCGACCGCTATCCAGCATGCATCTAGTGTATTAAGTTCATGGAGAAACGGAGTAATGCAATAAGAACGATGACATGATGTAGACAAGATCTATTTATGTAGAAATAGACCCCATCTTGCTATCCTTAATAGCAACGATACATACGTGTTGTCGTTTCCCTTTCTGTCACTGGGATCAAGCACCGTAAGATCGAACCCATCACAAAGCACCTCTTCCCATTGCAAGATAAATAGATCAAGTTGGCCAAACAAAACCCAAATATCGGAGAAGAAATATGAGGCTATAAGCAATCATGCATATAAGAGATCAAAGAAGACTCAAATAACTTTCATGGATAAAAACATAAATCTGATCATAAACTCAAAGTTCATCGGATCCCAACAAACACACCGCAAAAAAGAGTTACATCATATGGATCTCCAAGAGACCATTGTATTGAGAATCAAACGAGAGAGAGAAAGCCATCTAGCTACTAACTACGGACCCGTAGGTCTACAAAGAACTACTCATGCATCATCGGAGAGGCACCAATGGACATGATGAACCCCTCCGAGATGGTGTCTAGATTGGATCTGGTGTTTCTGGAACTTGCGGCGGCTGGAATTGATTTTCGACGACTCCCCTAGGGTTTCTGGAATATTGGGGTATTTATAGAGCAAAGAGGCGGTGCGGGAGGCCACCGAGGTGGGCACAACCCACCTGGGCGCGCCTGGGCCTCCAGGCGCGCCCTGGTGGGTTGTGCTCCCCTCGGAGCACCCCCCCAGGTGCTTCTTTAGCCCAACAGGTGTCTTCTGGTCCAGAAAAAATCCACAAAAAGTTTCGCTGCGTTTGGACTCCGTTTGGTATTGATTTCCTGCGATGTAAAAAACATGCAGAAAATAGCAACTGGCACTGGGCACTATGTCAATAGGTTAGTACCAAAAAATGATATAAAATGACTATAAAATGATTGTAAAACATCCAAGAATGATAATATAACAGCATGGAACAATAAAAAATTATAGATACGTTGGAGACGTATTAGCATCCCCAAGCTTAATTCCTGCTTGCCCTCGAGTAGGTAAATGATAAAAACAGAATTTTTGATGTGGAATGTTGCCTAACATGTTCATCACATATTCTTTTCTTTATAGCATGGACATTTGGACTTTTATATGGTTCAAAGCAATAGTCTAGTTTTGACATGATAACTTAAATACTCAAGCATATCAACAAGCAACCATGTCTTTCAAAATATCAACGCTAAAATAAGTTATCCCTAGTCCATTATGCTCAATCATTGATCCATTCATGAGACACACTCGCATATTAGCTACACCCAATGCTCAAGTACGATCATAGTGCCCCTTAGTTGGTGCTTTATAAGAGAAGATGGAGACTCAAAATAAAAATTAAAATTGCATAAAGTAAAAGAAAGACCCTTCGCGGAGGGAAGTAGGGATTTGTAGAGGTGCCAGAGCTCAAAGCGAAAATTGAGAGATAAAAACATTTTGGGAGGTATACTTTTCCCACCAACGAAAACGACTTAGAGTTCCCCACACTTTCCATGCTAGATATATCATAGGCGGTTTCCAAACATAAAATAAAGTTTATTCCTTTTTCCACCATTTCTTTCACTTTCCATGGCTAGCCGTATCCACGGGTGCCCTCCATACCGACACTTTCCAAGGAATTTATTATTTGACAACATAAAGTAAATTCATTTATTCATTTTGGGACTAGGCATCCCTAATACCTTTGCCTTACTCTCGTGCAATGACAAGTGAATAAACACTCATCGTGAGAATAACACATCTAACATGGAAAATATCGGCCACCCCTCACTGCCTTGCGAGCGGTACGAGCACACAAAAGAGAAATTTATTTTGAAAATTAGAGATGGCACATGCAAATTTGCTTAGAACGGCAAAAGAATACCGCATATAGGTAGATATAGTGGACTCATATGGCAAACCTGGTTTAAAGGGTTTTGGATGCACAAGTAGTGATCATACTTAGTGCAAAATGAAGGCTAGCAAAAGATTGAGAAGCGACCAACCAAGAAACAAAAAATCTCATAAGCGAGCATTAAGCATAATTAACACCGAATAATGCACCACAAGTATGATATAATTTCATTGCATAACTATTGACTTTCGTGCATGCATAGGGAATCACAAACCTTAACACCAATATTCTTACTAAAGCATAATTACTCATCAACATAACTCACATATCACATCATCATATCTCAAAACTATTACAAGGAATCAAGTTTATTTTGTCCAATGGTCTTCATGAAAGTTTTTATTATATCCTTCTTGGATATCTATCACTTTGGGACTAATTTTCATGTGTTGCTTTTGATAAGCTCAAACAAATATAAGTGAAGATCATGAGCATAATATTTCTTTCTCTCAAATTAATTTAAGTGAATCAAGAGAGAATTTCTTAAAAAATTTACTAACTCCCAAATAAATCTAAGTGAAGCATGAGATCATTTCTTCAAAAATAATAAAGCACACCGTGCTCAAAAAGATATAAGTGAAGTACTAGAGCAATTCCATAGCTCATAAAGATTTAAGTGAAGCATAGAGAGCAATTCTAACAAGTCATGACATAATTTTGGCTCTCTCAAATAGGTGTGTCCAGCAAGGATTCAAGACTTAAAACAAAAAGCAAAACAAGCAAAGACTCATATCACACAAGACGCTCCAAGCAAAACTCATAGTATGTGACGAATAAAAATATAGTTCCGAGTAAAATACCGATGGTCGTTAGAAGAAAGAGGGGATGCCACTCGGGCATCCCCAAGCTTAGGCTCTTCTTACTCCTTATTCCTTCATCCATCGTAAAATCACCCAAAACTTGAAAACTTCAATCACACAAAACTCAACAAAACCTTCGTGAGATCCGTTAGTATAAGAAAACAAATCACTACTATAAGTACTGTAGCAAACCAATTCATATTTTATTCTTGCATTATATCTACTGTATTCCAACTTTTCTATGGCAAAAACTCTTCAAAGAAAACCATAGAGTCATTAAAACAAGCACACAACGCAAAGAAAACAGAATCTGTCTAAAACAGAACAGTCTGTAGAAATCTGAATATTTCGATTACTTCTGTAACTCCAAAAATTCTTAAAAATTAGGACAACAGAGACAATTTGTATATAAATCTTGTGTAAAAAATTCAGAATTTTTCGTCGCTTCTGTAATTCTAAACAATTATTTTTCTGAATGCAAAAGTTTCTGTTTTCCAACAAGATCAAATCAACTATCACCCAACATAATCCTAAAGGCTTTACTTGGCACAAACACTAATTAAAACACAAAAAACTCAATCATAACAGTAGCATTATTATGCTAACACTCAAGAACAGAAAGCAAAAGGCAAAAAATAAATTTTATTCATTGGGTTGCCTTCCAACAAGCGCTATTGTTTTACGCCCCTAGCTAGGCATAAAGCAAGGATCTAAGTATTGTCATCTTTGGTGCTAGATCCATAAGATGCCCTCATGATTGATTCATATGGTGGCCTAATTCTTGTTCTAGGGAAGTGTTCCATACCCTTCCTTAGTGGAAATTGAAATTTAATATTGCCTTCTTTCATATCAATCATGACGCCAATAGTACGTAAAAACGGTCTACCAAGAATAATTGGACAAGACGGATTGCAATCAATATCAAGAACAATAAAATCTATGGGCACATAATTCCTATTTGCAAGAATAAGAACATCATTAATTCTTCCCATAGGCTTTTTAATAGTAGAATCCTCCAAGTGCAAATTTAAAGAGCATTCTTCAATATCGGTAAGACCAAGCACATCACGTAAAGATTTCGGAATTGTAGAAACACTAGCACCCAAGTCACATAAAGCAAAACACTCATAATTTTTAATCTTGACTTTGATATTAGGTTCCTATTCATCATGTAATTTTCTAGGAATTGAAACCTCTAATTCCAACTTTTCTTCTAAAGCTTTCATCATAGCATCAACAATATGTTTAGTAAAAGCTTTATTTTGTTCATAAGCATGGGGTGAATTTATCATGGATTGCAACAAAGAAATACAATCAATCAAAGAGCAACTATCATAATTAAAGTCTTTGTAATCCAAAAGAGTGGGCACATCACTAGTTAAAGTTTTGACCTCTTCAAACCACTTTTATCAATTTTCTCAACAAGATTTTCACCCTCCGAATTATTGGGACGCCTTCTAACTAAAGTTGACTCTTCTCCAGTCCCTTTTCCATCAATCTTAATTTTACTCAACAAAGAATCAATAGAGGAAACACCAATCATTTTAAGATCTTCATCACTTTTGTGAAAGCAATCACTAGAAACCGCCTTTTCTAAAAATTCTCTTCTAGCTCTAAGCATAGTGGTTCTTTTCTTACTTTCATCCATGGAAACATAAAGAGCTTTAATTGATTCTTCAACCTTAGGCACAAAAGTTTTCATCTTGAGATTTTCTACATCATGAGAGATTCTATCAACACTTCTAGACAAATCATCAATTTTATTCAACTTTTCTTCTATTGTAGCATTGAAAACTTTTTGAGTATTGATAAATTCTTTAATATTATTCTCAAGATCAGAGGTGTTCCTATTATTATTGTAAGAAAGATTACCATAGGAATTACCATAATTATTAGAGGAATTACTAGGAAAAGGCCTAGGATTAAAATTACCTCTATAAGCATTGTTATTGAAATTGTTTCGCGAAATAAAATTCACATCTATGGCATCACTATTTTGCTCAATCAAAGTAGACAAAGGCACATCATTAAAATCAATAGGAGCACTTTTATTAGCAACCAATTTCATAAGGGCATCAACTTTTTCACTCAAAGAAGAATTTTTTTCAACCGAATTAACTTTTTTACTAGTAGGAGCTCTTTCGGTATGCCATTGTGAATAATTTGCCATGATATTATCAAGCAATTTAGTGGCTTCACCCAAAGTAATTTCCATAAAATTACCACCCGCGGCGGAATCTAAAAGATTACGAGAAACAAAATTCAACCCCGCGTAAAAAAATTGTATGATCATCCAAAGATTTAACCCATGAGTTGGGCAATTCCTTAGCATCAATTTCATCCTTTCCCAAGATTGTGCAACATGCTCATGTTCAAGTTGCTTGAAATTCATGATCTGGGTTCTAAGGGAAATAATTTTTGCAGGCGGAAAAATACTTAGTAATGAAAGCATCTTTGCACTTATTCCAAGAATCGATACTATTGCAAGGCAAAGAAGAAAACCAAAATTTGCCACGATCTCGCAAAGAAAACGGGAATAATTTCAACTTCACAACATCATTGTCCACATCTTTTTTCTTTTTCATATCGCATAATTCCACGAATGTGTTAAGATGGGACGCGGCATCCTCATTAGGAGTACCGAAAAATTGATCTTTCATAACAAGATTCAGCAAAGCTGTATTAATATCACAAGTCTCCGCACTAGTGGCGGTAGGAGCAATCGGAGTGCTAAGAAAATCATTGTTGTTGGTATTTGAGAAATCACACAACTTGGTGTTCTCTTGAGTCATTGTGACTTCGCAACAAGATTGCACTCAAAAACAGATCCGGCAAGAAAACGGCGAACGAAAAAGAGAGCGAATAAAACGGCAAATTTTTGTGAAGTGGGGGAGAGGAAAACGAGAGGCAAATGGCAAATAATGTAAATTGCGAGGAGATGAGATTTGTGATTAGGAACCTGGTAGATGTTGATGATGTCTCCCCGGCAACGGCGCCAGAAATTCCTTTTGATGTCTGCTAGAACTACGTCAGTATTTCCCAAAAGAGGAAGGGATGATGCAGCACAGCGACGGTAGGTATTTCCCTCAGTGATGAGACCAAGGTTATTGAACCAGTAGGAGAACCATGCAACACTACATGAACGACACCTACACACAAATAACAAATATTCGCAACCCGACGTTTTAAAGGGGTTGTCAATCCCTTTCGGGCAACGGCGCCAGAATTGGCTAGTGACGGGAGAAAGTTGTAATAGATTGGATAAATAGATCTCGAATAAATGCAAAATAAAATAAAGTGCAGCAAGGTATTTTTGGGTTTTTGGAAATATAGATCTGAAAACAAAAGCAAATAAAAATAGATCGCAAAGGAAAATATATTAAAGAAGAGACCCGGGGGCCGTAGGTTTCACTAGTGGCTTCTCTCGAGAAAAATAGCAAACGGTGGGAAAACAATTACTGTTGGGCAATTGATAGAACTTCAAATACTCATGACGATATCCAGGCAATGATCATTATATAGGCATCACGTCCAAGATTAGTAGACCGACTCCTGCCTGCATCTACTATTATTACTCCACACATCGACCGCTATCCAGCATGCATCTAGTGTATTAAGTTCATGGAGAAACGGAGTAATGCAATAAGAACGATGACATGATGTAGACAAGATCTATTTATGTAGAAATAGACCCCATCTTGTTATCCTTAATAGCAACGATACATACGTGTCGTTTCCCTTTCTGTCACTGGGATCAAGCACCGTAAGATCGAACCCATCACAAAGCACCTCTTCCCATTGCAAGATAAATAGATCAAGTTGGCCAAACAAAACCCAAATATCAGAGAAGAAATACGAGGCTATAAGCAATCATGCATATAAGAGATCAAAGAAGACTCAAATAACTTTCATGGATAAAAACATAGATCTGATCATAAACTCAAAGTTCATCGGATCCCAACAAACACACCGCAAAAAAGAGTTACATCATATGGATCTCCAAGAGACCATTGTATTGAGAATCAAACGAGAGAGAGAAAGCCATCTAGCTACTAACTATGGACCCGTAGGTCTACAAAGAGCTACTCACGCATCATCGGAGAGGCACCAATGGACATGATGAACCCCTCCGAGATGGTGTCTAGATTGGATCTGATGTTTCTGGAACTTGCGGCGGCTGGAATTGATTTTTGACGACTCCCCTAGGGTTTCTGGAATATTGGGGTATTTATAGAGCAAAGAGGCGGTGCGGGAGGCCACCGAGGTGGGCACAACCCACCTGGGCGCGCCTGGGCCTCCAGGCGTGCCCTGGTGGGTTGTGCTCCCCTCGGAGCACCCCCCAGGTGCTTCTTTGGCCCAACAGGTGTCTTCTGGTCTAGAAAAAATCCACAAAAAGTTTCGCTGCGTTTGGACTCCGTTTGGTATTGATTTCCTGCTATGTAAAAAACATGCAGAAAATAGCAACTGGCACTGGGCACTATGTCAATAGGTTAGTACCAAAAAATGATATAAAATGACTATAAAATGATTGTAAAACATCCAAGAATGATAATATAACAGCATGGAACAATAAAAAATTATAGATACGTTGGAGACGTATCATCTACTTATATGCCACAAGTAAAATCTAGCAACAAAAGCAAGAAAGATTCTTCTTCTAGTAGTAGCAATAACAATATTAAATCCAATATTGTTGCTTCTAGTAGTTCTCTTGATTCCACTAATGATTCTCTTAGCCAAGTTACACTTGAGCAAGAAAATAGCTTATTGAAGGGAATTATAGAGAAAGGTGTTTACAAGAGCCTTGCCGGAAGTAAGCAATTTGAGGAAATTGTACGCAAGCAGGGAAGGCACCGGAAGAATCAAGGTGTTGGTTTTGAATGAAAGTTCAATGCCAATGGAGTTGAGTGGGAAGAGGATCAATACCCCAAGACGAAGTTTGTTCCTCAACAAGATAAGGATGACCCCACTTCTTTCAAGGGAACACAAGCTCAAGATGATCTTCCACCACAAGACCAAAAGCTAAAAGGCAAGGACAAGCTTCAAGAAGAGATTGATGCATTTGAAGAAGCTCCTAAGGCCTTGGTCAAGTGGGTTCCCAAGACTACATAAAGTTCTACTTCATCAAGTACGACTACAACTCCAAGGATTCCCATCAAGTTGATGTGGGTCCCAAAGAAGAAGAACTAGAGAGTTCTTGAGGGTGACTCCGCCAACATACTTCACTCATATTCATTTTGGCAAGGACAAGCGCAATCAACTTCCATATCTTGCACTAGTTCAAGGAGTCACAAACCCTCTTGTTGGTAAGACAAGGGACAAGGTAACCTAATGCTTTCATGGACATCATCATATGTGTATTTCACTCCATGTCTATGGATATCCTTGTGTGTTCCTTGTGGGACTAACCCATGTAGGTATTGAAAGTGCAACTCACTCCAATGGATTGCTCTAAATGATCTACATCAACATTGAGCATCCACATCTTCAACACCTACATGAAGTCATCATCGACAAAACCCAAGGTTAGTTCATCCCTCTAAGGGGGGATATCACATCTAGGGGGAGCTTTGCTCTAAGAATTGAGCTAAAGCAACTCAAATGGTGTGAACACAACAATGCTTTATGTAAAAGTGGTAACCCCACTTGTGCTTAAACGATGAGTATGACCTATGATCAAACTTTCTCATTTGACTCCTAAGTCAATATACTCATATATAGATGACCTAGTCATCGCAAATTGCTTAAAAGATGCTAGAGTGTTTGTGCATGCTTTGCCACATGTTTTATTTGCCATCTTATTGTGTGAGCAGGTTGGTTGCATAATTTTTCTCCATTCGAGGACATCCATTTGTTGTTTTGATTGTTTGGTTTTTCTTTTTGCCAAATGGATGGACAAGAATGCCTAAGTACTCCCTCTAGCTATCTATGCTTTTCTCGTCTCAAACTCTATTCATGCTACATCACAAAGTTTGAACAAGTCGAATTCGGACCCTCCGGGTGAGGAGCACTCGGAGCCACCGATCCGTCAAGGGCTTAGCTTCCAAAACCTCTTAATGCATCTCGGTCAGACCAACTCACTCCTATTCGGTCTCACCGAATTCATTAAGTTGATCTAGATTTTCATCTCGGTGCAACCGATTTGAACAATTCTGTCACACCGAGTTGCAGCAACTGCTAGCAGTTTTGCATCTCGGTGCCACCGAGTCGTTCCACTCGGTCACACCGACAGTGACTGGGTATATATACAGCGGGTTGAAAATTTGGAAATTTCTCCAAACACTCGACCGCGCCTCCCAGCTCTGCCGCCCCCTTGGTCTCCGGATCGTCTCCTTCGTCGCCAGTGCCCCTCTGCCGCTGGTCTCCGCCGCCGTCAACGAGATTCTCACCGCCGTTGCTGCCGTAGCAAGTTCGTCACCAAGTTAGGGTACAAACTTGACCCCTTTGTGCTTTCCTTAACTCTGATTCTTGCACAAAGTATAATGCCATGTTCCTTCCAAGTATGAGATTGATCTATCCACCAAAAGAACTTAGAATAGATTTGATGCAAAAACTTAGGGTTAGGTTTCCGCCGAACTCATCTCGGACAGACCGATCTGAGGATCTCGGTCACACCGATTGGCCCTGGCCATTGCACAAGTACAACTCGGTCAGACCGAAGTGTACTAATCGGTGCGACCGAAATCACTTACTCTGTGAAACCCTAGCATCTCGGAGTCACCGAACTGCATTTCGGTCTGACCGAAACTATGTGTTTAGACTCTGTTTATGCTTCAGTGTCACCGAGTTTGTCAAATCGGGAGCTCCGAAATGCTTTCTGCAGAAAACTAAAATTAAGTTTTTGACTCAATATTTTTGCAAAATAGTTGTACTTTGTGATGCTCATCCACTCTATCTATACCCAACTATTCACAGGGTTAGCTTCAGCTATGTCAGAGGGTAGTGACAGCCAGAACAAGTCAGAAGAGCAGCTCAACCTTAGTGAGGGCACTAGTCCCTCAAGCAGTTATGATGAGGGGAGTAGAAGCAGTCCCGGCAACTTGCCAAAGGCAGCAACAAGGACAAGGAAGAAGAGAACTTCAGAATCTGAGGATGAGGATTTTTTCATTGAGGAGGAGGTGACCTCCAAGAAGAAGGTACTCAAAAAGGAGTATGCTGCTGCAACCAAGCCTGGAATGCAGAAGAAGGCTCCTGCTAAGAGGAATCCTATGTCAAAAGCCAGAGCCTCAACTCAAGAGCAAGCACAGCCAGCAAGTGGTGCTGGAGAAGAGAAGGAAGAGGCTGCTGGAGGAAAGAAGAGGAAGGAGAGAGTCAAGAAGACTATTGCCAGAGTCATTGGAAAACCATCTATGATGAGAGATTCTGATGAAGATGATGAGGAGGAAGAGCCTGCTGCACCTCCTGCAAAGACTCAGAAGCTTATGGGGGATGCCATAAGGACTAGGGCTGCTCCATCTAAGCCCAAGTCTGCCCCAAGCCTTCAGCTCAAGCTCAAGCTCCAAAACCATCTGCACCCAAGAGATCAACGAGGAACATATCTGCTGCTGAGAAGAACAAGGCCCCAGTGCCTGAGGTTCAAGAAGAAGAAGAGCAACAAGTGCTCAGAAAACTGAAGCCCAAGATTCCAGATCATAGTGATGATCATCCCGTGGCAGAGAATATGAAGCTGAGAAAGGATGCAGGTCTGAGGCTGTGGTGACAGACTGATCCCTATGCCACCAGAAGGAGAACTGCTGTAGACTATCGTTTCCACACCAAGGAACAACAGGATTTCTATGAGACAGTCTTGTTGGACAAGAAGCCCATTGTGTGTGACATGAGATGGGTTGACTGGGATTACATTGATGACAATGAGGACTACTTCCCAGGTGTGCATGAGAGCTTCAGGATGAATGAAGTGGACAAGTTTGTTGGTCAGAAGTTGACCAAGTCGAATGATGAGATGATCATGCAATTCTATTCCACTGCTCACTTCTACCCAGATGGAAAGATTGTCTGGATGACTGAAGGTACAAGGTATCAATCTACAATCTCTGAGTGGGTCAAGTTGATCAATGCCCCAAAGGAAGAGGAGGATGACACAGATGTGTATGCTAAGCCTAGGAAGGATCACAACTCCATGGCAAATATGTAAAAGGAAATTCCTGATGATGCCTTGGAGACTCACAAGCTTGGATCTATCTACTTCCTGCTTGCTAGCCTGACAACAATCAACACTATATTGAGGCACACTCTTTTGCCCAAGTCAGGAGATCATAGGATGATCCGTGGTCACTCCATCAACTTGCTCCATATGTTTGATGTACCTCAGAAGTTCAAGGTGATGAGCTTAATTGTTGAAACAATGAAGAGAACTGCAGCTGATCAGAAGAGATCATGTGGATATGCCCCTCACATACAGATGTTGATCAATTCCAAGATGGGAACAGGGACATATCTTCTGGACAAAGAGCATCTTCCCCTGAGGCCAGAATTTGAGGACAACGAGGTTGTCATGGATGCATCACATCCTACTTCAGTTGAAGCCCAGGAGAAGAGAGAGAGAGAGAGAGCAAAAGCTGCAAAAGCAGCAAAGGCAGCCAGTGCACCAGATGCTTCTACTGTGGTGCTCAAGACCAAGCAGGATCAACTCAGTTATCTGCTTGAGGCTACTGTGAGAATTGAGAAGGGCTTGGCCACCCTGACTCAAAATTAAGAGAGTCTTGAGAGGATCATTGAGACTAAAATTCATGATATAGATGTGAAGGTCACAGAGATATAGACAACTGTGGAGAAGCTCCAGGAAGAAGTTGAGGACAGGAATGGCAGACCTACCACAGATACTTTTCAGAGAGTGCCAAGGGCACAAAGATCTTCAGCAGTGCCAGTTGTCAGTGACACCAGGACTTCTATTTCAGCACCTGCAGCAACCGCCACGTTTGCACCTCCAGTTTCAACTCCTCCAGCTCCACAGACCTTAGCCGAAGCATTTGCAGATGCTCTTATCTCCACGCCATCTACGCACACCAGAGCGACAAGTCAGAAGACCCCTTCAGAAGCTCCCGGAGATCGTGCCTAGAGAGCCGCATAGCACTATGCATTTTCAAGCTTTTTGGTAACTTGTTGCCAAAGGGGGAGAAAGTGTATAGATCATTAGGCTTCGAGAGAGAGAGAGAGTGTGTGTGTTTTGCTTTTTTATCTGCCTCTCTTGATACTTTGATCATTTGCTTGTTTGATTCCTATGCTACTATGTGTGTTATGCTCGTGAGATACTTATGTGATCATGTGTTTGATCATACTATGCCTTAATGTGTGCTTGATGTGTGCTTGCATGATGATATCTATGATATTTGTGTATGATCAATCATGTTTACCCTTGGTGATGAGTGCATGTTATTTAACTCTTATCATTTTGAGTGCTCCACCAAGATGTATGTGACATGGAAGAGTGACCCATGATCCTAATCAATTGTGCATTTGCATTCAAACGCAAATTCTAAATAGTGCACAAATTTAGGGGGAGCTCTTGCTTATCACATACTTCTCAAAGCAACGATGTATTTCATTCATATTATCATTTGTCGAAGCTTTGATCTATATGTTGTCATCAATTACCAAAAAGGGGGAGATTGAAAGTGCAACTAATCCCAGGTGGTTTTGGTAATTCATAACAACATATAGCTCATTGAACTAATATCCATTCAAGTTAAATATTTCAGAAAGTTCAATGATTGGCATGGCATGGACTAGAGATGTGGACCCCTCAAAATGCTAAGGACAAAGATTGGCAAAAGCTAAGACTCTTCATTTCTATTTTAGTGATCCAAGATCACATTGAGTCCATAGGAAAGCCAATACTATTAAAAGGGGATGAGGTGTTGCTTAATGGTCTACTTGCTCAAAATGCTTAGTGATATTGCTCCAAAACCCTCAGCCACTTTCTCATTTCCACATATGTCCAAAACCTAAAGTCAAACTCGGCCCCACCAATTTGATCTATCCGGCGCCACCGAGTTTAGTTGACATAGCCACTGCCAGAAACCCTAGATAATTTGGTCACACCGATACGGATCTCGGTCTCACCGAGATGGCCCTGCAAACTCTCTGTTTCCCTTTGTAACATTTCGGTCTCACCGAAATGAGCAATCAGTCCCACCGAGTTTGCTTGACCAACTCTCTGTTTGCTCATTGCTGAAATCGGTCTCACCGAGTTCAAGCAATCGGTCACACCGAGATGAGGTTTTGCCCTAGCCCTTGCACATCGGTCCCACCGAGTTGTTCCAGTCGGTCCCACCGAGATTCCTAACATTCACATCTTGAACTAAATCGGTCTCACCGAGTTCCTCTATTCGGTCTGACCGAGTTGGGTCAAATGTGTGTAACGGTTGGATTTTGTGTGGAGGCTATATATACCCCTCCACCCCCATCTGCATTCAAGAGAGAGCCATCAGAACGTGCTTACACTTCCACTACTCATTTTCTGAGAGAGAACCACCTACTCATGTGTTGAGACCAAGACATTCCAATCCTACCACAAGAATCTTGATCTCTAGCCTTCCCCAAGTTGCTTTCCACTCGAATCATCTTTCCACCATAGCCAAATCTGTGAGAGAGAGTTGAGTGTTGGGGAGACTATCATTTGAAGCACAAGAGCAAGGAGTTCATCATCAACACACAGTCTATTACCTTTTGGAGAGTGGTGTCTCCTAGATTGGTTAGGTGTCGCTTGGGAGCCTCCGACAAGATTGTGGAGTTGAACCAAGAAGTTTGTAAGGGCAAGGAGATCGCCTACTTCGTGAAGATCTACCCGAGTAAGGCAAGTCCTTCATGGGCGATGGCCATGGTGGGATAGACAAGGTTGCTTCTTCGTGGACCCTTCGTGGGTGGAGCCCTCCGTGGACTCGCGCAACCATTACCCTTCGTGGGTTGAAGTCTCCATCAACGTGGATGTACGATAGCACCACCTATCGGAACCACGCCAAAAATCTCCGTGTCTACATTGCGTTTGCCTTTTCCAAACCCTTCCCTTAACCTTCATATGCAATGTTTTACTTTCCGCTGCTACACTCTTAGAATTGCATGTGTAGGTTGACTGCTTGACTTGTACTAGTTGCTAAAATCTGCCAACACTTAAAATTGGGAAAAGGTTTGATTTTTATTTGGTCAAGTAGTCTAATCACCCCCCCTCTAGACCTACTTTCGATCCTACAACTTGGGGTGCACTCCATCCGAAAAACGGTTTCGCATGAGTGATATTTCCCCATTTCGCTGCTCTTCCTGCTCGCGTCGCCGCCTCCCCTCTCTTGCAGTAATGCTGTATTTCACTGTTTCTAAGTCTCCATGCCAATGGCAACATGGCTGGCGACTCGACCCCCGCGTCCGATTCTGTTTTTTGAGAGTCGGATCTCGCGCTTCCTGTGGCTTCGGTGGCTCTTGCACCTCCCACGCCTTCGATGGTCGACCGTCATCTAGGCGAACACCTCGTCCCCCTTACCGGTGAAGAGTTCAACACGGTGTGGCAAAGCATACCACGCCCCGTGAAGGTGGCGGCCTTCCCCCGAAGGGATCGAAGAAGAAGAGGAGAAAAACTAGGTGCCCTCCCCCACCTCACTTCGTCTCGGATATAGGCGAAACTAGGGCACCTTCCTAGACACACACCGACTAAGATACGGCGATGAGGTATAAAAAGCAACCCTTTCCTTTTATTCTTTTTTTGTTTGATTGAATTGGAGGTGACCGTGGAAATTTGTTGGCAAATGTGCGATGTTTGCGATTTAGCATGATTTACTTAGTTTGGAGGGATCAACCTTCAGTCAAGAATCATTTATCAATGTTATGATGGGTCAGTCAGGGACAAATGATGTCGATCTCGAAGGCGCATCATTGTCACATTTTGATAATCAGTCTGACCAAGATATGAAAAATGATCAATTCAAGGCCATCGACTTGTCGAAGAAGAAGGCAATTCGGGGATGCAACTTTAAGGCCAATGAGGATGTTGCACTTGTCCTGCCATGGCAATATATCTCTCTCGATGTGATCATCGGGAAAGGTCAGTCAGCGGCAAAGCATTGGAAACACATCGAGGAGCGTTTCAAATTTCATCTTGGGCACAAAACAAATCATACCCTCAAATCTCTCACAAACTGATGGGGTACGATTCAAAAGATGTGCAACGATTGTGTGAGTTGTAAGGAGCAAATGAAGCACGCTCCTCCTAGCATTACTTTGATTGGTATTTGATTGAGACATTTGCATTACTTTGAGCATTTTCATCAATTTGTGTATTTGTTTGTGTAGGAACGAAGTATGTCTACCAGAGGGGGGCTGAATGGGAGTTTTAAATTTTCTTCGGAAAACTTAAATCTCTTAGAACCCAGCAACGGAATGAGTGAAAAACAAACTATAGTGAACTAAAACAGAGTACTGAAGGAAAACTAGACAATGCATTCAGGCAAATCATACGAGAGAAAATGCATCAAAGGTAAACATGAGTGACAAAGATAACCGATGATGCTCGATGGCGACAAGGTATTTGTTCGACCAATTCGTCCTTCTACAGAAGGACTGCGTCTGGTTAGAGGGGCTGTGACTTAACACGGAAGATAAACTCTCTTCACCCTATTCTCCTCGACAATCGATTCGTCAACCGATGCCGATCACTCGTGGTAGATACTTGAAGGCGATCTCCGAACCTTTACAGACTTCTTCTTTGAGAACCACAATCACTCTTGGTCTCTGAAGAAATTGACACCTAACCGTCTAGAGAGTTTGCAGCTCTCAAGAGTAATAGGCGGAGCGTACTAAATTTAGATTCCAGCGATGCTGAACCACTATCTAATTCTTCGGCTCTAGGGTTTTTCTCTCGGTGGATTTTAAACTCAAATCGCTAAGAGAGTGGGTTGCTCAACAATCTTCTCAGAATCAAATGGAGTAGCCACCGAACACAGTCGGCGCAGGGTGGCTATTTATAGCCGCAGCCTTCCCAGACGGGAAATGACCATTTTGGACATGAGGTCCAGCCAATGGCCAACCGACACGTTCAAAACGATCAGATTTTGGAGCAACGGTAACATTACTTGAGGAACAAGTAATGCTAACTCCTCGGTCCGAGTCAAATCTCTCGCAGCGAAGAAGATCACAGTCTCTTGCTGGCAAGTATTTACTCAGAGCACAAAGAGTTTTCTCTCACAGCTTTCATAGGATTTGGGTTTAGCATCAGAGAATCAAAGCTTCAAACACTACACCCCTCTTAATAGTACGGTGGTCCTATGACTCAATGAAAGAAGAAGAATAACGAAACAAATGCTACGTCTTCATCTTGTCTTCATTCTTCCTCGAGCGCAGTCATTTTCTGCGAACAAGCACCGAACCAATTGCTTGAACTTCAGCAATTTTTAGGGGTCACTCTTGTTAGCTTCATCTTCGGTGATAACCTTCGCTGCCACGCAGGAAGATTATCTTTGTCGTTTGCATCAAACTCCTTGATACTTCAGGGACCTGTTACTCTGCGTGCACTAGCAAACACATAAGTCCCATACTGTTTATGTCAACAAACTCCAAAACATAAGGGGCATATCATTGCACCAACAATCTCCCCGTTTTTGGACGGTTGTTGACAAAACAAATAATCATCAAAGTGAAGATAGGTAAGTGAATGTAAATCGAACAAGAGTGAACTTGCGTTACTTGACTCGATGATGAAATATACTCCCCCTAGATGTATGTAGGGTCAATTGATATACAATGAAATTCCTTGCAAATCATTTACGTATAAGGAGGATTTTTCAATCATGCGAGGTAATGATTCGCACTGATGATATATAATCCAACGAGAATATAGTGCAATCATTCATGACTTCTGATAATAATTCCACCTGCAAAACAAATGCTTCGAGAGAGGATAGTGCAGCAGGCGGGGTTATTAATATTACAGCACATATCAGAAGTTTTACATCAGAGCACATCAGAAGTTTTACATCAGAGCACATAAAGTGGTACAGATAGTCTTTGAGGCATAGAGCTCAAAATTCTCATAAACCAGAGCAAATAAACACGAAGATCAAATCCAACAGAGCAAATCTATCAAAACTCTCAATGTAATTCTCCCCCTTTTTGTCAACTAGTGTCAAAAAGGTGTTGAATGACATGAGTGAAAAAGAGGTGAACTTGATTCACTCTGAGGCATCGCTCAAAGAACTGCCCGAAGATGTTTCTGATTCGGAGGTGTCTGGAAAATCTTCTTCGTCAGCAGCAGCAGATGATGATAAAGGTATATTTGGATCAGCCTGTTGATTCTGGCGAGATAGAACATTTCCTTCAGCAGGTTTCTCAGTGGGCGATGTTGCTTCTGATTCATTGATTAATTTGCGTAGCTGAAACCGAAGTAAAGCAGTTGTAGGCTCACGAGCTGGCAGAGGCGGAGTGATACAATCTTTAAACTCTTCATCTAAAAACCCTTGATCAATATACGCATAAAGTTCTTTGAGATGAGAGTTGCTTAATTGCTTCTCAGTAAAGAACTTCCGAAGCAATTTCCATATACGCTTCTTATTTCAGCTGTGATCATGTGCACAACTTTTGTTCGATTGTGGATTGCATTAAGTTCAGCGGCCAGGTGCTCTTTCTCTTGGCGATCCTCAGCCATATGCTTCAGCGGCAGCTGTTGAGTGCGCAAGCTTACCTCAAGATGTGAAGGAGGTTGTGTATTTGGTAGCTTATCACACTGAGGTAGCTGTGGCCCATTGAAAGTGGTATGATAATGTGGAGGGCTTGGCACTGGTGCTTGCCCCGAAGAAAAATCTTGCATTTCCTTCAAAGTATCACGTACAGGAGGAATGAAGCTTTTGTGACTGACTTTGGCTAAGTATTCAGTTTTCATTGCATAGTCAACCACCTTTTGAATCCAGGGCGCAAAGAATTTGAGAGTTTTCGGATGCTGAGTCGAATCCATCAGAATGCGCTGAAACAAGTCTTCGACGTCGAAGATGAATCCTTGGGAAATGGCATGGATGGTGTTGCGAAGAACATCAGATATAGCATTGTCAGTGTTCATTCCAGCCAGAGGACAGATGGTATAGGTGAGCATATGATATAGAGTCTGATTGTAGAAGGTCAAATGCTCGGGCAAAGTAGGACCATTGTAATCACGAATTTAATCTTGATCCATTGTGCATCGGAAATCTTTATCGGAAATTGCATCAATATTGTGAACTCAAATTTCCGTCTTGCCATGTTCGAACTGAGGGAAATGAAAATGAGAGACAAAGTTCATTGCAAAGCATTTTATTCTCTTTCCTTCGGTCACCCATTCCATGATCCACTTTGTGCTATCAGATTCATCACCGGAGGTATACAGTGTGGCATAGAATTGAAGAATAATCTCCCTGTTCCATGGATGCTGAAATGCAAAGACATGCGTGAGGCAAAAGTCTTCAATGTCTTGCGATACTTGGTTGAAATAGCCGATGTTCTTCATAGCAGCAATATCCGGGAACTCATGAGGGAAAATCCTGAGATTGTCATAAAGAATCCATGAATAGTATATTGCCTGTTCCTGAGTCCAGAACGTAGGAGATTCAGAAGTGCGGGGCTTGCTGTATGGACTCTCTTGAAAGAAAACCGGATGAGTGTTCCAATTGATAAGAGGCCCTTTGACGCCAACGCCGATGGAAAACAATGGCAGTTGCTTGCGAGGATAAGGGTATTTGAGTTCATCTTCAACGGAGATCACTTCATCGCCATAAATTACTAAATCTAAGTGATGAGTAGAGGCTGATTTTGCTACAGAAGGATCAACATCTGGGGTTCTTTGTGCAGTATTGAGTGATATTCGCAGAGGAGAGGGATCTGACACTTTGTTAGGAACTGAGCCTTTATCTGGCACCGAATCTTTATCTGCCACTGGAGACCATTGAGGATTTGCTGCAGCAGACAGTTGAGGTGCAGAGGGAGGAACTGAATCATCTTGTTCATTAGGAGCTGGAGAGGTCTGGGGAGCAGTCTGAGAAATTTCACCTTCTTCCGAAACATTTTGTTGAGGCATATTTGCTTCATGAACTAAGTGAAGCACATGAAGCATTCTATAAAGCCATACTCAAAAGATATAAGTGAAGTGCAAAGAGCATTCTATAAATCAACCAAGGACTATCTCATACCAGCATGGTGCATTATTAAAAGAAAAATAAAAAGCACATGACGCTCCAAGATTTACGCATATCATGTGACGAATAAAAATATAGCTCCAAGTAAAATCACCGATGATCGTTAGAAGAAAGAGGGGATGCCTTCCGGGGCTTCCCCAAGCTTAGTTGCCTGGGAGTCCTTGAATATTACCTTGGGGTGCCTCGGGCATCCCCAAGCTTAGGCTCTTGCCACTCTTTATTCCTTCATCCATCATGATCTCACCCAAAACTTGAAAACTTCAATCACACAAAACTTAACAAAACCCTCGTGAGATCCGTTATAATAAAGCAAATTACCACTTTAAGTACTGTTGCAAACTCATTCACATTTTATTTTTGCATTGTAGCTACTGTATTATAACTTCTCTATGGCTTATACCACGATACAATCGGTAGTTTCATCAAAACAAGCAAAACAATGCATCAAAAACAGAATCTGTCTTAAACAGGACAGTCTGGAGCAATTTGAAAATTTACCATACTTCTGTAACTCTAAAAATTCTGAAAAATTAAGAACAAATAAAAAATTTGTATATAAATACTGTGCAAAAAGTTTCAGAAGCTTTTGATGTTCCAGTAAAAAACCTAAATTCACGCACTACAGCCAAAGTTTCTGTTTTTGCACTGCACATACCAAACAAGCAATCTAATCATCCTAAAGGCAAATCTTGGCACATTATTTTTATAATACAATGGATTTGTACAAGGGGATAATGTGTTGAAAAGTTTCTGTAGTTCAAGATTTGCAAAGTTTCCATGGGCATGAACAAAGTTCAAGCAGCTCCCTCACTTCAACGGTGCTCGTCCTTCTTACTTTCACTTTTCTTTTTGAAAAGTTTTAGGTTCCCCACTTTATTTTTTTATTTTTAAATTTTCTAAAAGCACTCAACAGAATAAAATGACTCTCTAAAACTTCTGGGTTGTCTTCCTGAAAGCGCTTTCTTTAAAGCCATTAAGCTAGGCATATAGTGCTCAAGTAATTGATCCACCCGGATCCCAAGGTATATCAAAGCCAATTTTAATTAACAATGATTTGTAATTTAGTACTGAGCACAAAGCAACATATATCATGCAATGACGAAGTCTAACTCTCTTCCTATGCATCGGCATGTCATAAAAGAACAATTCATGCACATCAAGTAAAGGCCAATACATAGCATAAGCAGTTTCTTGCAATTTTATCGTATTGGAAACATAGAGAGGTGGAGATGTAGTTCCTCTCTCATAATAATTGCAAGTAGTATCAGCAAGCACATGCATATTATATCTATCAAAATCATCATGTGTAGTGGTAGAACGCAACCCATCAATATAATCCTTAATAAGCGCAAACTTCTCCGATATAGTGTAGTTGGGAGAATTCAAAAAGATAATAGGACTATCATGTGTGGGTGCAATAGCAATAATTCATTCTTAACATAAGGAACTATAGCAAGTTCATCTCCATAAGCATCATTCATATTGGCATCATGGCCACAAGCATAGCAAGCATCAATTTCATCAAAAAGGGATATTTCAAACGAATCCAAGGGATCATAGCAATTATCATAGCAATCATCCTTCGGTAAGCACGAAGGGAAATTAAACAATGTATGAGTTGAAGAGTTACTCTCATTAGAAGGTGGGCATGGGTGATCAATCCGCTCTTCCTCCCTTTGTTCTTCGCTCTCCTCCTCATATTTTTCATCTAATGAGCTCAGAGCATCATCAATTTCTTCTTCCATAGTTGCCTGCAAAACGTTAGTCTCTTCTTGGACAGCGGAGACTTTCTCAATAAACTCATTAATATCGGCATTATATTCATAATTCTCATAGCAATATTTGAGTATAGCAAAAATTTCAGGTCTGTAAACAGCATCATCATAATTTTCACACTTTTCAAACAAAGATTCAATTTCATAAGCACCCTTAAAAGCAACAAATTCTTCTATTTGTTCCACATCATAGTAATCATATATAGCATTAGCATAAGAAGCCAAGGTTTCATTATCATTAAATTTACATGAAAAGGGAAGGTGTGGAGCCTTCATCCTAAAGCAACAAGTATAATCATATCTCCGGCATAAATTTCAAGCATACCAATGCAACATATGAATTTGATCCCATAATAGTTTCCCTTTTAGAGTCAAGCGATAATCCCTAAAGTATTCACGTTGATCCAACGTGTCTCCCATTATCAAGTTGAACGGGGTTTTCTCAGGATTATCAAAGTAGTGTTTAATATTTTCCACATAGCAAGCATCGAGGGTTTTAGGAGGTTCTCCATCTCCATGAGTAGCAAGTACACCTAATTTTTTTGGTATTTCGTGTTTGATATCCATAAATAAAGATAGAGAACAACTTAGAATAGCAAATAAAATCTACTTAGTGATAAAGCAAACAAGCACACACGTGAATATTCACCCCACGCTATTGCTCCCCGGCAACGGCGCCAGAAAAAGGTCTTGATAACCCACAAGTATAGGGGATCAGTTGTAGCCTTTCTCGATAAATAAGAGTGTCAAACCCAATGAGGAGCTAAAGGTAGAATTTACATTCCCTTCAAGTTCTATCGACCACCGATACAACTCTACGCACGCTTATTGTCCGCTTTACCTAGAACAAGTATAAAACTAGAAGTACTTTGTAGGTGTGGTAGGATAGGTTTGCAAGATAATAAAGAACGTGAAAATAAAAGTTAGGTGTTGTTTAAATAAATAAACAATTAAGTTAGTATAGCGAGTGTGGAAAAGTGGTGGTAGGAGTTGCGGAATTGTCCCTAAGCAATTGACTACGTTACTAGACCGATAGCAAGTTTTATGTGGGAGAGGCCACTTCTAGCATGTCATCCCTTACTTGGAATTCTATGCACTTATGATTGGAACTATTAGCAAGCATCCTCAACTACTAAAGTTCATTAAGGTAAAACCCAACCATACCATTAAGATATATTGGTCCCCCTTCAATCCTGTATGCATCAATTTCTATGCTAGGCTGAAGCTGCTATCACCCTTGCCCTGCAATACATAGTCCTATCAACATACAACTAACCCTATGGTGTGATCCAAACGCGCGCTCATATGATGGGCACCAAAGGACAGCAACATAACCACAAGCAAATTAAACCAATCATAGCAATTCACCAATCATCGATAGGAAAACAAAAATCTACTCAGACATCATAGGATGGCAACACATCATTGGATAATAATATGAAGCATAAAGCACCATGTTCAAGTAGAGGGTACAGCGGGTTGCGGGAGAGTGGACCGCTGTAGATAGATGGGGGAAGGTGATGGAGGTGTTGGTGAAGATGGCAGAGTTGTTGGAGTAGATCGCCGTCACACGATGATTGCCCCGGCGGCGTTCCAGCGCCACCGGGAGAGAGGGGGAGAGAGCCCCCCTCCTTCTTCTTCCTTGGGCTCCCCCCTAGATGGGAGGAGGGTTTCCCCTCTAGTCCTTGGCCTCCATGGCGGCGGAGGGGCAGGAGCCCCTCCGAGATTGGATCTCTCTCTCTCTCTCTCTCTCTCTGTTTCCTTCTGTTTCTGCGTTCCAGATTCTGACCTTTCACCGTTTCTTAAATTCCCGGAGATCCGTAACTCCGATTGGGCTGAAATTTTAACACGATTTTTATCCGGATATTAGCTTTGTTGTGGCCAAAGAAGGGCACAAACTGCCTTACGGGGTGGCCACAAGCCTCCTGGCCGCGCCCTGGGGAGGGGGGCGCGCCTCCAGGGCTTGTGGGACCCTCGGGCATCGTCTCGCGTTGATTCCAGTTCCCAAAAATCACATATAATCCAAAAAAATCTCCGTAAGTTTTTATCGCGTTTGGACTTCATTTGGTATGGATATTCTGTGAAACAAAAAATATGCAACAAACAGGAACTGGCACTGGGCACTGGATCAATATGTTAGTCCAAAAATAGTATAAAAAGTTGCCAAAAGTATATGAAAGTTGTAGAATATTGGCATGAAACAATAAAAAATTATAGATATGATGGAAACGTATCAGCATCCCCAAGCTTAATTCCTGCTCGTCCTCGAGTAGGTAAATGATAAAAAAGATAATTTTTTATGTGGAATGCTACCTAGCATAATCTTGATCACATAATCTAATCATGGCATGAATATTAAGATATGAGTGATTCAAAGCAATAGTCTATCATTTGGCATAAAGACATCAATACTCAGGCATCCCAGCAAACAATCATGTCTTTCAAAATATCAATGCTAAAGAACGTTATCCGTATAAAATCATATAGTCTGGCTATGCTTCATCTTCATCACACAAAATATTTCATCATGCACAACCCCGATGACAAGCCAAGCAATTGTTTCATACTTTTAATGTTCTCAAGCTTTTTCAATTTTCACGCAATACATGAGCGTGAGCCATGGATATAGCGCTATAGGTGGAATAGAATATGGTGGAGGTTGTGAGGAGAAGACAAAAAGGAGAAAGTCTCACATCAACTAGGCAAACTAATGGGCTATGGAGATGCCCATCAATTGATATCGATGCAACTAAGTAGGGATTGCCATGCAACGGATGCACTAGAGCTATAAGTGTATGAAAGCTCAAACTGAAAACTAAGTGGGTGTGCATCCAACTTGCTTGCTCATGAAGACCTCAGGCATTTGAGGAAGCCCGTCATCGGAATATACAAGCCAAGTTCTATAATGAAAAATTCCCACTAGTATATGAAAGTGATAACTCAAGAGATTTCTATATGAAGAACATGGTGCTACTTTGAAGCACAAGTGTGGAAAAGGATAGTAACATTGTCCCTTCTCTCTTTTTCTCTCATTTTTTTCTTTTCTTTTTGGGCTCTTTGTCCTCTTTTTTTTTATTTTGGGCTCTTTGGCCTCTTTTTTTATTTTAAGTCCGGAGTCTCATCCCGACTTGTGGGGGAATCATAGTCTCCATCATCCTTTCCTCACACGAGACAATGCTCTAATAATGATGATCATCACACTTTTATTTACTTACAACTCGATACTAGAACAAAATATGACTCTATATGAATCCCTCTGGCAGTGTACCAGGATGTGCAATGATCTAGCGTAGCAAAGATATGAAAAAACGGACAAGCCATGGAAAATATCATGCTAGCTATCTTACGATCATGCAAAGCAATATGACAATGAATGCTCAAGTCATGTATATGATGATGATGGAAGTTGCATGGCAATATATCTCGGAATGGCTATGAAAATGCCATGATAGGTAGGTATGGTGGCTGTTTTGAGGAAGATATAAGGATGGTTTATGCACCGACGAAAGTTGCGCGGTACTAGAGAGGCTAGCAATGGTGGAAGGGTGAGAGTGTGTATAATCCATGGACTCAACATTAGTCATAAAGAACTCACATACTTATTGCAAAAAAATTATTAGCCATCAAAGAAAAGTACTAATACGCATGCTCCTAGGGGGATAGATTGGTAGGAAAAGACCATCGCTCGTCCCTGACCGCCACTCATAAGGAAGACAATCAAAAAATAAATCATGCTCCGACTTCATCACATAAGGGTTCACCATACATGCATGCTTCGGGAATCACAAACCTTAACACCAATATTCTTACTAAACCACAATCATTCAATAGTACCTCCCACATATTACCATCTCTATATCGCAAAACTATTGCAAGGAATCAAACATATCATATTCGGTGATCTACAAGTTTATGTAGGATTTAATGACTAACCATGTGAATGACCAATTCCTGTCAACTCTCTAAATAGATATAAGTGAAGCATGAGAGTTTAATTCTTTCTACAAAATATATGCCCACGTCCTAACAAATATAAGTGAAGCAAAAGATCATTCTACAAATTGCGGTTTTCTATGTGAAGAGAAACAGGCAATCCAAACTTCAAATGATATAAGTGAAGCACATGAAGCATTCTATAAAGCCATACTCAAAAGATATAAGTGAAGTGCAAAGAGCATTCTATAAATCAACCAATGACTATCTCATACCAGCATGGTGCATTATTAAAAGAAAAATAAAAAGCACACGACGCTCCAAGATTAACGCATATCATGTGATGAATAAAAATATAGCTCCAAGTAAAATTACCGATGATCGTTAGAAGAAAGAGGGGATGCCTTCCGGGGCATCCCCAAGCTTAGTTGCTTGGGAGTCCTTGAATATTACCTTGGGGTGCCTCGGGCATCCCCAAGCTTAGGCTCTTGCCACTCTTTATTCCTTCATCCATCGTGATCTCACCCAAAACTTGAAAACTTCAATCACACAAAACTTAACAAAACCCTCGTGAGATCCGTTATAATAAAGCAAATTACCACTTTAAGTACTGTTGCAAACCCATTCACATTTTATTTTTGCATTTTAGCCATTTTATTATAACTTCTCTATGGCTTATAGCACCGATACATTCGGTAGTTTCATCAAAACAAGCAAAACAATGCATCAAAAACAGAATCTGTCTTAAACACGACAGTCTGGAGGAATCTGAACATTTACCATAATTCTGTAACTCTAAAAATTCTGAAAAATTAGAAAAAATAAAAAATTTGTATAGCAATACTGTGCAAAAAAGTTTCATAAGCTTTTGACATTCCAGTAAAAAACTTAAATTCACGCACTACAGCCAAAGTTTCTGTTTTTGCACTGCACATACCAAACAAGCAATCTAATCTTCCTAAAGGCAAATCTTGGCACATTATTTTTATAATACAATGGATTTGTACAAGGGGATAATTATTTTTGTTGAAAATTTTCTGTAATTCAAGATTTGCAAATTTTCCATGGGCATGAACAAAGTTCAAGGAGCTCCCCCACTTCAACGGTGCTCGTCCTTCTTACTTTCACTTTTCTTTTTGAAAAGTTTTAGGTTCCCCACTTTATTTTTATTTTTTTTTAATTTTTTAAAAGCACTCAACAGAATAAAATGACTCTCTAAAACTTCCGGGTTGTCTCCCTGGCAGCGCTTTCTTTAAAGCCATTAAGCTAGGCATATAGTGCTCAAGTAATTGATCCACCCGGATCCCAAGGTATATCAAAGCCAATTTTAATTAACAATGATTTGTAATTTAGTAGTGAGCACAAAGCAACATATATCATGCAATGACGAAGTCTAACTCTCTTCCTATGCATCGGCATGTCATAAAAGAACAATTCATGCACATCAAGTAAAGGCCAATACATAGCATAAGCAGTTTCTTGCGATTTTATCGTATTGGAAACATAGAGAGGCGGAGATATAGTTCCTCTCACATAATAATTGCAAGTAGGATCAGCAAGCACATGCATATTATATCTATCAAAATCATCATGTGTAGTGGTAGAACACAACCCATCAATATAATCCTTAATAAGCGCAAACTTCTCCGATATAGTTTAGTTGGGGGAATTCAAAAAGATAATAGGACTATCATGTGTGGGTGCAATAGCAACAATTTCATTCTTAACATAAGGAACTATAGCAAGTTCATCTCCATAAGCATCATTCATATTGGCATCATGGCCACAAGCATAGCAAGCATCAGTTTCATCAAAAAGGTATATTTCAAATGAATCCAAGGGATCATAGCAATTATCATAGCAATCATCCTTTGGTAAGCATGAAGGGAAATTAAACAATGTATGAGTTGAAGAGTTACTCTCATTAGAAGGTGGGCACGGGTGATCAATCTGCTCTTCCTCCCTTTGTTCTTCACTCTCCTCCTCATCTTTTTCATCTAATGAGCTCACAGCGTCATCAATTTCTTCTTCCATAGTTGCCTGCAAAACGTTAGTCTCTTCTTGGATAGCGGAGACTTTCTCAATAAACTCATTAATATCGGCATTATATTCATAATTCTCATAGCAATATTTGAGTATAGCAAAATTTTCAGGTCTGTAAACAGCATCATCATAATTTTCACACTTTTCAAACAAAGATTCAATTTCATAAGCACCCTTAAAAGCAACAAATTCATCTATTTGTTCCACATCATAGTAATCATATATAGCATTAGCATAAGAAGCCAAGGTTTCATTATCATTAAATTTACATGAAAAGGGAAGGTGTGGAGCCTTCATCCTAAAGCAACAAGTATAATCATATCTCCGGCATAAATTTCAAGCATACCAATGCAACATATGAATTTGATCCCATAATAGTTTCCCTTTTAGAGTCAAGCGATAATCCCTAAAGTATTCACGTTGATCCAACGTGTCTCCCATTATCAAGTTGAACGGGGTTTTCTCAGGATTATCAAAGTAGTGTTTAATATTTTCCACATAGCAAGCATCGAGGGTTTTAGGAGGTTCCCCATCTCCATGAGTAGCAAGTACACCTATTTTTTTTGGTATTTCGTGTTCCATATCCATAACTAAAGATAGAGAACAATTTAGAACAACAAATAAAATCTACTTAGTGATAAAGCAAACAAGGACACACGTGAATATTCACCCCACGCTATTGCTCCCTGACAACGGTGCCAGAAAAAGATCTTGATAACCCACAAGTATAGGGGATAAGTTGTAGCCTTTCTCGATAAATAAGAGTGTCGAACCCAATGAGGAGCTAAAGGTGGAATTTACATTCCCTTCAAGTTCTATCGACCACCGATACAACTCTACGCACACTTATTGTCTGCTTTACCTAGAACAAGTATAAAACTAGAAGTACTTTGTAGGTGTGGTAGGATAGGTTTGCAAGATAATAAAGAACGTGAAAATAAAAGTTAGGTGTTGTTTAAATAAATAAACAATTAAGTTAGTATAGCGAGTGTGGAAAAGTGGTGGTAGGAGTTGTGGAATTGTCCCTAAGCAATTGACTACGTTACTAGATCGATAGCAAGTTTTATGTGGGAGAGGTCACTGCTAGCATGTCATCCCTTACTTGGAATTCTATGCACTTATGATTGGAACTATTAGCAAGCATCCGCAACTACTAACATTCATTAAGGTAAAATCCAACCATAGCATTAAGATATATTGGTCCACCTTCAATCCCGTATGCATCAATTTCTATGCTTGGCTAAAGCTGCTATCACCCTTGCCCTCCAATACATAGTCCTATCAACATACAACTAACCCTATGGCGTGATCCACACGCGCGCTCATATGATGGGCACCAAAGGACAGCAACATAACCACAAGCAAATTAAACCAATCATAGCAATTCACCAATCACCGATAGGACAACAAAAAACTACTCAGACATCATAGGATGGCAACACATCATTGGATAATAATATGAAGCATAAAGCACCATGTTCAAGTAGAGGGTACAGCAGGTTGCAGGAGAGTGGACCGCTGTAGATAGATGGGGGAAGGTGATGGAGGTTGATACGTCTCCAACGTATCTAAAATTTATGAAGTATTCATGCCATGTTTACAACAATATTATATGGTTTTGGTATGATTTGATTAGAACTAACCCGGACTGATGTTGTTTTCAGCAGAACTACCGTGGCGTTGTTTTTTGTGCAGAAATAAAAGTTCTCGGAATGGGCTGAAAATTTACGGTGATTTTTTATGGACCAAAAGAGACCCCCGAAACACCAGAGCTGGGTCAGGAAGTGACCAAGGTGGCGACAAGCTGCCAGGGCATGCCCTGGGGGGTAGGGCGCGCCCCTACGGCTTGTGGGCACCTCGGGCACCCCCTTGACGTGAGACTGACGTAAAAAATTCTTATAAATACCCAAACCTCCGAAAAGAACCCTAGATTGGAAGTTCCGCCGCCGCAAGCCTCTGTAGCCATGAAAAATCAATCTAGGCCCTCTCCGGCACCCTGCCGGAGGGGGCCATCATTACCGGAGGCCATGGAGGAGGAAGTGAAAAGGGGCCATCATCATCATGGAGGCCAAGGACCAGAGGGAGAACCTCTCCCCATCTAGGGGGGAGGCCATGGAGGAGGAAGCACAAGGGGGAGACTCTCTTCCCCTCTCTCTCGGTGGCACCGGAGTGCCGCCGGGGTAACCATCGCCGCGGTGATCGTCTTCATCAACTTCACCATCTTCATCACCTTCCTCATCTCTTTTAGGCGGTCCACTCTCCCACACCCCGCTGTAATCCCCTACTTGAACATGGTGCTTTATGCCACATATTATGATCAAATGATGTGTTGCCATCCTATGATGTTTTGAGTAGATTTCTTTTGTCTTTTGGGTTGATTGATGATCTAGATTGGTTTGAGTTGTATGATTTATTTTGGTGCTGTCCTATGGTGCCTTCCGTGCCGAGCACATGTGAAGGATTCCTGATGTAGGGTGTTGCAATACGTTCATGATTCGCTTATAGTGGGTTGCTAGAGTGACAGAAGCTTAAACCTGAGTAAGGGGGTTGTTGCGTATGGGATAAAGAGGACTTGATACTTTAATGCTATGGTTGGGTTTTACCTTAATGATCTTTAGTTGTTGCGGATGCTTGCTAGAGTTCCAATCATAAGTGCATATGATCCAAGTAGAGAAAGTATGTTAGCTTATGCCTCTCCCTCATATAAAATTGCAATAATGATTACTGATCTTGTTAACAATTGCCTAGGATAATTCCGCACATCGATCCATCATTATTCCACACTCGCTATTTATAATATATAGTAATATATTCTAACTTTATTTTAACAGCACCTATTTTTATATTTTAGTTCTCCGATATCATGCAAAGCTACCCTCTTCATACCCACAACGGAGTTTTATTTCTCGTTTCTAGATGAAAGCAAACATTCGGTGTACGTAGAGTCGTATCAGTGGCAGATAGGACTTGAGAGAATATTGATCTTACCTTTATATCCTTGTGGGTTCGACACTCCATACTTATCACTTCCACCTTTGGAAATTGCTACGATGATTCCTGGCACTTGGGGATTAGCAAGCTCTTTTCTGGCGCCGTTGCCGGGGAGCAATAACGTGGGGTTGATATTCTCGTGTGTTCTTGTTTGCTTTCTTCACTAAGTAGATTTTGTTTTTGTTTTATTTAGTTGTGGGTGAAACAAAAAAAAATTAATAATGCAAATACAAAAAAAATTACTTGCCTCGTATGCCTAAAAACTTAAAAAAAGAGAAGTGATTGGAAGGTTATGCATTGGAGAACTGAGGGTCAACCTTGAACACTTGTGTTCATGCTCATGGAAACAATGTAGAATTTTTCATGGAAGTTTCTCAAAAATAATTTTCCCCTTGTATATCATTTGTATTATAAAAATAATGTGCCAAGTTTTGGCTTTAGGATGATTAGATTGCTTGTTTGCTATGTGCGGTGCAAAAACAGAAACTTTGGCTGTAGTGCGTGATTTTACATTTTTTACTGGAACGTCAAAGTTTCTGAAATTTTTACACAGTACTTCTATGCAATTTTTTTATTTTTTCATATTTGTTTAGAATTTTTGGAGTTACATAAATATACGAAGTTTCCAGATTGCTACAGACTGTCCTGTTTTTGACAGATTCTGTTTTCTATGTGTTGTTCACTTCTTGTCATGAATCTATGGGTAGTATCGGGGGGTATGAACCATGGTGAAGTTGGAATACAGTAGATGTAATGCTAATATGAAATTGGAATGAGTTTACAACAGTACCTAAAGGTAGTGATTTGCTTTATTATACTAACGGATCTCACAAGGTTTTTTGTTAAGTTTTGTGTGGATGAAGTGTTCGAAGATCGAGGAGTTATCGATATGAGAAGAATAAGGAGAGGCAAGAGTTCAATCTTGGGGATGCCCAAGGCACCCCAAGTAAATATTTCAAGGATACTCAAGCATCTAAGCTTGGGGATGCCCCGGTTGGCATCCCATCTTTCTTCTTCAACAATTATCGGTATACCTCGGTTTTTGCTTTGTTCACATGATATGCTTCTTTTGTGTTTATTTTTATTTTATTTCCTTTATTCACCATTGCTAGTATGAGATAGTCCTTCATTGATTTATAGAATGCTCTTTGTGCTTCACTTAAATCATTTGAGTATAGCTTTATAAATGCTCTTTGTGCTTCACTTAAATCTTTTGAGTATGGCTTTATAGAATGCTTCGTGTGCTTCACTTATATATTTTGAGCTTGGATATTTGTCAACCTATATTAATTGTAGAATGTTCTATGAACTTCACTTATATATTTTAGAGTATGAATAAAATTATCATCGGAATTGGGCTTGGAAGAGCATCATTAAAATTTCATGCCTTGCTAAAAAGGCATTAAAGAAAGCGCTTGTTGGGAGACAACCCAATATTTATCCTTACTGTTTTTGTGTGTTCACATGATTAAGATACTGTATTAATCATGTTTTATAGTTTTTGTTTCAATAAAGTGCCAAGTAAAGCCTTTGGGATAGTGTGGTTGATAGTTGATTTGATTCTGTGCAAAAACATAAACTTTTGCATCCAGTAACAGAATTGTTAAAATTCACTGGAACATGAAAAAACTATGAATTTTTTACAGAGGATTTATATACAAATTTTCTACCCTGTCCTAAGTTTTCTGAATTTTGGAGTAACAGAAGTATGAGCATAATTCAGATCTTTACAGACTGTTCTGTTTTTGACAGATTCTGTTTTCGATGCATAGTTTGCTTGTTTTCTAGTTTCTATGGCTTATATTGCTTAATATAAATTGTGGAAATGATAGAGTACAGTAGGAATTATGTGGAAACAATTATGAATCTTGTCTTGACAGTACCCAAGTGAATGATTTGTTTTATTATACTAACGGAGCTCACGAGCTTTCTGTTGAGTTTTGTGTGATTGAAGTTTTCAAGTTTTGGGTGAGATATCGATATGGGAAGAATGAAGAGTGGCAAGAACTTAAGCTTGGGGATGCCCAAGGCACCCCAAGGTAATATTCAAGTAATACTCAAGCGCCTAAGCTTGGGGATGCCCTGAAAGGCATCCCCTCTTTCGTCTTCAAAACTATCGGTATACCTTACTTGGAGCTATATTTTTATTCATCACATGATATGTGTTTTGCTTGGAGCGTATTTTCATTTTACTAGCTGTTTGAATAAAATCATTGGATCTGAAATCTTGAATGGGAGAGAGTCCTCACATGGCTATTTAACTACTTGACTACTCATTGTTCTTCACTTATATCTTTTTGGAGTAGTTTGTCATTTACTCTCGTGCTTCACTTATATCCTATGAGTAAATGGTTGAATGAATTGAATATCATAAATCTAAAATTATATATGTTTCATATGCTTATCCCATGGGGAGTAATGACTTCACATATAAGAAGTATATGTGGTAAAATTTATTGAAAGTTAGCAAACACACCATTGGTCACTTGAACAATTCATGAAAGAATATTGAAGGAAGAGAGATTTCACATATAAATATACTATCTTGGACATCTTCTATGATTGTGAGCCCCATTAATTATTTTCAAACTTGAGCAAATTAGTTGAAGTTGGACAAGGAAGACAACGTAATGAGTTATGTTTGGGTATATTTGTATAGAAGTTATATTGTTATGGATCCTCCAACATGTGGTGCTTGCTTAGGATCTTTTGCTAGCCAAAATTTTGTACTAAGTAGAGATACTACTTGTGCATCCAAAACCCTTAAAACAAGTTTCTTGCCATAAGCGTCCACCATGTCTACCTATGGATTGAATAAGGTCCTTCAAGTAAGTTGTCATCGGTGCAAAAGGCAATAAAAATGCTCATAAATATGTATGATATTTTATTGTAAGGGAAAATAAGCATTGTAAGAACTTGTGATGGTAAAGAAATAAAAGCGACGGACTGCATAATAAAGGTTGCTATCACAAAGGGCAATACAACGTGACGTTCCTTTGCATTAAGGGTTTGCACATCCAAAATTAAAAAGCGCATGACAACCTCTACTTCCCTCTGCGAAGGGCCTATCTTTTACTTTCATGTATTTACTTCTACGCAAGAGTCAATAGTATTCCTTCTTATTTCAACCTCATCTATTCTTTAGTTGGCAAGCATCATATGGTGGGGAAAGATCCAAGCATATTTGGCCATTCAAATATATTTGATCATGAGTTATTATTGTTGACAATTATCTATATGGTAAATAAGTTGGGAGGCGAAACATTAAGCCCCTATCTTTCTCTGTGTTCGATGGATGCTATTTGTTCTAAAAATATGCTTTGAGTGTTAGCAATCATGGAAGACTATATGATAGTTGAGTATGTGGAATTTGCTAAATCAAAGCTCTTACATAGACCCTTCCTGAAAATAAGATGAATTGCAATTGTTTGATGACTAAGAACATGGTTTGTTAGTTTTCAAGAAACTTTATGGTTTATACTTTAACATGTGAATAGCTCATTACTTGATCATGAGAAGTTTTATGAGATGAGCTACTGTTTATGACATATAATAATGCTAGAAAAAATGTTTGGAACCTCCATTGATCAAACTTATGCACTATGCTAGCATTCACACTTCGTAAATTATTTCTTTTATCATTTACCTACTCGAGGACGAGCAGCAATTAAGCATGGGGATGCTAATACGTCTCCAACGTATCTATAATTTATGAAGTATTCATGCCATGTTTACAACAATTTTATATGGTTTTGGTATGATTTGATTAGAACTAACCCGGACTGACGCTGTTTTCAGCAGAACTACCGTGGTGTCATTTTTTGTGCAGAAATAAAAGTTCTCGGAATGGGCTGAAAATTTACGGTGATTTTTTATGGACCAAAAGAGACCCCCGAAGCACCGGAGCTGGGCCAGGAAGTGATCGAGGTGGCCACAAGCCGCCAGGGCGCACCCTGGGGGGGTAGGGCGCGCCCCTACGGCTTATGGGCACCTCGGGCACCCCCTTGATGTGAGACCGATGCCAAAAATTCTTATAAATACCCAAACCTCCGAAAAGAACCCTAGATCAGAAGTTCCGCTGCCACAAGCCTCTGTAGCCACGAAAAATCAATCTAGGCCCTCTCCGGCACCCTGCCATCACCGGAGGCCATGAAGGAGGAAGCCGGAAGGGGCCATCATCACCATGGAGGCCAAGGACTAGAGGGAGAACCTCTCCCCATCTAGTGGGGAGGTCATGGAGGAGGAAGCACCAGGGGGAGACTCTCTCCCCCTCTCTCTCGGTGGCGCCGGAGTGCCGCCGGGGGAACCATCACCGCGGTGATCGTCTTCATCAACATCACCATCTTCATCACCTTCCTCATCTCTTTTAGGCGGTCCACTCTTCCGCACCCCGCTGTAATCCCCTACTTGAACATGGTGCTTTATGCTACATATTATGATCCAATGATGTGTTGCCATCCTATGATGTTTTGAGTAGATTTCTTTTGTCTTTTGGGTTGATTGATGATCTAGATTGGTTTAAGTTGTATGTTTTATTTTGGTGCTGTCCTATGGTGCCTTCCGTGACGCGCACACATGAAGGATTCCCGCTATAGGGTGTTGCAATATGTTCATGATTCGCTTATAGTGGGTTGCTAGAGTGACAGAAGCTTAAACCCGAGTAAGGGGGTTGTTGCGTATGGGATAAAGAGGACTTGATACTTTAATGCTATGGTTGGGTTTTACCTTAATGATCTTTAGTAGTTGCAGATGCTTGCTAGAGTTCCAATAATAAGTGCATATGATCCAAGTAGAGAAAGTATGTTAGCTTATGCCTCTCCCTCTTATAAAATTGCAATAATGATTACTGATCTTGTTAACAATTGCCTAGGATAATTCTGCACACCGATCCATCATTATTCCACACTCGCTATTTATAATATATAGTAATATATTCTAACTTTATGTTAACATCACCTATTTTTATATTTTAGTTCTCTAATATCATGCAAAGCTACCCTCTTCATACCCACAATGTAGTTTTATTTCTCGTTTCTAGATGAAAGAAAACATTCGGTGTACGTAGAGTCGTATCAGTGGCAGATAGGACTTGAGAGAATATTGATCTTACCTTTAGCTCCTTGTGGGTTTGACACTCCATACTTATCACTTCCACCTTTGGAAATTGCTATGATGATTCCTTGCACTTGGGGATTATCAGAGGTGTTGGTGAAGATGACGGAGTTGTTGGAGTAGATCGCCGTCACACGATGATTGCCCCGGCGGCGTTCCGGCGCCACCGGGAGAGAGGGGGAGAGAGCCCCCCTCCTTCGTCTTCTTCCTTGGCCTCCCCCCTAGATGGGAGGAGGGTTTCCCATCTGGTCCTTGGCCTCCATGGCGGCGGAGGGGCGAGAGCCCCTCCGAGATTGGATCTCTCTCTCTGTTTCCTTCTGTTACCGCGTTCCAGATTCTGGCCTTTCACCGTTTCTTAAATTCCTGGAGATCCATAACTCCGATTGGGCTGAAGTTTTAACACGATTTTTATCCAGATATTAGCTTTCTTGCGGCCAAAGAAGGGCACCAACCTCCGTATGGGATGTCCACAAGCGTCCTGGCCGCACCCTAGGGAGGGGGGCGCGCCTGGGCACTGGATCAATATGTTAGTCCCAAAAATATTATAAAAAGTTGCCAAAAGTATATGAAAGTTGTAGAATATTGCCATGAAACAATCAAAAATTTTAGATACGACGGAGACGTATCAGGGGTCATTGATCTCAACAGAATCATTTATCATGTCGTTGACCAGTTCAGAAGCTAAAGTAATTACTTCAGGGGGAATGGGCAAAGATGCCACTTCTCCATCAAACAAGTTCGCCACAAATCTGTCAAGCTGCTCCATTATGAATACTTGATTGAAATAATGTGGTGCATCAGAATCATCTTCAGCCTGTGCAGCAGTCTGTGCTGTAGGAGCAGTCTGTGCCACATTTTGCTTGGCTGGAGGCAAGGATGCCAAAGGTTGTGTCAGCTTTGGAGCAAACTGCGCATCCTTTTCTTTCACAACATCAACACTTGGAACATTTTGCTTAGCGGCAGGGGCTTTGATTTGCTTCACCTTTTGCTTCGGGAGCTTTTCTCCTGGCTTAGTTGTGTCTATAGGGGCATCAACTACCATATCGTGCAGATCAATTGCATCTGGATGAGGAGTTGTGTTTACTTTGTCAACCATTGTGACAGTGGTAGGAGGAGTCTTTCTCTTCAAAGGGTTCTTCTTTGAAGGTGCAATTGGTACAACATTTGCTCAAAGATCAGGCAGAACAATAGAAGTGGTGATATTCTCTTGTTCTGAAAGAGTTGCATCAATTTCTTCTCTAGTAAGAGGAGGATCATCTTGATCGGAAGAATCACTTTCAGGATCAATTGGTTTAGCAGGCCTTCTTTTCGACACGCTCTTTTTCTATAGAGCAGCAGATCTGGGATCATGTTTGTTCTTTGAACGGCGTTCTGCTTTTCCTTCAGCCTTTTTCTTCTCGACATCTGATTTGATGAGACGATGGTTTTCTTCTTCTCTTGCCTGATCCTTTTCAGCCTTCTTAGCTCTCTTTTCAGCATTCTTGAGGCGCTTGGCCTTTTCTTCGGGATAGGATTCAGGTGTCTTAAGAGATGATTCGTCAGCGTCAGGAGGTGGTGGAGACCTTGCCTGGGGATCACCTGCCCGGATGTGTCCAATTTCGCGATAGTCACCCCACGGGGGATGGAAGGCAAAGTTCTTGTCATATCAAGGATGAACCATTTTGTAGTTGAACCACTTCTGTACCCAGTGACGCCGAATCTTTTGCACACGCCTTTTTTCTGAGTCAAATCTTCTCCAGGAACTGTGTTGTAGTTATCATGAGAGATATACTGTGCTGAATTTGTGAGAGGTTGTCTGCCACCTTTCCTTTTCTTCGGAGCATCTGCTTCTTGCTCATTTACATTAGGTTCGGATCTCTTTCTTTTGCTGGTAGATGGGCCTACCGTTGGGCCCTTTGCATTTGGTGCTTTAGATTCATCTACTGTGCCCATGAATACCTCTTCGTCATCAGCCATACTGTGTGGTCTAGCAGAGTCCTCAACAGAGTGCATACACCTGTGAAATAGAATAGGTACGAGGGAAAATGGGGACAGGGTTACAAATGCTCTCAGCGAATGATTTTCCGAACAAAAATATTTTGAGGAAGAAAACAGATACAGACTTTGAGAAATGTTTCGAATGAATGAAACATATAGATCGAGCTAGTAGATCCGATGAGAATACTAGACTGCGAGCTAGGCATATCACTCGAGCGAAATATAACACAAACCCTAGATCTGAAGGATTCGGATGCGAGGAACAACTACAAACTACATCCGCACTAAAAGGGTAAAAGCCTAGATCTAAGATATGCGGTAAAATCAGAGATTATTAACCGCGGATGAACTCGACTCAAGAAGGAAGGAGACCCGAGTTCAAACCACACATACCCTAGCTTGGTGACGTGCAGCAGCTACGGTGGCGCGGGGAAGAAGATGTCCTATGGCGGTGTGGAAGGACTCCGGTGACCTCTTTCCGGCAGTTAAGCGGCGAAGGGGTCGTCGACGTCGAGCTCAAGGTGGAGCGCTGCTGCGAGGGTTTCGGCAAAGAAGAGGCAAGGATAAAGAGAGAGTAAAGTGGAAGAACAGAGCGATATGGTTTATATAGATGAATGGAAATAACTGTATGCCGAGGATTTTGATCGGATGGTCTCTAAGCAGAGACGTTTGCGATTCAATGGTTAGGATAGAATGACAGAGGATGTATTGCACATGGCAACCGTCATAAAAGATCATGGTCCTGACTTGGGCGGGAAACCCCAAATTTGGACAGCTTTCGCCAAAACAGATTAATGTTCGGACCGAATCTAAATCGTGGTCAAGGACACCAGATAAAGTTTTGTTCCAGATGAAATTTGAGCATTTGTAACGGATCAACATAGACTAGAAGAGATAGAACAGAGGGAAAACAGGGTCCTGGGCATTTCACTCAGAGAGATAAACACAAACACTCGAGCAAATAGCTATGAGGGAAATGCATTCAGACCGACACAAAAACTTTCGATCGAGAAGAAATTCAACGAAAGAGAATTGTGGTGGCGTAATCCACCGTATAAGAACTGTATGACCCCGAGCATCGTACAATTATCGTGGCACCTGGTTAGTCTAGTTCTTCGTTAATGTATTCACTCTCAGAAAGAAAATTTCACTTTGTCGAAATTTTCAAACTCTTTGAGTGTTATGCACCCATTCCTTAAATGATGTGGAAGTGTTAGCACGGGTGCCGAGTCCAGCTTACTGCATGTTTGCGAAGTCCAGGATATTTAGCTCATATGAAGTTTTCTTAAGGAACTTGTGAAGATAAACACGATTGATAACATGACAAGCAGTGTTAATAGCATCAGCCCAGAAGCGAATGGGAGTTTTATACTCACTGAGCATAGTTCTCGCCATTTCAATGAGAGTTCTATTCTTTCGTTCAACAACTCCATTTTGTTGGGGAGTGTATGCAGCAGAGAACTCATGAGTAATACCATGTTCATCAAGAAATTCTGCAATATGAGTATTCTTGAACTCAGTTCCATTGTCACTTCTAACATGTTTAATTCGCACATCATATTCATTCTGGGCCTTCTTAGTGAAGCTTTTGAAGATTTTTTGAGCATAGGTCTTGTCTTCGAGAAAGAATACCCAGGTGTGTCGAGAGAAATCATCAACAATAACCAAACCATAATGACTGCCACCGAAGCTTGCATAATTTTGAGGACCGAATAAATCCATATGAAGAATTTCCAGAGGCCTTGTTGTGGTCATGACTGTTTTGGATGAGTGATGCTTCTTGGCTAATTTTCTAGCCTCACAAGCAGCACAGAGACGATTCTTGTCGAATTTTACATCAGGAATGCCATGGAGATGATTTTTCTTCACGAGAGTCTACAAATTTCTCATACCTGCATGACCAAGTCTTTGATGCCACAGCCAATCTTCTGTTGCTTTTGCAAACAAACAAGTTTGGACTGAGGGACCCTTAGAGAAATCCACAATATAAAGATTACCCTTTCTGATTCCCTCAAAGACGAAGGAATTGTCAGAGGCCATGAAGACAATGCATTTGGATATAGAGAATAAAACTAGCATGCCTAAATCACATAGCTTGCCAACTGACATAAGATTGAATCCAAGAGAATGGACAAGTAAAACATCATCAATGGACTTGTCTTTGGATATAGCAATTTTACCTAGCCCAATTACCTTTCCCTTGTTGTTGTCGCCAAAAGTGATATACTTTAGAGGGGAAGCAGTTAAGTTGGGGTCGACAAACAACGACTTGTCTCCGGTCATATGACTAGTGCATCCACTATCCATTATCCATTCTGTACACCAAAGACATAGTCCTGCAGAAGAATTAGGCTTTCTTAACCACCCACATCTTTCCAGGTGGCTTCGAAACAGTAGAGCGAGCAGGATATGATTTCTTTCGATAAGCATGATTGTTGTTCGATGAGGCACGAGCATAATTGAAGGAATAAGCATTGAAATTCCTTCCCGAGGCATGAGTAAAATGATTGAAGGAGGTATGTATGTACTCATCCTGTCGAACTTTTTTTGCCTGCATGGTTAGGCGAGCAGAAATAGGCAAAGCATCAACAATTTTCTTAGGCACCCAAATAGCTTTCTTTGGGGGGCCATGTCTGCTGTTTGGTCCAACATAGTGAGCAATGACCTGACCATGCTGATTCTTGAACAACTTATAGTTGTCCAGAGACTCATTATTAGGATATTCAGGGATGGGAGAGTGATGTATACTACGCAACTTTATTCTTGTAGACTCGTGTTGGGCCTCCAAGCGCAGTGTTTTGTAGGACAGTAGCAATTTTCCCTCAAGTGGATGACCTAAGGTTTATCAATTCATGGGAGGCGTAGGATGAAGATGGTCTCTCTCAAACAACCCTGCAACCAAATACAAGAAATCTCTTGTGTCCCCAACACACCCAATACAAATGGCAAATTGTATAGGTGCACTAGTTCGGCGAAGAGATGGTGATAAAAGTGTAATATGGATGGTAGAAATATATTTTTATAATCTGAATAAATAAAAACAGCAAGGTAGCAAGTGACAAAAGTGAGCACAAACGGTATTGCAATGCTTGAAAACAAGGCCTAGGGTCCGTACTTTCGCTAGTGCAATCTCTCAACAATGCTAATATAATTGGATCATATAACCATCCCTCAACGTGCGATGAAGAATCACTCCAAAGTTCCTATCTAGCGGAGAACATAAGAATAAATTGTTTGTAGGGTACGAAACCACCTCAAAGCTATTCTTTCCGATCGATCTATCCAAGAGTTCGTACTAAAATAACACCAAAGCAAATTCAGATTCGTAATGCTCAATCCAACACAAAGAACCTCAAAGAGTACCCCAAGATTTCTACCGGAGAAACAAAGACAAGAACGTGCGTTAACCCATATGCATAGATTACCCCAATGTCACCTCAGGAATCCGCGAGTTGAGTGCCAAAACATATATCAAGTGAATCAATATAATACCCCATTGTCACCACGGGTATTCGTATGCAAGACATATATAAAGTGCTCTCAAATCCATAAAAGTATTCAATCCGATAAAATGAAATCTCAAAGGGAAAACTCAATTCATCACAACAAGATAGAGAGGGGAAAACACCATATGATCCGACTATATTAACAAAGCCCACGATACATCAAGATTGTGCATCTCAAGAACACGAGAGAGAGAGAGATTAAACACAAAGCTACTAGTACAAACCCTCAGCCCCGAGGGTGGACTACTCCCTCCTCGTCATGGTGGTCGCCGGGATGATGAAGATGGCCACCGGTGATGATCTCCCCCTCCGGCAGGGTACCGGAACGGGGTCTAGATTGGATCTCATGGATACAGAGGCCTTGCGGCGGCGAAACTTCTGATCTAGGGTTACCGCGAGGGTTTTTGGAATATTTGGCAATTTATAGGGCGAAGAGGCGGTGCGGGAGGCCACCGAGGTGGGCACAACCCACCGGGGCGCGCCTGGGGGCCCAGGCACGCCCTGGTGGGTTGTGCCCCCCTCGGGGCACCCCCCAGGTGTTGCTCTGGCCCATTGGATGTCTTCTGGTCCATAAAAAATCCACAAAAAGTTTCGCTACATTTGGACTCCGTTTGGTATTGATTTTCTGCGATGTAAAAAACAAGCAAAAAACAGCAACTGACACTGGGCACTATGTCAATAAGTTAGTCCCAAAAAATGGTATAAAGTTGCTATAAAATGATTGTAAAACATCCAAGAATGATAATGTAGCAGCATGAATACTTCATAAATTATAGATACCTTGGAGACGTATCAGAGAGTCATATCCCGAGAGTAATGCTGGATCAAGCGTTTTGCTCTTTGCTGGAACCCACACAGTTTGAGGATATTGATGAGGTTCCCAGTAAGTACCATCTTCATTCAGTTTCCTTTCGAAACCGATGCCTTCTTTCCTGGGATTTTTGTGAAGAATGGACTTCTTCAAAACATCACAAAGAGTTTGATGCCCTTTGAGAGATTTGAACATTCCTGCCTGAAGAAGATCCTTCAACCTAGCATTCTCATCAGACACAGAACCACTTTCCTCGACCGAGGGGTTAGCATTCACGGATGATTCAACATTTGATTCAGCATTGGTTCGTTCAAGGCATTTTAAACAAGGTGTCTCAAATACATCAGGTTTCTCTTTAAGTTGTTAGGTGAGAAGAGAATTTTCTCTGACCAAATCCTCATGGGTCTCTCTCAGCGCCTCGAGTTCTTGTTTCTTTTTTAGGTAGTCATAGGTCAATCTTTCATGGTCTGCTGAGAGAAATTCATGACAATTTGTCAGTTCATCCATCTGTGACTTGAGAGTGGAATACTCTTTGGTCAGTGACAGATTTTCTCCATCTCCTCAACCAACAACCCTTCAGATTTCCTGAGGGTTTTCTCAATTTTCTCAAGAGAGTTTTGTTGAATATTAGCAATTTCGATCAACTTAGCATGGTCATCCTCATCAGAAGAATATTGATCACTGGAGTGAATCTTGTGATTTTTGTAGGATACCTTTTCCTTCGAGGCCTTGGCCATGAAGCAGTAGGCAGGAGATTCATCATCGCTTGAATGATTTCCGAAGAAGTTGGTTGGAGAAGAGGCACATGCTATGCCTGCCATGCCGGAGTCGGAATCCTCATCGGATTCCACTTCTTCTTCGAAACCTGATGATTCTTCTTCATCAGAATCCATTTCCTTGTCGATGTATGCCTTGGCCTTGCGAGAGGTATTCTTGCGGTTGGAGGAGGACTTGGAAGGGTTCCTTGATGAAGATCTTGACGAAGATTTTGAAGTAGAGTTGTCCTTCATCTTGAAGAATTTCTTTGTTTTCTTCTCATCTTCGGAGTTGTAGTTCTTGCTCTTCCCTTTGCCTTGATGGTTACCTGAATCATATCTTCCACTAGCATGGATTTCAGCTTCCCAGAGAGGGCAGCCCGAAATGAAGTGTCCAGGCTTTTTGCACTTGAAGCAGGTGTATTCTCCAGCGGGTTTTGACGAAGATTTTGAACCCCCAGAGTTACTTGAACTTCTTTTCTGGAACTCACTCTTCTTGTGAAAGCATTGGAATCTTTTCATGGTCAGTGTAAGATCTTTGCTGAGTCTTTCTGGGTCATTTGAATCTTCTTCGGCATTACCATCGGAGGAGGAATCAGCCACAACCTTGAGATCATGATTTTTGCGTAGACTTGAGCCATACAGATCTCGTTTCTCTTCTTCCTATTCTTCATGAGTGTTCAGTCTCTCCATGATATCAGCAGAGTCGAGGTGCTTGAAGTCAGCTTGTTCACGTATCATCAGAACTAGTGTGTCGAAAGAATTGTCAAGATATCGAAGCAGTTTCTTAACGACTTCATGGTCAGTGATGTCTTTGGCGCCGAGACCTTGAAGTTCATTCGCGATATCACTCAGGCGATCGAAGGTTTGTTGGCAACTTCCATTTCCAATGCGATTGAAATGATTGAACTTGGCTCGAAGAGTATCAATTCTAGCTTCTTTCTGAGATGAAACTCATTCATTGATCTTTTCGAGTACGTCCCACAATTCATTCGCAGTTTCACATTGGCGATAGCAAAGAAATTGTGCCCGATTGAGATGGCCACCAATTTCATCTTCGGCCTGAGCATCCAGCTGAATGAGCCTCTATTCTTCATCGGAAGGGGCTTGAGGTACATCAACGTTGAGCCCGAATTGCACACATTCCACATATCATCATCTATTGCTCGGAGACGGATCTTCATCTTCTCCTTCCAGAAGGGACAGCCCATCCCATCGAATATGGGAATCTTGAGATGCGACTTGTAGTTCACTGAAGACAAACTTAAACTCCAAAGCCGTTAGACTAAAATGAGCAGAGTCAAGGAGTACCTTGCTCTGATACCAATTGTAGGAACGAAGTATGTCTACCAGAGGGGGGGGGGTGAATGGGAGTTTTAAATTTTCTTCAGAAAACTTAAATCTCTCAGAACCCAGCAGCGGAACGAGTGAAAAATAAACTATAGTGAACTAAAATAGAGTACTGAAGGAAAACTAGACAATGCATTCAGGAAAATCATACGAGAGAAAATGCATCGAAGGTAAACATGAGTGACAAAGATAACCAATGATGCTCGATGGCGACAAGGTATTTGTTCGACCAGTTCGTCCTTCTGCACAAGGACTATGTCTGGTTGGAGGGGCTGTGACTTAACACGGAAGATAAACTCTCTTCACCCTATTCTCCTCGACAATCGATTCGTCAACCGATGCCGATCACTCGTGGTAGATACTTGAAGGCGATCTCTGAACCTTTACAGACTTCTTCTTCGAGAACCACAATCACTCTTGGTCTCTGAAGAAATTAACACCTAACCGTCTAGATAGTTTGTAGCTCTCAAGAGTAATAGGCGGAGCATACTAAACTTAGATTCCAGTGATGCTGAACCACTATCTAATTCTTCAGCTCTACGGTTTTTCTCTCGGTGAATTTTAAACTCAAATCTCTCAGAGAGTGGGTTGCTCAACAATCTTCTCAGAATCAAACGGAGCAGCCACCGGACACAGCCGGCGCGGGGTGGCTATTTATAGCCGCAGCCTTCCCAGACAGGAAATGACCATTTTGGACACGAGGTCCAGCCAATGGCCAACCAACATGTTCACAACGGTCGGATTTCGGAGCAACGGTAACATTACATGAGGAACAAGTAATGCTAACTCCTCGGTCCGAGTCAAATCTCTCGCAGCGAAGAACATCACAGTCTCTTGCTAGCAAGTATTTGCTCGGAGCACAAAGAGATTTCTCTCACAGCTTTCATAGGATTTGGGTTTAGCATCTCAGAATCAAAGCTTCGAACGCTACACCCCTCTTAATAGTACGGTGGTCCTATGACTCAATGAAAGAAGAAGAATAACACAACAAATGCTACGTCTTCATCTCGTCTTCATTCTTCCTCGAGCGCAGTCATTTGCTGCAAACAAGCACCGAACCTATTGCTTGAACTTCAGCAATTTTTAGGGGCCACTCTTGTTAGCTTCATCTTCGGTGATAACCTTCACTGCCACGCAGGAAGATTATATTCGTCGTTTGCATCAAACTCCTCGATACTTCAGGGACCTGTTACTCTGCGTGCACTCGCAAACACATAAGTCCCATACTGTTTATGTCAGCAAACTCCAAAACATAAGGGGCCTATCATTGCACCAACAGTTTGTTTTAGGATGAGATGGTCCAAGAGAGGTATAAACAAATGCACATGTCTATGGGCAAACCGATCGACCATCAACATTGTTGGGTGTTGTTGGAAGAGCACGAGAAGTGGAGGACGAGAAATGATGACGACTGTTCAAAAGCTAGGAAGTGCGTCAATTCCGCTCCAGAGATGGATGGCGGCGAAGATGATGATAATGACAAAACTGCCTAGAAGTACCACTTCGGCATCTAGCTCGATGAGTTGACGAGGACAAGAAATGAGTACGCTGAGAAGAGGAAACAATAAAAGCTAGGGATGGAGGAGAAGAAGAACCAAGAGAAGATGGCGAGATGAGATGAAATGTTGGAGAGCAGATGACGCCAGGAAGAGATGGAGGTGCGTATGCTTCAAATTCAGCAGGAGATGGAGGTGCATAGGCTCCAAATTCACGATGAGATGGAGGCGTGTAAGCTCCAAATTAAGAAAGATCAGGAAAGAGATGAGCGCATGGCCGAGCAGAATATATTCATCATGTTTGATCTGAACCAAATGGATCTAGTGGCACGAGATTTTTGGGCGGAGAAGCAATATTTGATCATTCGTTTCAAGAAACTCGAAGGAGGGGGCAGTGCACATGATGGGAAAATGTGATTTGTACCTGTTAAAGAGTTTTGTTCATGCTACTTGTCAAAAACCATGTAGTTGTTTGCTTGATGTGGTAAACATTCAAATTTAGAGGGAATCGAAGTGTTTGAATTATAAACAATGGTGTCTGTGAGTTTGTGCATCTCCTGCCCAACCTCCATATCCATATGAAACACACTTCATAAGATAGATGGTGATTGTTGATACGGTGATGCTATAGTTTCTCTTAGGCTTCTTGATTTTTTAAGAAATCAGGACACTGCCATTTCCTTATGGAATAATGTAGTAGAATAGGCACCAAATGCCTTAGAAAATCATTGGTGATTTAGAGTTAGCAAGAACATTTCTTTAAAACAAAGCACAACGAGTGTTTTAGATTTTTCAAATAGGCCACCCTCTAATAGCATTGGCTCCCAATAAAGAGTACATGGCCCAAGATTTTTTTTGCATTTTGGTCCTCACGGGGCTCAGTTTTCATGACTTCAAATTTTGCAAGTGAGTTAATAAGATATTTCATCATTTTTTTGACATCAACACTCCACTTTATTGAGTGATAATAGCGGCCACATTATTGAACATACTGGGAATAAGGTCATTAGGAGGTTCATCGATACGTCTCCAATGTATCTATAATTTTTGATTGTTCCATGCTATTATATTACCTGTTTTGGATGTTTTATATGCATTAATATGCTATTTTATATTATTTTTGGGACTAACCTATTAACCTAGAGCCCAGTGCCAGTTTCTGTTTTTTCCTTATTTTTTAGCTTCGTGGGAAAGGAATACCAAACGGAGTCCAAACGGAATAAAACCTTCGCGATGATTTTTCTTGGACCAGAAGACACCCAGGAGACTTGGAGATGAAGTCGGAGGAGCCACGAGGCGGCCACAAGGGTGGAGGGCGCGCCCCCTGCCTTGTGGGCCCCCCATGACTCCCCTGACCAAATTCTTTCGCCTATATATTCACATATGTTCCCAAACCACCAGAAGCATCCACGAAAAGACTTTTCCACCGCCGCAACCTTCTGTACCCGTGAGATCCCATCTAGGGACCTTTTTCGGCACCCTACCGGAGGGGGATTCGATCATGGAGGGCTTCTACATCAACTCTATTGCCCTTCCGATGAAGCGTGAGTAGTTTACCTCAGACCTACGGGTCCATAGCTAGTAGCTAGATGGCTTCTTCTCTCTCTTTGATTCTCAATACCATGTTCTCCTCGTTGTTCTTGGAGATCTATCCGATGTAATATTCTTTTGCGGTGTGTTTGTCGAGATCCGATGAATTGTGGATTTATGATCAGCTTATCTATGAATATTATTTGAATCTTCTCTAAATTCTTATATGCATGATTTGATATCTTTGTAATTCTCTTCGAATTATCGGTTTGGTTTGGCCAACTAGATTGGTTTTTCTTGCAATGGGAGAAGTGCTTAGCTTTGGGTTCAATCTTGCGGTGTCCTTTCCTAGTGACAGTAGGGGCAGCAAGGCACGTATTGCATTGTTGCCATTGAGGATAAAAAGATGGGGTTTACATCATATTGCTTGAGTTTATTCCTCTACATCATGTCATCTTACTTAATGTGTTTCTCTGTTCTTCATGAACTTAATACTCTAGATGCAGGCAGGAGTCGGTCGATGTGTGGAATAATAGTAGTAGATGCAGAATCATTTCGATCTACTTGACACGGACGTGATGCCTATATTTCATAATCATTGCCTTGGATATCATCATAACTTTGCGCTTTTCTATCAATTGCTCGATAGTAATTTGTTCACCCACCGTATTATTTGCTATCTTGAGAGAAGCCTCTAGTGAAACCTATGGCCCCCGGGTCTATTTTCCATCATATTACTTTCCGATCTACTATTTTGCAATCATTTATTTTCAGATCTATAAACCAAAAAACCCAAAAATATTTAATTTTTCTTTTGTTTAGTTTTACCTATCTCTATCAGATCTCACTTTTACAAGTAACCGTGAAGGGATTGACAACCCCTTTATCGCGTTGGGTGCAAGTTGGTTGATTGTTTGTGCAGGTGCTAGGTGATTTGTGCGTTGTCTCCTACTGGATTGATACCTTGGTTCTCTAACTGAGGGAAATACTTATCTCTACTTTGCTGCTTCACCCTTTCCTCTTCAAGGGAAAAAGCAACGCAAGCTCAAGAAGTAGCATTCATCTAACCATGAAGTATTTGGATAAAAAATGATTTGAGAGGAGAAGTCAGAGGCGGGAGATCTGAAACCCTAGTCATCACATCCCCCTCTTCTCTTGCTACCACCTAAGTACGTCATCATTGGAGGTCGAGAGGTCTTGGTCGTGGGGGGCTTAGGGTGGCGGGGGTTTGTGGGCTACTATGGCGTCTGCATTGGAGAAGTGATCGAGCCACAGCTAGTGGTGCTCACCGGCGATGCCTAGAGGGCCCCAAATCCAACGTGATGGCGGCCTACGATGGCTACCCTACCTGGCTAGGTCACCGGAGAGTAGGTGTGTCAGTGTGGTCCTGAACGACAAGGTGTTCGACCTCAGACACAACTCTGGCATGCAACCATGTGGGGTATTTGGTTTAGGTTTTCTTTAGTGCATCTATGTGTCTGGTTTGGGGTTGTGAGGCGGCAACGTTTCATAGTATAGGAAAAATGGCATCCTATCCTATCCCCGTTTCGTTGGTGTGCTTACTGTTTGTGGAGGACATGTGGACGTTTGTCATCGGCAGTTCTTCCAAATCCAGTCAGTTTTGGTCTTCGATAGATCCATCAGGATTGGACCGGCACTCGTGGTCTTTAGAGTTTTTACATGACCTTTTTAGTGTTTTCTTCAGTGGGGTGGCGATTTTTTTGGCAGGTCCTGACCGATGGCATCTTCTGATCTACATTAACAACCTTTCGGTTGCTGCGTCTACAAGATCCTAGATTTAAACAAATTTTCTCCGCCAAGACGGAGGGCGAGAGGCGGCAATAAGCTATGCTCATGACAATCGCTAATGGATGCAGGAGGAAGACTTCTGCACCCCCAAGAATGTATTTTTTGTATGTGGATATGCTTGCAAGGACATGTGATACTCAATATATGGCCTTAGGCCTTTTCACAAACAAAAATTAAACTATGAATAGAGTGTTTAGCCATCTGTGCTAACTCATGAGCTATATAATTTGCTTCTCTTGGGATGTTCTTGAACACCACATGAGGAAATGCACATGTGAGATTATTTTCGACAAATGGTGAATTTTATATAGGTATCACTCTCAACAATCCTATAACTTTAGAGACTAATTGTGTGTTTGTGGTTGCGGCCCTTGCAAATGAAAATTTTGACAGGTCACCATTGGTGGATTTGAAGAAGGAAGTGATTATATCAAAGCTTATAACTAATCTTAAGACTTCTAAGATTAAACGTTCAGCCAATGTGGTGGCCCATATGATTGCTAAGTTTAGCTTTGATAATAGATCGTATGGTATCCTTGTTAATAATGTTATGTCCTGTGTGGTTAATTTTGTAATGAACGATTGTAATAACTCTTTAGTTTAATTAATATATGAGGTGGTTTAAAAAAAATGAGCACACACCCGGCATCTACATAGCTAGGATGCACACAACCAACACCAACACACACACACAAAGAAACATGCCGACAAATAACAAAGTCATACAAGATCAAAGGTATGCCTAAGCGAGAGAAAAGAAACTTCAAAGTGATCAAAACAATGTTAAAAAATTACAACAATGACCTGATGACCCACAAGTATAGGGGATCAGTCGTAGTCCTTTCGATAAGTAAGAGTGTCGAACCCAACAAGGAGCAGAAGGAAATGACAAGTGCTTTTCACCAAGGTATTTTCTGCAAGCACTGAAATAGTCGGTAACAGGTAGCTTGATAGCAAGATAATTTGTAACGAGCAAGTAACGGTAATGGTAAACAAAGTGCGGCAAGGTAGCCCAATCCTTTTGTGGCAAAGGACAGGCCAAAATGGTTTCTTATGATAAGCAAAGCGTTCTTGAGGGTACACGGGAATTTCACCATGCTACTTTCATCATGTTGATTTAATTCGTATTCGCTACTTTGATAATTTGATATGTGGGTGGAACAGTGCTTAGGTGTTGTTCTTACTTGAACAAACCTCCTACTTATGATTAACCCCCTCGCAAGCATCCGCAACTATGAGAAAAGTATTAAGATAAAATCTAACCATAGCATTAAACTTTTGGATCCAAATCATTCCCTTATGAAGTAGCGCATAAACTAGGGTTTAAGCTTCTGTCACTCTAGCAACCCATCATCTAATAACTACTCCACAATGCATTCCCTTAGGCCCAAATATGGTGAAGTGCCGTGTAGTTAACGTTCACATGACACTACTAAGGGAATCACAACATACATATCATCAAAATATCGAATACATATCAAGTTCACATGATTACTTGCAACATGACTTCTCCCGTGACCTCAAGAACAAAAGTAACTACTCACAAATGATAATCATGCTCAAGATCAGAGGGGTATTAAATAGCATAATGGATATGAACATATAATCTTCCACCAAATAAACCATATAGTAATCAACTACTAGATGTAATCAACACTACTAGTCACCCACAAGTACCAATCTGAGGTTCCGGTACAAAGATTGAACACAAGAGATGAACTAGGGTTTGAGAGGAGATGGTGTTGTTGAAGTTTTTGATGGAGATTGCCCGCCCCCCAAAGATGGGAGAGTTGTTGGTGATGACGATGACGATGATTTCCCCCTCCGGGAGGGAAGTTCCCCCGACAGAATCGCTCCGCCGGAGGGCAAAAGTGCTCCTGCCCAAGTTCCGCCTCGAGACAGCGGCGCTTCTTCTCGAAAGTCCCCCTCTGATTTTTTCTAGGTCAAAATGACCTATATACCAGAAGATGGGCACCGGAGGTGGGCCGAGGAGGGCACTACCCACCAGGGCGCCGCCTGGGGGCCCAGGCGCGCCCTGGTGTCTTGTGCTCACCAGGGTGGCCCCCTGCGGTAGTTATTTTCTCCATTATTTTTCATATATTCCAAAACAATTCTCCGTAAATTTTCAACTCATTTGGAGATGTGCAGAATAGGTAACTCTGACGTAGCTTTTTCAGCTCCAGAATTCCAGCTGCCAGCATTCTCCCTCTTTGTGTAAAGCTTGCATATTATGAGAGAAAAGGCATTAGAATTACTCCAAAAAGCATTATTATGCATAAAAACATTATAAATAACATTAGGAAATCATGATACAAAATGGACGTATCAACTCCCCCAAGCTTAGACCTCGCCTGTCCTCAAGCGAAGTACCGATATCGAAAAACATGTCCACATGCTTAGAGAGAGAGAGGTGTCAATAAAAACAAAATACGGACATAGAGGCATCATGATTATTATTATAACAACAAAGAACTTTTAACATAAAACTTTATCACACAACTTTTATCATATAACTTCTCATGAACACGTAAAAATTCATCACAACATTGAAGTATAAAGCATAAACTCTATTGAAAACCAACAAACTATGTTCTTAGTCAACTTTGCAACTACAATTCATCATATTTTCAGGAAGGGTCACGTATCGGAGCCTTTTGGCAAGTCCAAATACTCAACTATCATATAATCTTCTATGATTGCTAACACTCACAGCATACCCATGAGCAAAACATTTCAACCGGACACATAGAAAGATATGAGCTTATAGTTTTGCCTCCCAACGTATTCACCTCGAGGGTGATGTCAACAATAATAACTCATGCTCACTCATATCCAACTGGATATATGTGCTTAGATCTTTCCTCACCACATGATGCTTGCCAAAAGAGATTTTTTTTTAAAAAGGAATAGGGAAGAATACTTTGACTCTTGCATAAAAGTAAATACATAAAAGTAAGAGATGGGCCCTTCGCAGAGGGAAGCAGAGGTTGCCATGCGCTTTTTGTTTATATGCCAAACCCCTTAATGCAAAAGAACATCACGTTATATTGCCCCTTATGATAGCAACCTTTATTATGCAGTATGTCGCTTTTATTACTTTGCCATCACAAGTTCGTACAACGCTCAATTTTCTCTTACAGTAAATGATCCAACACATTTAGAAGCAATTTTTATTGCCTTATTGCATCGATGACAACTTACTTGAAGGATCTTGCTCAATTCATAGGTAGGTATGGTGGACTCTCAAGGCATGAATTTGGGTTTAAGGTTTTTGGATGCACAACTAGTATCTCTAGTTAGTGCGGAATTTTTGGCTAGCAAAGATATTGAGCAAGCACCACATGTTGAAGGATCTATAATAATATAACTTCTATGTGGATATGAACGAGCATAACTCATTACGTTGTCTTCCTTGTCCAACGTCAACAATTTTGACATATAATATTTAATGGGGGCTCACAATCATAAAAGATGTCCAAGATAGTATATTTGCATGTGAATCTTCTCTTCCCTTATTAATTCTTTCATGAGTTGCATTATTGACCAATGCTATGTTTGTCAATCTCCAAGAATTTTTACCACTTATACTTTTCCTTATGTGATGTCATTACTTAACATAAGATTAGCATATGGTCTTTTTCATTTATTTCCTTTTATTTTATTGAAACAAGGAAGTAAAGAAACAAAAACTCAAACTAAACTTTATTATATATCTCGCACATGATTACATAGATAGGTAGATCACTAAGCAAGCACTTGAAAACTGATCGAACTAAACTTTTATTGAACTAAACCAAAGTATAACTAAAGATCAAACTAAAATAGATAAAGGCAAAGATAGTGGTGGTGATACGACACCGGGGCACCTCCCCCAAGCTTGGCACAAGCCAAGGGGAGTGCCCATACCATGAATTCAAGTCTCCTTTGTTGGGGAAGATGATGATGGTAGTGGTGAGCTTCTCCAGCTTGCTTCGAAGGATAAAGTTGTTCTCCCTCAAATCCTCATTCTCCAGCTCGAGCTTTAATATCTTCTTGCATAACGCTTCCTTGCTTTCATGCAGGAAACAAGGGGGGATAGGTTCGTTTTCATCCTCCTCATCTGTAAGCCACATATAGGGAAAAGTCTTCTTGAAGATGTTTGGGTCCAGAGGCTGGTAAGAAACATGGCTCTCTTCCTCCGAATCTTGAGATGACATATTTTCAGATCTGACGAAAAAACTGCGAGAAAGAAGAACAGAAGATTTCTCCGTGATACGGTGGTCAATACGTTCGGGGGGTATATAAAGATTTTTTATCTTGGAAAACAAGCAAACGGGAGGAAAACGGAGTCAGGAAGGTTCCCGAGGTGGGCACAACCCACCTGGGTGCGCCAGGCAAGCCAGGTGCGCCCTGGTGTCTTGTGCCCTCCTCGGTTGCCTTTCTGGTTGTTTCTTATTTCCCTAAATTTTGTAATATTCCAAAACTGGCAAAAACTTTTTTTTGCGGATTTTTCGGAGTCCGTTTACTTACCGTATCACGTACCTCCTCTTTTTTAGTATTCTGGAGTGCTCCGAAAGGTTTCTTTTATGTGTTCCTTCGGGGTTATGGTTTGAATAATATTGCTTTCAACATTAATAGGCGTATCTGAGATACAGTGCTTAATTCTTTTCCCATTGACTACCTTCGGGTTAGTACCTTCGACATTATTGATCCTGATAGCTCCAGAACAATAAACCTCCTCGATGATATATGGTCCTTCCCATTTAGAGAGAAGTTTTCCTACAAAGAATCTGAAACAAGAGTTGTACAAGAGAACATGTTCTCCCACTTTGAATTCTCGCTTTTGGATTCTTTTTTCATGCCATCTTTTAACTTTTTCTTTAAATAATTTTGCATTTTCATAACCTTGGGTTCTCCATTCATCTAATGAGCTAATATCAAATAACCTCTTTTCACCGGCAAGTTTGAAATCATAGTTGAGTTCTTTAATTGCCCAATATGCTTTATGTTCTAACTCAAGAGGCAAATGACAAGCTTTTCCATAAACCATTTTATAGGGAGACATACCCATAGGATTTTTATATGCTGTTCTGTAGGCCCAAAGTGCATCATCCAATTTCTTAGACCAATTCTTTCGGGACCTATTAACAATTTTTTGTAGTATTAGTTTTATTTCTCTATTGATAAGTTCAACTTGACCACTAGACTGAGGATGATAGGGTGATGCAATTCTATGGTTAAGATCATATTTAGCAAGCATTTTACGAAAAGCACCATGAATAAAGTGTGAACCACCGTCAGTCATTAAATATCTAGGGACTCTGAACCTTGGGAAAATAACTTCTTTGAGCATTTTAATGGAAGTGTTGTGATCAACACTACTAGTTGGAATAGCTTCCACCCACTTAGTAACATAATCAACAACAACAAAAATATGCGTATACCCATTAGAGGAAGGAAATGGTCCCATATAATCAAAACCCCAAACATCAAATGGTTCAACAACAAGTGAATAATTCATAGGCATTTCTTGACGCTTACCAATATGACCAATTCTTTGACATTCATCACAAGATAAAACAAACTTACGGGCATCCTTGAAGAGAGTAGGCCAATAAAAACCAGATTGCAATACCTTGTGAGCAGTTCTATCTCCCGCATTATGCCCTCCATAAGCTTCGGAGTGACATTTCCATAGGATCTGTTCCTGTTCATGCTCAGGTACACAACGCCTAATAATACCATCTACTCCTTCTTTATAAAGATGTGGGTCATCCCAAAAGTAATGTCTTAAATCATAGAAGAATTTTTTCTTTTGTTGGTATGTAAAACTAGGTGGTATGTATTTAGCAACAATGTAATTAGCATAGTCAGCATACCAAGGAGTTTTATGAGAAACATTTATTGTAGCTAGTTGTTCATCAGGAAAGCTATCATCAATAGGTAGTGGGTCATCAAGAATATTCTCTAACCTAGACTAGTTATCAGCTACGGGGTTCTCAGCTCCTTTCCTATCAGTGATATGCAAATCAAATTCTTGTAGTAAGATAACCCACCTAATGAGTCTAGGTTTAGCATCTTTCTTTTCCATAAGATATTTTATAGCAGCATGCTTAGTGTGAACAATTACTTTGGAATCAACAATGTAAGATCTGAATTTATCACAGGCAAACACAATTGTTAAAAATTCTTTTTCAGTAGTAGCATAATTTCTTTGGGCACTGTCTAGAATTTTGCTAGCATAATGGATAACATTTAATTTCTTATCAAGTCTTTGTCCTAGAACAGCACCAACAACATAATCACTAGCATCACACATAATTTCAAAAGGCAAGTTCCAATCAGGTGGCTGGATAATAGATGCAGAAGTTAAGGCTTTCTTAAGTGTTTCAAAGTCTTCTACACAATCATCATCAAAAACAAATGGAACATCCTTTTGTAAAAGATTAGTAAGAGGCCTAGAAATTTTAGAGAAGTCTTTAATAAACCTCCTATAGAAACCAGCATGACCAAGGAAACTACGAATACCTTTGATATCTCTAGGACATGGCATTTTCTCAATTGCATCAACTTTAGCTTTATCCAGTTCAATACCTCGTTCAGAAATTTTATGACCGAAGACAATACCTTCATTAACCATAAAGTGGCACTTCTCCCAATTCAAGACAACATTAGTTTGCTCACATCTCTACAAAACTCGATCAAGGTTGCTCAAGCAATCATCAAAAGAAATTCCATAAACAGAAAAATCATCCATGAAAACCTCACAAATCTTTTCACAAAAACAAAGAATATAGCAGTCATACATCTTTGAAAGGTAGCAGGTGCATTGCATAAACCAAAAGTCATACGTCTATAAGCATAAGTTCCAAAAGGGCAAGTAAAGGTGGTTTTCTCTTAATCAGGTTGTGAAACAGGTATTTGAGAAAAACCAGAATATCCATCAAGGAAGCAAAAGTGTGTGTGCTTAGACAATCTTTCCAACATTTGATCAATAAAAGGCAGAGGGTAATGATCTTTTCTAGTTGCTTTATTTAGTTTTCAAAAATCAATTACCATTCTATAGCCAGTAACAATTCTTTGTGGGATAAGTTCATTTTTATCATTAGGAACAACAGTGATACCTCCTTTCTTAGGGACACAATGAACGGGGCTTACCCATCTACTATCAGTTATGGGATAGATTATACCTGCTTCCAGAAGCTTTAGTATTTCAGTTCTTACCACTTCTTTCATCTTAGGATTCAAACGCCATTGATGATCAACGACAGGTTTAGCATCAGGTTCCATATTAATCTTGTGATGACATAGAGTGGGACTAATGCCCTTAAGATCATCAAGAGTATATCCAATAGCAGCACGGTGCTTCTTCAGAATTTTCAATAATCTTTCTTCTTCATGTTCTTAAAGGTTAGCACTAATAATAACAGGATATATCTTTTTCTCATCAAGATAAGCATATTTCAAAGTGCCAGGCAATTGTTTTAATTCAAACACAGGATTACCTTTAGGTGGAGGAGGACCTCCAAGAGTTTCAATAGGCAAATTATGTTTGAGCAGAGGTCGTTGTTCGAAGAAAATTTTATCTATTTCATTTCTTTCATGCATATGCATATCATTTTCATGGTCTAGCAAATATTGTTCTAGTGGATCAGTAGGAGGCATGATAATAGAAGCAATGCCAATTATTTCATCCTTACTAGGTAATTCTTTCTTACGAGGTTGTCTATTAAACTTGGAAAAATTATATTCATGAGACTCATCACCAAAGCGAACACTGACAGTTTGTTTATGACAATCTATAGTAGCATTGACAGTGTTCAAGAAAGGTCTACCAAAGATAATGGGACAAAAGTCATCTTGTGGGGAACCAAGAACTAGAAAATCAGTAGGGTATTTTATTTTCCCACACAAGACTTCAACATCTCTAACAAGCCCAAGTGGTGTGATGGTGTCTCTATTAGCAAGTTTAATAGTAACATCTATGTCTTCTATTTCAGCGGGTGCTATGTCATCCATAATTTCTTGGTATAAGGTAAAAGGAATAGCGCTCACACTAGCACCTAAATCATATAAGCCATGATAACAATGATCTCCTATTTTAACTGAGACAACGGGCATGCCAACAACAGGTCTATGTTTATCTTTTTCATCAGGTTTGGCAATTCTAGCAGCTTCATCACAGAAGTAAATAACATGCCCATCAATATTTTCCACCAGGAGATCTTTAACCTCAGCAACACTAGGTTCCACTTTCATTTGCTTGGAAGGTTTAGGTGTTCTAATATTACTTTTGCAAACCACAGTTGAAACCTTAGCATGTTCCTTTATCCTAACATGGAAAGGTGGCTTTTCAATATAAGCAGTAGGCACAACTGGGTCAACATTGTAAATAATAGTTTCATCTTTAACCATGACCGGTTATTTGATTTCTTATTTAATTGGTGGGTGATATTTAAACCACTTCTCCTTAGGGAGATCAACATGAGTAGCGAAGGATTCACAGAAAGAGGCTACTATCTCAGAGTCAAGTCCATATTTAGTGCTAAACTTCTGAAAAGCATCGGCATTCATAAAAGATTTAACACAATCAAACTTAAGCTTAATACCTGACTCTTTACCTTCATCGAGTTCCTAATATTCAGAGTTGCGTTTAATTCTTTCTAAAAGATCCCACCTGAATTCAATAGTCTTCTTCATAAAAGAACCAGTACAAGAAGTGTCGAGCATGGATTGATCATCACGAGAAAGCCGAGCATAAAAATTCTGAATAATAATTTCTCTTGAGAGCTCATGATTGGGGCATGAATATAACATTGACTTAAGCCTCCCCCAAGCTAGAGCGATACTTTCTCCTTCACGAGGCCAAAAATTATATATATATATTTCCGATCACGATGAACTAGATGCATAGGATATATTTTTTTGGTGAAATTCCAATTTCAATCGATTTCAGTTCCAAGATCCAATATCATCACATAGCATATACCATGTCAATGCTTTTCCCTTCAAAGATAAAGGGAAAACCTTCTTCTTAGCTTCATCTCCGGGCAAACCTGCAAGCTTAAATAATCCACAAATTTCATCCACATAGATCAAGTGCATATCAGGATGTTCAGTTCCATCTCCTACATAAGGATTAGCTAGCAGTTGTTCTATCATACCCGAAGGAATTTCATAACCAATATTTTTAGTAGGTGCAGTAGGTTGAGGGGCAACTAATTGTGGTTCCGTTCGAGGTGAAGATACCCCGAACAAACCCCTCAAAGGATTGTTTTCCATAGTAACAAGTGATAATAAATTTCAGCACATAATAATAATTTTTCCTTACCGATTTCCACTTACCAAGAGCGCTTCATTCCCCGGCAACGGTGCCAGAAAAGAGCCTTGATGACCCACAAGTATAGGGGATCAATTGTAGTACTTTTGATAAGTAAGAGTGTTGAACCCAACGAGGAGCAGAAGGAAATGACAAGTGGTTTTCAGCAAGGTATTTTCTGCAAGCACTGAAATAGTCGGTAACAGGTAGTTTGATAGCAAGATAATTTGTAACGAGCAAGTAACGGTAACGGTAAACAAAGTGCAGCAAGGTAGCCCAATCATTTTGTGGCAAAGGACAGACCAAAACGGTCTCTTATGATAAGAAAAGTGTTCTTGAGGGTACACGGGAATTTCACCATGCTACTTTCATCATGTTGATTTAATTCGTGTTCGCTACTTTGATAATTTGATATGTGGGTGGACCGATGCTTAGGTGTTGTTGTTACTTGAACAAACCTCCTACTTATGATTAACCCCCTCGCAAGCATCTGCAACTACGAGAAAAGAATTAAGATAAAATCTAACCATAGCATTAAACTTTTGGATCCAAATCGTTCCCTTACGAAGTAGCGCATAAACTAGGGTTTAAGCTTCTGTCACTCTAGCACCCATCATCTAATAACTACTCCACAATGCATTCCCTTAGGCCCAAATATGGTGAAGTGCCATGTAGTCGACGTTCACATGACACCACTAAGGGAATCACAACATACATATCATCAAAATATCGAACACATATCAAGTTCACATGATTACTTGCAACATGACTTCTCCCGTGACCACAAGAACAAAAGTAACTAGTCACAAATGATAATCATGGTCAAGATCAGAGGGGTATTAAATAGCATAATGGATCTGTGAAGGAAATATGCCCTAGAGGCAATAATAAAGTTGTTATTTTATATTTCCTTATTCATGATAAAGGTTTATTATTCATGCTAGAATTGTATTGATCGGAAACTTAAATACATGTGTGAATACATAAACAAATACCGTGTCCCTAGTAAGCCTCTACTAGACTAGCTCGTTGATCAAAGATGGTTAAGGTTTCCTAACCATAGATGTGTTGTCATTTGATAATGGGATCACATCATTAGGAGAATGATGTGATGGACAAGACCCATCCGTTAGCTTAGCATAATGATAGTTCAGTTTATTGCTATTGCTTTCTTCATGTTAAATACATATTCCTTCGACTATGAGATTATGCAACTCCCGGATACCGGAGGAATACCTTGTGTGCTATCAAACGTCACAACGTAACTGGGTGATCATAAAGATGCTCTACAGGTATCTCTGAAGGTGTTTGTTGAGTTGGCATAGATCGAGATTAGGATTTGTCACTCTGAGTATCGGAGAGGTATCTCTGGGCCCTCTCGGTAATACACATCATAAGAAGCCTTGCAAGCAAAGTGACTAATGAGTTAGTTACAGGATGATGTATTACGGAATGAGTAAAGAGACTTGCGAGTAACGAGATTGAATTAGGTATGAAGATATCGATGATCGAATCTCTGGCAAGTAACATATCAATGGACAAAGGGAATTACGTATGTTGTCATAACGGTTCGACCGATAAAGATCTTCGTAAAATATGTAGGAGCCAATATGGGCATCCAGGTTCCTCTATTGGTTATTGACCGGAGAGGTGTCTTGGTCATGTCTACATAGTTCTCTAACCCATAGGGTCCGCACGCTTAACGTTCGTTGACGATATAGTGCTATATGAGTTATATGTTTTGGTGACCGAATGTTGTTCGGAGTCCCGGATGAGATCACGGACATAACGAGGAGTCTCGAAATGGTCGAGAGGTAAAGATTGATATATAGGACGATGGTATTCGGACACCGAAATAGTTTCGGAATGCACCGTGTACTCATCGGGTCACTGAAAGGGGTTCCGGGCACCCCCGGCAAGTGTATGGGCCTTATGGGCCAAAGGGGGGGATAGACCAACCCACAAGGGGGCTGGTGCGCCCCTTCCCTTGGCTGGCCGGCCCTAGGGGAAGGAAAGGGGAGGGTGGCCCCTCCTGCCTTTCCCTCCTCAGGAGAGAAAGGAAAGGGGGGGGGGGCGCCACCTCCTCCTTCCTTCCTCCTGCACTCCAAATAAGGAAGGGGGGCGCCACTTTGGGGAAGACCCCAAGTAGGATTCGACCTACTTGGGGGCGCCTCCTGGCTGCTCCCTCCACCCCCACCTATATATATGTGGGAGGGGGCGCCTAGCACAATACACAACATTGTCTTAGCCATGTGCGGCGCCCCCCTCTACCGTTTACACCCCCGGTCTTATTTTCGTAGTGCTTAGGCGAAGCCCTGTGGAGATAACTTCACCATCACCGTCCCCACGCCGTCGTGCTGCCGGAACTCATCCACTACCTTGCCGTCTTGCTGGATCAAGAAGGTGGAGGACGTCATCGAGCTGAACGTGTGTAGAACGCGGAGGTGCCGTACGTTCGGTACTTGATCGGTTGGAGCGCGAAGAAGTTCGACTACATCAACCACGTTAACAAACGCTTCCGCTTACGGTCTACGAGGGTACGTAGACACACTCTCCCCTCTCGTTGCTATGCATCTCCATGGATAGATCTTGCGTGTGCGTAGATTTTTTTTTGTTTTCCATGCAACGTTTCCCAACAGTGGCATCCGAGCCAGGTCTATGCGTAGATGATATGCACGAGTAGAACACAAAGAGTTGTGGGTGGTGATAGTCATACTGCTTACCACCAGCGTCTTATTTTGATTCAGCGGTATTGTGGGTTGAAGCGGCCTGGACCAACCTTACATGTCCACGCACATGAGACCGGTTCCACAGACTGACATGCAACTTGTTTTGCATAAAGGTGGCTGGCGGGTGTCTGTTTCTCCTACTTTAGTTGAATCGAATTTGACTACGGCCGGTCCTTGAAGAAGGTTAAAACAGCAAACTTGATGAAACACCGTTGTGGTTTTTGCGTAGGTAAGAACGGTTCTTGCTAGAAGCCCCGTAGCAGCCACGTAAAACTTGCAACAACAAAGTAGAGGACGTCTAACTTGTTTTTGCAGGGCATGTTGTGATGTGATATGGTCAAGATATGATGTGATATATGTTGATGTATGAGATGATCATGTTTTGTAATATCGACAACCGACAGGAGCCTTAGGGTTGTCTCTTTATTGTATGAAGTGCAAGCGCCATGTAATTGCTTTACTTTATCACTATGCGTTAGCGATAGTTGTAGAAGCAATAGTTGGCGAGACGACCCCGACGCAATGATGGAGATCAAGGTGTCGAGCCGGTGACGATGGAGATCATGACGATGCTTTGGAGATGGAGATCAAAAGCACAAGATGATGATGGCCATGTCATGTCACATATTTTGATTGCATGTGATGTTTATCCTTTATGCATCTTATTTTGCTTAGAACGGCGGTAGCATTATAAGATGATCCCTTCACTAAATTTCAATATAAAAGTGTTCTCCCCGAGTATGCACCATTGCCAAAGTTTGTCGTTTCGAAGCACCTCGTGATGATCGGGTGTGATAGACTCTACGTTCACATACAACGGGTGTAAGACAGTTTTGCACATGCAGAATACTTGGATTAAACTTGACGAGCCTAGCATGTACAGACATGGTCTCGGAACACTGGAGACGGAAAGGTCGAACGTGAGTCATATAGTAGATATGATCAACATAGAGATGTTCACCATTGATGACTACCCCATCTCACATGATGATCGGACATTGGTTAGTTGATTTGGATCATGTATCACTTAGATGACTTGAGGGATGTTAATTTAAGTGGGAGTTCAATAGTAATTTGATTAATTGAACTTAAATTTATCATGAACTTAGTCTTAATAGTTTTGCATATCTATGTTGTAGATCAATAGCTCGCGATATAGCTCCCCTATATTTTTTGATATGTTCATAGAGAAAACTAAGTTGAAAGATGATAGTAGCAATGATGTGGACTAGGTCCGTGATCTGAGGATTATCCTCATTGCTGCACAGAATTATGTCCTTGATGCACAACTAGGTGACAGACCTGTTGCAGGAGCAGATGCAAACGTTATGAACGTTTGGCAAGCTCAATATGATGACTACTTGATAGTTTAGTGCGCCATGCTTTACGGCTTAGAACCGGGACTTCAAAGACATTTTGAACGCCACAGAGCATATGAGATGTTCCAAGAGCTGAAATTGGTATTTCAGACTCATACCCGTGTCGAGAGGTATGAGACCTCTGACAAGTACTTTGCCTACAAGATGGAGGAGAATAGCTCAGCCAGTGAGCATGTGCTCAGAATATCTGGGTACTACAATCACTTGAATCAAGTGGGAGTTAATCTTCTAGATAAGATAGTGATTGACAGAGTTCTCTAGTCACTATCACCAAGCTACTAGAATGTTGTGATGAACTATAATATGCAAGGGATGACGAAAACGATTCCCGAGCTCTTCACGATGCTGAAATCGGCGAAGGTAGAAATCAAGAAAGAGCATCAAGTGTTGATGGTTAACAAGACCACTAGTTTAAGAAAAAGGGCAAGGGAAAGAAAGGAAACTTCAAGAAGAATGGCAAGCAAGTTGCCACTCCCGTGAAGAAGCCCAAAGCTGGACCAAAGCCTGAAACTGAATGCCTCTACTACAAAGGGAATGGTCACTAGAAGCGGGACTACCCCAAATACTTGGCGGATAAGAAGGATGGCAAAGTGAACAAAAGTATATTTGATATACATGTTATTGATGTGTACCTTACTAGTGTTCGTAGTAGCACCTGGGTATTCGATACTGGTTCAGTTGCTAAGATTAGTAACTTGAAACAGGAGTTGCAGAATAAACAGAGACTAGTTAAGGGCAAGGTGACGATGTGTGTTGGAAATGATTCCAAGGTTGATACGATCACCATCGCACACTACCTCTACCTTCGGGATTAATGTTGAACCTAAATAAATGTTATTTGGTGTTTGCGTTGAGCATGAATATGATTGGATCATGTTTATTGCAATGCGGTTATTCATTTAAGTTAGAGAATAATTGTTGTTCTGTTTACATGAATAAAACCTTCTATGGTCATACACCCAATGTAAATGGTTTATTGAATCTCGATCGTAGTGATACACATATATTCATAATATTGATACCAAAAGATGCAAAGTTGATAATGATAATGCAACATATTTGTGGCACTGCCGTTTAGGTCATATTGGTGTAAAGCGCATGAAGAAACTCCATGCAGATGGACTTTTGGAGTCAATTGATTATGAATCATTTGATACTTGCGAACCATGCCTCATGGGCAAGATGACTAAAACTCCGTTCTCCAGAACAATGGAGCGAGCTAATGACTTATTGGAAATAATACATACCGATGTATGCGGTCCAATGAGTGTTGAAGCACGCGGCGGGTATCATTATTTTCTGAGCTTCACAGATGATTTGAGTAGGTATGGGTATATCTACTTGATGAAACACAAGTCTGAAACATTTGAAAAGTTCAAAGAATTTCAGAGTGAAGTTGAGAATCATCGTAACAAGAAAATAAAGTTTCTACGATCTAATCGCGGAAGCGAATATTTGAGTTACGAGTTTGGCCTTCATTTAAAACAATGTGGAATTGTTTCACAACTCACGCCACCTGGAACACCACAGCGTAATGGTGTGTCCGAACAATGTAACTGTACTTTATTGGATATGGTGCATTCTATGATGTCTCTTACCGATTTACCACTATCGTTTTGGAGTTATGCATTAGAGACAGCCGCATTCACGTTAAATAGGGCACCGTCTAAATCCGTTGAGACGACACCATATGAACTGTGGTTTGGCAAGAAACCTAAGCTATCGTTTCTTAAAGTTTGGGGTTGCGACACTTATGTCAAAAGGCTTCAGCCTCATAAGCTTGAACCCAAATCGGAGAAGTGCGTCTTCATAGGATACCCTAAGGAAACAATTGGGTACACCTTCTACCACAGATCCGAAGGCAAGATCTTTGTTGCCAAGAATAGGTCCTTTCTAGAGAAGGAGTTTCTCTTGAAAGAAGTGAGTGGGAGGAAAATAGAACTTGATGAGGTAATTGTACCTTCTGTCGAATTGGAAAGTAGCACATGAGAGAAATCCGTTCCCGTGATGCCTACACCAACTAGAGAGGAAGCAAATGATAATGATCATAAAACTTCAGATCAAGTTGCTACTGAACCTCGTAGGTCGACCAGAGCACGATCCGCACCAGAGTGGTATGGTAATCCTGTCCTGGAAGTCATGTTACTAGACCAAGGCGAACCTACGAACTATGAGGAAGCTATGATGAGTCCAGATTCCGATAAATGGCTTGAGGCCATGAAATCTGAGATAGGATCCATGTATGAGAACAAAGTGTAGACTTTTGTGGACTTGCCCGATGATCGGCAAGCCATAGAAAATAAATGGATCTTCAAGAAGAAGACTGACGCTGATGGTAATGTTACTGTCTATAAAGCTCGACTTGTTGCGAAAGGTTTTCGACAAGTTCAAGGAGTTGACTACGATGAGAATTTCTCACCAGTAGCGATGCTTAAGTCTGTCCGAATCATGTTAGCAATTGCCGCATTTTATGATTATGAAATCTGGCAAATGGACGTCAAAACTGTATTCCTTAATGGATATCTTAAAGAAGAGTTGTATATGATGCAATCAGAAGGTTTTGTCGATCCTAAAGGTGCTAAAAAAGTGTGCAAGCTCCAGCGATCCATCTATGGACTGGTGCAAGCATCTCAGAGTTGGAGTATACGCTTTGATAAGGTGATCAAAGCATATGGTTTTATACAGACTAACGGTGAAGCCTTTATTTACAAGAAAGTGAGTGGGAGCTCTGTAGCATTTCTGATATTATATGTGGATGACATATTGTTGATTGGAAATGATATAGAATTTCTGGATAGCATACAAGGATACTTGAATAAGAATTTTTTAAGACCTCGGTGAAGCTACTTATATATTGGGCATCAAGATCTATAGAGATAGATCAAGACGCTTAATAGGATTTTCACAAAGCACATACCTTGACAAAGTTTTGAAGAAGTTCAAAATGGATCAGTCAAAGAAAGGGTTCTTGCCTGTGTTGCAAGGTGTGAAGTTGAGTAAGACTCAAAGCCCGACCATGGCAGAAGATAGAGAGAGAATGAAAGTCATTCCCAATGCCTCAGCCATAGGTTCTATAAAGTATGCCATGCTGTGTACCAGACCTATTGTATACCTTGCCATGAGTTTGGCAAGGGGGTACAATAGTGATCCAGGAGTAGATCACTGGACAACGGTCAAAATTATCCTTAGTTACCTAAGAGGACTAAGGAAATATTTCTCGGTTATGGAGGTAATAAAGAGTTTGTCGTAAAGAGTTACATTGATGCAAGCTTTGACACTGATTCGGATGACTCCTGAGTCTCAATCTGGATACATATTGAAAGTGAGAGCAATTAGCTAGAGTAGCTCCATGCAGAGCATTGTAGACATGGAAATTTGCAAAATACATACGGATCTGAATGTGGCAGACCCGTTGACTAAACCTCTCTCACAAGAAAAACATGATCATACCTTAGTACTCTTTGGGTGTTGATCACATGGCAATGTGAACTAGATTATTGACTCTAGTAAACTTTTTGATTGTTAGTCACATGGCGATGTGAACTATGGGTGTTAATCACATGGCGACGTGAACTACATTATTGACTCTAGTACAAGTGGGAGACTGAAGGAAATATGCCCTAGAGGCAATAATAAAGTTGTTATTTTATATTTCCTTATTCATGATAAAGGTTTATTATTCATGCTAGAATTGTATTGATCGGAAACTTTAATACATGTGTGAATACATAAACAAATACCGTGTCCCTAGTAAGCCTCTACTAGACTAGCTCGTTGATCAAAGATGGTTAAGGTTTCCTAACCATAGACATGTGTTGTCATTTGATAACAGGATCACATCATTAGGAGAATGATGTGATGGACAAGACCCATCCGTTAGCTTAGCATAATGATCGTTCAGTTTATTGCTGTTGCTTTCTTCATGTCAAATACATATTCCTTCGACTATGAGATTATGCAACTCCCAGATACCAGAGGAATACCTTGTGTGCTATCAAACATCACAACGTAACTGGGTGATCACAAAGATGCTCTACAGGTATCTCTGAAGGTGTTTGTTGAGTTGGCATAGACCGAGATTAGGATTTGTCACTCCGAGTATCGGAGAGGTATCTCTGGGCCCTCTCAGTAATACACATCATAAGAAGCCTTGCAAGCAAAGTGACTAATGAGTTAGTTACAGGATGATGTATTACGGAACGAGTAAAGAGACTTGCCAGTAAAGAGATTGCATTAGGTATGAAGATACCGACGATCAAATCTCGGGCAAGTAACATACCGATAGACAAAGGGAATTACGTATGTTGTCATAACGGTTCGACCGATAAAGATCTTCGTAGAATATGTAGGAGCCAATATGGGCATCTAGGTTCTGCTATTGGTTATTAACCGGAGAGGTGTCTCGGTCATGTCTAAATAGTTCTCGAACCCATAGTGTCAGCACGCTTAACGTTCGTTGACGATATAGTGTTATATGAGTTATATGTTTTGGTGATCGAATGTTGTTTGGAGTCCCGGATGAGATCACGAACATGATGAGGAGTCTCTAAATGGTCGAGAGGTAAATATTGATATATAGGATGATGGTATTCGGACACCGGAATAGTTTCGGAGTGCACCGGGTACTCATCGGGTCACCGGAAGGGGTTCCGGGCACCCCCGGCAAGTGTATGGGCCTTATGGGCCAAAGGGGGGGACAGACCAGCCCACAAGGGGGCTGGTCCGCCCCTTCCTTGGCTGGCCGGCCCTAGGGGAAGGAAAGGGGAGGGGTGGCCCCTCCTGCCTTTCCCTCCTCAGGAGAGAAAGGAAAGGCGGGGGCGCCACCTCCTCCTTCCTTCCTACCACACTCCAAATAAGGAAGGGTGGCGCCACTTTGGGGAAGACCCCAAGTAGGATTCGGCCTACTTGGGGGCGCCTCCTGGCTGCTCCCTCCACCCCCACCTATATATATATGTGGGAGGGCACGCCTAGCACAATACACAAAATTGTCTTAGCCGTGTGCGGCGCCCCCCTCCACCGTTTACACCCCCGGTCATATCTTCGTAGTGCTTATAGGCAAAGCCCTACGGAGATAACTTCACCATCACCGTCACCACGCCGTCGTGCTGCTAGAACTCATCCACTATCTTGCCGTTTTGCTGCATCAAGAAGGCGGAGGACGTCATCGAGCTGAACGTGTGCAGAATGCGGAGGTGCCGTACGTTCGGTATTTGATCGGTTGGAGCGCGAAGAAGTTCAACTACATCAACCGTGTTAACAAACGCTTCCGCTTACGGTCTACGAGGGTACGTAGACACACTCTCCCCTCTCATTGCTATGCATCTCCATGGATAGATCTTGCATGTGCGTAGAATTTTTTTTTGTTTTCCATGGAACGTTTCCCAACAATCTGAACATATAATCTTCCACCAAATAAACCATATAGTAATCAACTACTCGATGTAATCAACACTACTAGTCACCCATAAGTACCAATCTGAGGTTCCAGTACAAAGATTGAACACAAGAGATGAACTAGTGTAACACCCCATGTCATTAGCCATAGTAATCATTTTTGATAATGACATGTTAGCATGTTTAACAGTGCATGATCATCATTAGCATCATATTGCATTTCAACTCCTAACTCAAATTCAGATTTAAATGAAAGTGGAAAATAAAAGTTATCCAACATAGAAACTAAAATGTTCAATAAATAACATATATTACAGAGGCTATTCTAAAATTGTAACCAACAATTAATAAATTAATTAGGTGGCACTAACATTACCAAAACAGCAAGGATTAATGCATTTTATTTATTATAAAAATTGTGTGAACTCAAATTGTCTCCAAACCAATTTTTGGTAGTGGTAGAGGATGCCTAGTAATTATTGGAGCAAATGCCATATTTTACAAAAATCATTCTGAGGTCTAACTAATTACAAAACAGGAAATAGGAATAAATAAAAAGAAAAAGAAAAAAAGAAAACAAGACAAAAAAATATAAAAAGAGAACCACCCCCCTGGCCCAACTGGGCCACAGCCCAGCCGGCCGGCCCACCCCGCCCCCCCTATATGGCCTCCCCCAGGAGGCCACCGAAACCCTAACCCCCACTCACCCCCTCGCTCACTCCCCTTCCCCCCCTCCATTCGATCCCGATCGGAGATCGTGGCACGGACCCCGCCGTCGCCACCCACCGCCGCCTCGCCGGACGTCTCCGACCTCCTTCCCAAGCCGCTCCATCACGCCTCGCCGCCCGGTCATCTACAACGTCGGTGAGGCCCCGGGCCTCCCCCCCCTCTGCTCCCGCACCTCGCCGCGCTCACCGCGCCCGGCCGCTGCTCCTCGCCGCTCCCGCCACTGCAGGGCTCCCCCTGCTCACCCCGCTCCGGTTCCCCTCGCCCCGCGCTTCACCTCCCCCTCCCCTGGTGCTCGGCTGCAACTGCTGCTACTGTGCCTCGCCGCGCCCCCATGCTCCTCGCTGCTGCAGCTGCTGCCCTGCTGGACCTCACCTCCCTCGCTACCGCTCGTCGGAGCCGCCGCGTCGCGCCACCCTGCCTCCCGTGCTGTTCCGTTCACCGCGCCCGACCCTCGCACCGCGGCCCCGCCTCTGCGTCCACCGCATCGTGCCCGGGCTCGCCAGCTCCATGCGCGCGCGCGCCCCTGGAGCTCCGCGCTCGCCCGCACCCTTCGCCCCGCCGCCTCCCTTGGCCTTGGCCGCGGGCGCCGGCGTGCGCCGGGCGTGCCCAGCGCCCCCGGGGACGCGCCCGCTCGGGCTGCGCCCACGCCCACCCCGTGTGGCCGCATGGGCCACTGACGGTTGGGCCCCGCCCCATGTGTCTATGACAAAGGGGCCCCACTGCCCAGAACGAAAATAAAAAAAATAATTAGTAAAAATAAAAAAAATGAATTAATAAAATAAATAAATAATTAGTTAATTGGTTAATTAATTAATTAATTAAATTAATTAACTCTGATTAGGTTAACTAATTAACTAGTTAGTTTAATTAAACAGTAATTAATTAGTTAATCACTAATTAACTGGACAAAGTATGACAGGTGGGACCCACATGTCAGGATGACTGCTGATGTCATGCTGACGTCATGATGACGTCAGCATACACTGTTGTGGATAATGTTTAATTTAAATAAATAATTAAATTCCGGAAATTAATAAAAACTTTAGAAAATCATATTAAATAAACCGTAACTCCGATGAAAATAAGTTATACATGAAACTTGCTCAGAATTTCGATACGAACCCGAATACGCCCTCCGTATTCCTGTCAGATGCCCCTAGCTAGATGAACATGAAACTTTTAGACCGATTTCGATAAATGAATAGTGCCCAACTTTAATTAAATAAATCTGAATAAATTCCTAAATTAACTAAATCATTTAGTTAGGCAGTAGAACACCCCGGCATATCATTTAGGCATATCATACATATTGTTTGCATTATTGCCGTGAATTTATTGTTTCTCTCCCCCTCTTTCTCTCTCGATAGACGCCGAGACCGACGACGCTGCACCTGGGTACGACTACACTACCGACGAGCAGCCCGTTGACGACCCCTCTCTCTTGCCAGAGCAACCAGGCAAGCCCCCCCCTTGAGCATCCAGATATCGCCCATTCCAATTCTCCTGCTTGCATTAGATTTTGCTACTGTTAAGGTATGCTCCTATTCCGATGCATAGCCTGCTGTTGTAACCTGTTCATTGTTACCTTACCTGCCTATGATAAACTGTTTAGTATAGGTTGGTATTGAACCATCAGTGACCCCACCACCTTACCCTTGTTGCCCCTGCTTGATCATCGACGACTCGATCAACGTGATCGTCGACCAGAGACCGACACCTTACTTCACACCCCCTTAGTTGTACGACTATGCATAGTTACTATTGAGTGCCGAGGGTGATACCTCGTAACGCACTCCTGATGAATACTCTGCAGTGTAGCTGTTCGGTCGTAGTCATCGCGGGTGATTCCTCCTTATCCACTTCCGATACGACTCTGCCGTGCAACCCCTCAGTATGAACCTCGAGGGTGATGCCTCATACGTTCACCCTGATGATTTCATCAGTGGAATCCGCCGAGGGTGATTCCTCGGGTTTCCCCCTTGATGCTATGACCACACGGTTACTTTGACCTTTGTTACAGGCGGGTCCACCCTGGTGGGTGCCCGCTGGGGATCTATGTTGTCGGGTGTGCCGGAAGGGCACTCGAGTGTGATATTGTGGCGGAGCATCAGAGACTCTGATTGCCTCCGCGTGATACTAATTGAGCCTATTGGATTTGGGTGTGTGATCTGAGTGGGTCGACGTGCCCTATACGCACTACCACCACGCGGGATAATGGTTATGGGGCCCTCTACGATGTACGTTTCTCCCGAAAGCTCGTCAGACGTCACGATTCACCATGCGGGCTGATCGCCGGGACTGGGCTGGATACTTCACTGACGAGTTCAGTGTCGCGCCTGCACCCCGGCCAGCCACGCAACGCGCAGGGTGCCCAGGGCGATGGCCCAAGACCTCTGGGTGCATAGGTTAGTCCGGCGTGCTGACCTCTCTGCTGAGCCTAGGTAGGGCGCTGCTTCGTGTTGATCTTCCGAGGATGGGCATTACCCAGCAAGTATGTCCGGCCAGAGTTGATCGAGCGTGTTGGGTAACAGTAGTGCACCCCTGCAGGGATGAACGATCTATCGCTAGCCGGTCCTACGGTAAAGGACGCTCAATTTGTGTATCCCGATCTACTACTTGAACTGGATACTTGTTACTTAATTGAAGCTTCGGGATCGCTTTCTCGCTGGGAGTCGAGGAAGGATCTCTAGGCTTTGCTTCAACATGTTTGCTAAATAAAATGCTATTCTACTCTCTTCTACTGCTGCAAGATGATGGCTCCGTGAAGATGCTAGTCTTCGATAGGAATAGGCCTTCTCTCTATTCTGGCATTTCTGCAGCCCAGTCCACATATACAGCCTTACTCCATTGATAATGTTGCATATGCAGTATAGATCCTTGCTTGCTGAGTACTTCGGATGAGTACTCACGGTTGCTTTACTTTCTCTTTTCCCCATACCCCACCTTGATGATACACCAGACGATGGAGCCCCGGAGCCAGATGCCACCTCAGGAGCTTACTACCAGGAGGGTCCAGAGGGCACGTATTACTGGATCAAGCCAGCCGACCAGGAGTAGGATCGGAGGCTCCCAGGCAGGAGGCCAATGCCTTTCGATCTAGAGTCGTTGTTTGTGCTAACCTTCTTAAGGCAAAACTTGTCTAACTATGTCTGTACTCAGATAATATTTGTATGACTGACTTATGTATTCGGATCTTCGGATCCCTGGCCTGTAATATTGTGGATCTCCGTTAATTTGTGTTAGAGTTGTGTTGTGATATCTTCCCGTGAGTCCCTGTGCTTGATCGTGCATGTTTGCGTGTATGATTAGTGCACGATTGAGCCGGGGGCGCCACAAGTTGGTATCAGAGCTGACTGCCTGTAGGAAGCCCCTTCCAATTCCTTGGCCGAAGTTGAGTCTAGACATCGAAAAACTAATTTACTAACTTGGCTGTGTGGCTTACGGGCCCACGTTGCCAACTGGGTTGTATTAGGATCTTTTATTCCTCGTCTATACTCTGGGACTCTAATTTCTCTTCTATTCGGGTTAAATAAATTTTACTAACGCCGACACTTAGGATCTCGTAAATTCCGTCTACCCGGAGAGCTGGATATATGTGCGATTTCCCTGTCATTGATTTGATTAGTCTGATAATCATTTTCCTTTCCATTGTTTTGTTTAACCGTTCTCTCCGAGTTGTGTTAAACTTCTCATTGTCGTTTGACAAACCTGAATTTCCTCTGTTTCAGATGGATCGTTTGTTTCCACCCCGTCCTACGACGCAGCTTGTGCTTCGCACTTGGGCTCGTGATGCCCCTGGGTTTCCAGCTGTTCTGGTCGCTCTCCTGACCAGACTTGGCTACCGCTGGTACCCCGAGTACATGGTCTACGAGGATTACCGCAAGTTCAATCAGGAGCAGTACCATGCTGATGTTCGTATCTATGATCGGCAAAATGACTCAGACACTGAGCTGCACCTTTTCCATGGTATCGGCGTGACGATTGAGATGGCAGTACATGATGCCGCCTACTCTGCTGTCGCACGTCTTCGAGGAGAGTTCAGCGATATCTTGGATGACTCTGAGTTCCGATACATTTCTTATGCCCCTGCTGGAGATGCTACTGGATACTACACAGCTATCTGTGCCCCGTACGAGCCTCGATGCTATGACCCGCGTGTTCTGATTCAGTGCACTCAGGCTCTGGATCGCACTATCCGGGCTCTTGCCGTCGAGTTGGTTGCCACTCGAGCACGTCTCTACGATGCTATGACACAGTTGCTACCCGCAGTTCGTGCAGGGATACATCCGGAGCACATCCTTTACCCGCGCAGGACTCAGATGTATGATAGTATTGATTGGCCTGCTGTTGGAGGTCACACACCTGCACGTGGACCTCTTCTTACAGCTCGAGACCGGGTTCTGCATCAGAGTGCACATGGAGCGCAGGATCCTACCGCGACGAACATTCGTCGTCCGCATTTGCAGTTACCCCGTTTCAGTGGTTTTCCCCGACGTTGATGTAGCCTTTGCTATGTCTCGTTGTGTACTTCCTTACCGCGTGCCTGCGCGCCGCCTAGTATGTCTAGCTTTTTAATTTGCGCCGTTATGCTGTCTGCATGTACCCGACTGTGTATGGATCTGTATGTCTTAATCGACTACTGTTATGTATCTGTTACACTGCTTAAAGTGTTGTCGAGTTACATCATGCTTGCCGCTAAACACTCGCAATTTCTTTTACTAAACTACCCCCTGTTGATACTTAGCAGGATGGTTAGACCAGGTGGTCGTGGTCGTGGTACCCCTGAACGCCCACCACCGCCAGACTATATGGCAGCTATGATGCAACAGTTTGAGCTTAACCGTCAGTTTATGACTGGAATCATGGCTCAGTTTCCGAATCAGAACAACCAGAACCAGAACCCTGCTTCAATAACTTTGACAGAGTTTATGCGACTCAACCCCACTTAGTTTCGCAACTCAGACAAGCCACTGGATGCTGATGACTGGCTCCGCGACATCACTCACGAGATGGAGTCTGCTAATGTCGCCCCTGCCAACTTCGTCATCTTCACGGCCTTTTTGTTAAAGGGCCCTGCTGCTCAATGGTGGGACACCCACAAGCGTACACTGCCTGTTGGAATAGTGGTTACCTGGTATGAATTCCAGACTGCTTTCCGTGCCCGTTATATCCCTCAGGCAATTATGGAACGCATGAAGACCCAGTTCCGCAACCTCACCCAGGGCAATAAGACAATCGAAGCTTATCAGCGGGAATTTCTTGATCTTTCCCGCTATGCTGAAGAAGACATCGCCACAGATGCCCGTAGACAAGAGAAGTTCCGTAATGGACTACACCCAGACCTCAAGCTTGCACTTGCTCCTCAAGACTTCAACAACTTTTCAACTCTAGTGAACAAGGCTATTCTTGTTGAGACCGCTCAGATGGAACAGAAGGACTCGCAGAAGCGCTATCGTGATGCCAGCTCATCTTCGGGCTCAGCACAGAAGCGTCGAGTCTGGATTCCCAACAATGTGTTCCGTCCAAATACCTCTGCACCAAAGAACAACTATGCTGCACCACGTCTGCCTCCTCCACCACCGAGGCAGCCAAAAGCTCAAGCTATTCAAAACAATGCTCCTCTTCGTCCTGAAGATGGTCTATGCTTCAAGTGCTGCAAACCAGGTCACCAGGCTAAAGACTGCCGCCAGACTCAGAATCAGTTGGCCTTTCCTCGTACTCGCCATGGCAATGGTCGTGGCAACAATCAGACCCGCAACTATAATACTGGGTCTGCTGCACATGGTCGTGGACACGCTTACAACATTGATATTGAAGAAGTCCAGGATCAACCTGCTACTATGATGGGTACCCTTCTCGTTAACTTAGTACCCGCTTATGTATTATTTGATTCAGGAGCATCGCATTCATTCATGTCAGAAGCATTTGCGTTATCGCATGACATTACATTTCAAAAGATGAATCTGCCAGTAGTAATCCGCACCCCTGGAGGCCAGTGTCAAACCACTATGATGGCACACAATGTTCCCGTTGAAATTAAGGGATTGGAATTCCTTGTTTCGCCCATTATCCTGAAGTCTTCCACCATAGACCTCATCCTCGGAATGGATTGGTTGAAAGCTCACATTGCTTCGATCAATTGTGCCACTAAAGTTATCCAAATTCTTCACCCCTCCGATGAGATAGTGAACTACACCGCCCGAATTACTCGAGACGCTCAAGCTCAGATATATGTTCTGAATGCTTTGAACGCCTCACCTCTGGAAGGAATCGAGAACGTTCCCGTCGTTCGAGATTTTCCGGACGTCTTCCCAGAAGAACTTCCAGGAATACCCCCGGCTAGAGCTGTCGAGTTTGTCATTGACTTGAAGCCTCGCACTGTCCCTATTGCCAAGCGTCCTTATAAGATGCCTCCGCACCACCTTCTCGAGCTTAAGGAAGAAATCGACAAGTCACTTAAGAATGGTTTCATCCGCCCCAGTTCCTCTGCTTGGGGAGCACCTTCACTCTTTGTTAGGAAGAAGGATGGAACTAACCGATTGGTTCAGGATTACCGGCCCATTAACCAAGCCACAATCCAGAATAAATACCCACTACCCCGGATCAATGATCTTTATGATCAGCTTGCTGGATCCTCTGTCTTCTCGAAACTCGACTTGAGGTTGGGTTATCATCAGATCCGTGTCCGTGAAGAGGATATTCCCAAGACTGCATTCGTCACTCGTTATGGCTCCTATGAATACACCGTCATGTCATTTGGCCTAACGAATGCCCCAGCTACATTCTCTCGTCTGATGAATTATATATTCATGGATTACCTCGACAAGTTCGTCGTGGTATATCTAGATGATATTCTGGTCTATTCTAAGAATAAAGAAGAACATGCTGAACACCTCCGTCTGGTGCTAGAAAGGCTCCGAGAACACCAGTTGTATGCCAAATATTCCAAATGTGAATTTTGGCTTTCTGAAGTAACCTACCTTGGACATGTGATTTCCAGGGATGGCATTGCTGTTAACCCTGAACGAGTTCAGGCTATTCTTGACTGGACTCCCCCGAAGAATGTCAAGCAAGTCAGAAGTTTTCTCGGACTTGCTAGTTATTGCCGTCGATTCGTTGAGAACTTTTCCAAGATTGCAAAACCATTGACAAATCAGCTTCACAAAGGTGTTAAATTTGAGTGGACAGAAAAATGTCAAGAAAGCTTTCAGACACTAAAAGATAAGTTAACATCTGCCCCAGTACTAGCACCCCGGATTCCCAAAAGGATTTCGTGATATACTGTGATGCCTCCCGTCAAGGATTAGGCTGTGTCCTAATGCAAGAACGCAAGGTGATTGCTTATGCCTCCTGACAATTGCGTCCTCATGAAGAAAATTATCCCGTGCATGATCTTGAACTTTCTGTGGTTATTTATGCCTTGAAGCTATGGCGACATTACCTTCTCGGTAACCGTTGCGAGATATACACGGATCACGAAAGTTTGAAGTATTTATATACTCAACCAGATCTGAACCTTCGTCAACAAAGATGGCTCGAAACAATTGCCGACTATGATATGAATATCTCATACACCCCTGGCAAGGCTAATGTAATGGCCGATGCTTTGAGTCGCAAGGCTTATTGCAGCAACCATATGGTTCAGGAAACGCAACCTCTTCTCCATGAAGAGCTTCGCAAATTGAACCTCCTTATTGTTCCATAGGGTTATCTCAATACCCTGGTTGTTGAACCAGATTTAGAACACAACATTAAGACTATGCAACGGTATGACTCTGAAGTAGAAAGGATCAAGCGATACCTCGAAAGAGGAAAGCCGTCGGAATTCCATCTTGATAAGGATGGGATCCTATTTTTCCAACACCGTCTCTTCGTACCCAAGTTCAAGGATGAGAGGGAACACGTTATGAAAGAAGCTCATGACACTCCTCTGTCTATTCACCCTGGTAGCACAAAGATGTACCGTGACATTTGTCAGAGATACTGGTGGCCTAATATGAAGCGAGATATTGCTCGTTATGTTTCTGAGTGTGACGTTTGCCGCCGCATTAAAGCAGAACATCAAAGGCCTGCTGGAACTCTGCAACCCCTTACAATTCCTGAATGGAAATGGGACAAGGTCCAAATGGATTTGATTACTGGTTTTCCCAGATCTCAGAAGGGTCATGATGCTATTTTTGTCGTCATTGACCGATTCTCCAAGGTTGCTCACTTTCTGCCTATTAAGGAGACAATCACTGCTAGTCAGTTAGCAGACTTGTATGTTTTCCGAATTGTGTCACTCCACGGTGTTCCGTTGGAGATCAGTTCTGATCATGGCAGCCTCTTCACCTCCAGATTCTGGAATAGTTTCCAAGAAGCTATGGGAACTCATCTGTCTTTCAGCACCGCTTTTCACCCTCAGTCTCAGGGTCAAGTTGAACGAGTTAATCAAGTGCTCGAAGATATGCTTCGAGCTTGCGTCATCTCCTTCGGTAAGAAATGGGAGGAATCTCTCCCGTATGCCGAATTCTCTTACAATAATAGCTATCAAGATAGTTTGAAGATGGCACCGTTTGAAGTTCTATACGATCGTAAGTGTCGAACCCCTCTGAATTGGTCAGAAACTGGGGAACACTCACTCGTCGGACCGGACATTATTCAGCAAGCTGAAGAACAAGTCCATATTGTCCGTGAACATCTGAAAACTGCTCAGTCTCATCAGAAGAGCAACTATGACCGAAAGCACCAGCAAATAGTCTATCAACCTGGCGAACAAGCTTACCTCCGCGTCACTCCGTTGAAAGGCACTCATCGGTTCGGAATCAAAGGCAAGTTAGCTCCTCGCTACATTGGCCCGTTCTGTATTCTTGCCCGTCGAGGAGAGGTGGCATATCAATTGCAATTGCCGCCAAATCTTTCACAAGTACATGATGTCTTTCATGTATCCCAACTCCGTCGCTGCTTCAAGGATCCTATTCGAGCTGTGGATCACGAAATGCTTGAATTGCGGGAAGATCTGTCTTATCCAGAACATCCCATCCGTATTCTTGATCAAGCTGAGCGCCGAACTCGCAAGAAGTCAATCAAATTCCTCAAAGTTCAGTGGTCGAATCATTCTGAAGATGAAGCCACTTGGGAACGCGAGGATCGTCTTCGTGAAGAATACCCCGCTTTCTTTCAGTCTTCCTCTTAATTCTCGGGACGAGAATTCTTGATAGATGAGGAGAATTGTAACACCCCATGTCATTAGCCACAGTAATCATTTTTGATAATGACATGTCAGCATGTTTAACAGTGCATGATCATCATTACCATCATATTGCATTTCAACTCCTAACTCAAATTCAGATTTAAATGAAAGTGGAAAATAAAAGTTATCCAACATAGAAACTAAAATGTTCAATAAATAACATATATTACAGAGGCTATTCTAAAATTGTAACCAACAATTAATAAATTAATTAGGTGGCACTAACATTACCAAAACAGCAAGGATTAATGCATTTTATTTATTATAAAAATTGTGTGAACTCAAATTGTCTCCAAACCAATTTTTGGTAGTGGTAGAGGATGCCTAGTAATTATTGGAGCAAATGCCATATTTTACAAAAATCATTCTGAGGTCTAACTAATTACAAAACAGGAAATAGGAATAAATAAAAAGAAAAAGAAAAAAAAGAAAACAAGACAAAAAAATATAAAAAGAGAACCACCCCCCTGGCCCAACTGGGCCACAGCCCAGCCGGCCGGCCCACCCCGCCCCCCCTATATGGCCTCCCCCAGGAGGCCACCGAAACCCTAACCCCCACTCACCCCCTCGCTCACTCCCCTTCCCCCCCTCCCTCGATCCCGATCGGGATCGGGGCACCGGACCCCGCCGTCGCCAACCACCGCCGCCTCGCCGGACGTCTCCGACCTCCTTCCCAAGCCGCTCCATCACGCCTCACCGCCCGGTCATCTACAACGTCGGTGAGGCCCCGTGCCTCCCCCCTCTCTGCTCCCGCACCTCGCCGCGCACACCACGCGCCCCACGCGCGCCGCCACGTCCTGGCCACGCTCATCGCGCCCGGCCCCTGCTCCTCGCCGCTCCCGCCACTTCAGGGCTCCCCCTGCTCACCCCGCTCCGGTTCCCCTCGCCCCGCGCTTCTCCTCCCCCTCCCCCGATGCTCTGCTGCAACTGCTGCTACTGCGCCTCGCCGCGCCCCCATGCTCCTCGCTGCTGCAGCTCCTGCCCTGCTGGACCTCGCCTCCCTCGCTACCGCTCGTCGGAGCCGCCGTGTCGCGCCATCCCACCTCCCGCGCTGTTCCGTTCACCGCGCCCGACCCTCGCACCGCGGCCCCGCCTCTGCGTCCACCGCATCGCGCCCGGGCTCACCAGCTCCATGCGCGCCCGCGCCCCTGGAGCTCCGCGCTCGCCCGCACCCTTCGCCCCGCCGCCTCCCTTGGCCTTGGCCGACGGCGCCGGCGTGTGCCGGGCGTGCCCAGCGCCCCCGGGGACGCGCCTGCTCGGGCTGCGCCCACGCCCGCCCCGTGTGGCCGCATGGGCCACTGACGGTTGGGACCCGCCCCATGTGTCTATGACACAGGGGCCCACTGCCCAGAACGAAAATAAAAAAATAATTAGTAAAAATAAAAAAATGAATTAATAAAATAAATAAATAATTAGTTAATTGATTAATTAAGTTAATTAACTCTGATTAGGTTAACTAATTAATTAGTTAGTTTAATTAAATAGTAATTAATTAGTTAATCACTAATTAACTAGACAGAGTATGACAGGTGGGACCCACATGTCAGGATGACTGCTGACGTCATGCTGACGTCATGATGATGTCAGCATACACTGTTTCGGATAATGTTTAATTTAAATAAATAATTAAATTCCAGAAATTAATAAAAACTTTAGAAAATCATATTAAATAAATCGTAACTCCGATGAAAATAATTTATACATGAAACTTGCTCAGAATTTCGATACGAACCCGAATACGCCCTCCGTATTCCTATCAGATGCCCCTAGCTAGATGAACATGGAACTTTTAGACCGATTTTGATAAATGAATAGTGCCCAACTTTAATTAAATAAATCTGAATAAATTCCTAAATTAACTAAATCATTTAGTTAGGCAGTAGAACAGCCCGGCATATCATTTAGGCATATCATACATATTGTTTGCATTATTGCCCTGAATTTATTGTTTCTCTCCCCCTCCTTCTCTCTCGATAGACGCCGAGACCGACGACGCTGCACCTGGGTACGACTACACTACCGACGAGCAGCCCGTTGACGACCCCTCTCTCTTGCCAGAGAAACCAGGCAAGCCCCCCCCATTGAGCATCCAGATATCGCCTATTCCAATTCTCCTGCTTGCATTAGATTTTGCTACTGTTAAGGTATGCTCCTATTCCGATGCATAGCCTGCTGTTGTAACCTGTTCATTGTTACCTTACCTGCCTATGATAAACTGTTTAGTATAGGTTGGTATTGAACCATCAGTGACCCCACCACCTTACCCTTGTTGCCCCTGCTTGATCATCGATGACTCGATCAACGTGATCGTCGACCAGAGACTGACACCTCACTTCACACCCCCTTAGTTGTACGACTCTGCATAGTTACTATCGAGTGCCGAGGGTGATACCTCGTAACGCACTCCTGACGAATATTCTGCAGTGTAGCTGTTCGGTCGTGGTCATCGAGGGTGATTCCTCCTTCTCCACTTCTGATACGACCCTGTCGTGCAACCCCTCAGTATGAACCTCGAGGGTGATGCCTCATACGTTCACCCTGATGATTTCGTCGAGTGGAATCCGCCGAGGGTGATTCCTCGGGTTTCCCCCTTGATGCTATGACCACACGATTACTTTGACCTTTGTTACAGGCGGGTCCACCCTGGTGGGTGCCCGCTGGGGATCTATGTTGTCGGGTGTGCCGGAAGGGCACTCGAGTGTGATATTGTGGCGGAGCATCAGAGACTCTGATTGCCTCCGCGTGATACTAATTGAGCCTATTGGATTTGGGTGTGTGATCTGAGTGGGTCGACGTGCCCTATACGCACTACCACCACGCGGGATAATGGTTATGGGGCCCTCTACAATGTACGTTTCTCCCGAAAGCTCGTCAGACGTCATGATTCACCGTGCGGGCTGATCGCCGGGACTGGGCTGGATACTTCACTGACAAGTTTAGTGTCGCGCCTGCACCCCGGCCAGCCTCGCAACGCGCAGGGTGCCCAGGGCGATGGCCCAAGACCTCTGGGTGCATAGGTTAGTCCGGCGTGCTGACCTCTCTGCTGAGCCTAGGTAGGGCACTGCTTCGTGTTGATCTTCCGAGGACGGGCATTACCCAGCAAGTATGTCCGGCCAGAGTTGATTGAGCGTGTTGGGTAACAGTAGTGCACCCCTGCAGGGATGAATGATCTATCGATAGCCGATCCGACGGTAAAGGACGCTCAGTTTGTGTATCCCGATCTACTACTTGAACTGGATACTTGTTACTTAATTGAAGCTTCGGGATCGCTTTCTCGCTGGGAGTCGAGTGTAACACCCCCAGTGGTTAACTACAGTAATCACCCTTTTGATTATGCCATGTCATCATGATCAACAGTGCATGACCATCATCAACACCATATTGCATTTCAACTCCTAAGTCAAATTCGAATTTAAATGAAAGTGGAAAATAAAAGTTATTCAAATCATAAACTAAAATGTCAGATAAATAACAAACGTTCCAGAGGCACTTCTAAAATTGAAACCAACCTTATTGGAATTGGATAAGTGACTCAATCATCCTCGAACAGTGGATAAAAATAATATTGAATAACCATTTATTAAATATAAATTAAATATGAAATTGTGTTTTGCCCAAAATAGTTTTTGGTGGTAAGATATAATGCACTGTGAATTACGGGGTAGGTCTCATATTTTACAAAAGTCATTTTGAGGCCTAACTTTTTACTAAACGGAGACATGAGAATAAATAAAAAGAAAACAGAACAAAAAAAAGGGAAAAAAAAAAAAGAAACCCCCCCCCCCCGACTGGGCCTCGGCCCAGCAAGCCACCGGCCGCCAGGCCGGCCCAGCCGGCGCCTACATAGCCGGCCACCACCACCCGAAACCCTAGCCCAACCCCGATTCCCCCCATCCACTCCCCCCCACTCGGTCTTCTCCCCCCCACCTTTCTGGATCGGGGCAACGGCGCCCCGACCCCGTCGCCGACCCCGTCGTCCCACCGCCCGACGACGCGCCCCCCCCCCCGCCCCTCGACGCCGCTCGCCGGAGCCATCCCACGGTCGCCACCGCGCCACGCCGCCTCCTCGTCCTCCTCCCCACCGGCCGACCCCAAGCCTCGCCGCCCCCGTGCATCGACGCCGCCCGTGAGCTCGCCCCCCTTCCCCCTTTTCTCTGTCGCCGCTGTGCGCTCGCGCCCGCCTCTGCCTCGCTCGCGCCTGCAGCGACCGCTGCAGCTGCCCGACGCCGCAGCCCCGCTCGCCCCGCGCGCGCGCCTCCGCCGTGGCCCCGCTCACCCCCGTGCGCGCCCGTGGCCTTCTGGCCGCGCCGCCACGCGCCCGTGGCCCGCTCCCGCGCGCCACCCGCATGCCCCGCCTCGCCCGCTGCGCTCCGGCCACCGCGCCGCCCCGCTCGCCTCCGGCTCCCCGCAGCCGCGCGCTGACCTCGCCCGCGCCACGCCCGGCTCGCTCGCCGGCCGCGTGGTTCTGCTGCGCCGCCGCCCGCTCGCCCGTGCGCGCGCGCGCGTTGACCCCCACCGCGCGGACGTGTCCGGCTCTGGACGGGCACAGCGCGGACGAGTCCGGCTGTGCCACTGTCCAGTGGGCCCCCCAGAACGTTTTAATAAAAAAAAAGAGAGAAATATAAATAAAAATAAAAATAATTAAAAATAATTAAGTTAATTAATTAGTTAGTTTAATTAAGCAGTAATTAATTAACTTAACCCTAATGACTGCTGACATCAGCATGATGTCATGCTGATGTCATCAGTTACTATTCTGGATAATTCGAAATTAAATAATAAAAATAAATTCCAGAAATTAATAAAATCTTTAGAAAATCATATAAAATAAACCGTAACTCCGATGAAAATACTTTCTACATGAAAGTTGTTCAGAACGACGAGACGAATCCGAATACGCGATCCGTTCGTCCGCCACATGTCTCTAACTATCAAAACATGCAACCGTTCCCCTCCGGTCATCTGTCTAACAAATGTCCGGAACCGGGAAAACATTCCCGGATGGATCCCTCCTTCCTCAGTGACGTGCAACCGTACGTTAGGACACACCCGGCACTGCGTATTGTCATGTCATACTTTGTGTAGCACTTGCTTGCTTAATATTTATACTGTTTCCTCCCCCTCTTCTCTCTCGATAGAGCCCGGTGCCGACGCAGCTCCGGTGATTGGTTCCAGTACTGACGACCTTGCCCTTGCCGCCGAGCAACCAGGCAAGCCCCCCTTTTGATCATCCCGATATCGCCCATTCTAATTTCCCATGCTTGCATTAGAATTGCTGCTGCTGCTGCTGCTTTACCTATTCTGATGCATAGCCTGTTCATTGTAACCTGCTGTTGATAATTACCTACATATCCTAAATTGTTTAGTCTAGGCTGGGTAGAGACCTATCAGTGACCCCACTTATCCCGACTGCCGCGCTGGATCGTCAGAAGACCCGATCAACGGGATTGAAGACCAGGCCCCGACACCGCACATCACCCCCCCCCCCTTAGTTGTAACGACACTGCAGCGTTACTATCGAGTGTCGAGGGTGAAACCTCATGTAGCACTTCTGATGTTAACTCTGTAGAGTAGTTATTCGGTCGTGGTCATCGAGGGTGATTCCTCCTTCACCGCTTCCGATAACGACGCTGTCATACAACACCTCAAGTGTGGACCCAGTGAGGGTGATTCCTCCTAGTTCACCTTGACGGATACATCGAGTGGGAATTCAATGAGGGTGATACCTCGGATTCCCTGATGTTATGGACACACGGATACTTGGACTTTACAATGTTACTTGGAAAGGCGGGTCGACCCTGAGGGGTACCCGCGTGTGATGTGAAGGCGGGTTGCCAATGTGGTGCCCGAGTGGTGAATACGAGGCGCGGCCGGGCATTCTTAACCCTTGCCGCAAGTCCTCGAGACGGGGCGACGGGGTCACATCTTTCGTGAGTCTCTGCTCGTTACCGCAAGCCCCTAGTCCTAGCGATTTGGATATTTGATCCGAGCAGGCCTCTGGTCTGATAGCACTAACCATCACGTGGGCATAGTATGGGCGTTCTGCATCGTATGCATCAGCCGAAAGCTCTGTCAGACGTCCAGTTCAGCACTGCGGCCGGGCTGGGCCGGCGCCATCCTGAGGGGTGGTACCGTGATTCGCTCTGCTCGCAACGACCCGGAGTGCACAGGGCGATGGCCCATGACCCCTGAGCGCTTAGGATATAGACCGACGGGGACCTCTCTGCTGAGCTGTAGGTAGGGTTGCGATGTGTCGTTTGGCCGAGGCCGGGCATGACCCAGGAAAGTGTGTCCGGCCGAAGTTAATCGAGCGTGTTGGGTAAGTTGGTGCACCCCTGCAGGGAAGAACACTTCTATCGATAGCCGGTCCTACGGTAAAGGACACTCGGAGTTGTATCCTGATTGATACAATTTAGAACTGGATACCTGTGATGAGACCTGTATATATGGCTCTGGGATTGCTTCTCGCAGGGAGTCGAGAAGGGATCTCAGGACGAGGTTGATGACTGTATGGCTCTGGGATTGCTTTCTCGTAGGGAGTCGAGAAAGGATCTCTGGGTGAGGTTGATATTATTACTGCTACATTATATGGTATTGTTCTACTCTCTTCTACTGCTGCAAGACCGCTGAAGATGCTAGTCTTCGATAGGACTAGGCCTTCTCTCTATTCTGGCATTTCTGCAGCCCAGTCCACATATACAGCCTCCCCTTGATAATGTTGCATATGTAGTGTAGATCCTTGCTTGCTGAGTACTTCTGAGTACTCACGGTTGCTTTGTTTTCCTTTTTCTCCCCATATCAGTTTGACGTGACCAGAGGACGGAGCCCCCTGAGACAGATGCCCCGACGATCGCTACTACTACTACCCAGAGGATGGATACTACTACGAGTTGACTGACGACCAGGAGTAGGATCGGAGGGTCCCAGGCACGAGGCCTTCGCCTTTCGATCGTAGTGTTTTATTTTGCCCCGCCTTTCTAAAGGCCTTTCTGTTTCTATTTCATATCTGTACTCAGATATCTGATGCTTCCGCTGACGCTTGTTCGCAAGCTTATGTATTCGAGCCCTCGAGGCCCCTGGCTTGTAATATAAAGCTTGTATGACTTTATTTATGTTTTAGAGTTGTGTTGTGATATCTTCCCGTGAGTCCTTAGGCTTGATCGTGTGCATTTGCGTGTATGATTAGTGCACGATCGGGCCGGGGGCGTCACAAGTTGGTATCAGAGCTGACTGACTGTAGGAACCCCCCTTTCCAACTCCTTGGCCGAAGTTGAGTCTAGTAACCGAAAATTGTTTTACTAACCTGGCTGTGTGGCTTACGGGCCCACGTCGCCAATTGGGTGGTATTAGGATCTTTTACTCCTCGATCTTTACTCTGGGACTCTGATCTCTCTTCTATTCGGGTTAAAATTTTACTAACTCCAACATTAGGCTCTCGTGCTCACGTCCAACCGGAGTTCTGAAAATATCCCCCCTTGCTTCAAGATTTTGGGCCAGGTTCTGCTTACAGGATCCTTTTATCGAGGCCACCCTATGTTGTCACTTGCAGATTCCTCGCTTCGTCAGTTTTCTCCGACGTTGATGTAGCCTTTGCTATGTCTCGTTGTGTACTTCCTTACCGCGTGCCTGCGTGCCGCCTAGTTGTCTAGCCTTCTCCTTTCAGCTGTCGTAATGCCGGTTTGTAACCGAGACTATGTGTGGATTTGAATGTCTGGTGTGACTATGATGAAGTATCTATTGCACTTCCTTCTGTCGTGCGTGTTACTTCATGAATAATTCCATACACCTACAGTTTTACTTGCTAAACTGCCCCTGTTGATTTGGCAGGATGGCTGACGATCCTCCACCTCCACCCTATATTGCCGCCATGATGCAGCAGTTTGAACTCAACCGTCAGCAGTTTGAGCTTAACCGTCAGTTTATGACCGGAGTATTGGCTCAATTCCCAACTCAGAATGCTCAGCAACAGTCTGCTCCAATAACTCTGCCAGAATTTGTGCGCCTCAATCCATCCGTTTTCAGCAACTCCACCAATCCTATGGATGCTGATGATTGGCTCCGTGACATTGCCTTTCAGTTGAAGTCGGCCAATGTTACCCCTGACAGTTACGTCACCTATGCGACGTATCACCTGAGGGGATCAGCTGCTCAATGGTGGGAAAGCCACAAGAGCATGTTGCCTGCAGAGACAGTAACCACTTGGCAGGAATTTCAGTCAGCTTTTCGTGCACGGTACATTCCTCAAGGTCTGATGGACCAGAAGAAACAGGAGTTCCGCAAACTCTCACAGGGCAAAATGACTGTGGATGAATATCAGAGGAAATTTCTCGAGTTATCCCGCTATGCTGAGGATGACGTTGACACTGACGCCCGCAAGCAGGAGAAATTCCGTGAAGGACTCCGTACTGACATAAAACTCGCACTTGCAGTCCTAGATTGCACAGACTTCGCAACACTTGTCAGCAAATCTTTCCAAATTGAAACAGCTCTGACTGAATGCCAGGAGTCGCTCAAGCGCACTCATGAAGCTGGCTCATCCTCGGGTCAGCCTGTTCAGAAACGTCGAGTGTGGATTCCGCACAATGTTCATCATCGACCTGCTCCAACACCAAGGCCGTCATATGTTGCGCCTCGTCTGCCTCCGCCCCCGAGCCAGCTAACGACTCAGGGTAGACAGTCTAATGCTATAGCTCCTCCCCATAATGATGGGTTATGCCGCAAGTGTGGACAGCCAGGACACCGTGCTTTCAACTGTCCTCAGGGTCAGCCACAGAATTCATCGCGTCGTCCTGTTGGCCATAAGAAGGGCCGTCGAAACCATCGCAACAGAAGCTATGGTGTCACGCCGCCTACTATGAATTGTGGTCGAGTCACTCATGTCAAAATGGAAGAAACTCGACAGTCCCCTAAAATCGTGATGGGTACCCTTCCAGTTAATTCAGTTGCAGCTTCTGTTCTCTTTGATTCCGGGGCATCGCATTCCTTTGTTTCCCAGCAGTTTGCACAATTGCATGGGTTAGCTATGAGCTCATTACCCACTCCTTTAGAAATCATCACTCCCCGTTCCAGGTGGCAAACTCAGATGATAAGTCACAACAATCAGATCAGAATTGAAGGGTTGATGTTCTCTGCTTCCCTTATTGCTCTAGGACCTTCCGACATAGACATCATTCTCGGTATGGACTGGTTGACAGCCCATAATGCTTTGATTGATTACGCTGCTAAGACAGTCCAGCTCACTCATCCTTCCGGACAGACACTCAGATACTCAGCTCGTACAGTTCAGGACGCCGAAGCTCAGATTTATGTCCTGAATGCATTGAATGCTTCACCTCTTGACGGCATCGAGAACGTTCCAGTGGTTCGTGATTTTCAAGATGTATTTCCAGAAGAACTCCCAGGAATACCCCCTGCTAGAGCCGTCGAGTTTGTCATTGACTTGAAACCAGGCACTACTCCTATTGCGAAGCGTCCTTATAAGATGCCTCCGCACCACCTTCTCGAGCTCAAGGAAGAAATCGACACATCACTTAAGAAAGGTTTCATCCGCCCCAGTTCCTCTGCTTGGGGAGCACCTTCACTCTTCGTTAAGAAGAAGGATGGAACTAACCGATTGGTTCAGGATTATCGACCAATCAACCAAGCAACAATTCAGAACAAGTATCCGCTTCCCAGAATCAACGATTTATATGATCAACTTACTGGTTCCTCAGTATTCTCTAAGCTTGATTTGAGATTGGGATACCACCAGATCCGTGTTCGTGAAGAGGATATTCCCAAGACAGCATTCGTTACTCGCTATGGTTCTTATGAGTACACTGTAATGTCATTTGGCTTAACAAATGCTCCAGCCACATTCTCCCGATTGATGAATTATATCTTCATGGATTATCTCGACAAATTCGTCGTGGTATATCTAGATGATATTCTGGTCTATTCAAAGAATAAAGAAGAACATGCTGAACACCTCCGACTTGTACTGGAAAGGCTCCGAGAACACCAGTTGTATGCCAAGTATTCAAAATGTGAATTCTGGTTGTCTGAAGTGACATATCTCGGCCATGTGATTTCCAAAGATGGCATCGCCGTTAACCCAGAACGAGTTCAGGCTATTCTTGACTGGACTCCTCCGAAGAATGTCAAGCAAGTCAGAAGTTTTCTCGGCCTCGCAAGCTATTGCCGTCGTTTTGTCGAGAATTTCTCAAAGATTGCTAAGCCTTTGACTGATCTGCTTCACAAGGGCGTTAAGTTTGAATGGGCAGAAAAATGTCAGGAAAGTTTTCAAACACTCAAAGACAAGCTAACATCTGCCCCAGTACTATCTCCTCCAGATACCCGCAAAGACTTTGTGATCTATTGTGACGCATCCCGTGAAGGATTAGGCTGTGTCCTAATGCAAGAGCATAAAGTGATTGCTTATGGCTCTCGTCAGTTGCGCCCACATGAAGAGAATTATCCAGTACATGATCTAGAACTAGCTGCTGTGATATATGCACTGCAGTTGTGGCGACATTACCTCCTCGGTAATCGTTGCGAGATCTACACGGATCATAAAAGTTTGAAGTACTTGTTCACTCAGCCATCTCTGAATCTCCGTCAGCAAAGATGGATGGAGACCATTGCGGACTATGACTTGGGTATTTCTTATACCCCTGGCAAGGCTAACGTAATGGCTGATGCATTGAGCCGTAAATCTTACTGCTCTGAACTTGAGGTTCAGCTACAGCAACCACTTCTGTATGAAGAGCTTCGAAAGCTAAATCTCAAGATAGTTCCCCAAGGATACCTAAAAACCTTGGTTGTTGAACCAGACCTTGAGAAAGCTGTTAAGAATGCGCAAGCTAAAGGTGCTGAAATTGATCTGATGAAGAAAGACCTTCACCTTGTAAAGTACAGGGATTTCTCGCTGTCTGAAGATGGAACCTTGTATTTCAGAGACCGCATTGTCGTACCTCGCTTCGAGCTTATGACTGACAAAGTCATGAAGGAGGCACATGATACCCCGCTGTCTATTCATCCGGGTAGCACCAAGATGTATCGTGATCTCCGTCAAAGGTACTGGTGGTCTAGAATGAAGCAAGACATTGCTCGATATGTTGCTGAATGTGATGTGTGTCGACGCGTTAAAGCAGGACATCAGAAGCCTGCTGGAATTCTGCAACCGTTACCTATTCCTTTATGGAAATGGGACAAGGTTCAGATGGATTTCATTACAGGACTTCCCAGGTCACAGAAGGGTCACGACGCTATTCTTGTCGTCGTCGACCAACTCTCCAAAGTTGCACACTTCCTGCCTGTCAAGGAGACGATCACTGCTAGTCAGTTAGCAGAATTATATATCTCCAGAATTGTTTCACTCCACGGTATTCCGAAAGAGATCAGTTTAGACCGTGGCAGCATATTCACCGGTCATTTCTGGGAAAGTTTTCAAAAGGCTATGGGAACTCATATTACCTGGAGTTCAGCTTATCATCCTCAGTCCCAAGGCCATGTCGAGCGAGTCAACCAAGTGCTTGAAGACATGCTACGAGCTTGTGTTGTTTCTTTCGGCAAGAAGTGGGAAGAATCTCTTCCATATGCCGAGTTCTCTTATAACAACAGCTATCAAGCTAGTCTGAAAATGGCCCCCTTTGAAGTTCTCTATGGACGTAGATGTCGAACCCCTCTGAATTGGTCAGAAACTGGGGAACGACCGCTCGTGGGTCTAGATATTATTCAACATGCCGAAGAACAAGTTCGTATCGTCCGTGAAAACCTCAAGGCAGCTCAGGACCGCCAGAAGAGCAACTATGATCGCAAACGATGGGGTTTGACTTATCAACCTGGTGATCAAGCTTATCTACGTGTCACTCCTATGAAGGGCACTCACCGTTTCGGAATCAAGGGCAAGCTAGCTCCACGCTACATTGGTCCTTTCCGCATTATTGCTAGACGTGGTCAAGTGGCATATAAATTGGAATTGCCGCCGCAATTCTCTCATATCCACGACGTCTTCCATGTGTCGCAACTTCGTAAATGCTTCAAGGAATCTCCGCACCGAGCTGTGGATCACGAGATGCTCGAATTGCAAGATGATCTATCTTATAAGGAGCATCCGATCCGCATTCTCGATGAAGCTGAACGTCGAACCCGTCAGAAGGTTACCAAGTTCCTCAAAGTGCAGTGGTCAAATCATACTGAAGATGAAGCCACTTGGGAACGCGAGGATAATCTTCGTGCGGAATACCCCGAACTTTTTCCTTCTACTTCTTAATTCTCGGGACGAGAATTCTTGTTAGTAGAGGAGATTTGTAACACCCCCAGTGGTTAACTACAGTAATCACCCTTTTGATTATGCCATGTCATCATGATCAATAGTGCATGACCATCATCAACACCATATTGCATTTCAACTCCTAAGTCAAATTTGAATTTAAATGAAAGTGGAAAATAAAAGTTATTCAAATCATAAACTAAAATGTCAGATAAATAACAAACGTTCCAGAGGCACTTCTAAAATTGAAACCAACCTTATTGGAATTGGATAAGTGACTCAATCATCCTCGAACAGTGGATAAAAATAATATTTAATAACCATTTATTAAATATAAATTAAATATGAAATTGTGTTTTGCCCAAAATAGTTTTTGGTGGTAAGATATAATGCACTGTGAATTACGGGGTAGGTCTCATATTTTACAAAAATCATTTTGAGGCCTAACTTTTTACTAAACGGAGACATGAGAATAAATAAAAAGAAAACAGAACAAAAAAAGGGAAAAAAAAAGAAACCCCCGCCCCCCCCCCGACTGGGCCTCGCCCAGCAAGCCACCGGGCCGCCAGGCCGGCCCAGCCGGCGCCTACATAGCCGGCCACCCCCACCCGAAACCCTAGCCCAACCCCCGATTCCCCCCATCCACTCCCCCCCCACTCGGTCTTCTCCCCCACACCTTTCTGGATCGGGGCAACGGCGCCCCGACCCCGTCGCCGACCCTGTCGTCCTCCACCGCCCCGACGACCGCGCCCCCCCCTCCCTCCTCCCTCCTCTCCTCTCTCCTTATCCCTCCCACGGTCGCCACCGCGCCACGCCGCCTCCTCGTCCTCCTCCCCACCGGCCGACCCCAAGCCTCGCCGCCCCCGTGCATCGACGCCGCCCGTGAGCTCGCCCCCCTTCCCCCTTTTCTCTGTCGCCGCTGTGCGCTCGCGCCCGCCTCTGCCTCGCTCGCGCCTGCAGCGACCGCTGCAGCTGCCCGACGCCGCAGCCCCGCTCGCCCCGCGCGCGCGCCTCCGCCGTGGCCCCGCTCACCCCCGTGCGCGCCCGTGGCCTTCTGGCCGCGCCGCCACGCGCCCGTGGCCCGCTCCCGCGCGCCACCCGCATGCCCCGCCTCGCCCGCTGCGCTCCGGCCACCGCGCCGCCCCGCTCGCCTCCGGCTCCCCGCAGCCGCGCGCTGACCTCGCCCGCGCCACGCCCGGCTCGCTCGCCGGCCGCGTGGTTCTGCTGCGCCGCCGCCCGCTCGCCCGTGCGCGCGCGCGCGTTGACCCCCACCGCGCGGACGTGTCCGGCTCTGGACGGGCACAGCGCGGACGAGTCCGGCTGTGCCACTGTCCAGTGGGCCCCCCAGAACGTTTTAATAAAAAAAAAAGAGAAATATAAATAAAAATAAAAATAATTAAAATTAATTAAGTTAATTAATTAGTTTAATTAATTAGTTAGTTTAATTAAGCAGTAATTAATTAACTTAACCCTAATGACTGCTGACATCAGCATGATGTCATGCTGATGTCATCAGTTACTATTCTGGATAATTCGAAATTAAATAATAAAAATAAATTCCAGAAATTAATAAAATCTTTAGAAAATCATATAAAATAAACCGTAACTCCGATGAAAATACTTTCTACATGAAAGTTGTTCAGAACGACGAGACGAATCCGAATACGCGATCCGTTCGTCCGCCACATGTCTCTAACTATCAAAACATGCAACCGTTCCCCTCTGGTCATCTGTCGAACAAATGTCCGGAACCGGGAAAACATTCCCGGATGGATCCCTCCTTCCTCAGTGACGTGCAACCGTACGTTAGGACACACCCGGCACTGCGTATTGTCATGTCATACTTTTTGTAGCACTTGCTTGCTTAATATTTATACTGTTTCCTCCCCCTCTTCTCTCTCGATAGAGCCCGGTGCCGACGCAGCTCCGGTGATTGGTTCCAGTACTGACGACCTTGCCCTTGCCGCCGAGCAACCAGGCAAGCCCCCCTTTTGATCATCCCGATATCGCCCATTCTAATTTCCCATGCTTGCATTAGAATTGCTGCTGCTGCTGCTGCTTTACCTATTCTGATGCATAGCCTGTTCATTGTAACCTGCTGTTGATAATTACCTACATATCCTAAACTGTTTAGTCTAGGCTGGGTAGAGACCTATCAGTGACCCCACTTATCCCGACTGCCGCGCTGGATCGTCAGAAGACCCGATCAACGGGATTGAAGACCAGGCCCCGACACCGCACATCACCCCCCCCCCTTAGTTGTAACGACACTGCAGCGTTACTATCGAGTGTCGAGGGTGAAACCTCATGTAGCACTTCTGATGTTAACTCTGTAGAGTAGTTATTCGGTCGTGGCCATCGAGGGTGATTCCTCCTTCACCGCTTCCGATAACGACGCTGTCATACAACACCTCAAGTGTGGACCCAGTGAGGGTGATTCCTCCTAGTTCACCTTGACGGATACATCGAGTGGGAATTCAATGAGGGTGATACCTCGGATTCCCTGATGTTATGGACACACGGATACTTGGACTTTACAATGTTACTTGGAAAGGCGGGTCAACCCTGAGGGGTACCCGCGTGTGATGTGAAGGCGGGTTGCCAGTGTGGTGCCCGAGTGGTGAATACGAGGCGCGGCCGGGCATTCTTAACCCTTGCCGCAAGTCCTCGAGACGGGGCGACGGGGTCACATCTTTTGTGAGTCTCTGCTCGTTACCGCAAGCCCCTAGTCCTAGCGATTTGGATATTTGATCCGAGCAGGCCTCTGGTCTGATAGCACTAACCATCACGTGGGCATAGTATGGGCGTTCTGCATCGTATGCATCAGCCGAAAGCTCTGTCAGACGTCCAGTTCAGCACTGCGGCCGGGCTGGGCCGGCGCCATCCTGAGGGGTGGTACCGTGATTCGCTCTGCTCGCAACGACCCGGAGTGCACAGGGCGATGGCCCATGACCCCTGAGCGCTTAGGATATAGACCGACGGGGACCTCTCTGCTGAGCTGTAGGTAGGGTTGCGATGTGTCGTTTGGCCGAGGCCGGGCATGACCCAGGAAAGTGTGTCCGGCCGAAGTTAATCGAGCGTGTTGGGTAAGTTGGTGCACCCCTGCAGGGAAGAACACTTCTATCGATAGCCGGTCCTACGGTAAAGGACACTCGGAGTTGTATCCTGATTGATACAATTTAGAACTGGATACCTGTGATGAGACCTGTATATATGGCTCTGGGATTGCTTCTCGCAGGGAGTCGAGAAGGGATCTCAGGACGAGGTTGATGACTGTATGGCTCTGGGATTGCTTTCTCGTAGGGAGTCGAGAAAGGATCTCTGGGTGAGGTTGATATTATTACTGCTACATTATATGGTATTGTTCTACTCTCTTCTACTGCTGCAAGACCGCTGAAGATGCTAGTCTTCGATAGGACTAGGCCTTCTCTCTATTCTGGCATTTCTGCAGCCCAGTCCACATATACAGCCTCCCCTTGATAATGTTGCATATGTAGTGTAGATCCTTGCTTGCTGAGTACTTCTGAGTACTCACGGTTGCTTTGTTTTCCTTTTTCTCCCCATATCAGTTTGACGTGACCAGAGGACGGAGCCCCCTGAGACAGATGCCCCGACGATCGCTACTACTACTACCCAGAGGATGGATACTACTACGAGTTGACTGACGACCAGGAGTAGGATCGGAGGGTCCCAGGCACGAGGCCTTCGCCTTTCGATCGTAGTGTTTTATTTTGCCCCGCCTTTCTAAAGGCCTTTCTGTTTCTATTTCATATCTGTACTCAGATATCTGATGCTTCCGCTGACGCTTGTTCGCAAGCTTATGTATTCGAGCCCTCGAGGCCCCTGGCTTGTAATATAAAGCTTGTATGACTTTATTTATGTTTTAGAGTTGTGTTGTGATATCTTCCCGTGAGTCCTTAGGCTTGATCGTGTGCATTTGCGTGTATGATTAGTGCACGATCGGGCCAGGGGCGTCACATCGAGGAAGGATCTCTAGGCTTTGCTTCAACATGTTTGCTAAATAAAATGCTATTCTACTCTCTTCTACTGCTGCAAGATGATGGCTCCGTGAAGATGCTAGTCTTCGATAGGACTAGGCCTTCTCTCTATTCTGGCATTTCTGCAGCCCAGTCCACATATACAGCCTTACTCCATTGATAATGTTGCATATGTAGTATAGATCCTTGCTTGCTGAGTACTTCGGATGAGTACTCACAGTTGCTTTACTTTCTCTTTTCCCCATACCCCACCTTGATGATACACCAGACGATGGAGCCCCGGAGCCAGATGCCACCTCAGGAGCTTACTACCAGGAGGGTCCAGAGGGCACGTATTACTGGATCGAGCCAGCCGACCAGGAGTAGGATCAGAGGCTCCCAGGCAGGAGGCCAACGCCTTTCGATCTAGAGTCATTGTTTGTGCTAGCCTTCTTATGGCAAAACTTGTCTAACTATGTCTGTACTCAGATAATATTTGTATGACTGACTTATGTATTCGGATCTTCGGATCCCTGGCCTGTAATATTGTGGATCTCCATTAATTTGTGTTAGAGTTGTGTTGTGATATCTTCCCGTGAGTCCCTGTGCTTGATCGTGCATGTTTGCGTGTATGATTAGTGCACGATTGAGCCGGGGGCGCCACAACTAGGGTTTGGGAGGAGATGGTGTTGTTGAAGATGTTGATTGAGATTGCCCCCCCCCCCCCCCAAAGATGGGAGAGTTGTTGGTGATGACGATGATTTCCCCCTCCGGGAGGGAAGTTCCCCCGGCGGAATCGCTCCGCCGGAGGGTAAAAGTGCTCCTGCCCAAGTTCCGCCTCGAGACGGCGGCGCTTCGTCCCGAAAGTGCCCCTCTGATTTTTTCTAGGTCAAAATGACCTATATACCAGAAGATGGGCACCGGAGGTGGGCCGAGGAGGGCACAACCCACCAGAGCGCGCGCCTGGGGGCCCAGGTGCGCCTTGGTGTCTTGTGCTCACCAGGGTGGCCCCCTCCGGTAGTTATTTGCTCCATTATTTTTCATATATTCCAAAACAATTCTCTGTAAATTTTCAGCTCATTTGGAGATGTGCAAAATAGGTAACTCTGTCGTAGCTTTTTCAGGTCCAGAATTCCAGCTGCCGGCATTCTCCCTCTTTGTGTAAACCTTGCATATTATGAGAGAAAAGGCATTAGAATTACTCCAAAAAGCATTATTATGCATAAAAATATTATAAATAACAGTAGGAAATCATGATGCAAAATGAACGTATCATGACAATATCCGCACAACCCATCTCCAGACACCACAAGGACAATGAGGTTCTTCAACAATAACACCTTTATGAAGGGAACGATGCTTGAGTGCCACCGCCACCGGATCCAACCACCAAAGGCCAGAATCTACCCTGAAGAACAAGTCCGAGCAAACCCGATCAATGCCTTCAACAAGGTAACGAAGCAAAAATATCGTCATTGCCAGATATAAACAATTCGGGTTAGACCTAGGGTTTTCACCCCAGAGCTCGAGACCGGGTACTCGAGAAGTACCACCAACTCGAAGTCAATCATGTGTTGTCACCATGACTTTTCCACCCTCCGAGCTGCTACAAACGATGGCTAGAAATCTCACTATCATCGGTTCACAACCATACCCTTCGCATCAAGCCGTCGTCCATAGATTGTATCTCATCATCGATGGCAAACTAGCCGGAGTGAGACCGAAACCCACAAAGGAACCTTATGGCTGCATCCCATCACATTGCCAGTATGAGCTGCCGGCAGCAGCCATCGAATCTGGAAAGAGGAGCCCTCGTGAAGACCTGAGGTTTTCGCTCGAAGCACGCTAGCATGGGCAAGGTGTGAAGGCTCCACGATGAATCTGTTGGGAAACATAGTAGAAGACAAAAAATAGCCATAAGATCACCCAGGAACAATATGAAGATGCATTAACAGTTTGTATTTGATCGTTATCGACTCTGAGTTGCAGCAGAAGAAGACAAGTCAGTTTAGATCGTACTTGGAGTCCCTCGAACCGTAGATGAACGATCCCGCGAACCGCCCACGAATAGTCCCTCGAACAGAAGACCAAAAGCATGACCTCTCTACGAGAGCGTATGGTCTTCATGATCCGGCAATGCTTCGCCGTTCAGAGTTAATCGTTGCCGCAAATTAGAGGGAGGAGATTAGGACCACACTGGGCTTCTAATTATGTTCATTAGAGGTTCTAGGTCCAGCTCTAATTGATCAACTAGGACCAACTAGAACTCGAACTAGAGAACTAGAGGAGGCTGCAAAAATTGTGTGTTCAAAAGTGCCAAAATGCTCTAGTATATATAGGTTGGAGGGGAATGAGGGGGCGCCACTCAAGGGGAAGAACTCTCCGCCCCTTGTGCCGGCCCTAGGGGGAGGAAGAGTCCTCCCCCTTGTCCAATTTGGCCTTCCCTAGTGGGAAAGGGGGGCGCCTCCCCTATTGGGCCCTTGTGGCCCAATTCTCCTGATGACCCACAAGTATAGGGGATCAATCGTAGTCCTTTCGATAAGTAAGAGTGTCAAACCCAACGAGGAGCAGAAGGAAATGACAAGCGGTTTTTAGCAAGGTATTTTCTGCAAGCACTGAAATTATCGGTAACAGATAGTTTGATAATAAGATAATTCGTAACGGGTAACAAGTAACAAGTGTAACAAAGGTGCAGCAAGGTGGCCCAATCCTTTTTATAGCAAAGGACAAGCCTGGACAAATTATTATATAAAGCAAAGCACTCCTGAGGACACCTGGGAATTATTGTCAAGTTAGTTTTCATCATGCTCATATGATTCACGTTCGCTACTTTGATAATTTGATATGTGGGTGGACCGGTGCTTGGGTGTTGTCCTTACTTGGACAAGCCTCCCACTTATGATTAACCGCTCTCGCAAGCATTCGAAACTATGAAAGAAGAATTAAGATAAATCTAACCATAGCATGAAACATGTGGATCCAAATCAGTCCCTTATGAAGCAACGCATAAACTAGGGTTTAAGCTTCTGTCACTATAGCAACCCATCATCTACTTATTACTTCCCAATGCCTTCCCCTAGGCCCAAATCATGGTGAAGTGTCATGTAGTCGACGTTCACATAACACCACTAGAGGAAAGACAACATACATCTCATCAAAATATCGAACGAATACCAAATTCACATGATTACTTATAACAAGACTTCTCCCATGTCCTCAGGAACAAAAGTAACTACTCACAAAGAATGTTCATGTTCAAGATCAGAGGGGTATTGAATATCATTAAGGATTTGAACATTTGATCTTCCACCAAATAAACCAACTAGCATCAACTACAAGGAGTTATCAACACTACTAGCAACCCACTGGTACCAAACTGAGGTTCTGAGGCAAAGATTGAATACAAGAGATGAACTAGGGTTTGAGAGGAGATGGTGTTGGTGAAGATGTTGATGGAGATTGACCCTCCCTCGATGAGAGGATCGTTGGTGATGACGATAGCTTCGATTTCCCCCTCCGAGAGGGAAGTTTCCCCGGCAGAATCGCTCTGCCGGAGCTCTAGATTGCTCCTGCCCAGGTTCCGCCTCGAGACGGTGGCGCTTCATCCCGAAAGCTATCTTCTGATTTTTTTTCTAGGTCAAAACCCTCCATATAGCCAAAGATGGCACCGGAGACCTGCCAGGGGGCCCACAAGCCTTGGGGGCGTGCCCCCAGGCTTGTGGCCACCTGGTGGGTCCCCTCTGGTATTTTCTTTGCCCAATAATTATTTTATATTCCAAAATAATTCTCTGTAAATTTTCAGGACTTTTGGAGTTGTGCAGAATAGGTCACTCAGATTTGCTTCTTTCCGGTCCAGAATTCCAGCTGCCGGCATTCTCCCTCTTCATGTAAATCTTGCAAAATAAGAGAGAAAAGGCATAAGTATTGTACCATAATGTGAAATAACAGTCCATAATGCAATAAATATTGATATAAAAACATGATGCAAAATGGACGTATCCTCTCCTTCCACCTCTTGGCCTTTTAAGGCCCGTTGATATTAAAGTAAATATAAAATCCTCCTAACAATTAATAGAGACTTTTATTATCAATTTATAATCCGTGAAAACATTTTCCACCTATATATTATTTATCAAGAATACCCGGTATTGTCTGATAAACTCTGCAACCCTTCCGTGACCCCGAAACGCTTCCGGTTCCTCTCAAAACTATTTCGAATATTTGTGAAAAATTCAAAAATATATTCTCATTATTCTCATCCTACTAACACTCAGCAGATCGTGGTGACCTTAATCTTGTGACCCTGTAGGTTCGGTAAAACATAGACATGAACGAAACCACTTTCGTTCAATGACCGATAGCGGAACCGTGAAAATCCATATCGATCCCTATGAATACACGAATAACATTCGAGTGAACATTTGGTTATCATGTGCTATTCCCTTTGCTTCATGATACTTTACAAAACCCGAGGTGAGATATATTGGTATGCTCTTGGGTCATACACATGCTCACTATATCGGTCTCCTCGTTACCGGTTTAGTTCTTCTTTCTCGTTGACGTGTTCCGGCATCCCCATGATGTAGTCACCTGTGTCTGCCAGACGAAGATGGATGCCGTCACACCGAGAGGGCCCTAAGAATATCTCTCCATCATCGGAGGAGCAAATTCCACTCTCAAGATATCTAGTCCCTTGTCAAACTTTTTGATGAACCTGTAAGTTGTCGCTATGATCGCCGTGTTCTAGATGACGTTTGAGCAACCCCAAAGTTCATCGTAGGTAACAAGTGACTATGATACTCTCATGGTCTAAGGAACTAAATCACATGTTAACACTCCATGTTATAACAATTAACTTCTGACGATATTATCTCAAATTATAACAAACAAGTTTGAGTCGATTCAATATGATCGTTCTTCTAACGACATACCCTCAAAGTTGTGTTGAGACTATAGTTACACTTAACGATATCTCAAGATCCGAAAAACTTGATCACAAACAACACTTGAGCTAGTCTTAGAGGCGAGACTAGGAATCTTATTTTATCGTTTATCATTCCACACGTGCATATGATTTTTCCACTGAATCACATATTTCAGGATCATAGCAGTTATAGCATAGAATATAAACTCTTAATTATGAATAGAGAAATACAATAATACAATATTATTGCCTCTAGGGAATATTTCCAACAGACTCCCACTTGCACTAGAGTGAATAATCTAGTTACGTATTTTCTTAACACCCATGGCTATTCGGTGTTGCTCATGCTTTGCTCGTGGTAGAGTCTTCGTCATCGGGTTTGAAACATTCAAATTGTGTGATACTTGCTCTTGTTATGTCTGGTATTTGCGTGGGATTGATACGCCTCCAACGTATCTATAATTTTTTATTATTCCATGTGGTTATATTATCATTTTTGGATGTTTTACAATCATTTTATATCAACTTTAGATCATTTTTTGGGACTAACCTATTCACATAGTGCCCAGTGCCAGTTGCTATTTTCTGCTTGTTTTTTACATCGCAGGAAATCAATACCAAACGGAGTCCAAATGCAGCAAAACTTTTTGGAGATTTTTTTTGGACCAGAAGACATACAGTGGGCCAAAGAAGTACCGAAGAGGGGGCCCGAGGTGAGCACAAGACACCGGGGCGCGCCTGGGCCCCCAGGCGCGCCCTGGTGGGTTGTGCCCATCTCGGAGACCTCCCGCACCGCCACTTTGCTCTATAAATACCCCAATATTCCATAAACCCTAGGGGAGTCGACAAAAATCAATTCCAGCCGTCGCAAGTTCAAGAAACCACAGATCCAATCTAGACACCATCACGGAGGGGTTCATCATCCTCATTGGTGCCTCTTCGATGATGCGTGAGTAGTTCATTGTAGACCTACGGGTCCGTAGTTAGTAGCTAGATGGCTTTCTCTCTCTCGTTTGATTCTCAATACAATGGTCTCTTGGAGATCTATTTGATGTAACTCTTTTTGCGGTGTGTTTGTTGGGATCCGATGAACTTTGAGTTTATGATCAGATCTATGTTTTTATCCATGAAAGTTATTTGAGTCTTCTTTGATCTCTTATATGCATGATTGCTTATAGCTTCGTATTTCTTCTCCGATATTTGGGTTTTGTTTGGCCAACTTGATTTATTTATCTTGCAATGGGAAGAGGTGCTTTGTGATGGGTTCGATCTTACGGTGCTTGATCCCAGTGGCAGAAGGGGAAACGACACGTATGTATCGTTGCTATTAAGGATAACAAGATGGGGTCTATTTCTACATAAATAAATCTTGTCTACATCATGTCATCATTCTTATTGCATTACTCCATTTTTCCATGAACTTAATGCACTAGATGCATGCTGGATAGCGGTTCATGTGTGGAGTAATAGTAGTAGATGCAGGCAGGAGTCGGTCTACTAATCTTGGACTTGATGCCTATGTAATGATCATTGCCTGAATATCTTCATGAGTATTTGAAGTTCTATCAATTGCCCAACAGTAATTTGTTTACCCACCGTTTGCTATTTTCTTCGAGAGAAACTACTAGTGAAAACTACGGCCCCCGGGTCTCTTCTTTAATATATTTGCCTTCAAGATCTATTTTGCTATTCACTCTTTTATTTATTTGCAACTTTTATTTTCAGATCTATTAATCCAAAAACCCAAAAATACCTCACTTAATTTTATTTGCTTTTATTCGCATCTTTCAATCTACTACAATTTTATCTCGTCAACTTGGCAATTTCTGGCACCGTTACCCGAAAGGGATTGGCAACCCCATTAACACGTAGGGTTGCAAGTATTTGTTCTTTGTGTGCAGGAGCTGTTTACGTGGTGTTGGGTGGTTATCCTACTGGTTCGATAACCTTGGTCTCATCACTGAGGGAAATACCTACCGTTGCTGTGCTGCATCATCCCTTCCTCTTTGGGGAAAAACCGACGTAGTCCAAGCAAACATCAAAAGGAATTTCTGGTGCCGTTGCCGGGGAGACATCATCAACATCAACCAGGTTCCTAATCACAAATCTCATCTCCTTGCAATTTACATTATTTGCCATTTGCCTCTCATTTTCCTCTCCCCCACTTCACAAAAATTTGCCGTTTTATTCGCCCTCTTTTTCGTTCGCCGTTTTCTCGTCAGATCTATTTTTGAGTGCAATCTTGTTGCATAGTCACAATGAATCAAGAGAACACCAAGTTGTGTGATTTCTCAAATACCAACAACAATGATTTAATTAGCACTCCGATTGCTCCTCCCGCCACTAGCGCGGAGTCTTGTGATATTAATGCCGCTTTGTTGAATCTTGTTATGAAAGATCAATTTTCTGGTACTCCTAATGAGGATGCCGCGTCCCATCTTAACACATTCGTGGATTTATGCGATATGCAAAAGAAAAAAGATGTGGACAATGATATTGTGAAGTTGAAATTATTTCCGTTTTCTTTGCGAGATCGCGCAAAAAATTGGTTTTCTTCTTTGCCTCGCAATAGTATCAATTCTTGGAATAAGTGCAAAGATGCTTTTATCACTAAGTATTTTCCGCCCGCAAAAAATATTTCCTTTAGCACCCAGATTATGAATTTCAAGCAACTTGAGCATGAGCAAGTTGCACAATCTTGGGAAAGGATGAAAATGATGCTAAGGAATTGCCCAAGTCATGGGTTAAATCTTTGGATGATCATACAAATTTTTTATGCGGGATTGAATTTTGTTTCTCATAATCTTTTAGATTCTGCTGCGGGGGATACTTTTATGGAAATTACTTTGGGTGAAGCCACCAAATTGCTTGATAATATCGTGGCGCATTATTCACAATCGCATACCGAAAGAGATCCTACTAGTAAAAAAGTCAATTCGGTAGAAGAAATAAATTCTTTGAGTGAAAAAGTTGATGCTCTGATGAAGTTGGTTGCTAATAAAAATGCTCCTAATGATTTTAATGATATGCATTTGTCTACTTTTATTGAGCAAAAATAGTGATGCCATAGATGTGAACTTTATTTCGTGAAACAATTTTAATAACAATGATAATAGAGGTAATTTTAATCCTAGGCCTTTTCCGAGTAATTCCTCTAATAATTTTGGTAATTCCTATGGTAATCCTTCTTATAATAATAATAGGAACACCTCTGATCTTGAGAATAATATTAAAGAATTTATCAATACTCAAAAGGTTTTCAATGTTACAATAGAAGAAAAGCTGAATAAGTTTGATGATATGTCTAGAAGTATTGATAGAATTTCTCATGATGTAGAAAATCTCAAGATGAAAAAATTTGTGCCTAAGGTTGAGGAATCAATTAAAGCTTTATATGTTTCTATGGATGAAAGTAAGAAAAGAACCGCTATGCTTAGAGCTAGACTGAAATTTTTAGAAAAAGCGTTTTCTAGTGATTGCTTTCATAAAAGTGATGCAGATCTTAAAATGATTGGTGTTTCTTCTATTGATTCCTTATTTAGTAAAATTAAGATTGATGATAAAGGGACTGGAGAAGAGTCAACTTTAGCTAGAAGGCGTCCCGATAATTTGGAGGGTGAAAATCTTGTTGAAAATTTTGATAAAAGTGGGTTTGAAGAGGTCAAGACTTTAACTAGTGATGTGCCCACTATTTTGGATTACAAAGACTTTAATTATGATAGTTGCTCTTTGGTTGATTGTATTTCTTTGTTGCAATCCATGATAAATTCACCCCATTCTTATGAACAAAATAAAGCTTTTACTAAACATATTGTTGATGCTATGATGAAAGCTTTTGAAGAAAAGTTGGAATTAGAAGTTTCAATTCCTAGAAAATTACATGATGAATGGGAACCTACTATCAAAGTCAAGATTAAAAATTATGAGTGTTTTGCTTTATGTGACTTGGGTGCTAGTGTTTCTACAATTCCGAAATCTTTATGTGATGTGCTTGGTCTTACCGATATTGAAAAATGCTCTTTAAATTTGCACTTGGCGGATTCTACTATTAAAAAGCCTATGGGAAGAATTAATGGTGTTCTTATTCTTGCAAATATAAATTATGTGCCCATAGATTTTATCGTTCTTGATATTTATTGCAATCCATCTTGTCCAATTATTCTTGGTAGACCATTTTTACGTACTATTGGTGCCGTGATTGATATGAAAGAAGGCAATATTAAATTTCAATTTCCACTAAGGAAGGGTATGGAACACTTCCCTAGAACAAGAATTAGGCCACCATATGAATCAATCATGAGGGCATCATATGGATCTAGAACCAAATATGACAATACTTAGATCCTTTACATTATGCCTAGCTAGGGGCGTAAAACGATAGCACTCGTTGGGAGGCAACCCAACTTGTATCTTTTTGCTTTTTGGTTTTCTTGCTGTTTTCAATAAAATACCCAATTATGCCTCTGATTAGATGTGTTTTTGTGGTTTAAATTAGTGTTTGTGCCAAGCAAAGCCTTTGGGGTGATTTGGGTGATAGTTGATTTGATCTTGCTGAAAAACAGAAACTTCTGCGCTCAGGAAAATAATTCTTATTTTTAACAGAAGAGTGCTTTTGATTTTATTCTTTTGCATAAGATTAATAAATAAATTTCTCACGTTGTCCTAATTTTTCAGAATTTTTGGAGTTACAGAAGTATTAGAAGTTTTCAGATTGCTACAGACTGTTCTGTTTTTGACAGATTCTGTTTTCTTTGCATTGTGTGCTTGTTTTGATGATTCTATGGTTTCCTTTGAAGAGTTTTTGCCATAGAAAAGTTGGAATACAATATATATAATGCTAAAATAAAATATGAATGGGTTTGCAACAGTACTTATAGTAGTGATTTGCTTTCTTATACTAACGGATCTCACGAAGGTTTTGTTGAGTTTTGTGTGATTGAAGTTTTCAAGTTTTGGGTGAGGTTACGATGGATGAAGGAATAAGGATTAGCAAAAGGCTAAGCTTGGGGATGCCCGAGGCACCCCAAGATAATATTCAAGAAGTATCAAGCAACTAAGCTTGAGGATGCCCCCGAGTGGCATCCCCTCTTTCTTCTAACGACCATCGGTATTTTACTTGAAGCTATATTTTTATTCGTCACATATTATGAGTTTTTCTTGGAGCGTCTTGTATGATATGATTCTTTGCTTATTTTGCTTTTTATTTTAAGTCTTGAATCCTTTCTGGACACACCTTTTTGGGAGAGCCAAAAATTATGCTATGCTTGCTCCTATGCTTCACTTAAATTTTTATGAGCTATGGAATTGCTCTAGTGCTTCACTTATATCTTTTTGAGCACGGTGTGCTTTGTTTTTTTTTTTGAAGAAATGCTCTCATGCTTCACTTAGATTTATTTGGGAGTTAGTAAAATTTTAAAGAAATTTTCTCTTGCTTCACTTAGATTAATTTGAGAGAAAGAAATATTATGCTCATGTTCTTCACTTATATTTGTCTAAGCTTATTAAAAAAGGCAACATATGAAAACTAGTCCCAAAGTGATAGATATCCAAGGAGGATATAATAAAAACTTCCATGAAGATCATTGGACAAAATAGACTTGATTCTTAGTAATAGTTTTGTGATATGATGATAGTGATATGTGAGTCATGTTGATGAGTAATTATGCTTTAGTAAGAATATTGATGTTAAGGTTCATGATTCCCTATGCAAGCACGAAAGTCAATAGTTATGCAATGAAATTATATCCTACTTGCGGTGCATTATTCGATGTTAATTATGCTTAATGCTTGCTTATGAGATTTTTCGTTTCTTGGTTGGGCGCTTCTCAATCTTTTTGCTAGCCTTCATTTGCACTAAGTATGATCACTACTTGTGCATCCAAAACCCTTTAAACCAGTTTTGCCATATGAGTCCACTATACCTACCTATATGCGGTATTTCCATGCCGTTCTAAGCAAATTTGTATGTGCCATCTCTAATTTTCAAAATAAATTTCTCTTTTGTGTGCTCGTATCGCTCGCGAAGCGGTGAGGGGTGACCGATATTTTCCATGCTAGATGTGTTATTCTCACGATGAGTGTTTATTCACTTGTCATTGCAAGAGAGTACGGAAAGGTATTAGGGATGCCCAGTCCCGAAATGAAAAATGAATTTACTTTATGTTGCCAAATAATAAATTCCTTGGAAAGTGTTGGTATGGAGGGCACCCGTGGATACGGCTAGCCATGGAAAGTGAAAGAAATGGTGGAAAAAGGAATAAACTTTAATTTCTGTTTGGGAACCGCCTATGATATATCTAGCATGGAAAGTGTTGGGAACTCTAAGTCGTTTTCGTTTGTGGGAAAAGTATGCCTCTCAAAATGTTTTTATCTCTCAATTTAAGCTTTGAGCTCTGGCACCTCTACAAATCGCTACTTCCCTCCGCGAAGGGCCTTTCTTTTACTTTATGCAATTTTTATTTTTACTTGAGTCTCCATCTTCTCTTATAAAGCACCAACTAAGGGGAACTATGATCGTACTTGAGCATTGGATGTAGCTAATATTCGAGTGTGTTTCATGAATGGATCAATGATTGAGCATAATAGGCTAGGGATAACTTGCTTTAGTGTTGATATTTTGAAAGACATGGTTGCTTGTTGATATGCTTGAGTATTAAAGTCCTCATGTCAAAACTAGACTATTGCTTTGAACCATATAAAAGTCCAAATGTCCATGCTAGAAAGAAAAGAATATGTGATGAACATGTTAGGCAGCATTCCACATCAAAAATTCTGTTTTTATCATTTACCTACTCGAGGACGAGCAGGAATTAAGCTTGGGGATGCTGATACGTCTCCAATGTATCTATAATTTTTGATTGTAACATGATGTTATATTATCATTTTTGGATGTTTTACAATCATTTTATATCAACTTTATATCATTTTTTGGGACTAACCTATTGACATAGTGCCCAGTGCCAGTTGTTGTTTTCTGCACGTTTTTTACATCGCAGGAAATCAATACCAAACGGAGTCCAAACGCGGCGAAACTTTTTGGAGATTTTTTTTTGGACCAGAAGACATCCAGTGGGCCAAAGAAGTACCAAAGAGGGGGCCCGAGGTGAGCACAAGACACCGGGGCGTGCCTGGGACCCCAGGCGCGCCCTGGTGGGTTGTGCCCATCTCGGAGACCTCCCGCACCGCCTCTTTGCTCTATAAATACCCCAATATTCCAGAAACCCTAGGGGAGTCAACGAAAATCAATTCCAGCCGCTGCAAGTTCCAGAAACCACAGATCCAATCTAGACACCATCACGGAGGGGTTCATCATCCTCATTGGTGCCTCTCCGATGATGCGTGAGTAGTTCATTGTAGACCTATGGGTCCGTAGTTAGTAGCTAGATGGCTTTCTCTCTGTCTTTTGATTCTCAATACAATGGTCTCTTGGAGATCTATTTGATGTAACTCTTTTTGCGGTGTGTTTGTTGGGATCTGATGAACTTTGAGTTTATGATCAGATCTATGTTTTTATCCATGAAAGTTATTTGAGTCTTCTTTGATCTCTTATATGCATGATTGCTTATAGCTTCGTATTTCTTCTCCGATATTTGGGTTTTGTTTGGCCAACTTGATCTATTTATCTTGCAATGGGAAGAGGTGCTTTGTGATGGGTTCGATCTTACGGTGCTTGATCCCAGTGATAGAAGGGGAAACGACACATATGTATCGTTGCTATTAAGGATAACAAGATGGGGTCTATTTCTACATAAATAGATCTTGTCTACATCATGTCATCGTTCTTATTGCATTACTCCATTTTTCCATGAACTTAATACACTAGATGCATGCTGGATAGCGGTCGATGTGTGGAGTAATAGTAGTAGATGCAGGCAGGAGTCGGTCTACTAATCTTGGACTTGATGCCTATATAATGATCATTGCCTAGATATCGTCATGAGTATTTGAAGTTCTATCAATTGCCCAATAGTAATTTGTTTACCCACCGTTTGCTATTTTCTTCGAGAGAAGCCACTAGTGAAAACTACGGCCCCCGGGTCTCTTCTTTAATATATTTGCCTTCAAGATCTATTTTGCTATTCGCTCTTTTATTTATTTGCAACTTTTATTTTCAGATCTATTAATCCGAAAACCCAAAAATACCTCGCTTAATTTTATTTGCTTTTATTCGCATCTTTCAATCTACTACAATTTTATCCCGTCAACTTGGCAATTTCTGGCACCGTGACCTGAAAGGGATTGACAACCCCTTTAACACGTCGAGTTGCAAGTATTTGTTCTTTGTGTGCAGGAGCTGTTTACGTGGTGTTGCATGGTTCTCCTACTAGTTCGATAACCTTGGTCTCATCACTGAGGGAAATACCTACCGTTGCTGTGCTGCATCATCCCTTCCTCTTTGGGGAAAAACCGACGTAGTCCAAGCAAACATCAGGGATCTAGATTCATTTTGCTTTGAGCAATGACATAACTATTCATAATATAGTGTCATTGGTTTCATTACACTTAGGATCACACCAACTATATCAAGAGACTTCTTTATTCAGACTTCCTCCTTTGAAGCATCTGAAGCTTCAACATATTGTTCTTTCGTTTATAGAATCCACAAGAAAAAAGTCCATTTTACTACCCTGAACAAAGTTGGTGGTTCACATTACCCCCTGATCTATTTTTCGGTTCCCTTACCCCCCCTAAACAATTCCATACCAGACAAAAAAAACCTAGGTGGTTTTTCTGGACTTGCAGCTGACGTGGTGCTGGTCAATGGTGGTTTTGACCTGCGGGTGGGTCCCACTTGTCAGCTTTTTAAAAAAAATCTAAGAAATATAAAAGAAGTACTGTACCTGGGCCTTACCTCTTGTAAATTTTGGCCCAACCCAACCCAGCGAGGGAGTGGGTCGTCTTCAACCGCCGGCACTGCTCGTTGAAAGCACGCTGCCAGGGGCAGCCGTTTGCATCTACGCGGCCAACATCCACTCCTCGTCAGCAAACCTTGTCTACACGGGCCTCCTTACCCTAGAAAGCTCAAATGCCGACTCAATCGATGGATGACGCCCAAAATTGACTGAATTAAGCTCATCTTCCTCACTTCCGACCATCAGTCGCTGCCGTCGATCTGTTGCCTCTCGAGTCTCCCCAACCTTTGAGACCTTGCCGTGAGCTCCATGCGGTGCCGCCGATCTTCCAGACACGTCGTAGATGAGTGCCTCTTCGTCCAACCCCCTCCCCATGATGCCTCACTCCAGCGACTGCAGGCGAGGTCCATGCCCTCGCCATGGGACCTCCCCAGCCCATTCTACCGCTCTAGTATGCTCATGGTGAGCGCCTAATGCCGGTGCACCCTTCTCCCCTCTTCCATGTGCCTTGTAGTGCCCTGCCACCTAGCTTCGAACGGCTCCGCCGCTGGCCTCGGCCATGCCTGAGGGTCTGACCATCCCTGCTCGCGTAACCACCTCCATTCTACGCGGAGCGAGCCCAGGAGCGCGCAGGACAAATCCACCGGCCATTTGGTCGCCGGAACAGAGCTCCCACGCCCTCTGCTGTGACGTATGCTCGCCGGGGGCCTTAACACCGGTAGTTAGATTAGGATTAGTGTTAGGTTATGTTAGTCTTGGGTCACTGACCGCAGCCCCCCATCTAATTAACTCTTGTGTTTAACTACCAAGCCAATGATGTGTGGGCCCCCTGGTCGGTTTGACTAGTCAGTGTTGACTGGGCTGGCTTTTTAACAGGTGGGCCCCTCTCTCACTGGTCAAATACCGCTTTGACCTTGGGGAAAACCATCCAGGGACTGATTTTGTCCGGTATGAGATTGTTTAGGGGGTGAAAGGAGCAGAAAAAAAAAATCAGGGGGTTATGTGAACCACCAACTTTGTTCAGGGTAGTAAAATGGACTTTTTTCAATCCACAATAGTGTTCATGCTTTGAAACTATTTCAAACTTATTATCCTAACATAGCTTGATAGTCATCTATATCAGTCATGAAGCTGTTGTTCGTGTAATTAATTACAGCGATCTCTTCATCTCCTCTATAGAAAAAAGTATGTCCTTTGTTCCTTTGGGGTACTTAATAATATTTTAATAGCTGCCCAGTGAGCCATTCCAGGATCACTTTGGTACCTGCTACTAACACTTAGTGTATAAGAAACATCTTGTCTTTGTACATATCATAACATACATGATGGATTCAATTCCCAAGGCATATGAAATCCACTCATCTACACATGCTCATCAATTGTCTTAGAACATTGATCTTGCTATGTATTATGCCATGTGGCATTGGGAGAAAACTTTTAAATGCATTTTCCATTTTTAATTTCTTTAAAACCTTGTCAATATACATATTCTAGCTTAGCATGACATCCTGATCTATCTCTATAGACCATTTATGTCCAATTTCTTTTTCCGTTGTCTTTCATCAAAAACATACTTTTCAACGAATATTTTATTGTGCCAAGAAAATTTATAATATTTCTAATCAACATTATGTCATCCACATATTGGATTAGAAAAATATAAAGCTCCCACAAAGCTTTAGGTTTCTTTATTATTTTAATGAAGTCAAACTTTATCAAAATACAGGTTCCAGCTCCTCAATGCTTGCTTCAAATTGAATATATTGATCTTTGAAGCATACATATATTTCTGATATTCTTAGGATCAAATCCATCTGCTATATAAAAGTATGCACACTTTGCCATCATAATCTGAACAGACTTTATCATGGCTACTAGTGAGGAAGTCTTGTCATCATCAACTCCCTCAATTTGCGAAAAACCCTTTCACAATCAGCCTTACATTACAGATATTAGGATTACCATCCGTATTCATTTCTCTTTTGAAGATCCATTTCATGGGTATCACACCCTCTGGAGGTTCAACCAAGTTCCAACTTGATTTTCGTATATGGAATTCATTTCGGATTTCATGGCTTTTGCCATTCTTTCAAGCTGGGCGTCGCCATCGCTTCCTCTATAGTTCGCAGGTTTATCTTCCTCTAAGATGAACAACTCAGGAAATTCGATAACTCTTCCTCACCTACGCGGTTTAGTTACAGTCTTAACTTTAGAGTTTCTACAACCGTGTAGCAACTTTTCGGCTCAGTTGTGTAGAGAAATTTTCGGAATAAATTCTGTTTTATTAGTCCTGTCTTACTTTTGCCGAAGATTCAATAATATCGTCAAGCTATACTATCCTCCCACTTATTACTTTAGCGAGAAGCTCCTTCTCAAGAAAGTGTCCATTCTTTGTAACAAACCTTTTTGTCTTTGGGCCTTTGGTAGGAGTGATAATCTACAAAGTAGCATTTGTCCGGATTGATTACACCATAACTCATATGGTGTTGTCTTGCCAGACTTTTAGATGGTGCTTTGTTTTAGTGTATATTTTGTTGTATATCCCTTGAACAATTACAAGTGGATCAGTAAATTATGAAACAATTCACAATTATTTATATGTCTGCTAAACTCATGATTCAAAATAACTTTTATATTTTATCATGATGATCCTTAACTTCATTCTGAATTCCTTTGAACCTTTCAAATATTTCAGACTTTTATGTTCCATCAAGTAAATCATATCTACTCGAACCATCAGTGTTATTTATGAAGTATAAGTTTCCACCACGCCCTGGTATGATCATCAGACCATATGCATCACTATGTATCATTCCAATGATTTACCCACTCATTCAAAATAATTTTGAGTGGTGGATTAGTCATCTTATCCATCGGAGAATTCTTGTATGTGTCAAATGATTCAGTAATCAGAAGACTTTAATACTCCGTCTCAATGAAGTTTTCGAACCATCCCTAAGTAGCCGAAACACGTTAGGAAACGGAAACCGCAACTCAAGTTCTCAAAGAACAAAACGTGTCAAAATTGCCGGAGATGATAGCGGGTAAGCGAAGGTGGTTGCCGAAAAGCTGTGGTGGTATGTGTAAATGCAATGGGGGGGTATGGAGTGGCAATGCGGAAGAGAGGGCGGTGGCTGAAAATTTTTGAGTGAACAAAATTCAGTTTCGTCAGGTTAGGTCGGACGTCCGGTAACTGTCGGACGTCCGGTGCCTGGGCGATTTCGGGCACGGGATGAACTTCTAGGGTTCGTGGTGGAGAAGCAAAATTTGGTCAAAATTGGACGAATTTGTGGATGGAAATTGGGAACAAGATGGGGGAAAGCTAGATCAACCTGCAACACATCAAATCCACAGGTCAAATCCAACAAAACATCATCACACCAACAAATCATAAAAAAAATTGGGAGGGCTATTTTTGTGGTGATTTTCGAAATTGGGCAAAAACACACAAAATTAGGCTAGAAAACAGAGGGGAGGCTCCAAAATCGTGATCAACGTGGCTCATGATACCAAGATGATGTAGGGTGGAACCCTGGGGGCCGATCTTTCACGATTGGAGCGGATCCCGCGAAGAACACGAAGAACACACGAGAGGGAAAACAAGAGAAAACACTCAAATCAACGAGAACGATCACACATGTGCTTGATCCATGAACATAAAGAGTGATACAAGATTCAAACACAACAAGGGACGATACAAGATGCGGTAGTTCTTCCCGATCCGTGAGGAGACGGGGTCTTGAATCCACGAGGGGATCTTCCCTTGCAGGGTCTTGAATCCACTTGGGATCTTCTCCGTGGAGGCCTCGGTCTCCAAAGGAGTATGTGTCAAGTGGATGAGCAAAGCTTTGTCTCTAAAACAAGCTAAACCAATGCTGGCACTAATAAGAGGGAGGAGGAGGAGGAGCATATATAGTCTAGGAGTCGAATGGGTAAATGGGCCTCGGCCCTAAAAACTGTGCGTAGACAGGCGTCGGACGTTCGGTGGGTCTCGGACATCCAGAAGCTCGCGAAGGTCCGGATGTCCGGAAGGCAACGGTCGTCCGGTGGCCGGTCGTCCAGAGAGTTCAGACTTCTATTAATTTCCATTCTGTGATGTGACAAAGGACATTCGGAGGGGCTCGGTCGTCCGGTTGCTGGGAGGTGTCGGACTTCCGGTCGGTGTCGGTCGCCCGGTCTCTGTAGCATTCGATGGCTAGCTCTTCGGGCTGGTGGAGGCTCCAGGCGTCGGACGTCCGGTCCAGGCCGGTCGTCCGGTGGCTGTAGGTTTCTGGCAGCTCTTCTTCTAGGTCCTTGTACTTGGTGTCCTCGCCGTCTTGTCCATTGGATGTAGTTGTACCGTGACCTTCCTCTAAGTACCTGATCACACATAGTGTCTCCGCTTGAGGTAGTAGCCATGTCTCACATGTGGAAAGTGGTAGTTCGGAGAGGAACGAGTTCACCTTAGTTTCGATAGCCCTTGCTCGAGCCTTTGTCATTGGTCCATGCGGTGTCATAGGAGACGAAGGTAGGTCCATGGGGATGACCGTAGGATGCTCCGCATCAGGGGCCCTGACCAACTGGGTGTGCAACCAAGCGAACCTACGGAAGCTCCGTGCCATGCCCACGAGACAAGCGAGCGGCACTCCGCAACAGGTGAATCCCGCGTGACAGATTGCATGACCGGGTCTGGAGACTCCCGTCCGCGCCGGGGCGGGCCAAAACCGCCCTACTCCAAGCCGCCCGAGCATTGAGCAGTGCCAGGGTCTGCCATCTCTCGTCTGTTGGGGAACGTAGAATTTCAAAAAAAAATCCTATGATCACGCAAGATCTATCTAGGAGAAGCATAGCAACGAGCGGGGAGAGTGTGTCCACGTACCCTCGTAGACCGAAAGCGGAAGCGTTTAGTAACGCGGTTGATGTAGTCGAACGTCTTCACGATCCAACCGATCCAAGTACCGAACGCACGGCACCTCCGCGATCTGCACACGTTCAGCTCGGTGACGTCCCTTGTACTCTTGATCCAGCTAAGGCCGAGGGAGAGTTTCGTCAGCACGACGGCGTGGTGACGGTGATGATGAAGTTACCGACGCAGGGCTTCGCCTAAGCACTACGACAATATGACCGAGGTGGAAATCTTTGGAGGGGGGCACCGCACACGGTTAAACAATCAACTTGTGTGTCTATGGGGTGCCCCCCTCCTCCGTATATAAAGGAGTGGAGGAGGGGAGGGCCGGCCCTCTCATGGCGCGCCCAAGGGGGGAGTCCTACTCCCGGTGGGAGTAGGATTCCCCCTTCCCTAGTTGGAGTAGGAGAGGAAGGAAGGTGGAGAGAGGGAGAAGGAAAGGGGGGCCGGCCCCCCACCCCAATTCGGATTGGGCTTGGGGGGGGGGGGCGCCCCCACCTTGGCTGCCTCCTCCTCTCTCCTACTAAGGCCCAATAAGGCCCATAGACTCCCCGGGGGGTTCGGGTAACCCTTGGTACTCCGGTAATTGCCCGAACTCACCCGGAACCATTCCGATGTCCAAACATAGTCGTCCAATATATCAATCTTTATGTCTCCACCATTTCGAGACTCCTCGTCATATCCGTGATCTCATCCGGGACTCCGAACTACCTTCGGTACATCAAAACACATAAACTCATAATACCGATCGTCATCGAACGTTAAGCGTGCGGACCCTACGGGTTCGAGAACTATGTAGACATGACCGAGACTCATCTCCGGTCAATAACCAATAGCGGAACCTGGATGCTCATATTGGCTCCCACATATTCTACGAAGATCTTTATCGGTCAAACTGCATAACAACATACGTTGTTCCCTTTGTCATCGGTATGTTACTTGCCCGAGATTCGATCATCGGTATCATCATACCTAGTTCAATCTCATTACCGGCAAGTCTCTTTACTCGTTCCGTAATGCATCATCTCGTAACTAACTCATTAGTCACATTGCTTGCAAGGCTTCATATGATGTGCATTACCGAGAGGGCCCAGAGATACCTCTCCGACAATCGGAGTGACAAATCCTAATCTCGATCTATGCCAACTCAACAAACACCATCGGAGACACCTGTAGAGCATCTTTATAATCACCCCGTTACGTTGTGACGTTTGATAGCACACAAGGTGTTCCTCCGGTATTCGGGAGTTGCATAATCTCATAGTCAGAGGAACATGTATAAGTCATGAAGAAAGCAATAGCAACAAACTAAACGATCATCGTGCTAAGCTAACGGATGGGTCTAGTCAATCACATCATTCTCTAATGATGTGATCCCGTTCATCAAATGACAACTCATGTCTATGGCTAGGAAACTTAACCATCTTTGATTAACGAGCTAGTCAAGTAGAGGCATACTAGTGACACTCTGTTTGTCTATTTATTCACACATGTATTAAGTTTCCGGTTAATACAATTCTAGCATGAATAATAAACATTTATCATGATATAAGGAAATATAAATAACAACTTTATTATTGCCTCTAGGGCATATTTCCTTCAGTCTCCCACTTGCACTAGAGTCAATAATCTAGATTACACAGTAATGATTCTAACACCCATGGAGTCTTGGTGCTGATCATGTTTTGCCCGTGAGAGAGGCTTAGTCAACGGGTCTGCAACATTCAGATCCGTATGTATCTTGCAAATCTCTATGTCTCCCTCCTTGACTTGATCGCGGATGGAATTGAAGTGTCTCTTGATGTGTTTGGTTCTCTTGTGAAATCTGGATTCCTTTGCCAAGGCAATTGCTCCAGTATTGTCACAAAAGATTTTCATTGGACCCGATGCACTAGGTATGACACCTAGATCGGATATGAACTCCTTCATCCAGACTCCTTCATTCGCTGCTTCCGAAGCAGCTATATACTCCGCTTCACACGTAGATCCCGCCACGACGCTTTGCTTAGAACTGCACCAACTGACAGCTCCACCGTTCAATATAAATACGTATCCGGTTTGTGACTTAGAGTCATCCGGATCAGTGTCAAAACTTGCATCAACGTAACCACTTACGACGAGCTCTTTGCCACCTACATAAACGAGAAACATATCCTTAGTCCTTTTCAGGTATTTCAGGATATTCTTGACCGCTGTCCAGTGATCCACTCCTGGATTACTTTGGTACCTCCTTGCTAAACTTATAGCAAGGCACACATCAGGTCTGGTACACAGCATTGCATACATGATAGAACCTATGGCTGAGGCATAGGGAATGACTTTCATTTTCTCTCTATCTTCTGCAGTGGTCGGGCATTGAGTCTTACTCAACTTCACACCTTGCAACACAGGCAAGAACCCTTTCTTTGCTTGATCCATTTTGAACTTCTTCAAAACTTTATCAAAGTATGTGCTTTGTGAAAGTCCAATTAAGCGTCTTGATCTATCTCTATAGATCTTGATGCCCAATATATAAGCAGCTTCACCGAGGTCTTTCATTGAAAAACTTTTATTCAAGTATCCTTTTATGCTATCCAGAAATTCTATATCATTTCCAATCAACAATATGTCATCCACCTATAATATTAGAAATGCTACAGAGCTCCCACTCACTTTCTTGTAAATACAGGCTTCCCCAAAAGTCTGTATAAAACCATATGCTTTGATCACACTATCAAAACGTTTATTCCAACTCCGAGATGCTTGCACCAGTCCATAAATGGATCGCTGGAGCTTGCACACTTTGTTAGCATCCTTTGGATCGATAAAACCTTTGGGTTGCATCATATACAACTCTTCTTCCAGAAATCCATTCAGGAATGCAGTTTTTACATCCATTTGCCAAATTTCATAATCATAAAATGCGGCAATTGCTAACATGATTCGGACGGACTTAAGCATCGCTACGGGTGAAAAGGTTTCATCGTAGTCAACTCCTTGAACTTGTCGAAAACCTTTTGCAACAAGTCGAGCTTTGTAGACAGTAACATTACCGTCAGCGTCAGTCTTCTTCTTGAAAATCCATTTATTCTCTATGGCTTGCCGATCATCGGGCAAGTCAACCAAAGTCCACACTTTGTTCTCATACATGGATCCCATCTCAGATTTCATGGCCTCAAGCCATTTCGCGGAATCTGGGCTCATCATCGCTTCCTCATAGTTCGTAGGTTCGTCATGGTCAAGTAACATGACCTCCAGAACAGGATTACCGTACCACTCTGGTGCGGATCTTACTCTGGTTGACCTACGAGGTTCGGTAGTAACTTGATCTGAAGTTACATGATCATCATCATTAGCTTCCTCACTAATTGGTGTAGGAGTCACAGGAACTAATTTCTATGATGAACTACTTTCCAATAAGGGAGCAGGTACAGTTACCTCATCAAGTTCTACTTTCCTCCCACTCACTTCTTTCGAGAGAAACTCCTTCTCTAGAAAGGATCCATTCTTAGCAACGAATGTATTGCCTTCGGATCTGTGATAGAAGGTGTACCCAATAGTCTCCTTTGGGTATCCTATGAAGATACATTTCTGCGATTTGGGTTCGAGCTTATCAGGTTGAAGCTTTTTCACATAAGCATCGCAGCCCCAAACTTTAAGAAATGACAACTTGGGTTTCTTACCAAACCACAGTTCATAAGATGTCATCTCAATGGATTTAGATGGTGCCCTATTTAACGTGAATGCAGCCGTCTCTAAAGCATAACCCCAAAACGATAGCGGTAAATCAGTAAGAGACATCATAGATCGCAGCATATCTAATAAAGTGCGGTTACGACGTTTGGACACACCATTACGCTGTGGTGTTCCGGGTGGCGTGAGTTGCGAAACTATTCCGCATTGTTTCAAATGAAGACCAAACTCGTAACTCAAATATTCTCCTCCATGATCTGATCGCAGAAACTTTATTTTCTTGTTATGATGATTTTCCACTTCACTCTAAAATTCTTTGAACTTTTCAAATGTTTCAGACTTATGTTTCATCAAGTAGATATACCCATATCTGCTCAAATCATCTGTGAAGGTCAGAAAATAACGATACCCGCCGCGAGCCTCAATATTCACCGGACCGCATACATCGGTATGTATTATTTCCAATAAATCTGTTGCTCACTCCATTGTTCCGGAGAATGGAGTTTTAGTCATCTTGCCCATGAGGCATGGTTCGCAAGTACCAAGTGATTCATAATCAAGTGATTCCAAAAGTCCATCAGTATGGAGTTTCTTCATGCGCTTTACACCAATATGACCCAAACGGCAGTGCCACAAATAAGTTGCACTATCATTATCAACTCTGCATCTTTTGGTTTCAATATTATGAATATGTGTATCACTACTATCGAGATTCAACAAAAATAGACCACTCTTCAAGGGTGCATGACCATAAAAGATATTACTCATATAAATAGAACAACCATTATTCTCAGATTTAAATGCATAACCGTCTCGCAACAAACAAGATCCAGATATAATGTTCATGCTTAACGTTGGCACCAAATAACAATTATTCAGGTCTAAAACTAATCCCGAAGGTAGATGTAGAGGTAGCGTGCTGACGGCGATCACATCGACTTTGGAACCATTTCCCACACGCATCGTCAGCTCGTCCTTAGCCAATCTTCGCTTAATCCGTAGTCCCTGTTTCGAGTTGCAAATATTAGCAACAGAACCAGTATCAAATACCCAGGCACTACTGCGAGCATTAGTAAGGTACACATCAATAACATGTATATCACATATACCTTTGTTCACTTTGCCATCCTTCTTATCCGCCAAATACTTGGGGCAGTTCCGCTTCCAGTGACCAGTCTCTTTGCAGTAGAAGCACTCAGTATCAGGCTTAGGTCCAGACTTGGGCTTCTTCACTTGAGCAGCAACTTGCTTGCCGTTCTTCTTGAAGTTCCCCTTCTTCCCTTTACCCTTTTTCTTGAAACTGGTGGTCTTGTTGACCATCAACACTTGATGCTCCTTTTTTATTTCTACCTCCGTAGCCTTTAGCATTGCGAAGAGCTCGGGAATTGTCTTATCCATCCCTTGCATATTATAGTTCATCACGAAGCTCTTGCAGCTTGGTGGCAGTGATTGAAGAACTCTGTCAATGACACTATCAACCGGAAGATTAACTCCCAGCTGAGTCAAGTGATTATGATACCCAGACATTTTGAGTATATGCTCACTGACAGAACTATTCTACTCCATTTTGCAGCTATAGAACTTATTGGAGACTTCATATCTCTCAATTCGGGCATTTGCTTGAAATATTAACTTCAACTCCTGGAACATCTCATATGCTCCATGACGTTCAAAACGCCGTTGAAGTACCGGTTCTAAGTCGTAAATCATGGCACACTGAACTATCGAGTAGTCATCAGCTTTGCTCTGCCAGAAGTTCTTAACGTCATCAGTAGCGTCTGCAGCAGGCCTAGCACCTAGCGGTGCTTCCAGGACGTAATTCTTCTGTGCAGCAATGAGGATAATCCTCAAGTTACGGACCCAGTCCGTGTAGTTGCTACCATCATCTTTCAACTTAGCTTTCTCTAGGAACGCATTAAAATTCAAAGGAACAGTAGCACGGGTCATTGATCTACAACAACATAGACATGCAAAATACTATCAGGTACTAAGTTCATGATAAATTAAAGTTCAATTAATCATATTACTTAAGAACTCCCACTTAGATAGACATCCCTCTAATCATCTAAGTGATCACGTGATCCAAATCAACTAAACCATGTCCGATCATCACGTGAGATGGAGTAGTTTTCAATGGTGAACATCACTATGTTGATCATATCTACTATATGATTCACGCTCGACCTTTCGGTCTCAGTGTTCCGAGGACATATCTGCATATGCTAGGCTCATCAAGTTTAACCCGAGTATTCTGCGTGTGCAAAACTGGCTTGCACCCGTTGTATGTGAACATAGAGCTTATCACACCCGATCATCACGTGGTGTCTCGGCACGACGAACTGTAGCAACGGTGCATACTCAGGGAGAGCACTTGTACCTTGAAATTTAATGAGAGATCATCTTATAATGCTACCGCCGTACTAAGCAAAATAAGATGCATAAAAGGATTAACATCACATGCAATTCAATATGTGACATGATATGGCCATCATCATCTTGTGCTCTTGATCTCCATCATCGAAGCACCGTCATGATCTTCATCGTCACCGGCGCCCCAGCTTGATCTCCATCGTCACCGGCGCCCCAGCATGATCTCCATCGAAGCATCGTTGTCATCTCGCCAACTTATTGCTTCTACAACTATCGCTACCGCTTAGTGATAAAGTAAAGCAATTACATGGCGATTGCATTGCATACAATAAAGCGACAACCATATGGCTCCTGCCGGTTGCCGATAACTCTGTTACAAAACATGATCATCTCATACAACAAATTATATCACATCATGTCTTGACCATATCACATCACAGCAAGCCCTGCAAAAACAAGTTAGACGTTCTCTACTTTGTTGTTGCAAGTTTTACGTGGCTGCTACGGGCTGAGCAAGAACCGTTCTTACCTACGCAACAAAACCACAACGATTTTTCGTCAAGTGTGATGTTTTAACCTTCAACAAGGACCGGGCGTAGTCACACTCGATTCAACTAAAGTTGAAGAAACTGACACCCACCAGCCACCTGTGTGCGAAGCACGTCGGTAGAACCAGTCTCGCGTAAGCGTACGCGTAATGTCGGTCTGAGCCGCTTCATCCAACAATACCGCCGAATCAAAGTATGACATGCTGGTAAGCAGTATGACTATTATCGCCCACAACTCTTTGTGTTCTACTCGTGCATATAACATCTACGCATAGACCTGGCTCGGATGCCACTGTTGGGGAACGTAGAATTTCAAAAAAAATCCTACAATCACGCAAGATCTATCTAGGAGAAGCATAGCAACGAGCGGGGAGAGTGTGTCCACGTACCCTCGTAGACCGAAAGCGGAAGCGTTTAGTAACGCGGTTGATGTAGTCGAACGTCTTCACGATCCAACCGATCCAAGTACCGAACACACGGCACCTCCGCGATCTGCACACGTTCAGCTCGGTGACGTCCTTCGTACTCTTGATCCAGCTGAGGCTGAGGGAGAATTTTGTCAGCACGACGACATGGTGACGGTGATGATGAAGTTACCGACGCAGGGCTTCGCCTAAGCACTACGACAATATGACCGAGGTGGAAATCTGTGGAGGGGGGCACCGCACACGGTTAAACAATCAACTTGTGTGTCTATGGGGTGCCCCCCTCCTCCGTATATAAAGGAGTGGAGGAGGGGAGGGCCGGCCCTCTCATGGCGCGCCCAAGGGGGGAGTCCTACTCCCGGTGGGAGTAGGATTCCCCCTTCCCTAGTTGGAGTAGGAGAGGAAGGAAGGAGGAGAGAGCGAGAAGGAAAGGGGGGCCGGCCCCCACCCCAATTCGGATTGGGCTTGGGGGGGCACGCCCCCACCTTGGCTGCCTCCTCCTCTCTCCCACTAAGGCCCAATAAGGCCCATAGACTCCCCGGAGGGTTCCGGTAACCCTCCGGTACTCCGGTAAATGCCCGAACTCACCCGAAACCATTCCGATGTCCAAACATTGTCGTCCAATATATCAATCTTTATGTCTCGACCATTTCGAGACTCCTCATCATGTCCGTGGTCTCATCCGGGACTCCGAACTACCTTCGGTACATCAAAACACATAAACTCATAATACCGATCGTCATCGAACGTTAAGCGTGCGGACCCTACGGGTTCGAGAACTATGTAGACATGACCGAGACTCATCTCCGGTCAATAACCAATAGCGGAACCTGGATGCTCATATTGGCTCCCACATATTCTACGAAGATCTTTATCGGTCAAACCTCATAACAACATACGTTGTTCCCTTTGTCATCGGTATGTTACTTGCCCGAGATTCGATCGTCGGTATCATCATACCTAGTTCAATCTTGTTACCGGCAAGTCTCTTTACTCGTTCCGTAATGCATCATCTCGTAACTAACTCATTAGTCACATTGCTTGCAAGGCTTCATATGATGTGCATTACCGAGAGGGCCCAGAGATACCTCTCCGACAATCGGAGTGACAAATCATAATCTCGATCTATGCCAACTCAACAAACACCATCAGAGACACCTGTAGAGCATCTTTATAATCACCCAGTTATGTTGTGACGTTTGATAGCACACAAGGTATTCCTCCGGTATTCGGGAGTTGCATAATCTCATAGTCAGAGGAACATGTATAAGTCATGAAGAAAGCAATAGCAACAAACTAAACGATCATCGTGCTAAGCTAACGGATGGGTCTAGTCAATCACATCATTCTCTAATGATGTGATCCCGTTCATCAAATGACAACTCATGTCTATGGCTAGGAAACTTAATCATCTTTGATTAACGAGCTAGTCAAGTAGAGGCATACTAGTGACACTCTGTTTGTCTATGTATTCACACATGTATTAAGTTTTCGGTTAATACAATTCTAGCATGAATAATAAACATTTATCATGATATAAGGAAATATAAATAACAACTTTATTATTGCCTCTAGGGCATATTTCCTTCATCGTCGTCGGTCGGAGAAGAGGCCTGAACCCCATCGTTCGCTGGATATACAACCCGAGAGACTGCCGCCAACAACCACACCCCGCGTTGCAAAGACCACCATCAGGAGGACCACCACCTAAGGTTGTGGCCTGCGACCGCCATGGCCGGGGCCGGTGACGGCAAGAGAGGTAGGAGGAGGGCTCGAATAGTGGTGGCTGGGGTTCCTCCCGGGTCGCCCTAGGTTAGGCGACACGGGTTTCTTTTTCTCATTTTTCTCGACATGAAAGATTATAACAGTCATAAAATATTGCCGCCGCTATACCAAAAGATCTTCCTCATTTCTTCATTGTTTTCAATGTTGTCTGAATTTATTTCAATTTTGTTGCACCAAGTAGTCATAGCAAGCTTGAGTCCGAAGCAAAGTGCATGAGCTTCAGCTGTCAAAGCATCGCCGAACGAGTTGAGCTTGTCAGTCAGGGCCACGATGAACTTCACATTGCTATCTCTGAGCACTACCCCACCCCAACGGCTCCATTAACGAGATCATCATTTTGTTCCCATCCAAAAAGGAAAAACATACAATGCAGATTACATACTCATAATCTAGTGTAGAAGTATATATCTTCCTGCACATGTGACGACTGAGTTGAATAACTTGGTACGTCCGTCCCGATCCCATGTGCAATGTGTTCATACTCCCTACAAGCACGTCTGCGCTGTTCCCATTACGATGAGTAGTTGCTATTCATAGCACTCTTGTTTTTTAACAAATGAATGAGGGCATCATGAAGAGCAGACAAAACTTGCACAAGACACCAAGATGGACCACATCCACGAGAGAGGAGAGGATGCAACGACGGCGACAACCGCCGACTCAACACCGCATATGGGCCACGAACGACTAGTCGCTAGAGTAATCGTGTATCAGTCCATGGGGTTTGCATTCTAATTACTAATTAGCCTCTGTAAATATTTACAAAGATTTTGTGTTATGATTCGCCAAAGAAAAGATTATGTGTTATGTTTCTAAACTACAATATCAAATAAGAACCGCTCTACACATGGCCAAAGTCGAAGGGACATACAAATCAAATAAGAACGGCTTTCTACTCTGAAAGTACTCTTCTGAGCTCGAGCTGAAATAAGTTCGGATGAACAGTAAAATCAAAATAAATTAAAAATATTCAAAAAAGTTATGATAAACTTTGACAAATGTTCTAAGGGCATCTTCAAGATGGACCCGTAAACCTCCTGCAACTATCCGGACCGGGCTGTCCGGACTGCGGAAGCCATCCAGCGCCGACATGTATCGGTCCGCGGAGCGGTCCGGACGCGACTTGTCCCGCAAACCAGAGACAAAAGTGGGGGAGGTTTGTGGGAGTCCGGACCGCTCCCAAGCACGTTCCCGAGGAACCAACTCCGTCCGCTGTGCCGCATTGAACCGGCTGACCGGCCCTTCGCGTGGCCTTGCCGCGGCTATTTAAGCCGCGCTCCGGCGCCGTCCACATTGCATCCTCCTCCTCCTTCCTCCTCCTCGCTGCACCCCCCTCCACATCTCCGGCGATGGGCAAGTCCTGGGCGTCGGCGCCGGCAGGCGGTTCTGGGGCAGGATATGGCAGCTCGTGGAGACGCCGCCCTCGGACTACGGGGCCGTCGTCCTCGTCGGCTGGCAGCGACTCGACGCGGGCGGAGATCGTCAGTTCCTCCGTCAACGAGGAGGACTAGCAGCCGCAGTCCGCGCTAGCGGTGCCGGGCCAGGTCTACGCCGACACCGACACAGAGTTCGAGGAGCAGATGGAGCTGATGCTATGTCGCTCCGTCGTCCACACCAACAGTCCGGCTCCGCCACCAGGGGCGCTCCTCCCCGTGAAGCCGGAGCCAGCTTCCCCTCCACGCTCTCCGCCGCCGCGCAGCAGCGGCGTCCAAATCGGACGCTGCGTCAAGGAAGAGCGGCTCTCTCCACCACCTCGATGCGCTGCGAAGGAAGAGCGGCTCTCACCGCCTCCCCGGCGCGCCGTTCAGGTGGAGCGCCACTCGCCGCTGCCTCGCTGCATCGTCAAGGAGGAGCGCCGCTCGCCGTCGCTCGCCGCCGCACCTTGTCCAAGGCGTGTGGGCGCATTCTGCAGTACCTCTGCGGCGGCTCCGCGTCGTCGTCCCGGAGTGCCATGATGGCGCAGGAGTACGCCGACTGGCAGCAGTGCTGGCGGGACAGGTGCAAAGCCGCGCGTCGATCCCAGTTCACAAACTCCGACGTCCCGCCGCCACACATCGCGGCAGACCCAGAACTGGCGTACGCCTGGGCCCTGGACCGCTCCGTGACGATGTCGGAGACGGCCAAGCGCCGTCTCCGCCGCCTCGACGGGGAGATGGCCAAGTACAGCGAGGAATGGTCCCTCGCCGAGATCGCCGCCGCCGCCGAAGGCGATGCCTCCAACGACCGCCGCCCTCTCCCCCAGCCCACGTCCTCGGTGGCCGCAGCCGCACTGCGCACGGTGCAGGAGAAGGCGGAGAGGATCATCCGCGAGCGTTAGGTGGCCACCGAAAAGCCCTGCCGCAGCGCCACCATCTTCCGTTGCCCCAAGCCCGACGACTCCGACTCCAACGACGGGTCGGGCGACGATGATGGAGGAGGAGCAGCCGGCTAGCCCGGCATTGGCTATGAGGTCACCGTGAAGTATATGATAGTTTAGAGTTTTAGTTTATCGGACGAAATATCGTCCTGTTTTATGTACAAATTATCCTACTTTCAATGAAATCCCCCGTGTTTATATCAAAATTCGCCGTTTTTGCACAAATTTCGTCCGGTTGATTTGAGTTGCTGTGAAAATGTATGCGGCTAGCATTGGATGGCTGCCTCCCGCATCCATGTCCGCGGACTGGTCCCCCCACCTGTCCTCAGACGGATGCGGGAGGTTTTTTACGGGTTGCCATTGGAGATGCCCTAAGTGTTTACAAATTTTCATCATGAGATCACATTCATAGGATGAGTGGCAAAAACAACAAAATTAGTGCTTCAAAATGATTTCGAAAGTACTCTCTCCGTCCCAAAATGTAGACGCTTTTTGACACTATCTAGATACATTCATTTGAGGGACAAGCTTTTCCGGACGGAGGGAGTACCTACCTACGGTCCAATCAGCCGCATCGGACAAAAATCCTGCAAGATATGTCGTATGCATAGCAAGGTTAAAACTTAAAAAAGAAAGGAAGAACCTTTTATCTATCTCAAAAAGTGAATGTACTATGTATGATAATTACAAAATTATAATTTAAATAAATATTAAACAAGGTAATAAAAACAGAAAATGAAAACTGAAATAAGAACACAAAAAGGAAATCCTAAGACAAAAAAGAGAAGAAAACCATCAACAGATAACAAAAGTGACCACGATGCTATTGGGCTAACCCATGCGATGTGAGTCTCAGGTTTTTTTTTCTTCCAAAAATAGGTCGAAAGTAGATTTTTTAGAACGAGGTCCAAAATAGGTGGGTAGCTCTGAGGGCTCTTCTTCAGGCACTGCTATGTATCGTCTTTAGGGACAGCAACTATTTGGCGAGCACTCCTTCAGGAGCCTCCCAACGATCATTTAGAGTGGGATGTGGCGTGCTCTCAGCCGCCGCCACGTGTCGCGCTCTGGGCATTCCCTCCGGATTTTATTTTTTTTTTATTTTTTCGCACTCGTTTTCGGCTTTTTAGATAATTTTTTCTGGATTTTTTTTCAGCTTTCCGGTTTTCATCGGTCTTTTCTAGCTTTTCAACAAAAAAAAATTCCCGCGAAAAACATGTTTTCTTTTTTTTTCTTCCGTGAGAGGCACAGTTTTACTTTCGCGAGAGGCACGGTTTTGCTTTCGCGAGAAGCACGGCCATGCCTCTCAGAAACAGAAAAAAACGCATTTTTTCTTTTTTTTTCTTCCATGAGAGGCACAATCTTATTTCCGTGAGAGGCACGGTCGTGCCTCTTGGAAACAAAAAAAAAATATTTTCTCTTTTTTTTCTTCCGTGAAAGGCACGGTTTTGCTTTCACGAGAGGCATGGTTTTACTTCCGCGAGAGGCACGGCCGTGCCTCTCGAAAACGGGAAAAAATATATTTTCTCTTTTTTTTCTTCTGTGCGAGGCACGGTTTTGTTTCCACGAGAGGCACGACCGTGCCTCTCGGAAACGAAAAAAAATGCATTTCTTTTTTTTCGCGAGCCGTGCCTCTCGGAAACGGCTTCCGGAAAGGAAAAAAACGTGCTCCCGGTTCACGTCCGGTTTTTTTCGTGAAAAAAAATCGTCAAAACCTATCAACATAGGATTTAGTTTTAAAGATTTCGACGCGAGGAATTCAAAGATGAAAACGGTTGGAGATTTGGACGCACGGTTATAGAGATAAAACATTTTGAATAAACAGATCTAAAAAAAGGAAAAACTCTCAAGTTGCGATAAGTGGCGCATATGTTGTGCGCCAGTTGACGGAATCTAGGAAGATGAGAGTGATCTTTGAAAGGAGTAGTCCTCAATTAGTGATTTCAGCCTTTATCAGTCCCACATGCAAATTCCCTATTAGACACTCAATGCGTTAAGTTGTCGCGGCTTAGCACAGGCTAACGATCCAGCGACACGGATATGGGCCAGCCCATTTGGCAGCTACTCGCTCTAAGTGATGCCGATTTCAGCAACCATCCGAAAGATTCCAAGCCGGGATTTTCCAGCTTTGTGATCCTTCTATTTTTTTCCTTTTTCCTATTTCTTCATTTGCTTTTCTCTTCTTTTTCCATTTCCTTTTCCTTTTTATTTTTTTCCTTTTGTGTTTTCTTTTTAGGTCGATTTTTCTTTTTTTCAAAACATGTTCCTGATTTTCAAAAAATGGTCGTAAATTTAAAAAATGCTTGTGTTTACCATAAAAAATTAAAACTTCAAAAAATGTTACTGTTTTAAAATTTGTTCATGAATTCAAAATATGTTGGTGCCTTTCAAAATTTGTTCAGAAGTTCAAAAATTGTTGGTCTTTTAAAGTATTTATAACATTTTTACAGAAATTCAAAAAAGGTTGGGAATTTCAAAAATGTTTCTATTTTTTAAATTTAGCTTTCTAAATAATGTTCACTTTTCCAAAAATTGTTCAAAATATTTATCTCTTTCAAGAATAATCATTGCTCAGAAATTGTTTGACACTTTTAAATATTGTTTGAAATTTAAAAAATGTTCCTATTGCTCAATTTTTCACAATTACAAAAAAAATTAGCTAATTTGAAAAATGTGTCGAATTTTGAAAAATGTTCATTCTTCTAATAATGTTCCCCTTTTTTTCAAAAAAATAACAATTTCAGAACATGTCCATTCTAAAATATTTATTAACAACTTTAAAACATGTTCACGTTTTTTTAAACTTCTTCGTGATTGTGAATATTTTTTTATAATTTTAGAAAATATGACCGTTGTTTCTAAATTCGTTCACAAATTCTAAAAATGTTCATTCTTCTAATAATGTTCCCTTTTTTAAAAAAATCACAATTTCAGAACATGTTCCCATTTTGAAAATTTTATTAACAACTTTAAAACTTGTTCACGTGTTTTTAAAAATTCTTTATGATTGTGAATAATTTTAAAATTTTAGAAAATGTGACCATTGTTTCTAAATTCGTTCACAAATTCTAAAAATGTTCCTGTTTTTTAAATTTGTTAGCAAATTGAAAAGTTTTTCAAATTTTTTCATAAATTCTACCCATATTTAAAATTTGATTGAAGCTCAAAAAATGTTCACTATATTTCAAAATTTGTTCATGTTTATAAAAAATTGTTTGTTTTTAAAGTATTCACAACTTTGAAGAAATGTTCATAAAAAATATTCGGATTTGTCGATATAGTTCGTTCTAAATTATTTGCGCATTGTATTCATCACCAACACTAACCAGCCCCACTAGCTAACCCCGCCATTCTGCCTGAAATCACTAGTTGAAGGTTACCGCTTGCAAAAGTCACTCACACCTTCTCATACGCTGCCAAGTGGCGCATTGGATGTGAGAAACTTGTTGCAACGTTGGAGTTCTCTCTTCTTTCGTAGACTCGTCAATTCAAAACGTTTTATCTCTTGAACCGTTCGTCGAAATCCCGAACCATTTTCACAGTTAAATTTCTCGCGTCGATACCTTTAAAACTAGATACCATGTTAGGTTCTCACAAACTTGTTTTCACGAAAATAACAGAAGAAAAAACCGTAGTCAAAAGCATATTTTTGTCCACTTTTTTCCTTTATCGAGAAGTACAACTATGCTTATCGCGGAATCAAATTTGTTACTACACAAGATGCAAATATGGGCTTCTTGTAAAAAAATAATAAAAATTCGCGCAAAAAACAACCTTTTCCCTTTCCGAGAAGCACAACCGTGGGAGCAAAAGAAAATCACGATTCTTTTTTCTGAGAAGCACAACCGTGGGAGGAAAAGAAATGTTCATAAAAATTCGCGCAAAATTGTGCTTCTCTCGGAAGCAAATCTATGACTCCATGAGATTCTCATGCAAGGAAGGACAAAAAATCATGCAAAAAATTTCACGATTTTTTCCTTTCTGGGAAGCATGATGCTTCTCGTGGAAACAAATATCCTCCACGAAAAGCAAATGTGTGCTTCTCATGGAAGCACAAAAAATTATGCAAAAATAAAATTCCACGTGTTTTTCCAAAAGCTATGGAAAACCAAGCAAAACTGAAAAGCCAAAAAAAACTCATCAAAACCCAAAAACACATACCAAAAAAATGAAAAAAGAAGAAATTCATTGGGAGCGCCCTACATGGGACATGTAGTGGTTGAACACACCACTTGACGTGCTCTATGGGTACCAAAAATGACCCTAGAGGTTCGTAAGGGCATCTCCAATGCGGACCCTCAAGCGCCCTTAACCGCCCAAACCGCGTGGTCTAGACGTGTTTTGCCATCAAACGTGGTCGTGTATCGGTCCGCAGAGCGGTCCGGGCGTACTTTTTCCTGCAAACTGGAAGCAAAATGGGGGCTATGCGGGCGTCCAGACAGCTGCCACGCCTGCTTCTGACTGCCCTGGCCCACCCAAACCTCTCTCCCTCGCATGCGCCATTTCCCGCCCCGAAGCGAGCTGTCTGTATTCATGCTGCTCTAGATCGGCCGCTCCGCATTGACGTCGGCCCACAGCAGACATGACCTCTCGCTGGCGTCGGCACTGAAGCGGCTCGCCAGCCGAGGGCGCCGCCCGTGCCGCGCCCCCAGCGTCCTCGCCTGTTCAATGTCGGAGAGACGTTTACTGGACAGGATGAGACGGATATATACCACGCCCGTTTTGTGCCCGTCCCTCCGTCTGCTGCCATTAAACTGTCTCGTTGACAGAGAAACTAATTCTGGCGCCCACGCATTGACGCACCCGGGCGCTTTGCCTCACCAGCATCCACTATTTAAAGACGGCCACACCCGACTCACAACACACCACAACCCATCTGCTCCACATCTTCCTCCTGTGCACCACATCCGCCATGATCGCGAGCGGGAACGCTCTGTGGGAGAGCCTCTCGGCGATGCAGAAGCACAAGGTGGCCGCCAGGTGGATAGAGGCCGGCATGCCGGCCAGCTCTCTGAGGTCTTGGACAACGATCCCACGATGGAGACTGGCTCTGACGGCGACTCCGCGACGTAGACCGCACCGGTGCATGTCGGCTTGGCGATGGAGGAGGCATAGGCACACTTCAATGCCGCCACGGTGAAGGAGCAGCTGGTGCCCGCACCTATGTCATTGTTCTGGTAGACGCAGGATTAGGAGCGCTACAACATGTTCCTCCTCGAGCAGCACCGACTGGTTGAGAGCCAGACCTATGGCGAGCGTGCGAGCGAGAAAGCCGTGGCGACCATGGCCACGACGAACCCCAACTTCGTCGCTGAGCAGCAGACGTTCTACGAGGCAGCCCGCACTCAAGCCACCGCTCGCAACAAATAGGCGGTGTAGCCGGACGCGGAGGTGGCGTTGGCGGTGCAGGCGATTGCGGACGAGAACGCCTCCAATTGCGCGTCTGGCGCGCCACCAAACTTTGTTTAGCCGCGCCGGTGGGACGACGAGCGTGTCGGCCCCTCCATTTCCATCGTGGACCTTACGTCCATCGGCGACAGACAGGTTGCGGACTCCAACGAGGATGAGTAGGGCCTGGGAGGCGGCGGGGCCTCGAGTCCCAAGTGGGTAGGTCCATCTCCCATGTTCTACTCGTCCTCGCTGGCAACCACGCCTTCACTTCGCGGGTCTTATCCCCGCCGCTCATGTACATGGAGGATGGCGGACGTGGTCGCCAGAAAGGAACAACAAGGACTTGAACGGCAGACGCTGCCGTAGGCTAGATTTAGGTCCGATCTTTTTTTAATGAAAATTGTCCTAAATGTAATGAGTGTGCTTCTGTTTGTATGAAAATCTTCTGGTTTGCATTTAATTCGTCCGGTTTGCTCAAATCTGATTTGAAATGTCTGCGGATAATTTTGGATGGCGGGCTCCCGCATCCTTCCGCGGATGGCTGCGGTGTCCATTTGGTGGTCAACGTTGGTGGTGCAACTAACCTCCAGTTTTTTTTGAGTTAGTTTTTTGAGGCTTTTTTTAGTTAGTTTTTTTAGGACCCCACAAAGCTTTATTAAGACGCGTGGATGTCTACAAAGCGCGCTCGTGACTGTGTCAAATGAAAAACCAACGAGCTCTTTCTCAAAAAAAGAAAAGCAACGAGTGGATTTATTTTTTCCCATATTTTTCTATTTTATACTTTTTTAGCGGGAATTGATCAGTTATGTTTTACACAACATACCCCTCAAGAAAAAACACAGAGGCAAAACAAAATCTAAGCGCATGGGTGCAAGTAGGGTCCACCACGTCAGGAAACTCCTAAGGGCGACAGGGAAGGCGATCGCGAGGCGATTGCTAGGCCGCCGCTAGGGTTAGGGTTTTTGTGAGCGGGGGTGAGTTTGGATCTCCGGTGTTTGCTTGAGCAGCGACGGCACTACTCTCGTAGTCGATCGGCGAAGGCAGGAGGAGCTCCCACGTGGTGTTTCCATGGCGGAGAAAGCGGGCAGAGGGGCGGCAACGGCGAGTCTGAAGGCCACTCCTCGGAGGGGTGCGGCGGCGGCAACCGCGACAGCTGCAGCAGGGGGATCAACGAGCCGGGGTGCTTCGGCGTCCCCGGCGGATGGCAAGACCACGGCGGAGGCCGCTAGCCTCTCCGAGAGCTTTGGAGGGCTGGTTCTGACAGACAAGGAGAGGCAAGGGTTTATCTTCTCAGATCCAGGGCTCCAAGCGAAGACGGTAAAGTGGTCGGCGGTGGGGAAGGTGTTCTCACCGCGACCTCTCAATCAGTATGCACTGGAAAGAGCGATGCCACGGGCATGGGGACTTCACAAGGAGGCAAAATTCAAGGATATTGGCAATAACATATTTGAGGTGAGATTTGGCTGTGAAGGGGACTGGAGACATGCTCTTAATAATGGCCCATGGCAGTTTGATTTCCATGTGCTTGTGTTGAAGGATTATGTGGGAGATGTTTATCCTTCGGAGATGGTTTTCGATACGGTGGAGATGTGGGTGAGAGTCCCGGATCTGCCATTAGATATGAGGACGGAATCCTTTGGTAAGGCTCTGGGTGATTGGTTGGGAGAAGTAGTCAAAGTGGATGTTGAGAAAGATGGTTTTGCTAAAGGGAAGTATCTTCGAGTGCGGGCCAAGATTTCAATCTTTGAGCCTTTAATCCGTAGAGCTCGTCTAAGGACCTCACTGGAGGACTTAGAGGGGACGTGGTATGATTTTACGTATGAAAAGATCCCGCACTTTTGCTTCGATTGTGGAAGACTTGTTCATGGCAAAGGTGTGTGCGAGCCACCGGTGGACAAATCAAGTCAATGGGGCCTCTGGCTTAGGGCTTCCCCAGGGAGAGGCTCTTCATCTCTGAAGGATAACTCGCATATGGGGGCATCCAGCTCATTCAGTGGTGGTGGCTCACGCTCGGAGGATAGGGAGAAATCCCAGTTTAGCCATGCTTCTGTACGAGAGCAGCCAGTTAAAAGGAATTTGAATAAGGTTTTTTCACATACGCCAACTCACGCACTGGCGGAGGGTCGATGAATGAGCAGAGAGAGGTAAACAGCCCGCCAAAAGGTGCAGCTAATGAGGCAGACATGCATGACAGTGACCTGAGGAGGAAACTAGAGCAGAAAAGGGAACATGATCTTCGGGCTGAATTAACTATACGACAAGAAGCGGGTAGGGGTGGACCCCCACATCGGGAGCATTACCATGCGGCTCCTAACTCCGGCCCGCGGCACCACGCTGCTACGTTGGACGAGGGTAGGCGCCATACAGGCGCGTATCGCGAGGAAGCGCGCCATGCAGATCATGGGGTGGAGGACTGGCGCCGGACGACTTCGTATTACGACGTTCGGACTGGCCGAGCTGGCCGGAGGGAATTTTTTAGTGAAGCTGCACCGGGCCAGATGGGACGGGCCAAGGGCAGGTATGTCCGGAGGCCAAGGTATCAGGGTGAAAAGGAGAGGGGCTCTCATCAGGTATATCGAGAAAAGGAGTCCGGAAAAAAGAGGCCCCCCAAGCAGGTATGGATGGCTAAAGGAGACCCCGACAGGCAAGTGCACCATGATACGTTCATTCGTGATACGAGGCAGAAGACAGCCTCAGTGTTTGACCGCATCGACGAGACCAATGCATCGGTGGACCCTGCAGGGCGGGGCCGCCGGGACCAATGAATTGCTTGGCCTGGAACTGTCGAGGACTGGGGTTGGACTCGACAGTTGGCGAACTTCGGGACCTAATACGGTCACACAACCCAGCGGTGGTATTTCTGTCGGAAACAAAGAAGAGTGCTAAGGCAATGGAGAGAATGAAGTGGAGCCTTGGGTTCCGGAATGGTGTGGCAGTGGATTGCAATGGAAGAAGTGGGGGTCTTGCACTATGGTGGAGAGAGCACATTCAGGTCAATGTTAGGCCATGGTGCCAGTACTTTATTGATGCAGAGATCATTGCAGATGGGCATACTTGGAGATTCACTGGAATCTACGGGGAGCCCAGAACGGAGTTGAGAAAGAAGACATGGGATGCTATAAGGTATCTTAGGTCCCAAGATGAACTACCTTGGTTGTGTGTCGGGGACTTCAACGAAATTCTTGTCAGATCTGAACAAATTGGTGGCAATCCGAGGAGCTTCTCTCAAATGCAAGCTTTCAGTGACTGCTTGACCGACTGCAGTTTGGCGGATTTGGGCTTTTCGGGCTACCAATACACATGGGACAACAAACAGGAGAACTAGGATAACATTCAGGTGAGACTTGACAGAGCAACATGCACCGGTGATTTTATGGGCCTGTTTCCGGGAACGGTTGTAGAGAATATTGTTACAGAGGAATCTGACCACATGGCGGTGCTGGTGCATGTGCGCGATATGGAGACAGTGCACCCGAGGGGGGACCGCCCCTTTCGTTTCGAGGAGATGTGGCTGAGGCATGACAGCTATGAGGCGATGATCCAGCAGACCTGGGAACAAGTGCAAGGGCCGAACAAGTCCTCGGGGGCGGTTTGTGGCCGGCTGCATGAAATAACGAAGGCGCTTCGGGGATGGGGCCGGACGGTTCTTGGTTCAGTTCGGCGGCAGATTCAGAGGTTAAAGAAAGAACTTTTAGATGCCAAAGAGCGGGCGTTAGTCACTGGATTAATGTCGGAGGTGAGAGATATTGAGAGTCAGCTCAAGGAAGTTTATGACAGAGAGGAGATTATGCAAAAACAATGCTCTCGTGTGGACTAGCTCAAAGCGGGGGACCGGAATACTCAATATTTTCAGAACCGGGCCTCCCATAGGAAGAGGAAGAACACGGTGAAGGCGTTGATGCGTGAGAATGGCACGAGATGTACGGATGATGAGGGCATGCGGGAGCTGGAGGCCTCTTTCTATGAGCAGTTGTTTACGTCAGAGGGGTCGGTCCAGGCAGAGAGGCTCCTATGTCACTTTGACCCGGTTATTTCTGACGAGATGAATGCTAGGTTGACGACCCCTATTTCAGATGAGGAGATCGAGTGTGCTCTTTTTCAGATGGGACCTACGAAAGCACCTGGCCCAGATGGCTTGCCAGCCCTGTTTTATCAGGGACACTGGTCACTGTTAAAGGCAGATGTGTGTACGGCGGTTAGGGGGTTTCTGTCGGGTGAGGCTACCCCGGATTCATTCAATGACACAGTGATTGTGATGATCCCTAAAGTGAGCTCACCGGAGCTTTTATCCCAGTTTAGGCCGATAAGTTTGTGTAATGTGCTATATAAGCTTGCTACTAAGGTGCTTGCCAACAGGCTCAAGGTGATCCTTCCTATGTTGATTTCTGAGGAGCAGAGCTCTTTTGTTCCGGGGAGACTTATGACAGACAATGTATTAGTGGCTTATGAATGCACTCATGCTATTAGGACGAGGAAGAGGAAGACACCGCTGTGTGCGGTGAAGTTAGATATGATGAAGGCATATGATCGTGTAGAGTGGATATTTCTAGAGCAGATGCTGACCAAATTTGGTTTTGATCACAGGTGGATTCAGATGATTATGAGATGTGTCACATCAGCACGATTCTCAGTTAAACTGAATGGTGGCTTCTCGAGATGCTTTCTTCCCTCCAGGGGTCTACGCCAGGGGGATCCGCTCTCTCCATATCTCTTTCTATTTTGTGTGGAAGGGTTCTCTGCGTTGCTAAGAGCTGCTCAGCTTGATAACAGTCTCAAAGGAGTGTCGTTTGGGAGCACTAGCCCCCACATCACTCATCTTCTTTTTGCAGACGACGGCATTGTTTTCCTGGAGGGGAGCCGTGGCAACTTTGAAGCATTAAGGAATATCTTGCGGGTATACGAGGTGGCCTCAGGACAGAAAGTTAACTTGCAAAAATCTTCGGTGTTCTTTGGGAAAGGATGTAGAGATGCGAGTAAAGCTGAACTTCTTGGAGTCATTGGGATCAATTCTGAAGTGTTGAGTGAAAAGTATTTAGGACTGCCGACACTGGTTGGTAGATCCAAAGAGGGAACCTTCAAATATGTGAAAGAAAGTTCAGCTGGTAAGGTTACAGGATGGAAGGGACAAGGGCTGTCCAAGGCGGCAAGAGAGGTTCTCGTCATGTCAGGCCTCCAAGCTACGCCACCTCTCACCATGAGCTGCTTCCAACTCACCAAGAAAATGTGCCGGAACCTTGACTTCAATCTCGTCTAACTTCTGGTGGGGAGAAGCAAATGGGGAGAGGAGGGTGCACTGGTTGGCATGGAAGAAGATGTGTAGGGCGAAGAGAGAAGGAGGAATGGGTTTCCGAGATCCAGAGGCGTTCAACCAAGCCTTGTTAGCCAAACAGGCTTGGCGTATATTACAGTACCCAACTTCCTTGTGTGCTAGAGTGCTCAAATCAAGGTATTTCCCCGAGGGATCGATTATGAATGCCACATGTCCTAATGGAGGATCATTCACCTTCCGGAGCATTATACATGGCCGAGAGCTTCTGCGGGAAGGGGTCGTGTGGTGAATTGGAGACGGCTCATCTATCAAGATCCACCACGACAATTGGATTCCGCGCCAGGGCAGCCTCAAACCGCTTGGGCAGCAATATGTTGCCGGCGTTACTCATGTGCGCCATCTCTTGAATGAACTGGGCACTGCATGGGATATGGACAGAGTGGAGATGATGTTGACCCCAGGGGATGTTGAGGATATTAAGCAAATTGTGGTGGGCGGGCTGAATATGCGAGACTACATTGCATGGAACTTCACCAAGATTGGACAGTTTTCTGTCAAGTCTGCATACCACCTCTGCATGAGTTCGAACGACGTCAAAACCGGAAAGCCGGGCTCTTCGATGCCAAGCAGGGAGCACAAGGCGTGGCTGGCACTCTGGGACACTAATGCGCCGGGAAAGGCAAAGATTCATGCATGGCGATTGTTAAAGAACGGGCTTGCTGTCGGCACGGAGCTGCACCGCCGTCGGATCAAGCCGGGAGTGTTTTGCTGCGCTTGCAGACGAGAAGAGACCTCGTACCATCGCTTCTGGGCGTGCCCCCATTCAGAGCTATTTTGGAAGCATCTATGTGAAGACAAGGGGGCACCAGTGGTGCGGCCGCCGGCGATGGACGGCTCGCTGAGTGGTCTAGTGGCCTGGCTCAAGGCCTGGTTCGCTGATGCGGGCGCGGCAGAACGTGAGACGATGATCCATGCTTTGTATGGTCTATGATGCGCGAGAAACGAAGCCAGGGATGGGAAGAGGATCCAAGACGCCTGAGAGCTGGCAGAGAGAGTGCATGATCATATTCAGGAATGGCGCCATGTCCACTCGAAGGAGCCGACGATCAAGGAACCAAGGCGACCGGAGAGGTGGAAGCCACCGGAGCCGGGGTGGGTCAAGGCTAATGCGGACGGAGCGACGTCTAGGGTGCAAGACAGGGGGGTGGCGGCGTGGTTCGTAGGGATCACCATGGTGCCTTTAGAGGAGGGACATCTGTCTTCTTCCCGGGTACCACTAACCCCCTGCTCTCGGAGATGCTTGCGGCGAGAAGTGCCATGCAATTGGCGATCAGTGTGGACGTACAGCGACTTCACGTTGAGCTGGATAGTCACGAGGTGGTGGCGATGCTTAAGGAGGAAACTCGCAATCTCTCGACATTTGGCCCGGTCGTGGAGGAGATCAAGGAGCTATTGAGGACTCGCCAGGAGTACAGAGTTACATGGGTTAGGCGCTCGGCAAATGGTGCGGCGTATGGTCTTGCTAGAGAGGGGGTTAGCAATGAAAGTACGGTCTTTTTTTATTTTCCTCCGGACTGTATTCTTCAAGTTGTAGCGGACGAGGTCCCAAACCTTATTTAAGTTAAATAAAGTTGCAAGTACCCCTAAAAAAAAGGAAAAACACATAGGCGTGTACATACTCCCAAAAAAGCATCTACACGGGCATTAAACCTTTTTTTTTCTTTTCAAACCAAGAAAGTGCATTTGGGGTAAAAAGCTAACATTTTTCAAGTAAATATTTTAATGAAATTGATTAATTTCAATATTATGCAAAAAATTGAATAATGTTTGCCAATTTGGTGATTACAATTTTTTTTCGTGATTTTAAGAAACATTCAAGAATTTGAAAACATGTTCACAAGCTCTAAAAATATTTGTGAGTCCAAAAAAAATTCACGAGTTCAAAAATGTTCGTGGCCTCAAAAAATGGCCCTGAATTTGAAAAAAAAATCACGAGTTCCCAAAAAATTGTGAACCCAAAAAACATTTTTCGTGAATATAAAAACTGTTCATAAGTTCAAAAAATGCCATAAATAGTAATAGAAAAACAAATCAAAAGTTAAATAATGATCATGGATTCAAAATAATGTTCCCGAGTTATAAATGTTTACAAGTTAAAAAAAATAGTGGTGAACACAAGAAATGTTCACAAGTTCAAAAAATATTATGCGGTTTCAAAAATGTTCACCGATTAAAAAATGGTCGAGGTTTAAAAAATGGTTAAGAATATGAGGAAAAAAAATCACAAGTTCATTAATTGTTCACAAAATTTGAAAAGTATTTGTCGATATGAGAAAATGATTACGAGTTCAGACATGTTCATGAGTTCAAAAAATTGTTCGTGAATTCAAAAAATATTCACAAACTTAAAGAAGAAAAGAATAGATGAAGAAGAAAGAGAAAATATAATAATAGTGGAACCAAAAACTACAAAAGAGACCTAAACACAACAAATAGAAAAAACAAACAAACCGGCCTAGAAGCTTCCTAAAACCGGATGGTAAACTACTGGAACCTTCCTAAAACCACTTCCAAAAACCTGCCCGCAAAAGATTCGAGCAGTTAATAGGCCGGCCAAAGCCACCACGCACCAAACATATCAGTTGTGATCTTCTTCAGCGCCGTGCCACGGAGGTTTGAGGCAATCTCACGAAGTTTTTATTCAACCGTCACAATATTTACAGAGACGAATGAAATTCCATCGAGCTGACCTAACCAAACATGGCGGCCAGCCCCTAGAGACAAAGCAAACTTCGCTAGATTGTGAACTTCAAAGTTTGAGCTCCTAAATTCATATGGGCTGCATTTCACATAGGTGAGCCTAGCAGCTGGGCCAGTCCATTGCACGCTAGCGACTCAGTCTGGTACTGTAGCATCTCAAGTTCGACGTGCTGTAATGACCATTCATATTCGAAAATATATATTTTTAATATGAGAACATTTTTGGAAAACAAAAACATAATTTTCAAACACGAATATGTTCTAGAACTTTGAATATTTTTTCCAACATAATTTTTTTGAAATTCTCATTTTTTTAAATCGCAAGTGAGAAAGATGCGAGAAATATGGAAAACCGGGAGAAAACAATATCAAACCCTCTACTAAAAACCAAGTGGTCAGCTTGGTAAGCCACCAACAAAAAATTGCAAAAAAAAAAAACCTCTACTAGAAGTGGTAAAATATCAAGCCATCATCTATCAAACTTTTGGCACATCCCGCAATAGAATGACACTGGACACCAAAACAACCATAGTCTAGAACAAAAGCACAACTACAATACATATTATCGTCAAAACATGGCATCGAGAATCAATTAAGACTATGATTTTCTGCATCACCATCGTTCGCGTCCTCCTTCGCCTCCCCGGTTGTGATTGGCAGCCCCTACCTCAACAGAAAAGAATTTCATTTTAAATTTCAAACACAAATCAAGTACTATAATACTCCTACTATTGCAACAGCCAACCCACACAAAAATATTGGAGAAAATTCCACGATATAAAATAAAGTAAGCATCAAAGAGAAAAGATATATAGTAAAATAGAACGGAATCTCGACCCTTTATAACCACAAAACAGAAACCCACCAGATACATGATCTTGGTCTGATACCTGATAAGGGCATCTCCAACGCGGACCCTAAAACATGCATGGTATTTGTCCAAGGACGCGTCTGGGGACAGTGATATCAAATCCGCCCATCCAACCATGCACGTATACATTTCAAAGGGAATTTGAACAAACTGAACGATTTTCATGTAAACACGATGAAATTCACTTAAGCTCACACATAATTTACATAAAAAGGACTATATTTTGTCTATTCAACTAAAACCTAAAAAACATAAACTTGCTTGTAGCGAACGGTGACCTCTTACGTGTGGCCGGACTGCCAAGCGTCACCGCCTTCGTCGTTCGTGTCCTTGTCGTCGTCATCCAGTAGTGGAGGGAGTGCTAGCGCACCTTTGCGGTCGCCGGCGGAACCAGTGGCGAAGCCACGTAGGTGCTGTGGGGTCAACTGGCCCCACAGGTTTTGGGTCATCCTTTGACCCCGGGCTATTAGTAGCTCCTCTAGCCCCACAAATTCCAAAGGCTAACCCCACAGGCTTGGAGTCCTGGCGCCGCAGCTGGCCGAAACCACCTCCTCCTTCATGGCCTTGTCGTGCCAGTCGGGACACAGTGGTAACACTGGGTAGTCGATGCGGTCATATCGGCTGTGCGGTGGTGACACAAACTCCTTTTTCACACGACACCTGATTTGGACGCCGCGGTTGCTCAACCGGGGGGAGGGGGCACCGACCCTCCCTTCACGAGGCGGCGACATCGACTCCTCCTTCACGTGGTAGCGCGAAGGCGAGGGCGGTGCCGGACCACGTTGGGAGTGACCGCTCAATCATGAGATCCATTTACCGCTGGTACTCATCGTCCGTGATCGCCACGTATAGGCGCGGCTGCTGCGGCGGCTGCTCCTCCTCGTCGTTGGAAGAGATGACGATCTCCTCCTTCTCGGGGAGAGTTGGCAGCCATGGAGGTCAATTGGCTCGGATAGCAATGACGACGGCGTCAAGATCCGTAGGGAGATCAAGAGCCGCCACCGCCTACGGGCGCGGAGAACCATGGCTTTGGCATAGTATGGACTCATTGGTCTATACGATGTCAGAGTGGAGAGAATCAGAGAGGGTGGGAGCGGAGAGGAAGAGAAGTGGTGCAGTGGGGTGCGGATGACACTGGGGCCTGCTTAAATAGGCATGATCATGCAAAGGGACGGGAAGCCGACTTCAATGCGGTGTAACGGCTGGAGTAGGCTTCTCGGTCACCATGTCGGCATTGAAGCGGCGCTGCCCGCTTGTCTGGTCACGCCATTCTGACCAACATCAATGCTGTGGAGTCACGTTCGCTCCGGAGCGGCGCTCGCCGGCATCAATGCGCGGCAACTGCTTCATGCAGAGAGAATTTTTCAGGCGGACAGGGTTTTGGATGGGACCAGGGTGGTGGACGCATATGTGGATGAGGTCCGGACGGTCGTAAAGGCCCCTGGTTTGCTTCCGTTTCGGAAGACAGACATCCGAACCGGTTCGTGGACTGATGAGGGTAGCCCGCTGGATGGCAAACTGCGCCCGAACGCTCGGTCCGGACAGTTTGAGGGTCCACGTTGGAGATGTCCTATGACACAAGACAAAAATAAAAATAAATGAACAAAAATAAGGGGAAAATGGAGTTATCTATGGAAGCATGAATTAGTGGCATTGGTATTACACTTTAAGAAGAAATAAATAAATAATGACAAAAATTGCACGGAATTAACGCATAAATTGCGCTTTTTTATAATATGAGATAGTAAGCATATAATAGTAGAGTGTTCTAAAAAAAGAAGTTTCCTAAGAAGGAATGTATTAGTGGCATTGGTATTACTATTAAAGAAGGAATTTTTTTAAAACAAAATAAATCAAAATAATGAACTTTTTAAGAAAGAGTGAATTAGTGGCATTGGTATACCATTTAAGAATAAAATAAAAATAAACAAAAATGACAAATTTACATAGAAATTATGTATTTTTATAATATGTAATAATAAGCATATAATAGTGAAATATTCGCAAAAACAAACCTAAAGGATGAATTGATGGTACTACCCTTAAGAAGAGAAGAAATGAAATAAAAATAAAACATACTCAAAATAATGAAGTTTTCTATTGAAAAATAAATAGTGACTTTCACTTTAAGAAGATAGAAAGTAAAAAGACAAAATTGGCACACTATTTACACAGAAATTACAGTTTATATAACATGCAAGGTAAGCATATAATACTAAAAATTTCTCAAGAAAGAAGTTTTCTAAGAAGAAATGAATTAGTGGCATGGGAATTACCCTAAAAAAGATAATGAAATAAATCTAAAGGTAAATCAAAATTAGAATGGTTTGTAAGAAAGAATGGTTTTGTTGCATTGGTATTACTTTTTAAGAAATATAAAATAATAAAAAAACTTAAAAGAACCTGCACAAAAATTTGCAGTGTAGTTGCATTTTTTGTAATATGCGAAGAATAAACATATAATAGTGTAATTTTCATGCTCTAGTATAATTTACACACATATTGTATAGTCCACATATTGTATTGTACTTTCATGTATACATTTACACTCACCCAACATCCCAAAATTATCCATATTGAAAAAAGAAAAACAGATTAAAAAGAAAAAAAGAAATGAAAACATATACAGACAGGAAAAAGTAGACAATGGGTAACAGGCTTCAAGCCCAAAGGGAAAACCGAGAGACCCCCAAGCATAGGTAAGTCAAAAATTTAGTCCAAAAAGGCATGGAAACAACACGAGGAAAAAAACAGCACATGTCTTGACAAAAGAACAACAGTTAGAAAATAGACTTACATAAATTTAATAATGAGGCAACTTATACATAGCTGAAGGGATAAATTAATTCAAAAGTTATTACAGACATTCCTTACAACATACGCCATGAAACCCATTGTGTGGCACATGATATGAAGAGCATGCAAACCCATTGCATAGCATGTTCTTAATATCATCTCTATACGACGTGGAGGCTTAAGAGTAATCTTCCTTATCAATCACTCTACATGTACGCAGCTGCTTAAACCATATTAAGAAGAGTTCTCTCTCTTCCCACAAACAAAAAGGATCATTTTTTAGGATTTGTTAAGACGCGGCACTCACCAAACAATTTCCACATCGGTATGCAATCCTTTTTGCAAGAAGTATGCTATTTATACAACATAAAATTCATACCCAGAAAATGTTACTTACGATGATGATTATCTGCTGAGCAAACCAACGCTGGTGAGACTGCTCGCTCCGTGCTCTCTCTGAAAGCGCAGAAATGCAGCTGCGTATCAGTCTAGGCGTTTTGACTTGCCGCTGTCACGCCGTCCAGCGTGCCACCTGAGCCTCTTATTCCTTCGGTGGCACTCCACTTACAGCATTACCATCTCCAAAAGTTTGCCAGTTGCTGCCACTTGTTTGGGAGTACAGTATTACATTGTGGTAAGTCTGGTGTGTGGTCTCTGTCCAGAATCCTGACGCTCACCATCTGAACAAAAAGAATACTGACGCTCTTTTCTTTTGTGGGGAGAATACTAACGCTCTTATCAAACCATCTGTCGCGCGAACGTGAAGCCATTGGGACGGAGAGCGTGTGATCGGCGGTGCGACCTCGCATGGTGATATATAAGAATATCTGCAGCGGGGCTCCTTATAGGCCACCTATATGTTTGGACGGATCGTCCTCTCAGTGATCGGTCACAAACTCGCCGATTCAGCTTGGATCTTCAAATCAGTCTTATACGTCCGGGCTGATTAGCACCCTATATCTGGTTCATCTAGAGTGAATATAAGGAGGCCTGGACGTGCTGGGCTGCTGGACATGTCGGACCGGACAGACTAGATCCATCTCAAATTCCATCAAATCCACCCCCCTCCTCTAGCTCCACTGCCGCCCCAACCCCTTAACGTCACCACCACCACCACAAAAATCGCCGCTGCGGTACGTTCGGCTCTTCTCAGATTACATCTTGCTCTCTACGTGTTCGAAAAATTGTTCAGACAGTTTTTTGATTCTTTTGTAGGCAAAATGATAGATTCAGATAGTTCGTCGGATGAGGATATCAAGACAAGGAGCTTGATTAGTTAATTCAAAAGAAATTCTTCAATTCGTCATATTTGGACAAAGATACTGAGATGATGATGATCATGAGCATCTAGAAGGAAATGGAGAGTGAAGTGGAGCACACTATGAACTTCCGGTGTTCGATCAAAGGGAAGAGAGTTTTCAACCAGGATAGGATTGCTGGCGCAAAAGTTGCTCTACAATGACTACTTTCACCTCGGACCGACAATCTCTGATACATTTTTTTCGTCGACGTTTTCGTATGCGCAAACTCTTGTTCTTGCCTGTGGTGGAGGGCGTGGAGGCACATGATTCGTACTCTAGGATCAACATGGATTGTTGCGGACAACTCTTGTTCTCTCCTATGCAGAAATGCATGGCTGCTCTCAGAATGCTTGCATTAGGTACTGCCATCTATGCCGTTGGTGAGATGGTCCGGATGGGCGAGAGTACATGCCTTAAGACCATTGTGAGATTTGTCCCTGCTATTGTGCAAGTGTTTAGAGCTGAGTATCTGAGAGAACCAAATGTGCAAGATACATAAAGGTTGATGGCTATTGGAGCGGCAAGAGATTTTCCGGGCATGCTCGATTCAGTTGATTGCATGCATTGTCAATGAAAGAACTTCCCCAAAGGTTTGCGCAAGATGTACCAAGGTCACACCAAAGAGTCCACCATCATACTAGAAGTAGTGACATCAAGGGACTTGTTGATTTGGCATGCTTTATTTGCCATACCTGGTTCTCACCACGGCATCAATGTGCTCGAGCAATATCCGTTGTTCGAGAGACTTTGTAATGGGGAAGCGCCGCCATGCAAACACACCATCAAGGGGCACAACTACAACATGGGGGGGGGGGGGGTTTACTATTTTGTCTATGGTATTTATCCTCAATGGGCGGCGTTTGTGAAGATCATATTCGATTCTCATGGCAACAAACAAAGCCACTTTGCAACAATGCAGGAAGCAACTAGGAAGGATGTGGAGAGAGCATTCAAAGTGCTCCAAGCTCGCTGCGGTATTGTTCGTGGAGCTGTAATGATGTGGGAATCATAGACTTTGTGGCAGTTGATGACATGTTTTATCATCTTGCACAATATGATTGTCGAGGATGAGGGGGAAAGGGCAGCCCAAACCCATGGTTTTGAGAAGTCTGGAGAACATGTCCACATCCCAAAACAAAATGCAAATCATATTCTGGATTTTCTGGAGACACATCGGAATCTTCGACATCAATAGGTGCACCTGCAACTACTCAATAATCTTGTGGAACATATGTGGATCCACAATAAAAATCAAGGAGTTTACTGTTTGAATTGTGCACTTCAAATGAATTTTATGTTCGAACTATGTATTTTTCACTATGAACAAATGTTTACGTGTGATATTCATGTGTATGATCGACGTGCATGTATTTGATGGTTTTGATATGAGGAGGGTGGTTGTCCGGCAGGACATTTGAGGGACCGTTCGGCATTGTCCGGGTCGCGCTCGGGCACGTTTGTGGATGTTTAGGAGGGCGGATTTGCCAAGTCCTACTATAGATGCTCTAACAACTATCATGCATGTCAACTAGACAAGTTTGATAAGGCGGCGTAGAATTAAATGAAGAAAGAGATGGTTCGGTATCATAACATTGCCAAAAAAATGTCGTGTGCACCCAGTGTTCTATGTGTTCTTGCTCAAGCGTCATCTCAAGCCAGAACTTCCTAACTTGCCTTTATATGATGCAATTATGAAGGTACCTATTCGCATTCTTGATCTCAACATCATTCAGTGAGGTGACAAGTCTGTCATCCAAGTTCTTGTCCAATGGAGCTCGTCTATTGAAGCTCTTTTTACTTGGGAGTACATGGAATTACTCAAGCAAACCTTCCCTCCGACACCGGCTTGGAGGCAAGCTGTTTTTCAAAAGGGGGATTGTCATTGATCCTGGTGCTACTCAAGCGGGTGGTGAACAGTGCGTGCTAGCAAGCGATCGGTACAGGGCTAGTTGGTGTCATCAAGTGATGCGCTGCAGATCAAGCCCAAGAGGAGAGTTGCTCGATTGGCGCGCGTCTCCGACTCACAGTGGGTCCACTCAAGTCTTCTTCTTATTAGAGCATCTACGGCCGGACACCTCAAATCCGCCTCAAACGAATGGGCGGACGGCCAGGTCATTGACCGGTCACGAAATTTCGACTCAGACGGATACGTCTCAAACGAGCCTCAAACGCCCGGGCTGCCCAACGCCCCTCATATCCAGCCCAAATATAAGGCGGATATGAGGCGGCCCAGGCGCGCCCGGACCGTCCGCCACATCAGCCCGACCCACCCCAACTCCGCTCCGTCCCCACAAATATCCCCAATCCAGAAACCCTACCCCAGTCCATTCGCCTCTCCGTCTCTTCTTCTCCTCCTCTGATTTCTCTGATTCGATCCAGTCCGATGACTCCGGCCACCATGTCGAGCTCCGGCAACCGCTCTGGCTCCGACCTCGACATCAACGAGGAGCTGGCCCTCCGCATTGCCCTCGAGAGGTCCAAGGTGGACACGTGGGCAGTTCCGGATCTGCCACCTGGACCCCCCCCTCCGGCGCAGTGAGGATGCCGGCGCTAACCCCTCCCGGCCCGCACGCAGCTCCACGAGGGCTGCGTAGTTCATGCCTCCCCCACGTCGTCCCCTGCCCACGCCGACTGCTGCTCCACGCAGGCAGCGGTGGGTGCTAGTGACCGCACCGCTGGCCCAAATGCACACGCCGGAATCGGAGGTGCGCCGCCCACCGCGAGAGGCAGCGGCCAGGGGAGACAAAGGCGGTGGAGCAGTCTGTGCGCCGCCGCGGCGGGTTGCCGGCGGAGCCCGACAAGGACGAGCGGCTCCTCGCTTGGGTCTGCTGCCGATCGCTTAAGATGGTGGGGACGGTGTTGGGAAACGTAGCATGCAATTTCAAAAAAATTCTACGCTCACGCAAGATCTATCTAGAATATGCATAGCAACGAGAGGGGGAGAGTGTGTCCACGTACCCTCGTAGACCGAAAGCGGGAGCGTTAGCTTAACATGGTTGATGTAGTCGAACGTCTTCTCGATTCAACCGATCAAGCACCGAACGTACGGCACCTCCGAGTTCTACACACGTTCAGCTCGATGACGTCCCTCGAACTCTTGATCCAGCAAAGTGTCGAGGGAGAGTTTCGTCAGCACGACGGCGTGGTGACGGTGATGGTGAAGTGATCCGCGCAGGGCTTCGCCTAAGCACTACGACAATATGACCGGAGGAGTAAACGGTGGAGGGGGGCGCCGCACACGGCTAAGAACAATTGTTGTGTCCTTGGAGGCGCCCCCCGCCCCCGTATATAAAGGAGGAAGAGGGGAGGAGGCCGGCCCTAGGGGCGCCCCAAGTGGGAGGAGTCCAACTTGGGCTCCTAGTAGGATTCGGCCCCCCTTTTCCTTTTACCGGAGGGGGAAAGGGGGAAAGAGAGAGAAAGAGGAAGAAGGAAAGGGGGGCGCAGCCCCCTCTCCTAATCCTATTCGGCCTCCTTCCCTGTGGGGGGCGCGCCACCCCTTTGTGGGCTGGTGTGCCTCCCTCCTATGGCCCATATGGCTCATATCTTTCCCCCGGGGGTTCCGGTAACCCCCCCGGTACTCCGATACGTACCCGATACATTCTGAAACACTTCCGGTGTCCGAATACGATAGTCCAATATATCAATATTTACCTCTCGACCATTTTGAGGCTCCTCGTCATGTCCGTGATCTCATCCGGGACTCCGAACAATCTTCGGTCACCAAAACACATAACTCATAATACAAATCGTCATCGAACGTTAAGCGTGCGGACCCTACGGGTTCGAGAACTATGTAGACATGACCGAGACACATCTCCGGTCAATAACCAACAGCGGAACCTGGATGCTCATATTGGTTCCTACATATTCTTCGAAGATCTTTATAGGTCAAACCGCAATGACAACATACGTCATTCCCTTTGTCATCGGTATGTTACTTGCCCGAGATTCGATCGTCGGTATCTCCATACCTAGTTCAATCTCGTTACAGACAAGTCTCTTTACTCATTCCGTAATGCATCATCCCGTAACTAACTCATTAGTCACATTGCTTGCAAGGCTTATCATGATGTGCATTACCGAGAGGGCTCAGAGATACCTCTCCGATACTTGGAGTGACAAATCCTATTCTCGATCTATGCCAACCCAACAAACACCTTTGGAGACACCTGTAGAGCATCTTTATAATCACCCAGTTACGTTGTGACGTTTGATAGCACACAAGGTGTTCCTCCAGTATTCGGGAGTTGCATAATCTCATAGTCAAAGGAATATGTATAAGTCATGAAGAATGCAATAGCAATAAAACTTAACGATCATTATGCTAAGCTAACGGATGGGTCTTGTCCATCACATCATTCTCCTAATGATGTGATCCCGTTCATCAAATGACAACACATGTCTATGGTTAGGAAACTTAACCATCTTTGATCAACGAGCTAGTCTAGTAGAGGCTTACTACGGACTTGGTGTTTTGTCTATGTATTCACACATGTACCAAGTTTCCGGTTAATACAATTCTAGCATGAATAATAAACATTCATCATGATATAAGGAAATATAAATAACAACTTTATTATTACCTCTAGGGCATATTTCCTTCAGTCTCCCACTTGCACTAGAGTCAATAATCTAGATTACATTGTAATGATTCTAACACCCATGGAGTCTTGGTGCTGATCATGTTTTGCTCGTGGAAGAGGCTTAGTCAACTGGTCTGCTACATTCAGATCCGTATGTAATTTGCAAATCTCTATGTCTCCCTCCTTGACTTGATCACGGATGGAGTTGAAGCGTCTCTTGATGTGTTTGGTTCTTTTGTGAAATCTGGATTTCTTCGCCAAGGCAATTGCTCCAGTATTGTCACAAAAGATTTTCATTGGACCCGATGCACTAGGTATTACGCCTAGATCGGATATGAACTCCTTCATCCAGACTCCTTCATTTGCTGCTTCCGAAGCAGCTATATACTCCACTTCACACGTAGATCCCGCCACGACGCTTTGCTTGGAACTGCACCAACTGACAGCTCCACCATTCAATATAAATACGTATCCGGTTTGTGACTTAGAGTCATCCGGATCAGTGTCAAAGCTAGCATCGACGTAACCATTTACGATGAGCTCTTTGTCACCTCCATAAATGAGAAACATATCCTTAGTCCTTTTCAGGTACTTCAGGATGTTCTTGACCGCTGTCCAGTGATCCACTCCTGGATTACTTTGGTACCTCCCTGCCAAACTTATGGCAAGGCACACATCAGGTCTGGTACACAGCTTGGCATACATGATAGAACCTATGGCTGAAGCATAGGGAATGACTTTCATTTTCTCTCTATCTTCTGCAGTGGTCGGGCATTGAGTCTTACTCAACTTCACACCTTGCAACACAGGCAAGAACCCTTTCTTTGACTGATCCATTTTGAACTTCTTCAAAACTTTATCAAGGTATGTGCTTTGTGAAAGTCCTATTAAGCGTCTCGATCTATCCCTATAGATCTTGATGCCCAATATATAAGCAGCTTCACCGAGGTCTTTCATTGAAAAACTTTTATTCAAGTATCCTTTTATGCTATCCAAAAATTCTATATCATTTCCACTCAACAATATGTCATCCACATATAATATTAGAAATGCTACAGAGCTCCCACTCACTTTCTTGTAAATACAGGCTTCTCCAAAAGTCTGTATAAAACCATATGCTTTGATCACCTCATCAAAGCGTATATTCCAACTCCGAGATGCTTGCACCAGTCCATAAATGGATCGCTGGAGCTTGCACACTTTGTTAGCACCTTTTGGATCGACAAAACCTTCTGGTTGCATCATATACAACTCTTCTTTAAGAAATCCATTAAGGAATGCAGTTTTGACGTCCATTTGCCAGATTTCATAATCATAAAATGCGGCAATTGCTAACATGATTCGGACAGACTTAAGCATCGCTACGGGTGAGAAGGTCTCATCGTAGTCAACTCCTTGAACTTGTCGAAAACCTTTTGCAACAAGTCGAGCTTTGTAGACAATAACATTACCATCAGCGTCAGTCTTCTTCTTGAAGATCCATTTATTCTCTATGGCTTGCCGATCATCGGGCAAGTCAACCAAAGTCCACACTTTGTTCTCATACATGGATCCCATCTCAGATTTCATGGCCTCAAGCCATTTCACGGAATCTGGGCTCATCATCGCTTCCTCATAGTTCGTAGGTTCGTCATAGTCTAGTAACATGACTTCCAGAACAGGATTACCGTACCACTCTAGTGCGGAACGTACTCTGGTTGACCTACGAGGTTCTGTAGAAACTTGATCTGAAGTTTCATGATCTCATCATTAGCTTCGTCACTAATTGGTGTAGGCATCACGGGAATAGATTTCTCTGATGAGCTACTTTCCAAATTGAGAGGAGGTACAATTACCTCATCAAGTTCTACTTTCCTCCCACTCACTTCTTTCGAGAGAAACTCCTTCTCTAGAAAGGATCCATTCTTAGCAACAAATATCTTGCCTTTGGATCTGTGATAGAAGGTGTACCCAATAGTCTCTTTTGGGTATCCTATGAAGACGCACTTCTCCGATTTGGGTTCGAGCTTATCAGGCTGAAGCTTTTTCACATAAGCATCGCAACCCCAAACTTTAAGAAACTACAGCTTAGGTTTCTTGCCAAACCACAGTTCATACGGTGTCGTCTCAACGGATTTAGATGGTGCCCTATTTAACGTGAATGCAGCTGTCTCTAATGCATAACCCCAAAACGATAGTGGTAAATCAGTAAGAGACATCATAGATCGTACCATATCTAATAAAGTACGGTTACGACGTTCGGACACACCATTACGCTGTGGTGTTCCAGGTGGCGTGAGTTGTGAAACTATTCCACATTGTTTTAAATGAAGGCCAAACTCGTAACTCAAATATTTGCCTCCGCGATCAGATCGTAGAAACTTTATTTTCTTGTTACGATGATTTTCTACTTCACTCTGAAATTCTTTGAACTTTTCAAATGTTTCAGACTTGTGTTTCATTAAGTAGATATACCCATATCTACTCAAATCATCTGTGAAGGTCAGAAAATAACGATACCCGCCGTGAGCCTCAACACTCATCAGACAGCATACATCGGTATGTATTATTTCCAATAAGTCAGTGGCTCGCTCCATTGTTCCGGAGAACGGAGTCTTAGTCATCTTGCCCATGAGGCATGGTTCGCAAGCATCAAATGATTCATAATCAAGTGATTCCAAAAGTCCATCCGCATGGAATTTCTTCATGCGCTTTACACCAATATGACCTAAACGGCAGTGCCACAAATATGTTGCACTATCATTATCAACTTTGCATCTTTTGGCATCAATATTATGAATATGTGTATCACCATGATCGAGATTCAACAAAAATAGATCACTCTTCAAGGGTGCATGACCATAAAAGATATTACTCATATAAATAGAACAACCATTATTCTCTGATTTAAATGAATAACCGTCTTGCATTAAACAAGATCTAGATATAATGTTCATGCTCAACGCTGGCACCAAATAACAATTATTCAGGTCTAAAACTAATCCCGAAGGTAGATGTAGAGGTAGTGTGCCGATGGCGATCACATCGACCTTGGAACCATTTCCGACGCGCATCGTCACCTCATCCTTAGCCAATCTTCGTTTAATCCGTAGCCCCTGTTTCGAGTTGCAAATATGAGCAACATAACCAGTATCAAATACCCAGGCGCTACTACGAGCATTAGTAAGGTACACATCAATAACATGTATATCAAATATACCTTTGTTCACTTTGCCATCCTTCTTATCCGCCAAATACTTGGGGCAGTTCTGCTTCCAGTGACTAGTCCCTTTGCAGTAGAAGCACTCAGTTTCAGGCTTAGGTCCAAACTTGGGCTTCTTCCCGGGAGTGGCAACTTGCTTGCCATTCTTCTTGAAGTTCCCCTTTTTTCCTTTACCCTCTTTCTTGAAACTAGTGGTCTTGTTAACCATCAACACTTGATGCTCCTTCTTGATTTCTACCTCCATAGCTTTGAGCATAGCGAAGAGCTCGGGAATTGTCTTATCCATCCCTTGCATGTTATAGTTCATCACGAAGCCTTTGTAGCTTGGTGGCAGTGATTGAAGAACTCTGTCAATAACACTATCATCTGGAAGATTAACTCCCAGCTGAGTCAAGTGATTATGATATCCAGACATTCTGAGTATGTGCTCACTGACAGAACTGTTCTCCTCCATCTTGCAGCTATAGAACTTGTTGGAGACTTCATATCTCTCAACTCGGGCATTTGCTTGAAATATTAACTTCAACTCCTGGAACATCTCATATGGTCCATGACGTTCAAAATGTCTTTGAAGTCCCGATTCTAAGCCATAAAGCATGGCACACTGAACTATCGAGTAGTCATCAGATCGAGCTTGCCAGACGTTCATAACATCAGCATCTGCTCCTGCAGCAGGCCTTTCACCTAGCGGTGCATCAAGGACATAATTCTTCTGTGCAGCAATGAGGATAATCCTCAAGTTACGGATCCAGTTCGTGTAGTTGCTACCATCATCTTTCAACTTAGCTTTCTCTAGGAACGCATTAAAATTCAAGGGAACAGTAGCACGGACCATTGATCTACAACATAGATATGCAAAAAACTATCAGGACTAAGTTCATGATAAATTAAGTTCGATTAATCATATTACTTAAGAACTCCCACTTAGATAGACATCCCTCGAGTCATCTAAATGATCACGTGATCCAAATCAACTAAACCATGTCCGATCATCACGTGAGATGGAGTAGTTTTCAATGGTGAACATCTCTATGTTGATCATATCTACTATATGATTCATGTTCGACCTTTCGGTCTCCAGTGTTTCGAGGCCATGTCTGTACATGCTAGGCTCGTCAAGTTTAACCCGAGTATTCCGCACGTGCAAAATTGTCTTGCACCCGTTGTATGTGAACGTAGAGCTTATCACACCCGATCATCACGTGGTGTCTCGGCACGACGAACTGTCGCAACGGTGCATACTCAGGGAGAACACTTATACCTTGAAATTTTAGTGAGGGGTCATCTTATAATGCTACCGCCGTACTAAGCAAAATAAGATGCATAAAAGATAAACATCACATGCAATCAAAATATGTGACATGATATGGCCATCATCATCTTGTGCCTTTGATCTCCATCTCCAAAGCACCGTCATGATCTCCATCGTCACCGGCATGACACCTTGATCTTCATCGTAGCGTCGTTGTCGTCTCGCCAACTATTGCTTCTACAACTATCGCTAAGGCATAGTGATAAAGTAAAGCAATTACATGGCGATTGCATTTCATACAATAAAGCGACAACCATAAGGCTCCTGCCAGTTGCCGATAACTTTTACAAAACAAGATCATCTCATACAATAACGTATATCACATCATGTCTTGACCATATCACATCACAACATGCCCTGCAAAAACAAGTTAGACGTCCTCTACTTTGTTGTTGCAAGTTTTACGTGGCTGCTACGGGTTTCTAGTAAGAACCGTTCTTCCCTACGCATCAAACCCACAACGATGTTTTGTCAAGTTTGCTGTTTTAACCATCAACAAGGACCGGCCATAGTCAAATTCGATTCAACTAAAGTTGGAGAAACAGACACCCGCCAGCCACCATTATGCAACAAGTTGCATGTCTGTCGGTGGAATCGGTCTCATGAACGCGGTCATGTAAGGTTGGTCCGGGCCGATTCATCCAACAATACCGCCGAATCAAAATAAGACATTGGTGGTAAGCAGTATGACTATCATCGCCCACAACTCTTTGTGTTCTACTCGTGCATATCATCTACGCATAGACCTGGCTCTGATACCACTGTTGGGAAACGTAGCATGCAATTTCAAAAAAATTCTACGCTCACGTAAGATCTATCTAGGAGATGCATAGCAACGAGAGGGGAGAGTGTGTCCACATACCCTCGTAGACCGAAAGCGGAAGCGTTAGCTTAACGCGATTGATGTAGTCGAACGTCTTCTTGATTCAACCGATCAAGCACCGAACGTACGGCACCTCTGAGTTCTGCACACGTTCAGCTCGATGACGTCCCTCGAACTCTTGATCCAGCAAAGTGTTGAGGGAGAGTTTTGTCAGCACGACAGTGTGGTGACGGTGATGGTGAAGTGATCCGCGCAGGGCTTCGCCTAAGCACTACGACAATATGACCGGAGGAGTAAACGGTGGAGGGGGGCGCCGCACACGGCTAAGAACAATTGTTGTGTCCTTGGAGGCGCCCCCCACCCCCGTATATAAAGGAGGAAGAGGGGAGGAGGCCGGCCCTAGGGGCGCCCCAAGTGGGAGGAGTCTCACTTGGGCTCCTAGTAGGATTCGGCCCCCCTTTTCCTTTTACCGGAGGGGGAAAGGGGGAAAGAGAGAGAGAGGGAGAAGGAAAGGGGGGCGCAGCCCCCTCTCCTAATCCTATTCGGCCTCCTTCCCTGTGGGGGGCGCGCCACCCCTTTGTGGGCTGGCGTGCCTCCCTCCTATGGCCCATATGGCCCATATCTTTCCCCCGGGGGTTCCGGTAACCCCCCCGGTACTCCGATACGTACCCGATACATTCCGAAACACTTTCGGTGTCCGAATACTACCGTCCAATATATCAATCTTTACCTCTCGACCATTTCGAGACTCCTCGTCATGTCCGTGATCTCATCCGGGACTCCAAACAATCTTCGGTCACCAAAACACATAACTCATAATACAAATCGTCATCGAACGTTAAGCGTGCGGACCCTACGGGTTCGAGAACTATGTAGACATGACCGAGACACATCTCCGGTCAATAACCAACAGCGGAACCTGGATGCTCATATTGGTTCCTACATATTATTCGAAGATCTTTATCGATCAAACCGCAATGACAACATACGTCATTCCCTTTGTCATCGGTATGTTACTTGCCCGAGATTCGATCGTCGGTATCTCCATACCTAGTTCAATCTCGTTACCGGCAAGTCTCTTTACTCGTTCCGTAATGCATCATCCCGTAACTAACTCATTAGTCACATTGCTTGCAAGGCTTATCATGATGTGCATTACCGAGAGGGCCCAGAGATACCTCTCTGATACTTGGAGTGACAAATCCTAATCTCGATCTATGCCAACCCAACAAACACCTTTGGAGACACCTGTAGAGCATCTTTATAATTACCCAGTTACATTGTGACGTTTGATAGCACACAAGGTGTTCCTCCAGTATTTGGGAGTTGCATAATCTCATAGTCAAAGGAATATGTATAAGTCATGAAGAATGCAATAGCAATAAAACTTAACGATCATTATGCTAAGCTAACGGATGGGTCTTGTCCATCACATCATTCTCCTAATGATGTGATCCCGTTCATCAAATGACAACACATGTCTATGGTTAGGAAACTTAACCATCTTTGATCAACGAGCTAGTCTAGTAGAGGCTTACTAGGGACTTGGTGTTTTGTCTATGTATTCACACATGTATCAAGTTTCCGGTTAATACAATTCTAGCATGAATAATAAACATTTATCATGATATAAGGAAATATAAATAACAACTTTATTATTACCTCTAGGGCATATTTCCTTCAGACGGACACTCGGCGGTTCCGACAGAAGAACGCCATGGCGCTCCGGCTTGCCATTGAGCAGTTGGAGCGCGAGGCGGCGAAGGCAGCAGCGGAGGCAGCTCGGCTGGCGAAGCTCAAGAGGCAGCAGGACAGGGCCGTTCGGCGGCTCAAAGGGTTGATCATCCTCTCTGACTCCAACTCCTCTGACGGCTACGACCATGTCGCCTTGTCCGATGACTCGGATGACGCTCCACCAGGCGCCGACGCCTACAACAGCCCCGTCGACCAAAAGGGGAAAGGGCCGATGAGGAATTGGTGAAGATCCGTCTTCTTTACCTTAATTTCAAGTTTTTAGATGTAGTTTGAACTTGTCCGTCATATTATGTGCATTATGTGAACTTTGGTTATCTTTTGAAGATCCGGTTGTGATCTTTTGGTGAACGGATTGTGCATTTGTATGTCGTTTCTATGTCTGCTCGTGATCTACGTAACTTTTATCAATGTTGCATGGTTTAGTATGGATAAAGGAGATCGGATATGAGATACGTTGATGTGGTTGAATAAATTTGAGGACTGACTGGTCAATGCCCGCGGACGCGCCCGAACGCGTCCGCGGGCGATTGAGGGGTCGGATTTGCCATGTCCGGCTGTAGATGCTCTCATCGAGCTGGCACAAATAAGAGGGCGACTAAGAGCATTTATAGTCGTGGTCACCTACTTTGGAACCTATATGCCAGGCACGTCCGCTGGAGATGACCGGGCAGACCTTATTTCTCGCATTCCACGGCCGCATCCCTTGTATGTACTACCCCAAATCCATACAATACCATGCAAATGTTGTTCCTGCGTAGAACACAATAGAACACAACAGTCTGACATAAATAAACATAGTAACATAATCCGATCGAACATACAAACTTAAGACAGTCCGATCCAAAAGTGGCTGTCGCCCGAGTTCATCACTTAATAACTACTTAAAATTCATAACTTAACTACTAATACCAACTAAAACTAGAGGGGCGCAGGATTTCACCACTTCCTCGACGGACGCTTCCCCTTGGGGTCTCGACAGTTGGACTCAGCGTAGGTGTCGGCGGCTCCGGGTGCGTTGGCGGCGTCATCGCTATCCGAAGCGGAGGCGGAGGAGGAGGACGAGATGACGAGGGGTGAGATCCTGGCTTAATAGGGATGATAAACTATTCATATCAACAAGGAATTCTTTCTTTTCTGGGAGCCCATTCGGAAAGAACTCCAAAGTTAAGTGTGCTCAGCTTGGAGCAATTTTATGATGGGTAACTGACTGGAAAGTTGGTCCCAGGTGCGCACGAGTGAGGACAAAGTGCGCAGGAAAGACTAGTGTTGATCTGTGGGGCTAGTCTAGATCCCGCTAGGAGTAACGGCCAATAACTGACAGGTGTGTTTTGGTGTTACAAGTTGGTATCAGAGCCGATCCTCGTGGTTACACATATGTTTGTTGGTCAGGTGCGCGATCATGTTGTGCGTGACATTTGTGGCCCATCGTGGCACACGCCATGGCACCTTGCATTGTGCGAGGGCTTGAGGAGAATACAGTCGCCCTAGTGGTGTTTTGGGGAGCATTGTGCCTTCACACCGCTCTAACGGAGATTAGCATCCGTAAGGATGTGAACTTCGGGATACATCATTGTCTCCGCGTGCCTCGGTTATCTCTTACCCGAGCCCTTTACTTATGCACTTACTTTGTGATAGTCATAGTGCTTCATGTTATACATCTTGCTCTCACTTAGTTGTTTATCTTTCTTAGCATAAGTTGTTGGTGCACATAGTTGAGCCTAGTATATTGAAGTTTTGCGCTTGCCAAATTAAAGGCTATTTTTATTCCGCATTTGTTCAAGCCTAAACCATAATTTTCTAAAGCGCCTATTCAACCCCGCCCCCTCTAGGTGACATTCACGTCCTTTCATCATGTCTGCCACCCGCATATCCTAAGAGGACTCCAAGCTCGGCACCCTCATAGATAGTCCATGAGGGGTATTTTTTAACCCTTGGTATGCCAAGGCATATTTTACGAAGATGATGTTAAGTTCGCCTGAGTACCTTTATTTACTGCCTTTGGTTAGGCAAATGAAGTGTGTCGTTTATTTTTTTGTGAAATTAATTTGACTCCATCTTGACTTGTACATGCATTGTTGGCTAGTCTTCGGTTTTTGCCCTTGAGTTAATTACTTAGGGTGTTTTTCTAGCAATAGCCCTTAGCCGGCGCCTCGATTCTGGGAGGCGGCTAATGTGGAAAAACTAGGCAACCCGGCCTATATGCTAAAACAGACGCACGTCAGAGAGCTTTTAAGAAGACGAGGCAAGTAAATAGTCCCCAGACCAGGTTCTCAGGATCTGATCTGCTCTTAAATCCAACTCCTCGGGCATGTCGAGTATGTTGTGGGACACGAACAGCTTGTTGTGATTTGTTCAAAGACAAATCACATGTTTTATGCATGTACCCCTCTATGTGGGTTTATTAATTTCGTACATGCCGACCAAGTTAGCATGTGTTGCGACAGTCGGCTTTTGGATTCTCCCACTTGAGGTGCTTTATCGGTTAAACCAAAAGCAATGACCACACAGGTCCTCCCGGTACACCCTTAGCCGAATTGGCGGAAACGTAAGGGGTAAAAGTAGGAGCCAGGCAACCCAACTATTGACCAAAGACACAAGTCAAACTTGATGCATATAATGGCATAAGGTTCGAGGACGTCATCGGTGACTCCTTGGAGTACTTTGACTCGGGCTGTTGTGTAGCTCCCGAGTTATCGATGTGGTTGCTTAATAGCGGCCAACATGGTTTTTATAGCCGAGGATAACTTAATAGTTGTTCACTTCAAAGTTCACTCCACTACTCAACTACAATTTATATTCGCCCTCACTTTGCTTTAATTCTACAATTATCCGCAAGCACAAAAATACATAATTCACCACAAGAGGCAAAAGTCCGATTCATGTGCTCCTTGTGGGATCGATACTCTTACTTCAAAAAGGCTACAACTAAACCCTATGCACATGCAGGCCATCAAGCTTTTTCTGGCGCTGTTGCCGAGGAGCTGAGCGTTTTTGCGCTTTGTATCAAGTTTTGAATTATTTTGTGTTCTAACTGTGACTCCCAGATAATTAAGCTACAGTGAACCTCTGCTAATGATGCCATGTCACCTCGGTTACTATTGATAATCTCGTGTTAGTTTAAAACTGATTCAAATTCAAAATTGAATTAAAGGAAAACATCAAAAGTTTTCAAACGTTAAAACTAAAATGTTCGGGTTGTGCCAGATGTTGCATAGGTAATTATGGTGGAGAAAATATCTTTTTATAAAATAGTTAAATGCACTAAATTAATTAAAACAGCAGTAAAACTAATATTTAAATGCCTTCTAAATACTAAACAAGTATAAACTAATTGTTTAGGGTGCCAAATTAATTGTGGCAGTGTCATAAGTAATAGTACTAATTTAGGGGCTAGGTTTATAATTTATAAAACTAAGATAAAATAAAACAACAAATGAATAAATTAAATAAAAGAAAACAAAACAAAGAAAAGTAAGATAAAAAAAAGGGGCAATTCCAGTTCTGCCCCTAACTCGAACCCACTACTCAGTTTTGCCCCTAGTTTTCGGGTATGCTCAGTTTTGCCCTTCTGCCGTCAAGTCACCTTATAGAAATGCCCTTCCGTGCCTTTACCATCCGGTCAAAGGGCTTTGACCGTCTGGGGAACAGTATCAAAAAAATATGAAATTTTGTGGGATCGAAGATACTCAGGTGCGCAAGGTGCGTGCAAATTTTCGTGCTGTTTGGACATTCCAGGAGCTCGTGGCAAAGGAAAATAGTAAATCTGTACGCCTGTGAACAGTAAATTCGAAAAAAATAGCAAGAAAATTCAAAAAAATATAAAAAAATTTGGCATCCAAGATGCTCAGGTGCTCAAGGTGTGTGCAAATTTTTGTTGTGTTTAAATATTGTAGGAGCTCGTGGAGAAAAAAAAACAAAATTTGGCTCAGAAAAAAACTTTGAAAAAATGCACTATTTTGTTTTTTTTGCTAGAGCTCCTCGCATGTCATTTGATCACAAAAACTTGCAAGCACCTTGCACACCCAAGCCTCTTTGATGCCAAAAAATTTCATATTTTTTTGAATTTTCTTGCTATTTTTTTGAATTTACTGTTCACAGGCGTACAGATTTACTGTTTTTCCTTTGCCACGAGCTCCTAGAATGTCCAAACAGCACGAAAATTTGCACGCACCTTGCGCACCTAAGTATCTTCGATCCCACAAAATTTTAGATTTTTTTGATACTGTTCACCAGACGGTCAAAGCCCTTTGACCGGACGGTAAAGGCACGGAAGGGCATTTCTATAAGGTGACTTGACGGCAGAGGGGCAAAACTGAGCATACCCGAAAACTAGGGGCAAAACTGAGTAGTGGGTTCGAGTTAGGGGCATAAATGTAAATGTCCCAAAAAAAGAGAAGAAGCAAACCCACCACCACTGGGCCAACCGGCCCAGCTGGCCGCCCACCAGGCCAGTCCAACCTAGGGCCTACCTAACCCCCCACTCCCCCGTAACCCTAACCGCACGCCTCCACAACCCACTCCTCCCGATTGGTCCACTCCCCTCAGCTCGATCCCCAACTCCCTCTCGACCCCTCTCGCGCGCCGCCACCCACAGGAGGGAGACCTCGCGCGCGACCCCGCCGTGCCTCGCGCCCGAGGTCCGCCTTGCCCTTCGCCGCCACCTAGAGCCGCTCCGGTCGCGCCGCCGGCAAGCCCTAACCGCCGCCTCTGCCCCACTGTCCTCGCGACACCGCCGCGCTGGAGCTCCTGCCATGGCCGCCGCCACCTGGTTCTCCGCGTCCATACCGCGCTAAGCCACTCGTCGCCGGAGATGGACAGATCCCGGAGGCCCCGTCGCGGATCCGGCTTCCCTCCTTCCACTCATGTCCGCGCCTGCCCCTCTGCTCCACCCATCGTTGCCCCTGCCCGACCGCCTCGTCACCGACGGCCCGCGCCTCGTCGGCCACCTCTTCGACCCGCCATGGCCTCCCCCGAGCTCATGGACCTCCCCTGCCGCTCGATGTGAGGCTCCCCCTCGATCCCCCTGTTCCTCCTTTCCGTTTCTCCGTCGCGTTTTACCATCGCCGAAGTTCGCCGCACCACCGCGTCGAGAGCTTGTTGGGCGCTCGTGCTCACCACCACCGGCCGCGCACACACACGCCCGCGCCGCGCCCGTGCACCACCCCGGAGCAAGCCGTGGCTCCACCACCGCGGGACTCGTCGTTCCCGACGATTCCGGCAACTCCAACGCCTGCTGCGAAGCCCCCTAGATGCGCGCGACTGTGGGGTATCTTCTGTTGCCCTCGTCTGCCGCTCCCGTGGGCCTTCGACGTGTCTCCGCCGCTCAGAAGGTCGCCGGCGGTTAACCCCGGCCGGTTGTCGCGTCCCTGACTATTAGGGACTAAATGGACTAAATGGCTCTGTTGATTAGCCCTTGAGACGCTGACTGGTAGGACCCCAAGGCTAATTAATCCATTTAATTAAGTTAACATAATTACAATGTATGACACGTGGGTCCATCTGTTAAAATTAACTAAATAACTAAAATCAATTAGACAATGGCAGATGGGGTCCACTGCTATGTATAAATGTTAATCAGTGTTGAAATTACTAGAGAGAATGACATGGGGGTCCTGCATGTACTATTCACACCGTTGACCAGTCAACAGTTGACTGGGTCAACTGGGTCCCCGGGCCCCACAGGTCATAGCCTGTGGCTGGTCTCTGCTGTGTACGCATAGCATTTTACTATTTAAATTGAATTAAAATAATTCCTAAAAATGTTTTAAAACTTTGAAATGTAATATAAAATAATCCGTAGCTCGGATGAAAATACTTTGTACATGAAAGTTGCTCAGAACGACGAGATGAATCCGAATACGCAGTCCGTTCGTTCACCACACGTCCCTAGCATAGCGAACATGCAACAATCCACCTCCGGTCCGTCTGTCCGAAAACGTCAAACACCGGGAATACTTTCCCGGATGTTTCCCCCCTTCACCGGTATCACCTATCACCGCGTTAGGGCACACCTAGCACCGTTATATGTCATGTCATGCATCGTAATGCATCTCTTTGCATTATATTTATTGTTTCTTCCCCCTCTTCTCTCTGGTAGACTCCGAGACTGCCGGTGACCCCCAGTACGACTACAGTGTTGACGACCCGTCCTTCTCTGCCGAGCTTCCAGGCAAGCCCCCCCTTGATCAACCCGATATCGCCTAATCCTTCTTTCTACTGCTTGCATTAGAGTAGTGTAGCATGTTACTACTTTCGGTTAATCCTATTCTACTGCATAGCCTGCCTTTGCTACTACTGTTGATACCTTACCTGCAATCCTAAATGCTTAGTATAGGTTGCTAGAATTACATTAGTGGCCCTACACTCTTGTCCGTCTGCCATGCTATACTACTGGGCCGTGATCACTTCGGGAGGTGATCACGGGTTTATATTATATACTATTACATACTTATGTTTCTGTTCGGAGATGGGGGCTGAAGGGGCAGGTGGTTCCATCCAGGTAGAGGTGGGCCTAGGTTCCCGACGACCCCCGAGTGTTACTTTGTGGAGGAGCGACAGGGCAGGTTGTGACCACCTAGGAGACAGGTGGGCCTGGTCCTGGTCGGCGTCCGCGGTTACTTCAAAATAACACGCTTAACGAGATTGGGTATTTGATCTGAGTCTGGCTACGAGCCTATACACACTAACCACCACGCGGGAACAGTATGGGTACTCAACGTCGTGGTATCAGCCGAAGCCTCCTAGACGTCAGCGACTGAGCGGCGCGCGCCGGGTTGGACTGCGTAACGCAACTTCCTTTGTAATGGAGGTTGCTAGGTCTGCACACCGGCCGCCCACGCAACGTGCAGGTGTGCAATGGGCGATGGGCCCAGACCCCTGCGCGCATAGGATTTAGACCGGCGTGCTGACCACTCTGTTAGGCCTAGGTAGGGCTGCGACGTGTTGATCTTCCGAGGCCGGGCATGACCCAGGAAAGTGTGTCCAGCCAGAGGGATCGAGCGTGTTGGGTAATGTGGTGCACCCCTGCAGGGAAGTTTATCTATTCTAATAGCCGTGTCCCTTGGTAAAAGGATGACCCGGAGTTGTACTTCGACCTCATGACAACTAGAACCGGATACTTAATAAAACACACCCTTTCAAGTGCCAGATACAACCTGGTGATCGCTCTCTCACAGGGCTACGAGGAGAGGATCGCCGGGTAGGATTATGCTATGCGATGATACTTGGTGAACTTACCAGCTACTCTCTTCTATATGCTTCAAGATGGAGGCTGCCAGAAGCGTAGTCTTCGATAGGACTAGCTATCCCCCTCTTATTCTGGCATTCTGCAGTTCAGTCCACTTATACTACCCTTTTCATTGATACCAATGCATATGTAGAGTAGATCCTTGCTTGAGAGTACTTTGGATGAGTACTCACGGTTGCTTTACTCCCCCTTTTTCCCCTTTCTATACCTGGTTGTCGCAACCAGATGCTGGAGCCCAGGAGCCAGACGCCACCTTCGACGACTCTTACTACACCGAGGGTGCCTACTACTACGTGCAGGCCGTCGCCGATGACCAGGAGTAGTTTAGGAGGATCCCAGGCAGGAGGCCTGCGCCTCATTTGATCTGTATCCCAGTTTGTGCTAGCCATCTTATGGCACCTTGTTTAACTTTATGTCTGTACTCAGATATTGTTGCTTCCGCTGACTCGTCTATGATCGAGCACTTGTATTCGAGCCCTCGAGGCCCCTGGCTTGTATTATGATGCTTGTATGACTTATTTATTTCTTAGAGTTGTGTTGTGATATATTCCCGTGAGTCCCTGATCTTGATCGTACACGTTTGCGTGTATGATTAGTGTATGATTGAATCGGAGGCGTCAGAAGTTGGTATCAGAGCTGACTGCCTGTAGGAACCCCCCCTTCCACACTCCTTGGCCGAAGTCAAGTCTAGACATTGCATAACTTTTACTAACATGGCTGTGTGTCTTACGGGCCCACATCGCCATTGGGTGGTATTAGGATCTTTTATTCCTCGTCTATACTCTGGGATTCTGATCTCTCTTCTATTCGGGTTAAAATTAAATTACTAACTTTGACTCTAGGTTCTCGTAACTACTTTCTCCCGGAGAACCCCTTATCACCGATGATCGCCTGCTGCACCAGAGGATTCTGAAGATACTCTTCGATGCTCTCCCGAGAACTTGTACTCATCCGCTTTGCAATTCCCTGCCACCGATACATCCCTATGGATAACCATGTACACTTGCCATTCATACAATCATTCCCCGTTGATCTTTTTATTACAAGATACCCCGAAATTATCTCTTTTGTTCCGAGAATACTTTGTGCCTACTGCCTTGCAGTTCTTTGTGACATGAATACCCCTACGAATAATTCCTTACACTAATAAAGGATTTGTTCATTCCTAGTTGTTCATGTGTTTCACAAAAGTCTTCGAAATACCATTCGGTCTTCCGAAAATCCTGAGCAGGCTATTGCTCTTGAAATTCTTGCTTGCTTGCGTTATGGTTAATCCCATAAGTCTCGTAATCTTATTGGCATCCCTTGTCATTTTCATTTTGAGTCCGTTGATTCAATATGTTGCGAATGCTCGCATTCCTCAATCAGATCCTAGAATTCATCCTTCCGGCTCAGACGTCATTTTAAACATGAGCTGGATCTCGAACAATCAAATTGCCATCGATTGTATCCCTAAGCCTACTCAACTTATCCATCCCTAATCAGAGCATTTCTTCTGATCCCTTAACTTGGAATTCATAATTCCTGTGCAATTGAGCTTTGAATTAGTCAGTCATTTCTATCATCTGATCTCCTTGCATTCTTTCTTCTTCTGGTTGGGTACCGATGCTCACATCAGATCCCTTGTGGACCACCAGATCCTTTGTTGGATTATTATCCGACAGTGCCCCCCATATTTAATCACCTTGTGAGTTCTTCCCTGATACATAATGCCTTTAGTAAATTGTATTCTCTCCTTTTGTCAACCATGCTCTACCTTCGAGCTTGTGCTATTTACGCTTTCAGTTTGTGGTATATGTTCCTAAGATGCCCCGATGGGTTGAACCTATGCCTTCCTTAATCTGTGTGAACCCGAAGGTTTTCACGGGTTATACTCCTCTGGTAATTCACCAGGTAGGTTTTCACACTCAATTCATTTTTAATAGAGCAGTGAATGAATGGTCATGCATTGGAGAAGTGGGAGTCGACCTTGAACTTTGTGTTCATGCCCATGGACACGATGTAGATCTTATCATGGAAGCTTCTCTTAAATTAATTATTCCCATGGTATAAGTTCATCTTATATCTGGGACCTGGTCTTTTGCAATCGTGTTTCCGGCCATATTGATATTCTTTAATTCCTTTTCACGGACAAGTTTAAGTACTTGTCTTCTACAAATCAATACACATGTCCAACCTTTATTCTATCCTACTTTCGAGTATTACCCTCTGGTATCTCGAGAATATCAAAGAACTGTGTTGCTTCCTCTGAGTCTTCATCTAGTATTGCTTCTCATCGATCTCGGATTTCCCCCGGGTTCTGAGTTATTAGTCACTCGAGAACACCAATAAGTGAATCGATTCCGCACTCCGATTCAATAACTCTAAGTAATTTTTATTGCTTATGAGTTTAATAATCCTTCAAGTCATTCCTAGCCTGATCGGCTATATCATTATCATGCTAATTATTAACTGTGCTACCTGGTCCTTATTCCCGGAGCACAACTTTCGAGGATGAGCTAAGCTTACGTCGATCATCATATCGTTTCACCTCGAATAACACGCTTGATTCCAGTTTGTGTCGTATCCGTGGTTCCAAAAACCTTTCGCTTCATCATTCCTTTTGCTTGATGTAGTCGTTCGTTTGCTTCTTCAGGGAAGTTTATCTATTCGAATAGCCGTGTCCCTCGGTAAAAGGATGACCCGGAGTTGTACTTCGACCTCATGACAACTAGAACCGGATACTTAATAAAACACACCCTTTCAAGTGCCAGATACAACCCGGTGATCGCTCTCTCACAGGGCTACGAGGAGAGGATCGCCGGGTAGGATTATGCTATGCGATGATACTTGGTGAACTTACCAGCTACTCTCTTCTATATGCTTCAAGATGGAGGCTGCCAGAAGCGTAGTCTTCGATAGGACTAGCTATCCCCCTCTTATTCTGGCATTCTGCAGTTCAGTCCACTTATACTACCCTTTTCATTGATACCAATGCATATGTAGAGTAGATCCTTGCTTGCGAGTACTTTGGATGAGTACTCACGGTTGCTTTGCTCCCCCTTTTTCCCCTTTCTATACCCGGTTGTCGCAACCAGATGCTAGAGCCCAGGAGCCAGACGCCACCTTCGACGACTCTTACTACACCGAGGGTGCTTACTACTACGTGCAGGCCGCCGCCGACGACCAGGAGTAGTTTAGGAGGATCCCAGGCAGGAGGCCTGCGCCTCATTTGATCTGTATCCCAGTTTGTGCTAGCCATCTTATGGCACCTTGTTTAACTTTATGTCTGTACTCAGATATTGTTGCTTCCGCTGACTCGTCTATGATCGAGCACTTGTATTCAAGCCCTCGAGGCCCCTGGCTTGTATTATGATGCTTGTATGACTTATTTATTTCTTAGAGTTGTGTTGTGATATCTTCCCGTGAGTCCCTGATCTTGATCGTACACGTTTGCGTGTATGATTAGTGTACGATTGAATCGGGGGCGTCACACTAACGATTTTTGCAGATTGCAAGAAACCATGGTCCTTCAAGAACAAATTTTTCAGGTAGGTGTGGAATTAGTAGCAGGACCGGTTCGAGGAGAGAACTTTATATCTATTGGTCCTGACTATCTGGCAAAGTATTTGAGATAAACCCTTGGTTAATTGATATGGTGAAAGAGAATACATTCTGAGGTGATGCAACTGAATGTCCTTATAAACATATTGAAAGCTTTAACACTGCATGTGGAACTTTTCAGTTGCAGGATTTGACTAATGAGGAGATAAAAGCTAAGATATCTCCTTATTTGCTTGAAAGAGGAGCTGCAGAATGGCTATCGCATCAGCTCGTAAGTACCTTGAGTAATTAGCCAAAGTTATTGTTTGCATTCTATGCTCGTTATTACCCTGAAGGAAAGTTATATACAATAAGAAGGAAGATTAATGGCTTTGGATAGCGGTCAGGTGAGAAACTGGTAGATGCTTATATAAGGTATCAAGGTATACTCTCTGCATGCCCTGAGCACCATTATCCTGATTGCTTAATTGTGAACTTCTTTTATGGTGGACTTGATTCCCAGAGTAAACAGGCATTAGATCTTGCTTCCAAAGGTTCTTTTACGGGAATTGAGATCTCAGAGGCCTAGAATTTACTTGATAGAATTCGGCATAATGCTAAGAGTTGGTATCTGTGTTCAAAGGAAAAGACTAAGGTTGATCATGTTTATCATAGTATTAAGTCTTTCCTTAGAACAAAGGAGATGAAAGACCTTCGTCATGAGCGAAATATTCGAAATGACTCCATTTTGCATATATTGAAAGATTTTTATGAGTTTCTGCATTTACCAGATAAAAAGTTCGTAAAACATACCAGGGAATCTAAGGCTATTCGCATGGTAGAAGCAATTACAAAGAATACTACTCCACCCCAGAACCGAAAGGAAGCTTATTGTAAACAGAAAGGTGAAAAGCTAGAAGGGTCACTTTTAGCTAAGGGTAAAAAGAGCATCAAGGTGGAACAATGTGGGACTCCACCTTATGTTGATATTGTGAAAGAACTTGCTGCACCCATATCAGTGGTGAATAAACAAGTCTATTTAGACCGAGACACCACTTCTTATCGAAAAGGGTGTACCGAAGGTAAGGACGCAGGCAAAGTTGTCAGAATCGAGATTCTGAATCGGATCAAAACTCCGTTGGTAGGATCTTGCATCATAGAATCATAACTACCAAGATCATAGAAACTTAGATTCTATGAGAAAAATCGTAGAATCGGAGGTACTAGTTTGGATCATAAGGTCATAAGATTCTAAGACTTGAGTCACGATTCTGACAACTTTGGATGCAGGTAAACAAATTTTATCATGTTCCTTCGGATGCAAGTCTTATTTTGGGTTGTGTGACCCTGGGTCTCGAGTCAATATTATTCCTTACACTCTTTATGGAAAAATTTATGACGAAATTTCTCCTTGTGTTCTTGAGCCAACTAATGTTGCTATTTAGCTTGCATATAAAACCGCTAGAAAACCACGTGGGATCCTTAAAGATGTCAATATTATAATAGGCTCACTCATTTATCCCATTGATATTTATGTACTAATGATCTCTGAGGATAAAGATTGTCCTATTGTTTATGGAACCTCTTTTCTGAATGTTGCAAGAGCATATATAAAAAAGGAAACTATCTCCATGAAATGGGGGAATAAGATGATTAAATTCCCATTCTCTTAAGGCTTAGGCAAAGCATATCAAGAAGAAGCTCAAGATGATGAGGAGCAAAAATTAAATCAATTAGCTGAGGTTCATCTTAAGACTCCAGAAGATGAAGTTGTCCTGGTAAGACTTGAGTCTCTATTTGAAAAGGAAGAGAAGGAGGCGATTGAAATGATAATGGATGCTACTCCGATAGTTTTCCCGTGCTTAAATAAAGTGTACGGGGTACTTTAAAGGAAAGGAGATGACGAACTACCTCCTCCTAATCTGAAACCATTACCCAAATGGTTAAGGTATGAGTTTATGGATGATACAGAACGGTTTCCAGTTATTGTTAATGCTGACCTTTCAGGAAAAGAAAAACAGAAGCTATTGACGGTGCTAAAAAAACACCACAAAGCTTTGGGTTACTCAACGAAAGATGTGAAAGGGATACACCCTTCCATTTATTCTCATGCTATTCCCACTGAAGAAGGAGCTGAGCCAGTAATTGAAAGTCAACGGAGATTACACCATGATACGTCCATTTTGCATCATGTTTTCCTACTGTTATTTATTATGTTTTGGGTCATTATTTCGCCTTATGATACCATTCTTATGCCATTTCTCTCTTATTTTGCAAGTTTCACATGAAGAGGGAGATTGCTGTAGCTAGAATTCTGGACCGGAAAAGGCTACATCAGAGATAGCTATTCTGTGCAATTCCAAATGACCTGAAAATTTACGGAAAATTGTTTTCGAATATATAAAAAATATTGGCGAAAGCAATATAACGAGGGGCCCACCAGGGAGCGACAAGCTCAGGGGGTGCGCCCTATGAGCTTGTCCGCCCCCTGGCAGGCCTCCGGTGCCCATCTTCTACTATATGAGGCTATTTGCCCTAGAAAAAAAATAAAGAGAAGACTTTCGGGATGAAGCGCCGCCGTCTCGAGGCGGAACCTGGGCAGGAGCACTTTTGCTCTCCGGAGGAGCAATTTCACCGGGGAAACTTCCCTCAGGGAGGGGGAAATCAAAGCCATCGACACCACCAACGATCCTTTCATCGTGGAGGACCAATCTTCATCAACATCTACACCAGCACCATCTCATCTCAAACCCTAGTTCATGTCTTGTATTCAATCTTTGTCTGAAAATCTCAGATTGGTACCTGCGGGTTGCTAGTAGTGTTGATTACATCTTGTAGTTGATGCTAGTTGGTTTATTTGGTGGAAGATTATATGTTCAAATCCTAAATAATATTCAATACCCCTCTGATCTTGAACATGAATATGATTTGTGAGCAGTTACTTTTGTTCTTGAGGACATGGGAGAAGTCTTGTTATAAGTAATCATGTGAAGTTGGTATTCGTTCGATATTTTGATGATATGTATGTTGTTCTTCCTTTAGTGGTGTCATGTGAATGTCGACTACATGACACTTCACCATACTTGGGCCTAAGGGAAGGCATTGTGGAGTAATAAGTAGATGATGGGTTGCTAGAGTGACAGAAGCTTAAACCCTAGTTTATGTGTTATTCCGTAAGGGGATGATTTGGACCCATATGTTTCATGCTATGGTTAGATTTATCTTAACTCTTCTTTTGTAGTTGCGGATGCTTGCGACAGGGGGTAATCATAAGTGGGATGCTTGTTCAAGTAAGAACAACACCCAAGCACCGGTCCACCCACATATCAAACTATCAAACTAGCGAACGCGAATCAACTAAACATGATGAAAGTGACTAGACGATAATTCCCATGTGTCCTCGAGAACGCTTTGCTTATTATAAGAGAACATTTTGGGTTGTCCTTTGCTATAAAAAGGATTGGGCTACTTTTCTACACTCTTGTTACTATTGCTACTTGTTACTTGTTACGAATTACCTTGCTATCAAACTACCTATTTCCGCTATTTTCAGTACTTGCTGAGAATACCTTGCTGAAAGCCGCTTAACATTTCCTTGCTCCTCACTAGGTTCAACACTCTTACTTATCGAAAGGACTACGATTGATCCCTGATACGTCCATTTTGCATCATGTTTTCCTACTATTATTTATAGTGTTTTTATTCATTATAACACTTTATGGAGTAATTCTAATGCCTTTTCTCTCATAATATGCAATGTTTACACAAAGAGGGAGAATGCCGGCAGCTGGAATTCTGGACCTTAAAAAGCTATGTCAGAGATACCTATTCTGCACATCTCCAAATGAGCTAAAATTTCACGGAGAATCATTTCTGAATATATAAAAAATACTGGAATAAAGAACTACCGGAGGGGGTCACCACGCGCCCACAAGGCACCAGGGCGCGCCCTGGTGTGTAGTGGGGGCCCTAGCCCACCTCCGGTGCCCATCTTCTGGTACATAAGGTCTTTTGACATAGAAAAAAATAAGGAGAGGACTTTCGGGATGGAGCGCCGCCGTCTCGAGGCGGAACTTGGGCAGGAGCACTTTTGCCCTCTGGCAGAGCGATTTTGCCGGGGGAACTTCCCTCCGGGAGGGGGAAATCGAAGCCATCGCCATCACCAACAACCCTATCATCTTTGGCAGGCCAATCTTCATCAACATATTCAACAGCACCATCTCATCTCAAACCCTAGTTCATCTCTTGTGTTCAATCTTTGTATCAGAACCTCACATTGGTAGCTGTGGGTGACTAGTAGTGTTGATTACATCTTGTAGTTGATGCTAGCTGGTTTATTTGGTGGAAGATTATATGTTCAAATCCATTACGACATTTATTACTCCTCTGATCTTGAGCACGAATATGTTGTGTGAGTAGTTATTTTTGTTCTTGAGGACACGGGAGAAGTTATGTTGCAAGTAATCATGTGAATTTTATATTTGTTCGATATTTTGATGGTATGTATGTTGTGATTGCCTTAGTGGTGTTATGTGAACGTATACTACATGACACTTCACCATCTTTGGGCCTAAGGGAATGAATTGTGGAGTAGTTATTAGATGCTGGGTTGCTAGAGTGACAGAAGCTTAAACCCTAGTTTATGCGCTATTTCATAAGGGGCTGATTTGGATCCATATGTTTAATGTTATGGTTAGATTTTATCTTAATTCTTCTTTCGTAGTTGCGGATGCTTGCGAGGGGGTTAATCATAAGTGGGAGGCTTGTTCAAGTAAGAACAACACCCAAGCAGCGGTCCACCCACATATCAAACTATCAAACTAGCGAACGCGAATCAACTAAACATGATGAAAGTGACTAGACGATAATTCCCATGTGTCCTCGAGAACGCTTTGCTTATTATAAGAGAACATTTTGGCTTGTCCTTTGCTATAAAAAGGATTGGGCTACCTTTCTACACTCTTGTTACTATTGCTACTTGTTACTTGTTACGAATTACCTTGCTATCAAACTACCTATTTCCGCTATTTTCAGTACTTGCTGAGAATACCTTGCTGAAAGCCGCTTAACATTTCCTTGCTCCTCACTGGGTTCAACACTCTTACTTATCGAAAGGACTACGATTGATCCCTGATACGTCCATTTTGCATCATGTTTTCCTACTATTATTTATAGTGTTTTTATTCATTATAACACTTTATGGAGTAATTCTAATGCCTTTTCTCTCATAATATGCAATGTTTACACAAAGAGGGAGAATGCCGGCAGCTGGAATTCTGGACCTTAAAAAGCTATGTCAGAGATACCTATTCTGCACATCTCCAAATGAGCTAAAATTTCACGGAGAATCATTTCTGAATATATAAAAAATATTGGAATAAAGAACTACCGGAGGGGGTCACCCAGGCACGCACAAGGCACCAGGTCACGCCCTGGTGGGTAGTGGGGGTCCTGGCCCACCTCCGGTGCCCATCTTCTGGTACATAAGGTCTTTTGACCTAGAAAAATAAGGAGAGGACTTTCGGGATGGAGCGCCGCTGTTTCGAGGTGGAACTTGGGCAGGAGCACTGTTGCCCTCTGGCAGAGCGATTCCGCCGGGGAAACTTCATTCCGGGAGGGGGAAATCGAAGCCATCGCCATCACCAACAACCCTCTCATCTTTGGGAGGCCAATCTTCATCAACATCTTCAACAACACCATCTCATCTCAAATCCTAGTTCATCTCTTGTGTTCAATCTTTGTATCAAAACCTCACATTGGTAGCTGTGGGTGACTAGTAGTGTTGATTACATCTTGTAGGTGATGCTAGATGGTTTATTTGGTGGAAGATTATATGTTCAGATCCATTATGATATTTATTACACCTCTGATCTTGAGCATGAATATGTTGTGTGAGTAGTTACTTTTGTTCTTGAGGACACGGGAGAAGTCATGTTGCAAGTAATCATGTGAATTTTATATTCGTTCGATATTTTGATGGTATGTATGTTGTGATTGCCTTAGTGGTGTTATGTGAACGTAGACTACATGAAACTTCACCATCTTTGGGCCTAAGGGAATGCATTGTGGAGTAGTTATTAGATGCTGGGTTGCTAGAGTGATAGAAGCTTAAACCCTAGTTTATGCGCTATTTCATAAGGGGCTGATTTGGATCCATATGTTTAATGCTATGGTTAGATTTTATCTTAATTCTTCTTTCGTAGTTGCGGATGCTTGCGAGGGGGTTAATCATAAGTGGGAGGCTTATTCAAGTAAGAATAACACCCAAGCGCCGGTCCACCCACATATCAAACTATCAAACTAGCGAACGCGAATCAACTAAACATGATGAAAGTGACTAGACGATAATTCCCATGTGTCCTCGAGAACGCTTTGCTTATTCTAAGAGAACGTTTTGGCTTGTCCTTTGCTATAAAAAGGATTGGGCTACCTTTCTACACTCTTGTTGCTATTGCTACTTGTTACTTGTTACGAATTACCTTGCTATCAAACTACCTATTTCCGCTATTTTCAGTACTTGCTGAGAATACCTTGCTGAAAGCCGCTTAACATTTCCTTGCTCCTCATTGGGTTCAACACTCTTACTTATCGAAAGGACTACGATTGATCCCTGATACGTCCATTTTGCATCATGTTTTCCTACTATTATTTATAGTGTTTTATTCAGTATAACACTTTATGGAGTAATTCTAATGCCTTTTCTCTCATAATATGCAAGGTTTACACAAAGAGGAAGAATGGCCTAAGGGAATGCATTGTGGAGTAGTTATTAGATGCTGGGTTGCTAGAGTGATAGAAGCTTAAACCCTAGTTTATGCGCTATTTCATAAGGGGCTGATTTGGATCCATATGTTTAATGCTATGGTTAGATTTTATCTTAATTCTTCTTTCGTAGTTGCGGATGCTTGCGAGGGGGTTAATCATAAGTGGGAGGCTTATTCAAGTAAGAATAACACCCAAGCGCCGGTCCACCCACATATCAAACTATCAAACTAGCGAACGCGAATCAACTAAACATGATGAAAGTGACTAGACGATAATTCCCATGTGTCCTCGAGAACGCTTTGCTTATTATAAGAGAACGTTTTGGCTTGTCCTTTGCTATAAAAAGGATTGGGCTACCTTTCTACACTCTTGTTGCTATTGCTACTTGTTACTTGTTACGAATTACCTTGCTATCAAACTACCTATTTCCGCTATTTTCAGTACTTGCTGAAAGCCGCTTAACATTTCCTTGCTCCTCATTGGGTTCAACACTCTTACTTATCGAAAGGACTATGATTGATCCCTGATACGTCCATTTTGCATCATGTTTTCCTACTATTATTTATAGTGTTTTATTCATTATAACACTTTATGGAGTAATTCTAATGCCTTTTCTCTCATAATATGCAAGGTTTACACAAAGAGGAAGAATGCCGACAGCTGAAATTCTGGACCTTAAAAAGCTATTTCAGATATACCTATTCTGCACATCTCCAAATGAGCACTGGAATCATGGCCCGATAACTGATTTTGTCGGGGAAACTGAGGCTTCCGCCCGGCAGACCTCTCCGGGTAATTCATTTGCTCTTCTTCCCCCGCTTTTTTTACCATCTCGCCCCATGCTTCTGGTTCTCTAATACTTCTGCTTTTTTCCATTATTGCTTGTTGTCTTTGCTTGCAGTCCCTCAGGCCGAAGAGCCTAAACTGCTGGAAGAAGTGGCCATCATAGGGAGAGATGCTGCGGATGAAGCCGCCAAGATCGCTGCCGTGGAGGGGCAGGGACACGCTGCCGAGAGTGTCCAGGAGCCTCTGACGGGAACGGAGCAGATCCTCGACGGTGCGCCAGGGGCGGGGGTGACGGTTGAGGAGAAAGTCCCCCTCCAAACCATGGATCCCCTGCCGTCATTTGGTGCCGTGGCGGGGGCCTCATAGCCATCCTCGAGCCAGTTGGCGCTGGTGCTCGTGCAGCCTGGGCTCGGTGGCCCTGACTCGTGAGTGGCAACGAGCACGAAACTTGATGAAGAGCTCCAGCGCATTCTGGCGTCGCTGTATCAAGGGATCGACGAGGCAGACCACTCTGTTGCTGTCACAATGGACTTATCTTTCCTGGAGTCCATGACGGCAGGCATTAAGGAGATGCAGGGCCGGCACAGCCAGAAATGGCAGGTGCTCAAGGAGCAGCGCAAGTCCGCCAACAAGGTGGACCAGCAACTGAGGGACAAAGGTACCGAGTTGTGCGATTGGCACGACAAGCAGTTTCAGGTCGTGATGAGGCGGCAGGAGACAATCTTGATGGCGAGGGAGGATGTCATCACCCGGGAGGCCCGCATGGTGGAGCGCAAGGCGCTTCTGGATGCCAAGGAGCAGGACATCTCTTCTCGGGAGTAGAAGCTCGAGGCCACCCTCCGTGCCAAGGACGATGATCTGGAAGCCCTCGTGTAGCAGCGCACCAAGGGGCTAGAGGACAAGCACAAGGCCGCCCTGGATGCCCTCACTACTGATTCTGCTACCCAACTGAAGAAGCTCGCTGATGACCTTGCCGCTGCGTCCACTGCCAAGACCAACCTCGACCAACAGGTGGCCAAGCTGACTGAAGAGCTTTCCGAGAATGCCAAGGAGGTCGCGACCCTCAAGGACGAGGCACAGAAAGCAGAGATCCTTCTGAAGGATATACAGTCGCAGCTCTCCTCCAAGAGCCAAGGCCTCGAGACTGCCAACGCCACCATTGAAGATCTGAAGGCCAGGATTGGCACCTTGGAGAGCTCGGTAGAGTCTAGTGGGGCCCGTGAGCAGCAGCTGACAAAGGACCTGGATACCGCAAGGCGTCTTCGGAAGGATGCAGAGGATAAGCTGGCGAATCATTCCGAGTAGGTCGACCTCTGGATCAAGAGCTTGATCGACATTGCCGAGCGTCTCACTGCTCAGACTGCAGCGATGGGCATGCAAGGGCCAGTCTTTTCGGCCAGCAGGCAAGAGGTCCCCAGCATCAAGCTAGGGGTATTCAACGAGCTGATCGAGAAGCTGAAGGCAAATGAGGAGGGAAGGCCCAGCCGCTTCGTGACTGAATCTCGGAAGCTTGCCCGTAATGCCCTCTTCATGGTTCTGAGCAACATCGCCTGCCGCCATCCGGACCTCAATCTCGCCGATGGCTTCAAGAAGCCGCCAAAGGGCGCAGACATTTCGGCTACTGAAGAGAAGGCCACCCCTCTCACCGACAAGGTCCTTGGCGTCCCTACCGCTCCACGAGGTCACCAGGCCCGGCCTTGAATTATCCTTGCCGCTGTGCTGTCCTATAACAAAACATGATGTATGTCTTGTGTTTAGACACCGTACCACGTATGTTTGTGTGGAACTGATGTTTTTACTTAATCCCGATTGCATGTTTATCCCTCTAGAGTTCATCCATTGGTGCTCGTACGATTAGTCTCCGTGCGTATTTCAGCTGCCTGCCGGTATCGTACTGCCGTGATTGTCGCAAGGGTCGGGCCCTTAGCAGTTATCTTGGCGAAGATACGTCCCGGCAGGTTTTTCCTCGACAGTTTTGACATTGCTACCCATTCTGCGAGCAGGCTCGGAACAGAGCGAGGGTGTAGACAAAAACTGATAAGGAGCCGTCCATACGATAGATTTCCTCATACGAACACCTTGGTATCCAAGGGATAAACAAATGCGAAACCCTAAGGTCATGACTGGGCAAGGATTGCGCAAACTTAGCTTTTTTTCTTCGCTTCCTTCTACTCCTCTCAGCCGCGGCCGCTCGTCGCATTCGCATGCTTTGGGAAGGATAGGTGTCGTGCATGTTGTTCTCTGGTTCCCGGCAGGGACCGGTAAAGGATCATTTGTATCTTGCAGGTGGCAAGACACGGTGTAAGGCACGACCGGCTTCTCTCTCCTCCTCTCCACACACTTTAAACAACCTGGTGGCGGCTGGCATAAAAAGCCATGCTAACGCGGACTACCTTGCCGGGGCGCCGATCAATGGATTCGCACCAGCGCTCCACTCAGGATTTCCCTAAGCAGGGTAAATGCTGAACCGAGTTTCGTGCGGTGCTCATCGACATTGATGATGCTAAAACCCAGAGTGGCTCGGTTGTAAACAAGTGGGAGTGGTGGAGAGAGAAACCTTGTACCCGTACACTTCATTCCTTTCCCCTGGACAGGGCCTGCATGGCGATCATGCTGCCCGATTCGTAGGGGTTGGCTCGCCGTTGTCATTACTGGTTCTCGCCGCTGCAGCAGCCGTGGCGGAGGGAGGCGATGGAAGTCGAACAGGGGGCGGGGGAAGCGATATCGCTTCCTCTCTCTATTCCCACCATCCCCCCGCCTTAGCTTGGGCATCATGGATGATGAAGCCGTTGATGACGAAGACGATGAAGAGGACGCGCTGCGTACGCTTCTCGGGTTCGCGCAAGCGCATCCCCCCTACCTGGCGTGCCAAAGATGTTGTGGGAAACCACGGCCACCTATGGGGCTATCAGCCCCTTGTGGTTCGGCAGGGGGGAAGAGCACATTGCACAAAGAGCGGAGAACGTAGCACAGCACGGCAGAGATCACACGGGCAGTTTTACCCAGGTTCGGGCCACCGTTGTAACACCCTGGATTTTGCCCATTTTTTTCTTTTGATTTTGGTCTTGATTTGCCTTTCTGTGGCTCATTGGTCTTGCAACCTGGAGGGATCACCCTTGCATCCTCTTCCTGAGTGGCTTGCCAACTTCAAAACCATCCCAAGACCTTGCCATTTCCATCTTGGACCAACCCCAATATTCTTTTCCTTGGGAAAATTCCTTTTTCTATTAAAGGAATAACCCTGTTTGTCTGGGGTTGTGAAGCAACCCACATTTCCATTATTCCAAAGATTCCCAAATAATTCTCATAAATTGTTTGGGTCAGATCTTCCACAAATATGTCAAAACCCTTCATTGCCATGTTCAAAAATATTTCACAAATATTCCATTTCTGATTCTGCCCTAGCTGTCAAGTTGAGAAGCAAGTACCCTTTATATTTTCTTGCTTGGTCCCAAACTTTTTGGTAATTCTTTCCTATCCATATCATTGCGACATGCCAAAATTCAACTTCATTTGGCTATTAAATCTCCCTTGGCTAATTTCCAAAGTTTCTGGTCAACTGGAATCTTTGTGAAGCAAGTGCTAGCTAGGAGTATCCAAATGAGTTGAAATTCTGCAATAATCTTCATATTCTAATATCATGACTCTCCACCAAGTTTCAACCCTATCCAATCATCTATGTGAGCACAGCCTCAAATCTTGGTTTCTGGTCAGATTTTCACATTGTGAAGCAACTATATTTTATATTGCTCCATAATTTCTGAAAATTTACCAAAGCATTCTCCTACCCATATAACCTATATCCACAAAATTTGGCCTCATTTTATCTTCCCAATAATTCCCTAGAATTTTTCTAAGATTCTGGTCAGAGAGGTTCATTGTGAAGGAAGTACCATTTTGGCTTGTCCAAATGGCATGAAACTTTTATGGAACTCTCATATGACCAAATCATCATGTTCTACCAAATTTCAGCTCAAGTGGCTACTCCATGTGAGTGCCCCATCCAAATCAAGTTTCTGGACCAGATTGGTCAGTTGCAAAGCAACTATATTACATCTTGGTCCATTTCTCTCCAAACTTCACAGGATCATAGTCCTTCCTACCCTAACACTCTCAAACATCACCCTTGGCTCTTGTCACTTCTTTGTTGATCACAGAAACATGGTCAAGTTTGCTGCTAGAAACTTGCTGACCTTGATTCAGTCACTTCAGACCTCTCCCGAGCCATCGAGCTGCATAAGTGATCTCTGGGAAGGAAGGAGAACCTCCCAGACACGATTTGGCGTCAAGTATGGTGTGGCAATGCCGTGGCACGCGGTGACCACAAGCAGAGCATGCCAAACCCGTGCTCTGTGCTCCGTGCGTGTCGGGAGCGCGTCTCCAGCGGGTTCTAGCTCGTCCGGGCATGCCGGCGAGCCCTCCACCGCACGCGTGTGCCCTCTGGAGCCTTCTCCCCTTCGTCCCCGAGCCCGTGGCCGTTTTTGCCGACCGCCGGAGTCCCGCCACCTCGCCGTGCATCTCGGAGCTTCGGCCACCGTCGCGAGACTCCTCCCCGAGCCTATTTAAGTGAGGCCCGAGATCGCCCTCTTCACCAGCAACCTCTCCCCTCGCCCCCATACCCTCCCCGAGCTCCTGGAGCTCCATTCCCCGCCAATGGCCGAAGGCCGCCACCCGATCCCCTCAGTCGTCCCCTGCCCGTGGTCCTTCCCCTCACCTCTTTCCTTGCCCTCGGCTGCCCAAGGAGCTCGCAGGTCCGGCGCCGTCCCCGTTGTAGTCGGGGAAACGCCGCCGGAGTAGCTCCTCAGATGCCCGTCGGCCGTCGTGGTCCGGCCGTGTGGCGACGGTGCCACAGGTCACCCCAGCCGACCCTGCGGCCACCGGCGAGCTTGTCGGGAAGTAATGAAGCTCCTCCACCCGTTGGCTAGCCCAGGGAAGCAGCAGGACGTCGGCCACGCCGGCGACCGGCCGCCCCTACCTCTGTCTTCGTGGAAGCAGACGACCAGGGAGGAGGAGGGAGATAAGGTGGGCCAGCCCACCAGAGCCCACCGGGTTTTTTTAAAAGGAGAAGCAGCTGCCGCGGCAGTTTTGGCCCAGAGCAGCCCATCAGCACAGTGCGCTCTATCATTTTCCAGGAAAAAAACTGCTGAGGACCTGAATGTAATAATTTTATTCACAGCAAGGTCCTTCTGCAGTCAAACCCTCACAACTTTTTCTCCGTAACTCCGATCGAGGTGATTCCAAAGCCCACTTCTTTGTCTCGTCGAGCTCTATCTGTTGGTATCATTTTCACTACATGGTCCCACTGTGAAAATGACCATTTTGCCCTTGTCCGTAAACAGCCCCCTCCGAGAGAGAACTGTTTCCGGCAACTCCTTCCGCGACCATTCTGTACTCCTTCCCGATGGTTCCTTCATCCCCAGGCAAGCCACAACTCTCATCTGCATAATTGCATTGCAATATCATAGTTTAACTATTTACTTTAACAACAAGTATGAGTTGTTTGTGAAATGGATTGGATTATACAATGCTTGAGTAAATTCTTGGATAGCTGACTACCATGTTGAGTACCGGATTGTAGTGACTAGTAGTTTACCCACTCGTTGATGCCATGATGTTGAGATTACCGTCTATGATTATTCTGGATTTCATCCGGTAGTTCGTCGAGATGAGTTAGTAGCAGTGGCTTAAGCATACTGGTTACCGGATTTCTAGCCAGATATCGTTTTAACTTGGATTGCTATGATATCGGAGTGTCAGCCATGACAGAGATTGTTCGGAGATTAGATACTTCATCATTGATCCAGAGTCACATGTCTGGACTTATTTGTGCAACCACATTTGTCGGTATGGGACGGCCTTGATTGGTCTGATCGCATGCTCTTTCACCGGTACCGCCCGACAGGGAAGGTTATGCGTGCGCGCTACCCTGGCCTGGTAGGCGGTGATAACCTTGTGAGCCCAGTTGAGTTATATGGTACCAGGTCCCCGTTTGGGACAGTTTGTTAGCCACGCCGGTGGCAGGTGTCACGCGGTGACACAGGGGCCACCCAGGGCAGGACTCCGGGGGAGGATGATTGCCGGTGGTACGATGGGAGGGTCACGGGTTAGGCGGGTTTCGTTGGAGCAACACTGGTCCACCCGAATGGGATCATGAGGTCAGGTGCTCCATGGTGTGGGTAAAGTGTGCAACCTCTGCAGAGTGTAAAATCTATTCGAATAGCCGTGTCCATGGTATTGGACAATCCGTCCAGACCTCTTTAGGTGGTCAACCATAGTAGTGATAATGATGGAAGAACTCGTCTTATGATCGAAAGTACTCGGTGGATCGTGAGTATTCTGAGGGTTGTGAGACAACCCGGAAGAGAGTAAGTTTGTCAGACTTGTGGTGCAGATGGTGCCAGGAATATGATATGTTAGCCATGGGATGGCTATGAGATGAGTGGTCGGATGACTACATGATTTGGATTGGATTTGGAACAGAATCAGATTGGATCCTGAGATTATTCGGAGTATGGATTAAATATGCTTTACCTTGCTGCATCTACTTCAGTAGCTATCTTGCTATGATGTTGTCTTGCCTTAATGTTGATGTTTGTTGTGAGCTTGCGAGTACATTCCAAGTACTCACCTGGCGTGTCATGCCAGTTTGCAGGTCATGCCATGATTGCTTGCTTGTCGAGGATCCTGAGTTTGCGAGCTAGGATACGCGTTCTAGCCAGAGTCCCTGTGGAGTGGAGTCCATCACCGCCATCACTGTTCCACTGCCGAGAGAGTTACTCTGTTGTTAGCATAGAGCTACCCCGGACAGGCATAGTGTCGCCGTACCGATGTAATCCACGTACCCTTTGTAACCATATCTATTGTAATAAAGAGCTGATTTGTTCTATGCCAACTGTGCCGTATTCCAGAGGACTTGTCCCTGGGCTGGAATATGGGGTGTTCCGGTCTTCTCTGAGCCGGGGTGCCACAGGCGTTGGTATCAGAGCAGGTCTAGCTATAGGACGCCCTAGACCGCGTGAACGTTAGTAACCGGTAGTATAGGATCCAGTTGGTTTGCTGCACTTGTGTGTTGCATTTGTTTGTGCATAGTATACATATAGACTAGATATCTTATCACTAATGATGGATCTGGTGAGTGTAGGTGGCATTGGTTCCGATTCCCTACCCACGCTCTCTAGTTTGCGTATTTGTTCCTTGGTGTGGTGTCATCTTCGTCCCAGCGGAGTGATGCCAAGGTGCTTGGTGGTGCCGATCCATTGTCGGAAAGATGCACTGGTGCCACACCAACTTATTCTCTTCCGACACCCCTATCATTTCGGTGATAGATAAGTTCTATCCCGAATCGTGCCATTCCACTAGCCACTTAAGCAACCCCTACTGATCCTTGTTATCAGAAAAGGGCAATGCCTGCAAGCCTTTCTCTCCATCGCCAACTCATTCCGCCACCTATTCCTTGGACGTGTACGATTTTCTTCCGTACGCTTGATGATGATGTGGTCGTAACTTCTGTGTTCTGACCCCCGATCACCAAGTTCGTCCTCGCCACCGTGTCCATCCAGATGGAACCGGTGTTAAGCCCGTAATTGGTGTAGCCTTGTTTACACCAATTTTCTTCCACACATTGATTCACTTTCGTGCACATCGCCACAACATGTTAGACCGTAATACCGGAGTTCTTGCGAGATTTGTGTGCTTAAGTAGGAATGCATATTATTGCTGTGAATAGCTGTAGAATGTGATATTGCTTGTGTGTGTGATCTTGCTGGTTTGTGTGCTTTTGTTTAGTCGTTTCTTTTGTTTTTTTTTGGCCCATGGCATTACCTTATTTTCCCCTTATGGAAGTTACTCCCTGACACTAAACCCAAAGAGTCAGTGAAGAGACAGCCATTTGGAAGCTCAGCTCAGCAATATGGAATTTTCAGCAGACTGTGTTATATCAGGAATATCGGGCCTGAATATAAATGATATCCTGGCTAGATTGATTATCAGCATCAAGTATACCTCAATGTGCAATTTTCACAGCAGCAATGATCAAATCAGCAAGAAGGCAAAGATGTGTACATGATCCACAGTGCATTCCGTGCCAAAGGTATGATTCATATACACGGTTTAAGCCTGCTATGAGTACAATTTGAACCCTGCTATGTCTTGGAAGCAAGCCAGCATGTGCTATGAACTTAGTGTTCAGCAAGAAGGATAGCTGAATAACCTGTATGCATAATAGTGAGCTGTTTGGGACGCGGATGAACCCTTGCCCGTCTTTCTTTGGTGACGGCACCACGCCTGTGTTCTGAGCTGTTTCCGGCCGTCCGGGGTGCATGCCGACTTTTATTTCTCTTGTCAGCAACTGGCCCGTGTTCTGAGCTGCTTTTTGGCCGTCTCGGGCAGCTGTTGAATTTCTCTCCGTAGCAGTGACCCTATGCTCTGAGCTGTTCTTCGGCCGTCTTAGGGAACTGCTACTTTCTTTTTATTGACACCGTCTCATGCTCTGAGATGCTTTTCAGCCGTCTTGAGTCGGGGTTGAGTTATTCCTGTAATGTCCCAGATCTGAGTTGTAAAGACCGTTCTGGTGGCTACTGGTTTATCAGCCGGTTTTATCCAAGGGTTCAGACGATCGTTACCCTACAGCTACAACTTGTAAAGTAATATGCCTGCCGGAATATTGCACCTGACAACACCTATGGTCACACGGAGAATCCAGAACACATAAGGATAAGTTCTTTCAGAAAAGGGTCCAGGCAAAGAGAACTATAATGAAAAAAGCAAGGTTGTCCATACAGGTATGGTAATGGTACAAATACTCCGGACAGTCTGGTTCGATACCGACCACCATGGGTACACACCCACGGGGTCTATCCCATTTGCAAGGACCTCATATCGAGACAACCCGCCCAGCCAACCAGATATGCTCAGAATTGTCAGAAGTGGGCAACCAAGCTGGTCAGGTCAGCCGAAAGATTAACTCAGCAGTTCAAATTCAGCAACCATGTTAAAGCATTACACGGCCTACCATCCATATAGAGATACCGAAAGACTGAGTAATCAGAAGAATGAACAACAGTCTCGAAGCATGTGTCCTCACAGATGGGAACCAGTTAAAGACTAACCTGTCGTGAACAAGATTCTGCTGCCAGAACCACCGTCAGTCAAGTCTGCAGAAGATACCGTTATAAGGTCATACACCTTTACGCTAATCATGATGGATGACAGTCAAATATTTGGTAGGAGCCTTATACCCAAGACAGTGAAGATACCCAAGATGACCCAGCTATCCGTGCGAGAAGTCAGATTCCGCCAGGAGAACGATGCGATTTACAGTACTGTTTTGAACCAGGAGGACACACAGCCATTTGAAGTCACCCAATGCAATGAGTAAAAGATTTTGTGTCCACCAAGAGAATCTGTTCACAACTCAGTAAACAGTCGTTCGTATTGGACCTCGTCATGACACGTCCATGAGGAACCACCCACAGACTTACGAGCAGGGCACATAGTTCGGTCCGGATAATTTATTGCCCCAGACAGGATAGCAGACATAAAAGGATTGGAGTCAGAGTAGCATATGAGGTAAGATTTGCCAGAAAAAGGTTCCAGTGAAGCAAACCACCCCGAAGCAAGGCAGTCAGTCATATGATATTCAGTGGGAGCATTATACAAAGGTAAAAAGGAAACCCGAGTTGGGAAACGGTTTCCTCAAGTGGAAATATTCATGTTTGATCCCTGACGAACCAAATCTCGAGGACGAGATTTCTTTAAGGGGGGTAGGTTTGTAACACCCTGGTTTTGCACATTTTTTTCTTTTGATTTTGGTCTTGATTTGCCTTTCTGTGGCTCAGTGGTCTTGCAACCTGGAGGGATCACCCTTGAATCCTCTTCCTGAGTGGCTTGCCAACTTCAAAACCATCCCAAGACCTAGCCATTTCCATCTTGGACCAACCCCAATATTCTTTTCCTTGGGAAAATTCCTTTTTCTATTAAAGGAATAACCCTGTCTGTCCTGGGTTGTGAAGCAACCCACATTTCCATCATTTGAAAGATTCCCAAATAATTCTCATAAATTGTTTGGGTCAGATCTTCCACAAATATGTCAAAACCCTTCCTTGCCATGTTCAAAAATATTTCACAAATATTTCTTTTCTGATTCTGCCCTAGTTGTCAAGTTGAGAAGCAAGTACCCTTTATATTTTCTTGCTTGGCCCAAACTTTTTGGTAATTATTTCCTATCCATATCATTACCACATGCCAAAATTCAACTTCATTTGGCTATTAAATCTCCCTTGGCTAATTTCCAAAGTTTCTGGTCAACTGGAATCTTTGTGAAGCAAGTGCTAGCTAGGAGTATCCAAATGAGTTGAAATTCTTAAATAATCTTCATATTCGCAGATAATGACTCTCCACAAAGTTTCAACCCTATCGAATCATCTATGTGAGCACATCCTCAAATCTTGATTTCTGGTCAGATTTTCACATTGTGAAGCAACTATATTTTATATTCCTCCGTAATTTCTAAAAATTTACCAGAGCATTCTCCTACCCATATAACCTATATCCACAAAATTTGGGCTCATTTTATCTTCCCAATAATTCCCTAGAATTTTTCTAAGATTCTAGTCAGAGAGGTTCATTGTGAAGGAAGTACCATTTTGGCTTGTCCAAATGGCATGAAACTTTTATGGAACTCTCATATGACCAAATCATCATGTTCTACCAAATTTCAGCTCAAGTGGCTACTCCATGTGAGTGCCCCATCCAAATCAAGTTTCTGGACCAGATTGGTCAGTTGCAAAGCAACTATATTACATCTTGGTCCATTTCTCTCCAAACTTCACAGGATCATAGTCCTTCCTACCCTAACACTCTCAGACATCACCCTTGGCTCTTATCACTTCTCTGTTGATCACAGAAACATGGTCAAGTTTGCTGCTAGAAACTTGTTGACCTTGGTTCAGTCACTTCAGACCTCTCCCGAGCCATCCAGCTGCATAAGTGATCTTCGGGAAGGAAGGAGAACCTCCCAGACACGATTTGGCATCAAGTATGGCGTGGCAATGTCGTGGCCACGCGGTGACCACAAGCAGAGCATGCCAAACCCGCGCTTTGTGCTCCGTACGTGTCGGGAGCGCGTCTCTAGCGGGTTCTAGCTCATCCGGGCGCGCCGGCGAGCCCTCCACCGCACGCGTGTGCCCTCTGGAGCCTTCTCCCCTTCGTCCCCGAGCCCGTGGCCGTTTCTGCCGACCGCCGGAGTCCCGCCACCTCCCCGTGCGTCTCAGAGCTTCGACCACCGTTGCGAGACTCCTCCCCGAGCCTATTTAAGTGAGCCCCAAGCTCGCCCTCTTCACCAGCAACCTCTCCCCTCGCCCCCATACCCTCCCCGAGCTCCTTGAGCTCCATTCCCCGCAAATGGCCGAAGGCCGCCACCCGATCCCCTCGGTCGTCCCCTGCCCATGGTCCTTCCCCTCACCTCTCTCCTCGCCCTCGGCTGCCCAAGGAGCTCGCAGGTCCGGCGTCGTCCCCGTTGTAGTCGGGGAAACGCCGCCGGAGTAGCACCTCGGACGCCCGTCGGCCGCCGTGGTCCGGCCGTGTGGCGACGGCGCCACAGGTCACCCCAGCCGACCCCGCGGCCACCGGCGAGCTCGTCGGGAAGTAGCGAAGCTCCTCCGCCTGTCGGCTAGCCCCGGGAAGCAGCAGGACGTCGGCCACACCGGCGACCGGCCGCCCCTGCCTCTGTCTTCGTGGAAGCAGACGACCAGGGAGGAGGAGGGAGATAAGGTGGGCCAGCCCACCAGAGCCCACCGGGTTTTTTTAAAAGGAGAAGCAGCAGCCGCGGCAGTTTTGGCCCAGAGCAGCCCATCAGCACAGTGCGCTCTATCATTTTCCAAGAAAAAAACTGCTGAGGACCTAAATGTAATAATTTTATTCACAGCAAGGTCCTTCTGCAGTCAAACCCTCACAACTTTTTCTCCGTAACTCCGATCGAGGTGATTCCAAAGCCCACTTCTTCGTCTCGTCGAGCTCTATCTGTTGGTATCATTTCCACTACATGGTCCCACTGTGAAAATGACCATTTTGCCCTTATCCGTAAACAGCCCCCTCCGAAAGAGAACTGTTTCCGGCAACTCCTTCCGTGACTATTCCGTACTCCTTCCCGATGGTTCCTTCATCCCCAGGCAAGCCACAACTCTCATATGCATAATTGCATTGCAATATCATAGTTTAACTATTTACTTTAACAACGAGTATGAGTTGTTTGTGAAATGGATTGGATTATACAATGCTTGAGTAAATTCTTGGATAGGTGACTACCACGTTGAGTACCAGATTGTAGTGACTAGTAGTTTACCCACTCGTTGATGCCATGATGTTGAGATTACCGTCTATGATTATTCTGGACTTCACCCGGCAGTTCGTGGAGATGAGTTAGTAGCAGTGGCTTAAGCATACTGGTTACCGGATTTCTAGCCAGATATCGTTTTAACTTGGATTGCTATGATATCGGAGTGTCAGCCATGACAGAGATTGTTCGGAGATTAGATACTTCATGGTTGATCCAGAGTCACTTGTCCGGACTTATTCGTGCAGCCATATTTGCCGGTATGGGACGGCCTTGATTGGTCTGATCGCGTGCTCTTTCACCGGTACCACCCGACAGGGAAGGTTATGCGTGCGCGCTACCCTGGCCTGGTAGGCGGCGATAACCTTGTGCGCCCAGTTGAGTTATATGGTACCAGGTCCCCGTTTGGGACAGTTTGTTAGCCATGACGGTGGCAGGTGTCACACGGTGACACAAGGGCCACCCAGGGCAGGACTCCGGGGGAGGATGATTGCCGGTGGTACGATGGGAGGGTCACGGGTCAGGCGGGTTTCGTTGGAACAATGCTGGTACACCCGAATGGGATCACGATGTAATCCACATACCCTTTGTAACCATATCTATTGCAATAAAGAGCTGATTTGTTCTATGCCAACAGTGCCGTATTCCAAAGGACTTGTCCCTGGGATGGAATACGGGGCGTTCCGGTCTTCTCTGAGCCGGGGTGCCACAGGCATTGGTATCAGAGCAGGTCTGGCTATAGGACTCCCTAGACCACGCAAACGTCGGTAACCAGTAGTATAGGATCCAGTTGGTTTGCTGTACTTGTGTGTTGCATTTCTTTGTGCATAGCAAACATATAGACTAGATATCTTATCACTAACGATGGATCTGCTGAGTGTAGGTGGCATCAGTTCCGATTCCCTACCCGCGCTCTCCAGTTTGCATATTTGTTCCTTAGTGTGGTGTCATCTTCGTCCCAGCGGAGTGATGCCAAGGTGCTTGGTGGTGGCGATCCCTTATCGGAAAGATGCACCGGTGCCACACCAACTTATTCTCTTCCGACACCCCTATCATTTCGGTGATAGATAAGTTCTATCCCGAATCGTGCCATTCCACTAGCTGCTTCGGCAACCCCTACTGATCCTTGTTATCAGAAAAGGGCAATGCCTGCAAGCCTTTCTCTCCATCACCAACTCATTCCGCCACCTATTCTTTGGACGTGTACGATTTTCTTCCATACGCTTGATGATGATGTGGTCGTAACTTCTGTGTTCCGACCCCCAATCACCAAGTTTGTCCTCGCCACCGTGTCCGTCCAGATGGAACCGGTGTTAAGCCCGTAATTGGTGTAGCCTTGTTTACACAAATTTTCTTCCACACATTGATTAACTTTCGTGCACATCGCCACAACATGTTAGACCGTAATACCAGAGTTCTTGCGAGATTTGTGTGCTTAAGTAGGAATGCATATTATTGCTGTGAATAGCTGTAGAATGTGATATTGCTTGTGTGTGTGATCTTCCTGGTTTGTGTGCTTTTGTTTAGTCGTTTCTTTTTGTTTTTTTTGGGCCCTTGGTGTTACCTTATTTTCCCCTTATGGAAGTTACTCCCCGACACTAAACCCAAAGAGTTAGTGAAGAGACAGCCATTTGGAAGCTCAGCTCAGCTCAGCAATATGGAATTTTCAGCAGACTATGTTATATCAGGAATATCGGGCCTGAATATAAATGATATCCTGGCTAGATTGATTATCAACATCAAGTATTCCTCAATGCGCAATCTTCACAGCAGCAATGATCAAATCAGCAAGAAGGCAAAGAGGTGTACATGATCCACAGTGCATTCCGTGCCAAAGGTATGATTCATATACACGGTTTGAGTCTGCTATGAGTACAATTTGAACCCTGCTATGTCTTGGAAGCAAGCCAGCATGTGCTATGAACTTAGTGTTCAGCAAGAAGGATAGCCGAATACCCTGTATGCACAATAGTGAGCTGTTTGGGACGCAGATGAACCCTTGCCCGTCTTTCTTTGGTGACGGCACCACGCTTGTGTTCTGAGCTGTTTCCGGCCGTCCGGGGTGGATGCCGACTTTTATTTCTCTTCTCAGCAACTGGCCCGTGTTCTGAGCTGCTTTTCGGCCGTCTCGGGCAGCTGTTGAATTTCTCTCCGTAGCAGTGACCCTATGCTCTGAGTTGTTCTTCGCCGTCTTAGGGAACTGCTACTTTCTTTTTATTGACACCGTCTCATGCTCTGAGATGCTTTTCAGCCGTCTTGAGTCGGGGTTGAGTTATTCCTGTAATGTCCCAGATCTGAGTTGTAAAGACCGTTCTGGTGGCTACTGGTTTATCAGCCGGTTTTATCCAAGGGTTCAGACGATCGTTACCCTACAGCTACAACTTGTAAAGTAATATGCCTGCCAGAATATTGCACCTGACAACACCTATGGTCACACGGAGAATCGAGAACACATAAGGCCAAGTTCTTTCAGCAAAGGGTCCAGGCAAAGAGAACTATAATGAAAAAAAGCAAGGTTGTCCATACAGGTATGGTAATGGTACAAATACTCCGGACAGTCTGGTTCAATACCGACCACCATGGGTACACACCCACGGGGTCTATCCCATTTGCAAGTAACTCATATCGAGACAACCCGCCTAGCCAACCAGATATGCTCAGAATTGTCAGAAGTGGGCAACCAAGCTGGTCAGGTTAGCCGAAAGATTAACTCAACAGTTCAATTTCAGCAACCATGTTAAAGCATTACACGGCCTACCATCCATATAGAGATACCGAAAGACTGAGTAATCAGAAGGATGAACAACAATCTCGAAGCATGTGTCCTCACGGATGGGAATCAGTTAAAGACTAACCTGTCGTGAACAAGATTCTGCTGCCAGAACCACCGTCAGTCAAGTCTGCAGAAGTACCGTTATAAGGTCATACACCTTTACGCTAATGATGACGGATGACAGTCAAATATTTGGTAGGAGTCTTATACCCAAGACAGTGAAGATACCCAAGATGACCCGGCTATCCGTGCGAGAAGTGAGATTCCGCCAGGAGAACGGTACGATTTACAGTACTGTTTTGAACCAGGAGGACACACAGCCATTTGAAGTCACCCAATGCAATGAGTAAAAGATTTCGTGTCCACCAAGAGAATCTGTTCACAACTCAGTAAACAGTCATTCGTATTGGACCTCATCATGACACATCCATGAGGAACCACCCTCGGACTTACGAGCAAGGCACATAGTTTGGTCCAGATAATTTATTGCCCCAGACAGGATAGCAGACATAAAAGGATTGGAGTCAGAGTAGCATATGAGGTAAGATTTGCTAGAAAAAGGTTCCAGTGAAGCAAACCACCCCAATGCAAGGCAGTCAGTCATATGAAACTCAGTGGGAGCATTATACAAAGGTAAAAAGGAAACCCGAGTTGGGAAACGGTTTCCTCAAGTGGAAATATTCATGTTTGATCGCTGAGGAACCAAATCTCAAGGACGAGATTTCTTTAAGGGGGGTAGGTTTGTAACACCCTGGATTTTGCACATTTTTTTCTTTTGATTTTGGTCTTGATTTTCCTTTCTGTGGCTCAGTGGTCTTGCAACCTGGAGGGATCACCCTTGAATCCTCTTCCTGAGTGGCTTGCCAACTTCAAAACCATCCCAAGACCTAGCCATTTCCATCTTGGACCAACCCCAATATTCTTTTCCTTGGGAAAATTTCTTTTTCTATTAAAGGAATAACCCTGTCTGTCCTGGGTTGTGAAGCAACCCACATTTCCATCATTCCAAAGATTCCCAAATAGTTCTTATAAATTGTTTGGGTCAGATCTTCCACAAATATGTCAAAACCCTTCCTTGCCATGTTCAAAAATATTTCACAAATATTTCTTTTCTGATTCTGCCCTAGCTGTCAAGTTGACAAGCAAGTACCCTTTATATTTTCTTGCTTGGTCCCAAACTTTTTGGTAATTCTTTCCTATCCATATCATTACCACATGCCGAAATTCAACTTCATTTGGCTATTAAATTTCCCTTGGCTAATTTCCAAAGTTTCTGGTCAACTGGAATCTTTGTGAAGCAAGTGCTAGATAGGAGTATCCAAATGAGTTGAAATTCTTCAATAATCTTCATATTCTCAGATCATGACTCTCCACCAAGTTTCAACCCTATCAAATCATCTATGTGAGTACAACCTCAAATCTTGATTTCTGGTCAGATTTTCACATTGTGAAGCAACTATATTTTATATTGCTCCATAATTTCTGTAAATTTACCAGAGCATTCTCCTACCCATATAACCTATATCCACAAAATTTGGGCTCATTTTATCTTCCCAATAATTCCCTAGATTTTTTCTAAAATTCTGGTCAGAGAGGTTCATTGTGATGGAAGTACCATTTTGGCTTGTCCAAATGGCATGAAATTTTATGGAACTCTCATATGACCAAATAATCATGTTCTACCAAATTTCAGCTCAAGTGGCTACTCCATGTGAGTGCCCCATCCAAATCAAGTTTCTAGACCAGATTGGTCAGTTGCAAAGCAACTATATTACATCTTGGTCCATTTCTCTCCAAACTTCACAGGATCATAGTCCATCCTACCCTAACACTCTCAGACATCACCCTTGGCTCTTGTCACTTCTCTGTTGATCACAGAAATGTGGTCAAGTTTGCTGCTAGAAACTTGTTGACCTTGGTTCAGTCACTTCAGACCTCTCTCGAGCCATCCAGCTGCATAAGTGATCTCCGGGAAGGAAGGAGAACCTCCTAGACATGATTTGGCGTCAAGCATGGCGTGGCAATGCCATGGCCACGAGGTGACCACAAGCAGAGCATGCCAAACCCGTGCTCTGTGCTCCGTACATGTCAGGAGCGCGCCTCCAGCAGGTTCTAGCTCATGCAGCCGTGCCGGCGAGCCCTCCACCGCACGCGTGTGCCCTCTGGAGCCTTCTCCCCTTCGTCCCCGAGCCCGTGGCCGTTTCTGCCGACCGCTAGAGTCCCGCCACCTCGCCGTGCGTCTCGAAGCTTCGGCCACCGTCGCGAGACTCCTCCCCGAGCCTATTTAAGCGAGCCCCAAGCTCGCCCTCTTCACCAGCAACCTCTCCCCTCGCCCCCATACCCTCCCCGAGCTCCTGGAGCTCCATTTCCCGCCAATGGCCGAAGGCCGCCACCCGATCCCCTCGGTCGTCCCCTGCCCGTGGCCCTTCCCCTCACCTCTCTCCTCGCCCTCGGCTGCCCAAGGAGCTCGCAGGTCCACTGCCTTCCCCGTTGTAGTCGGGGAAATGCCGCCAGAGTAGCTCCTCGGACGCTCGTCGGCCGCCGTGGTCCGGCCGTGTGGCGACGACGCCACATGTCACCCCAGCCAACCCCGCGGCCACCGGCGAGCTCATCGGGAAGTAGCGAAGCTCCTCTGCCCGTCGGCTAGCCCCGGGAAGCAGCAGGACGTCAGCCACGTCGGCGACCGGCCACCCCTGCCGCTGTCTTCGTGGAAGCAGACGACCAGGGAGGAGGAGGGAGATAAGGTGGGCCAGCCCACCAGAGCCTACCGGGTTTTTTTAAAAGGAGAAGCAGCAGCAGGTGGGCCGGCCCAATGCAGCAGCAACAGCAGCGGCGACAGTTTTGTCCCAGAGCAGCCCATCAGCACAGTGCGCTCTATCATTTTCCAGGAAAAAAACTACTGAGGACCTGAATGTAATAATTTTATTCACAGCAAGGTCCTTCTGCAGTCAAACCCTCACAACTTTTTCTCAGTACCTCCGATCAAGGTGATTCCAAAGCCCACTTCTTCGTCTCGTCGAGCTCTATCTGTTGGTATCATTTTCACTACATGGTCCCACTGTGAAAATGACAATTTTGCCCTTGTCCGTAAACAGCCCCCTCCGAGAGAGAACTGTTTCCGGCAACTCCTTCCGCGACCATTCCGCACTCCTTCCCGATGGTTCTTTCATCCCCAGGCAAGCCACAACTCTCATCTGCATAATTGCATTGCAATATCATAGTTTAACTATTTACTTTAACAACAAGTATGAGTTGTTTGTGAAATGGATTGGATTATACAATGCTTGAGTAAATTCTTGGATAGGTGACTACATGTTGAGTACCGGATTGTAGTGACTAGTAGTTTACCCACTCGTTGATGCCATGATGTTGAGATTACCGTCTATGATTATTCTGGATTTCATCCGGCAGTTCGTGGAGATGAGTTAGTAGCAGTGGCTTAAGCATACTGGTTACCGGATTTCTAGCCAGATATTGTTTTAACTTGGATTGCTATGATATCGGAGTGTCAGCCATGACAGAGATTGTTCGGAGATTAGATACTTCATGGTTGATCCAGATTCACCTGTCCGGACTTATTTGTGCAAGCACACTTGCCGGTATGGGACGGCCTTGACTTGGTCTGATCGCGTGCTCTTTCACCAGTACCGCCCGACATGGAAGGTTATGCGTGCGCGCTACCCTGGCCCGGTAGGCGGCGATAACCTTGTGAGCCCAGTTGAGTTATATGGTACCAGGTCCCCGTTTGGGATAGTTTGTTAGCCACGACGGTGGCAGGTGTCACGCGATGACACAGGGGCCACCCAGGGCAGGACTTCGGGGGAGGATGATTGCCGGTGGTACGATGGGAGGGTCACGGGTCAGGCGGGTTTCGTTGGAGCAATGCTGGTCCACCCGAATGGGATCACGAGGTCAGGTGCTCCATGGTGTGGGTAAAGTGCGCAACCTCTGCAGAGTGTAAAATCTATTTGAATAGCCGTGTCCATGGTATTGGACAGTCCGTCCAGACCTCTTTAGGTGGTCAACCATAGTAGTGATAATGATGGAAGAACTCGTCTTATGATCGGAAGTACTCGGTGGATCGTGAGTATTCTGAGGGTTGTGAGACAACCCGGAAGAGGGTAAGTTTGTCAGACTTGTGGTGTAGATGGTACCAGGAATATGATATGTTAGCCATGGGATGGCTATGAGATGAGTGGTCGGATGACTACATGATTTGGATTGGATTTGGAATAGAATCAGATTGGATCCTGAGATTATTCGGAGTATGGACTAAATATGCTTTACCTTGCTGCATCTACTTCAGTAGCTATCTTGCTATGATGTTGTCTTGCCTTAATGTTGATGTTTGTTGTGAGCTTGCGAGTACATTCCGAGTACTCACCTGGCATGTCATGCCAGTTTGCAGGTCATGCCATGATTGCTTGCTTGTCGAGGATCCTGAGTTTGCGAGCTAGGATACGTGTTCTAGCCAGAGTCCCTACGGAGTGGAGTCCATCACCGCCGTCGCTGTTCCGCTGCCGAGAGAGTTACTCCGCTGTTAGCATAGAGCTACCCCGGACAGGCGTAGTGTCGCCGTACCGATGTAATCCACGTACCCTTTGTAACCATATCTATTGTAATAAAGAGCTGATTTGTTCTATGCCAACAGTGCCGTATTCCAGAGGACTTGTCCCTGGGCTGGAATACGGAGCGTTCCGGTCTTCTTTGAGCCGGGGTGCCACAGCCGCGAGGCGTAAAACCCTACTCCTACTTTGGTGGATTGATGGTGGATTATGGTGGAAACGCAGCGCTCTTGCCCGGCAGGGCTGCCTTGGGACGAGGGCAGCTAGGCGCGTACGAGTGTACAAGGGTCCGAATCCTTTCTATGGTTGCCATGGCCCTCCTTTTATAGATCAAGGGGTCACCACAATGGCAAATCAGTCATTGCATACTGATTAGATAGCAAACAGTGCTATCATACCTAACTCTACAGACAGAGCAGAGCGCATTTAATGCACCGCTTAGTGTCACATCGTGGCATGCCCGGCAAGCCTTGCCAGAGTGCTCGGCCACCTTCTCGTCTGTCTGCTTGACACGTCTCTGGACAGGTGTCATTTGGAGGTGATTTCCATAGGAAGTGGCTGCCACGTGCCAAATAACAGCCACTTAGTCACTTGGGGGCTTGACACCGCACTGGTCGATGACTTGCGTCGCTGTGAGGTGGAGCGGTGGAGCCTTGGCGGGGTAGTTTGCCTTTGTCGCGCCCGACAGGCCTGCCGGGATGGTCTTGAGGCTTGCCTTTGGGACCACCTTGACCTCGCCAGGCTCGCCTGCCCGGCAAGGGAGGCTTTCCCTTAGTGGTGTCTTGCTCATTTAGCTTGTCTTGGTCTTCCTGATCTGCCCTTTGATTCCGAAAGAGTTATCTCTCCTTGCCTTGGTCTGGACTTGGACATTGCGAGCTTGCCGGACCAGTGGTTTGCTGTCCGTGCACAAGTCAGGGGAAACATACACCCCTGTTTGTGTACCCCGACACGATTAAAAGTGTAATTTCACCAAAAAAAATTATCCTATGCATCTAGTTCATCGTGATCGGAATTATATATATAATTTTTGGCCTCATGAAGGAGAAAGTATCGCTCTAGCTTGGGGGAGTCTTAAGTTAATGTTATATTCATGCCCCAATCATGAGCTCTCGAGAGAAATTATTATTCAGAATTTTTATGCTCGGCTTTCTCATAATGATCAATCCATGCTCGATACTTCTTGTATTGGTTCTTTTATGAAGAAAACTATTGAATTAAGGTGGGATCTTTTAGAAAGAATTAAACGCAACTCTGAAGATTGGGAACTCGATGAAGGTAAAGAGTCAGGTATAAAGCTTGAGTTTGATTGTGTTAAATCTTTTATGGATACCGATGCTTTTCATAAGTTTACCACTAAGTATGGACTTGACTCTGAGATAGTAGCCTCTTTTTGTGAATCATTTGCTACTCATGTTGAGCTTCCTAAGGAGAAGTGGTATAAATATCATCCCCCAATCAAAGAAGAGATTAAAGAACAAGCTATAGTTAAAAATGAAACTATCATTTACAATGTTGACCCAGTTGTGCCTACTGCTTATATTAAAAACCCACCTTTCCCTATTAGGATAAAGAAACATGCTAAGGTTTCAGCTGTGGTTCACAAAAGTAATATTAGAGCACCTAGATCCTCCAAACAAATTAAAGTAGAACCTAGTATTGCTATGGTTAAAGATCTCTTGGTTGATAATAGTGATGGGCATGTTATTTATTTTTGTGATGAAGCTGCTAGAATTGCTAAACAAGATACTAAAGATAAAAATAGACCAGTTGTTGGCATGCATGTTGTCTCAGTTAAAATAGGAGATCACTGCTATCATGGCTTATGTGATATGGGTGCTAGTGTTAGTGCTATTCCCTTTACTCTTTACCAAGAAATTATGAATGATATAACACCTATGGAAATAGAAGATATTGATGTTACTATCAAACTTGCTAATAGAGATACTATCACACCGCTTGGGATTGTTAGAGATATTGAAGTCTCGTGTGGAAAAATAAAATGCCCTACTGATTTCTAGTTCTTGGTTCCCCACAAGATGATTTTTGTCCCATAATCTTTGGCAGACCTTTCTTGAACACTGTTAATGCTAAGATAGATAGCAAGAAAGAAACCGCCAGTGTTAATCTTCGTGATGTGTCTCATGAGTTTAATCTCTCCAAGTTTCGTAGGCAACCTCGTAATAAAGAATTGCCAAGTAAGGATGAAATAATTGGTCTTGCTTCTATTGCCGTACCTCCTACTGACCCACTAGAACAACATTTGCTTGACCATGAAAATGATATGCACTTGCATGAAAGAAATGAAATAGACAAAATATTATTTGAGCAACAACCTATCCTTAAAAATAATGTTCCTGTTAAAACTCTAGGAGGTCCTCCTCCACCTAAAGGTGATCCTGTGTTTGAATTGAAACAATTGCCTGATACTCTTAAATATGCTTATCTTGATGAAAAGAAGATATACCCTGTTATTATTAGTGCTAACCTTATAGAGCATGAAGAGAAAAGATTATTAAAAACTTTGAGGAAGCATCGAGCAGCTATTGGATATACTCTTGATGATCTTAAGGGCAATAGTCCTACTCTCTATCAGCACAAGATCAATATGGAACCCGATGCTAAACCAGTTGTTGATCATCAACGATGATTAAATCCCAAGATGAAAGAAGTGGTAAGAGCTGAAATATTAAAACTTCTGGAAGCAGGTATAATTTATCCCATAGCTGATAGTAGATGGGTAAGCCCTGTTCATTGTGTTCCTAAAAAGGAAGGTATAACTATGGTTCCTAATGATAAAAATGAACTTCTTCCACAAAGAATTATGACCGGCTATAGAATGGTAACTGATTTTAGAAAATTAAACAAATCTACTAGAAAGGACCATTACCCTTTGCCTTTTATTGATCAAATGTTAGAACGACTGTCTAAGCACACACACTTTTGTTTTCTTGATGGATATTCTGGTTTCTCTCAAATACCTGTATCACAACCCGATCAAGAGAAAACCACTTTACTTGTCCTTTTGGAACTTATGCTTATAGACGTATGCCTTTTGGTTTATGTAATGCACCTGCTACCTTTCAAAGATGTATGACTGCTATATTCTCTGACTTTTGTGAAAAGATTGTTGAGGTTTTCATGGATGATTTTTCCGTTTATGGAACTTCTTTTGATGATTGCTTAAGCAACCTTGACCGAGTTTTGCAGAGATGTGAGCGAACTAATCTTGTCTTGAATTAGGAGAAGTGCCACTTTATGGTGAATGAAGGTATTGTCTTAGGTCACAAAATTTCTGAGCGAGGTATTGAGGTGGATAAAGCTAAAGTTGATGCAATTGAGAAAATGCCGTGTCCCAAAGATATTAAATGTATTCATAGTTTCCTTGGTCATGCTGGTTTCTATAGGAGGTTTATTAAAGACTTCTCCAAAATTTCTAGGCCTCCTACTAATATTTTGCAAAAGGATGTTCCATTTGTTTTTGATGATGATTGCGTAGAAGCCTTTGAAACACTTAAGAAAGCCTTAACTTCTGCACCTATTGTTCAACCACCTGATTGGAACTTGCCTTTTGAAATTATGTGTGATGCTAGTGATTATGCTGTTGGTACTGTTCTAGGACAAAGAGTTGATAAGAAATTAAATGTTATTCACTATGCTAGTAAAAATCTAGACAGTGCCCAAAGAAATTATGCTACTACTGAAAAAGAATATCTGGCAGTTGTGTTTGCTTGTGATAAATTCAGATCTTATATAGTTGACTCTAAAGTAACTGTTCACACCGATCATGCTGCTAGTAAATACCTTATGGAAAATAAAGATGCTAAACCTAGACTCATTAGGTGGGTTCTTTTGCTAGAAGAATTTGACTTACACATCACTGATGGGAAAGGAGCTGAAAACCCCGTAGCTGATAACTTGTCTAGGCTAGAAAATATCCTTGATGACCCACTACCTATTGATGATAGCTTTCCTGATGAACAACTAGTTGTCATAAATGCTTCTCATGGTATATTGACTATGCTAATTATATTGTTGCTAAATTTATACCACCTAGTTTTACATACCAACAAAAGAACAAATTCTTCTATGATTTAAGACATTACTTTGGGATGACCCACATCTTTATAAGGAGGGAGTAGATGGTATTATTAGATGTTGTATACCTGAGCATGAACCAAATCCTATGGAAATGTCACTCCGAAGCTTATGGAGGGCATCATGCGGGAGACAGAACTGCACACAAGGTATTACAATCCGTTTTTTATTGGCCTACTCTTTTTAAGGATGCCCGTAAGTTTGTTTTATCTTGTGATGAATGTCAAAGAATTGGTAATATTGGTAGACATCAGGAAATGCCTATGAATTATTCACTTGTTATTGAACCATTTGATGTTTGGGGCTTTGATTATATGGGACCTTTTCCTTCCTCTAATGGGTATACACATTTTGGTTGCTGTTGATTATGTCACTAAGTGGGTAGAAGCTATTCCAACTAGCAGTGCTGATCATAACACCTCCATTAAAATGCTTAAAGAAGTTATTTTCCCTAGGTTTGGAGTCCCTAGATATTTAATGACTAATGGTGGTTCACATTTTATTCATGGTGCTTTCCGTAAACTACTTTCTAAATATGATGTCAACCATAGAATAGCATCACCTTATCACCCTCAATCTAGTGGACAAGTTGAACTTAGCAACAATGAAACGAAGTTAATATTACAAAAAACTGTCAATAGGTCTCGAAAGAATTGGCCTAAGAAATTAGATGATGCACTTTGGGCCTACAAAACAACTAATAAAAATCCTATCGGTATGTCTCCATATAAAATGCTTTATGGAAAAGCTTGTCATTTGCCTCTTGAATTAGAACATAAAGCATATTGGGCAATTAAAGAACTCAACTATGACTTCAAACTTGCCGGTGAAAAGAGGTTATTTGATATTAGCTCTCTAGATGAATGGAAAACCCAAGCCTATGAAAATGCCAAACTATTCAAAGAAAAAGTTAAGAGATGGCATGACAAAAGAATCCAAAAGCGGGAATTTAAAGTTGGTGAATATGTTCTATTGTACAATTCTCATTTTAGTTTTTTTGCAGGAAAACTGCCATATATCATCAAAGAAGTTTATCGTCCTGGAGCCATTAAGATCAATAATGCCGAAGGCACTAGTCCGAAGGTGGTCAATGGACAAAGAATAAAGCACTATATTTCAGGTACACCTATTAATGTTGAAACTAATATTATTCAAACCATGACACCGGAGGAACACATAAGAGAGACCTTCCAGAACACTCCAAAACCCTGAAAAGGAAGAGGTACGTGATAGGTAAGTAAACGAACTTCGAAAATTCCGCAAAAATATTTTCTGTCAGTTTTGGAATATTAGAAAAAATAAAAAAAGAAACACCCAGGAAGGCAACCGAGGTGCCCACAAGGCACCAGGGCGCGCCTGCCCCACCTGGCACACCCTGGTGGGTACTGGGCTGCTCGGGCACCTTCCTGATTTCATTTTCCTGTGGTATGCTTGTTTCCCAAGATAAAAAATCTTCATATACTCCCCCGGACATATTGACCACCGCACCGCAGAAATATCCTTTGTTCTTGTTTTGTGCTGTTTTCTTGACAGATCTAGATCGCCATGGCTCCACCAAGCTCCTCCAAGGACAAGTTCTTCGAGAAGGTCATCAACCCGTACCTACCAGAGGTGTTGAAGCACCCTCAAGCCATTGAGATGCGTGAGGGGGTGTTCCACATCCGGGATGTTCAAGGTCCGAAGAGGACGGGAAGTGTGGAGGCCAGGCTCGAGGCGGTGGAGCAGGACATCTTCAAGTGCAAGGGATGGTGGAGCATGGACTCAGTGCCAATCACTCCATGATCACGGAATTCACCCATAATCACATGGTGGATGGCCGGTCTATAAAGGACATCGTCTTCACCTTCAATGAGCAAATCAACTTTCTGCAAAGCCAAATCTATGATCTTCAAAATCAAGTTTTCGAGTATGAAGCAAGATTTAAAGGTATGAGTTTAGGTGCCAGTTGCAGGACTCAGGAGACTTGGGCATCCTCTTATGATGGTGAGCCCCTGCCCTGGAAGCCGGAGGACAAACTTACTACCTCAACAACACCACCATCATCATCATCACCAAAGAAGGCGACTTGAGCACACGGGTATGGGCACTCCCCTTGGCTTGTGCCAAGCTTGGGGGAGATGCCCCAGTATTGTATCACCATCGCTTTTATTACCTTTACCTATCTTAGTTCGATCCTTAGTTATTTCGTGATTTAGTCAAATAAAAGTTTAGTATGATCTATTTTCGAGTGTTAGTTTAGTGATCTATCTATCTATTTAATCGAGTGAGAGTTATATAATAAAGTTTAGTTTGAGTTTTTGCTTCTTTACTTTCTTGTTTCAATCAAAATAAAGGAAATAATGAAAAAGATCATATGCTAATCTTGTGTAAAGTAATGACATTACATAAGGAAAAGTATAAGTGGTTAAATTTATTGAAAGTTGACAAACATAGCATTGGTCAATGATGCAATTCATGAAAGAATTAATAAGGGAAGAGAAGATTCACATGCAAATATACTATCTTGGACATCTTCTATGATTGTGAGCTCCCATTAAATATCTTATGCCAAATTGTTGACATTGGACAGGGAAGACAACGTAATGATTTATGTTTGTTCATATTCACATAGAAGTTACATTGTCATAGATCCTCTAACATGTGGTGCTTGTCCAATATCTTTGCTAGCCAAAAATCTGCACTAAGTAGAGATACTACTTGTGCATCCAAAAACCTTAAACCCAAATTCATGTTTTGAGAGTCCACCACTACCTATGGATTGAGCAAGATCCTTCAAGTAAGTTGTCATCGGTGCAAAAAGGGCAATAAAAATTGTCTCTAAATGTGTTTGATCTTTTAGTGTAAGGAAAATAAGCGTTGTACGAACTTGTGATGGCAAAGTAATAAAAGCAACGGACTGCATAATAAAGGTTGCTATCATAAGGGGCCATATAACGTGACGTTCTTTTGCATTAAGAGATTGTGCATATAAAACCAAAAAGCGCATGACAACCTCTGCTTCCCTCTACGAAGGGTCTATCTTTTACTTTTATGTACTTACTTTTTATGCAAGAGTCAAAGTATTCTCCTCTATTCCTTTTTATTTTCCCTTTTGAAAGCACCATGTTGTGGGGAAAGATCTAGGCACAAATATCCAGTTGAATGTGAGTGATCATGAGTTATTATTGTTGACATCACCCTTGAGGTGAATAAGTTGGGAGGCGAAACTATGATCCCCTATCTTTCTATGTGTCCGGTTGAAGCTTTTGCTCATATATATGATGTGAGTATACTTCCATGTTGTGATGAATTGTTACTTGCTCATAAGAAGCTATATGATAAAGTTTATTGCTGTTATAATAATTACCATGATGCTACTATGTCCGTATTTTGTTTTTATCGACACCTCTCTCTCTCTCTCTCTAAACATGTGGACATGATTTTCGATATCGGCTTTCGCTTGAGGACAAGCGAGGTCTAAGCTTGGGGGAGTTGATACGTCCATTTTGCATCATGTTTTCCTACTGTTATTTATAGTGTTTTTATTCATTATAACACTTTATGGAGTAATTCTAATGCCTTTTCTCTCATAATATGCAAGGTTTACACAAAGAGGGAGAATGCCGGCAGCTGGAATTCTGGACCTGAAAAAGCTATGTTAGAGATACCTATTCTGCACATCTCCAAATGAGCTGAAATTTCACGGAGAATTATTTCTGAATATATAAAAAATATTGGAATAAAGAACTACCGGAGGGGGTCACCCAGGCGCCCACAAGGCACCAGGGCGTGCCTCCCCCCTCTGGCGTGCCCTGGTGGGTAATGGGGGCCCTGGCCCACCTCTGGTGCTCATCTTCTAGTACATAAGGTCTTTTGACCTAGAAAAAAAAAATAAGGAGAGGACTTTCAGGACGGAGCGCCGCCGTCTCGAGGTGAAACTTGGGCAGGAGCACTTTTACCCTCCGGCGGAGCGATTCCCCTGGGGGAACTTCCCTTCGGGAGGGGGAAATCAAATCCATCATCATCACCAACAACCCTCTCATCTTTCGGAGGCCAATCTTCATCAACATCTTCAACAGCACCATCTCATCTCAAACCCTAGTTCATCTCTTGTGTTCAATCTTTGTATCAAAACCTCAGATTGGTACCTGTGGGTGACTAGTAGTGTTGATTACATCTTGTAGTTGATGCTAGCCAGTTTATTTGGTGGAAGAATATATGTTTAGATCCATTATGATGTTTATTACTCCGCTGATCTTGAGCATGAATATGTTGTGTGAGTAGTTACTTTTGTTCTTGAGGACACGGGAGAAGTCATGTTGCAAGTAATCATGTGAATTTGATATTCGTTTGATATTTTGATGGTATGTATGTTGTGATTCCCTTAGTGGTGTTATGTGAATGTCGACTACATGACACTTCACCATATTTGGGCCTAAGGGAATGCATTATGGAGTAGTTATTAGATGATGGGTTGCTAGAGTGACAGAAGCTTAAAACCTAGTTTATGCGCTATTTCATAAGGGGCTGATTTGGATCCATATGTTTAATGCTATGGTTAGATTTTATCTTAATTCTTCTTTCGTAGTTGCAGATTCTTGCGAGGGGGTTAATCATAAGTGGGAGGCTTGTTCAAGTAAGAACAGCACCCAAGCACTGGTCCACCCACATACTGCTGTCTACTACACAACTTGTTCTTGTAGACTCGTGTTGGGCCTCCAAGTGTAGAGTTTTGTAGGACAGTAGCAAATTTCCCTCAAGTGGATGACCTAAGGTTTATAAATCCGTGGGAGGTGTAGGATGAAGATGGTCTCTCTCAAACAACCCTGCAACCAAATAATAAAAAGTGTCTTGTGTCCCCAACACACCAAATACAATGGTAATTTTTATAGGTGCACTAGCTCGGTGAAGAGATGGTGATACAAGTGTAGTAATGATAGTAGATATTGATTTTTGTAATAGGAACAATAAAAAACCAGCAAGGTAGCAAGTAACAAAAGTGAGCACAAACGGTATTGCAATGCTTGAAAACAAGGCCTAGGGTCCGTACTTTTGCTAGTGCAATCTCTCAACAATGCTAATCTAATTGGATCATATAACCATCCCTCAACGTGTAATGAAGAATCACTCCAAAGTTCTTATCTAATAGAGAACATAAGAAGAAATTGTTTGTAGGGTACAAAACCACCTTAAAGTTATTCTTTCTGTTTGATCTATTCAAGAATTCGTACTAAAATAATGCAAAGTTATTCTTTCCATTCGATCTATCCAAGAGTTCATACTAAAATAACACCATGATACGCATAAACCAACTCTAATGTCACCTAGATACTCCAATGTCACCACAAGTATCCATGAGTTAGTTATAAGATACGCATCAAACAATTTCAAATTCATAATACTCGATCTAACACAAATAACCTCAAAGAGTGCCCCAAAATTTCTACCGGAGAAACAAAGACAAAAACGTGCATCAACCCCTATGGATAGATTACCCCAATGTCACCTCGGGAATCCGAGAGTTGAGTGCCAAACATATATCAAGTGAATCAATATAATACCCCATTGTCAACACGGGTATTCATATGCAAGACATATATCAATTGCTCTCAAATGCATAAAAGTATTCAATCCGATAAAACGAAATCTCAAAGGGAAAACTCAATTCATCACAACATGATAGAGAGGGAGAAACACCATATGATCCAACTATATAACAAAGCTCGCGATACATCAAGATCGTGCCAAATCAAGAACATGAGAGAGAGAGATTTTAAACACATAGCTACTGGTACAAACCCTCAACCCCGAGGGTGGACTACTCCCTCCTCATCATGGTGGCCATAGGGATGATGAAGATGGCCACCGGTGATGATTTCCTCCTCCGGCGGGGTGCCGGAACGGGGTCAAGATTGGTTTTTCATGGCTACAGAGGCTTGCGGTGGCGGAACTTCTGATCTATGGTTATTTCTAGGGGTTTCTGTATTTATAGGATTTTTTGGCGTTGGAATCACGCGAAGATGGGCCTCGAGGTGAGCACAACCCACCACGCCTCGGGTTGGGCTCTAGGCATGCCCTGGTGGGTTGTGCCCTCCTCGTGGCTCATTTGGCCCTCCCACGAAGCTTCGGGGGTCACGTTTGTTCCAAAAGAAATCGTCAAAAAGTTTCAGCTCATTTGGAGAACTTTCATTTCTGCACAAAAAACAACACCACGGTAGTTCTGCTGAAAACAGCGTCAGTCCGGGTTAGTTCCATGCAAATCATACTAAAACCATATAAAATTGTTGTAAACATGGCATGAATACTTCATAAATTATAGATAAGTTGGAGACGTATCAGCATCCCCAAGCTTAATTCCTACTCATCCTCGAATAGGTAAATGATAAAAGAAATAATTTATGAAGTGTGAATGCTAGCAAAGTGCATAAGTTTGGTCAATGATAATTTCAATCACTTTTCCTAGCATCATAACATCAACTCTTTCTCATAAAACTTATCATGATAAAGTAGCAATTGAAAACAGAATTTTTGTTGTGGAAAGCTACCTATCATATTCATCATATAATCTTTCTTTTGTAGCATGGACATTTGGACTTGAATGATTCAAAGCAATAGTCTATAATTTGACACGAGGACATCAATACTCAAGCATATCAACAAGCAACCATGTCTTTCAAAATATCAACACTAAAGAAAGTTATCCCTAGCCCATCATGCTCAATCATTGATCCATTCATGAAACACATTCGCATATTAGCTACATCCAATGCGCAAGTATGATCATAATGCTCCCTAGTTGGTGCTTTATAAGAGAAGATGGAGACTCACATAAAAAATGCATAAAGTAACTGGATAGGCCCTTTGCAGAGGGAAGCAGAGATTTGCAGAGGTGCCAGAGCTCAAAGCTTAAATTGAGAAATAAAAATATTTTGGGAGGCATACTTTTCCCGTCAACGAAAACGACCGAGTAATTCCCAACACTTTCCATGCTAGATATATCATAGGCGGTTCCCAAACATAAAATAAAGTTTATTCCTTTTTCCACCATACTTTCGCACTCCACGACTAGCCGTATCCACGGGTGCCGTCCATACCAACACTTTCCAAGGAATTTATTATTTGACAACATAAAGTATTTTTTTTTTCATTTCGGGACTGGGCATCCCTATTACCGCCGTACTCTCGTGCAATGACAAGTGAATAAACACTCATCTTGAGAATAACACATCTAGCATGGAAAATATTGGCCACCCCCTGCCGCTTCATGAGCGGTACGAGCACACAAAAAGGAAATTCATGTCGAAAATTAGAGATGGCACATACAAATTTACTTAGAACAGCGTGGAAATACCGCATATAGGTGGGTATGGTGGACTCATGTGGTAAAACTGGGTTTAAGGATTTTGGATGCACAAGTAGTATTCCCACTTAGTACAAATGGAGGCTAGCAAATAGATTGAGAAGCACCAACCAAGAAACAAAAATTCACATAAACGAGCATTGAGCATAACTAACACCGAATAATGCACTACAAGTAGGATGTAATTTCATTGCATAACTATTGACTTTCGTGCTTGCATAGGGAATCACAAACCTTAACACCGATATTCCTACTAAAGCACAATTACTCACCAACATGACTCACATATTATTATCTCCATATCGCAAAACTATTGCAAGGAATCAAACTTATCATATCCAATGATCTACATGAAAGTTTTTATTATATCCTTCTTGAATATTCATCATATTAGGACCAAATTCATAGCTTGTGCAAATTGTCATCACTATTATCAACTCTCAAAATAATATAAGTGAAGCATGAGAGTGTTCGACAAACTACTCCAAAAAGATATAAGTGAAGATCAAATGAGTAGTTAAGTAAATAGGTAGCTATGTGAGGACTCTCTCTTATTTAAAAACTTTCAGATACAAGTATTTTATTAAAACAGTAAGCAAAAGAAAATAAAATGGCATTCTAAGAATAGCACAACTCATGTGAAGAAGCAAAAACTTGGGCTCAACCGATACTAACCGATAGTTGTTGATGAAGAAAGGTGGGATGCCTACCGGGGCATCCCCAAGTTTAGATGCTTGAGATTTATTGGAATATTAACTTGGGATGCCTTGGGCATCCCCAAGCCTAAGCGTTTGTGTCTCCTTAATTCATTTTATATCACGGTTTCCCTAAATCTTAAAAACCTTATCCACACAAAACTCAACAAGAACTCGTGAGATAAGTTTGTATAAATCAATGCAAAAACCTTATCATTCTCTACTGTAAAAAATCACTAAAATTATAATTTAACATTTCATACTAAATTCCTCTGCATATTTAATAATCCTATCCTCAAATAGAATCTTTAAAACAAGCAAACATATGCAAACAATGCAAACATAACAGCAATCTGTCTAAACAGGACAATCTGTAAAGAGTGCAATATTATTCATACTTCCCTAACTCCAAAAATTCTTAAAAATTACCACACTGTAGAAAATTTAATATAACTTCTTGTGCAAAAACATTCAACATTTTATCGCATTCTGACTTTTCTGGAGAATTTGTACAACAGTGATAAACTTTCTGTTTTGAAACAGCAACTCATATACTTGCAAAATAAGCATGGTGAAGGCTATCCTTGCCACTTTTATTGAAGTAAGAGATGCAAAACATTATTCTAAATAACAGCAAGCAAATCCTAATAAAATAAAATGACTCTCCAAGCAAAACTCATATCATGCGATGAATGAAAATATAGCTCCAAGTGAGGTTACCGATAATGTTGAAGACGAAAGAGGGGATGCCTTCCGGGGCATCCCCAAGCTTAGTTGCTTGGATCTTCCTTGAATATTACCTTGGGGTGCCTTGGGAATCACCAAGCTTAGGGTCTTGTCACCGAATGCTACTTTCTGGGCACGGCTCTCACTGATATGCATATCCTGTCTGTCGTGTAGTATCGTGATCGAACGAAAGTAGTTGGGGCTGGCCCACGGCAAGACTTTCGCGTGCCAGTGCTTCTACGTATTCTTACGGTGGTATACTTGGACCAGCACAAATGCACTCACACTGGCCTCCCCCGTCGGTAACAAACCTGTTACTCTCGATCTGTTTTCTGGTACAAGGCTGGTTCGAGTACATGGACCAAAGCAAGTCGATATGGTGTGTGAATGCTTGTGAACCCAAGAACTATACCAGAGACTCCAGACCGGCAATCCACCGTGTGAATACACGTATGTACAGTAGAAAATTAACATAATAATTATTTCATGTGTAGGAAATTTAAATTCTCAATAAAAAGTTTTTATATAGGTAGTGTAGTACATGTGTACAGTTGCACACCAGTATGTCTAAAAAAGTTTACACCAGTTTCAAAAAAAAATTTCCACCACCCCTCACAGAAACTGTTCATTTAGTTTAAGTTTGTACGGCCCCTCTTTTAGTGCGGAACTGACTTTTCATTTTTTAACCCTTTTTTTGTTTGTGTTTATTACAAACTTTGTTTTTTGACGAAATCACCTAGATAACAAACCATGCAACATAGCAATATCATGTCATTTTATTATTATTTTTATGATTTTCTAAAAATAACTATTGGCATCACATCTTTTTTTAAGTTTAAGTTTGGAAAACAATTTTTTACATCACAGTACATGATCATTTTTACAATTTTTTATTGCATCGACTACACGATCAAGTTAACACGATACACTTTTGATCTTTTACATTAGTGGTCTGTTAACAAGGAGTTAGCACGTATTACCGTGCTGATCGAAGCCGTCCGTTAACAAGGAGTCGACATGAATAAAAATTTCATGCCAAATATATCCAAAGCCCATATGAATGGTCTTTTCGAAAGCAGTGATAGCTAATGCCAGCATTACAGTGGAAACTCAGCATAGGCACCTAGAAAAATCGGGCGCACATTATCACGCTCGCACTAGCCTACACCTTCCAGTCAACAGGTGTGCATGCATTGAATGTTGTTAGCGAGTAGCAACTCGCCTTTACCTTTAGTTTTTTTCGAGAGCACACAAATGACATGGCTTAGCTTTATAGAAGCCAGAGGGTAAATTACAAGAACTCAGATAAGCTCTCACCACATGCTGGTAAGTAGCAAACACCACTCCAACATGACCGCCACAATACAAACTTCAACGCAAAAGGGCCTATCCTACACTGACCAGAAAACCGCGTCTCGACCAACGCCGATCACCTCCAAAGAGCAATAACTCCAAAAGAGCTCTCCTTGCCGACGCATCAAGTACCCTCGATTGCCTAAAAGAGCTCGCAGGTGGGTGGCGGGACTCAGACAACCCAGCACCCGCACCACCGAGGGGCACGCCCGAGACCAGCACGAGCGCGCGCGAGCCAGATCCTGCTGATGCCGGCCGCCAACGGGCTTCGCGCGCCGACGTGAGCCGACGACGGCTGGGGGGGGAGAGGTGGTGGCAGTTAGGGTTTCCACCCGAGCTGCCCCTAGCGAGCGGCGCCGGGGAGATGAAAGGGGGCAGGTGTGGGATATGTTTCCTCGCCTTTAGTTTTGATACGGCAAGCCGAACACACTGTTCGTCGTCCCAATCTTCCAAACCTCCTAGGCCACACCGCATGTGAACTAGCTTCCGCTGCCGAAACAGCTACTCTCGCCACATCAGAGCACCTCTGCGGGCCACGGAGACCACTCATCCCCCTCCCTCCAGCCTCCTTTAGTTTCGGCACGGCTGACCGAACACACTCCTACGTGAAATAAATCACAAGAACCAGATGGGTTGGGCTGAGCACGCCTGGACAAGCCCATAGATCCACGCCCACCGTCTGGAATCATGTTGTTCTTCAAGCTGTGATTTGTTTTTTATGCAACTATAAGCAAGTTTATCTCCGAATCTATGTAGGTAAACAAAACAAAACATGGGCAGTACAGCAAAGGCAAAGGAGATTGTAAACCTTTCTTCATCTTCTGTCTCCAAGGAATCCATCTGAGAAGAAAGCTTGGACCTCGTGGAGCAATGGAGCAAGGATAGACAAAATGAGGATGGATTAAGATGCGGTGTGCAGGGCAGCCAGTCTTGTACTCAGATATTATCGCATAAAAAGAGAGTGTCTAATGGAGGCGGATGTTGGCGCACAAGTGCAATTCAAAGCATGGGCCAGTGCAAGCTTTCTTTTTGTGGACGCAGACGCCAGTAGATGTAGTGTTTAAGCACAAGAACCAAAACGGATTCAGTTCCCACATTACGTATTATGGCTCATTTTCGATGCTCAGTGCTCGCCGGACACCAACGTGTCTTGTACTCTGTTCATACATATGGTCCTTGGCTGTACAACGTATTGTGTCAGGGGCGAGTAAATGACACCACACACGACTTGATAGATATCAATCTTGACGCGTTCACCTATGATCTAGATAACATGCGCCGAAGCAGCCGTGCTCAGAAAATCCGCTTCGTCTTGTCACTCCTTATTCTCCTCATATCGATATCTCACCCAAAACTTGAAAACTTCAATGACACAAAACTTAACGGAACTTCATGAGATGGGTTAGTATGATAAAGACAAATCATTCACTTTGGTACTGTCAATATAAGATTCATAATTGTTCTCACACAATTCCTACTGGACTCTACAATTTCCACAATTTATATTAAGCAATATAAGCCATAGAAACCATAAAACAAGCAAACTATGCATTGCAAACAGAATCTGTCAAAAACAGAACAGTACGTAAAGATCTGAATTAGGGTCATACTTCTGTAACTCCAACAATTCTTAAAAATTAGGACAACGTAGACAATTTGTATACCCATCAACTGTAAAAAAAGATCATAATTTTTCCATGTTACAGTAAAAGATAGGAATTTCTGCACTGGACGCAAAAGTTTTAGTTTTTGCACAGAATCAAGCCAACTATCATTCACACTATCCCAAAGGCTTTACTTGGCACTTTATTGAAAAAAAATCTATAAAACATGATTAATACAGTAGCCTAATCATGTGAACACACAAAAATAGTAGGGGTAAATGTTGGGTTGTCTCCCACCAAGCGCTTTTCTTTAATGCCTTTTTAGCTAGGCATGATGATTTCAATGATGCTCACGTAAAAGATAAGAATTGAAACATAAAGAGAGCATCATGAATCACAAGTTCCTCTCTCATAATAATTTTCAGTAGCATCATGAATGGATTCATCAATATAACTATCACACAAAGCATTCCTTTCATGGTCCACAAGCATAGTATTTTTATTACTCTCCACATAAGCAATTTTATTCTCATCGATAATAGTGGGAGTATCATATGAAACTCGAATGCTATAAATTGTTTCCACATTAAAAGTGTAATGTTCAGTAAAAGGATATTCAAAATTATGACAATAATTATCACTACTTTTTATAACATAGGTATCATCAAAATAATCATCATAAGTAGCAACTTTGTTCTCATCATAGTCAATTGAAACCTCTTACAAAATAGTGGAATCATTACTAAATAAAGTCATGACCTCTCGAAATCCACTTTTATCATTATAATAAAATTCAAAACCCTCCATAGTGGGATCATTATTATCTAAAGTTGACACTCTTCCAAACCACTTTCATAAATATTGCAATCATCATAAATGGGAGGCGTGCAATCATCATAACAAATTTGATAATTTAAAGTAGGGGGACTAAAAAGATCATCTTCATTAAGCATAGCATCCCCTTGGGACAAACATTAATTGCAGCAAATAAATTCTCAAACATGTCATTCTCATCAAACATAGCATCCCCAAGCTTGTGGCTTGGCATATCATAAGCATAATCACTCTCATCATTAATAGTATGAATAGCACCAATAGTATAACAATTATTATCATCATAATTTCCCAAGTTGGTGCCAATTTTTTTTTTCAAGGTTATAAGAAGTATCATTATCTTCCCAATCATAATCATCACAACAAGCAATAGGCATAACAAAATCATCATCAATAGTTCTTTCGGACATTGTGCCATAAGACAAAGAAGCAATATCATCATCAAGTGTATCATCTTCCACAATTATTTTTGGTTCATTCTCATGAGGCACAACAATAATAGGAGAAACATCATTTGGGAGGGATACCTTTTTACCTCTACTCTTCCTTCTTTTCTTCTTCTTCTTCTTCTTCTTCTTCTTCTTCTTCTTCACCACATCATGTGTGGATTTAATTAAGTTTTTCGAGCTTCTTATTGATGAGATTGGTTGAATAGGGAGCTCCTCCTCGTCACCTATTACATTATGAGAGACAATATGTGACGCCCCCGGCTCAATCGTGCGCTAATCATACACGCACATGCACACGATCAAGCCTAAGGACTCACGGTAAGATATCACAACACAACTCTAAAACATAAATAAAGTCATACAAGCTTTATATTACAAGCCAGGGGCCTCGAGGGCTCAAATACATAAGCTTGCGTACAAGCGTCAGCGGAAGCATCAGATATCTGAGTACAGATATGAAACAGAAACAGAAATGCCTTTAGATAGGCGGGACAAAATAAAACACTATGTTCGAAAGGCGCAGGCCTCCTGCCTGGGACCCTCCGAACCTACTCCTGATCGTCGGCCAGCTCGTAGTAGTAGCCACCCTCAGGGTAGAAGTGGTAGCTGAAGTCGTCAACCGGGGCAGCGGTCTCAGGGGCTCCATCATCTGGTTGCACCAAAAGGATATGGGGGAAAAAGAAAGCAAAGCAACCGTGAGTACTCATCCGAAGTACTCAGCAAGCAAGGATCTACACTACATATGCAACATTATCAAAGAGTGGCTGTATATGTGGACTGGGCTGCAGAAATGCAAGAATAGAGAGGAAAGCCTAGTCCTATCGAAGACTAGCATCTTCAGAGGTCTTGCAGCAGTAGAAGAGTGTAGATTAGTACAATATAAAGTAGTAGTATCATTAAGTCTCAACCTCACCCAGAGATCCTTTCTCGACTCCCTGCGAGAAAGCAATCCTAGAGCCATACTGTCATCAACCTCGTCCGGAGATCCCTATCGACTCCCTGCGAGAAGCAATCCCAGAGCCATAGTATCCAATTCTAGCTGTATCGATCAGGACACAACTCTGAGTGTCCGTTACCGTAGGACAGGCTATCGATAGATGTTTTCTTCCCTGCAGGGGTGCACCATCTTACCCACCACGCTCGATTAACTCTGGCCGGACACACTTTCCTGGGTCATGCCCGGCCTCGGCCAAACGATACACCGCAGCCCTACCTACATCTCAGCAAAGAGGTCCCCGCCGGTCTACATCCTAAGCACTCAGGGGTCTTGGGCCATCGCCCTGTGCACTCCGGGTTGTTGCGAGCAGGGTGAAGCCAGGCACCAGGAGGGCGCCGGTCCGTCCCGGCCGCAAGGCTGAAACTGGACGTCTGACAGAGCTTTCGGCTGATGCCACGATGCAGAGTGCCCATAACTGTTCCCACGTGATGGTTAGTGCTATCAGGCCAGAGGCCTGCTCGGATCAAATATCCAAATCGTTAGTGGACTAGGGGCTTGCGGTAACGAGCAGAGACTCACGATCGATGTGACCCCGTCGCCCCGTCTCGAGGACTTGCTGCAAGGGCTAAGAATGCCCGGCCGCGCCTCGTATTCATCACTCGGGCACCATCCAGGTCAACCCGTCTCGCAAAAGACTGAGAGAAACTCAGGTCCACCTCTACTGGGCGGTACCGCCTGTCCCTCCAGTCCTGTAGTAATAGTCTCACAGGTACCCCTCGGGGCCGACCCATCTGTAGCATGATTCAGGGTAAAGTCACAGTATCCGTGCGTGCAAACATCAAGGGATAATCCGAGGTATCACCCTCGATGGATACCCACTTGATGTAACTGTCAAGGTGAACGTAGGAGGAATCACCCTCGAGATTCACACTTGAGGGGTTGCACGATAGCGTCGTTATCGGGAGTGGTGAAGGAGGAATCACCCTCGATGACCACGACCGATTAACTAATCTACAAGGTTATCATCAGAAATGCTGATGAGGTATCACCCTCGGCACTCGATAGTAACCCAGTAGTGTCGTACAACTAAGGGGGTGAAGTGCGGTGCCGGGGCCTGGTCTTCAATCCCGTTGATCGGGTCTTCGGATAATCTAGCGAGGCAACAAGGGACAAAGTGGGGTTCTCTAGTGGGTCTCTACCCAGCCTATACTAAGTAGTTTAGGATAAGCAGGTAAGGTATCAATAGTAGGTTACAATAAACAGGCTATGCATCAGAATAGGTAAAGCAGTAGCAGGAGCAATTCTAATGCAAGCATGAGAAAATAGAATGGGCGATATCGGGATGATCAAAGGGGGGGGGGGGCTTGCCTGGTTGCTCAGCGGCAAAGGCAAGGTCATCAATGGTGTCGTCAATCTCCGGAGCTGCGTCGGCCTCGGGGACGACGTCGGTGTCGGGGTCTACCGAGAGAGAAGAGGGGGAAGAAACAGTAAATATAAAGCAAACATATGCAACACAGAGCATGCTATGCTAATATGCAGTATAGGGTTGCCTAAAAGCATTTCTAGGTCATATTAGTTACTTTAGGATTTAAGTTGGAATTATTAACCGGTGTATAAGCACTATTCATCCATCGGAAACAGGCTAAAAGTTGCGGGTTCACCTCCGTAGAGGGTCCCGAGACAGAAATAGATAGCACGGTTGGATTCGTCTCGTCGTTCTGAGCAACTTTCATATATAAAACTTTTTCATCGGAGTTGCGGTTTATTTTATATGATTTTTCAAAGTTTTATTGATTTTCTGGAATTTTCTGGAATTAATTTAAATTCAAAATTAAATTGGAAAACGCTACGGGTATCCGGCTCTGTGTACACAGAGTGTACACAGTGGCTGACCAGTGGGCCAGGTTGACCAAGTCAACCGCCCAGTCAGCAGTGGCTGACGTGTGGGCCCTCTGCTGAGTCAGCAGGGCACAGTCAGCAGACCTTATCCGTTTGAATAGTAAAGTGGGCCCCACATGTCATACTCACAGATCCAATTAACAGTTTTTATTTAAACTAAACCAAATTAGTTAGTGGCCTAGGGCCCACTGTCAGTGTCACTGGGTCAGAGTTAATCGCATCATTAGCGGGTAATGATGGTGCCACGTCGACAGCCGCCGGAGTTACGCCGGCGACGAGCAAACCAACGGCGTACGTGCTCCGTGCGGTCGCTACAGGCGGAAGTTTGACGAGCCGTTGGGCTCTACGGCGAGCTGAACAAGCCGCGCATCTGATGGGGGTTGCGGGAGGCCGCGGGGTGGCCTGAGCTCGCCGGAAGCGAGCTCGAGGCGGAGGCCGGAGCTACGGCTTCATCGGCCTGGGCGCTAGAGAGCGTGGAAAAGGATGCGGGAGGTGGCGTTGGCTTGCTGTGAAGCTGCAGAGCACGCAGAGGTGCTCGGGCGTGAGTTGCGGCTGCGGTAGCCACGGTGGCGATGAAGCACGGCGGCGGCGGGGCTATGGTACAGGCGAAGAGCAAGCGCGAGCTTGAATCTGAGTGCGGGGAGAAGCGAGAAGGAGGCGAGGCTCACAGCGATGCGACGACGAGCCCGAGGAGGTCGGGGAGGCTCTGGAGGCGGCGAATCGACGAGGGAGGCCGGCGGTGCAGGAGGTTGAAGACGAGCCCATTCGCGTCTTCTCGGCGCTCCTCAGCTCGAGTACTTCACTAGAGCTGGAGAGGGTGTCGAGGCGGACCGCGGGGACACGCTGGTTTGACAGAGAATGGCCGGTGGCCGCGATGGTGGCGACGGCGCGTCGGCGGTGTCACTCGGGCGAGGAGGCTCTGGTGTAGCAGAGAGGGGGGAGGAGTGGCCAGGGGAGGCCAGAGGTGCGCAGGGCGTTGTCCTCTATCCACCAGGCGGGCACATGATGGTGTTGTCGAGCAGGGGGAGGGGGGCCTGGCGCGGGCGCGCGCGCACGCTCTTTGTTCGACGGGGTGGGGGGGGGGGGGGGGGATGGGGGGAGGGGCAGTGCGGGGGGGTGAGGGAAAGCGCTGCGCGGGCTGGGCCGGCCGCTGTTGACCTTTGGCCCAGGCACAGTGGGCCTCTTTTCCTTTTCTATTTTCTTCTCTCTTCTGCTTTATCTTTTCTTTTCTGTTTTGCAAAATGTGTGGCCCCCATTTGAGTTTTGTAAAATGGGTGGCTTAGCCACATAATTGCAGTGTTATTTCTAGCTCTATTATAAAAAGGTTTGAGGTCCAAATATTTTCATCTGAATTTTATTTAATTATAAACGGATTAAATACTTCTGCTTTGCTGTTGTTTCTTGTTGTTAGAGTCACTTAATTAATTTGATTAATGCTGATTACAATTTTATAAATGCTCCTGGATTATTTGCAACATGACGGACATTTTAGTTCCTGGATTTGAACAACTTTTATTTCTACTTTCAGTTTGAATTTCCATTTGAATTTGAAGTTGAAAAGGAATATGTTACTAATGATGATTAAGCACTGTTGATCATGATGACATGGCATTATCAAAAGGGGGATTACTGTGGCTAACCACTGGGGGTGTTACAAATCTCCTCCACTAATAAGAATTCTCGCCCCGAGAATTAAGAGGGGAAGTGATGGGGACGGGATTTGGTTACGAAATTCTAACGAGTGTTCTCGATCTTGGTTGCTCTCCTCGAAGAGGTCAATCCATTACGTTGATGTCCTCATTTCTCTGCTTCAAGTCATCATGATGAAGTCGCCATCCTTTCTTCGGAGTCTTCATCGTACGTACGAAGGACAAGGGGTAATTTCGGAAGAATGGACCTCTATAAGGTTGATTATCTGGTAGATATCTCAAAGAATGTGGCAGAAAGTAACTCTTGAACTGAAACTTAAGAAGATTTCGAGAGCAAAGTAAGAAGGTACCATGAGAAGTTTCGAACGAGTAGGCAATCGTTCGATGCCTAATCAGAAGGTGAAAGGGGTTCAAAGCACTGAAAATATTGCGTTTGATACTAGAATAGATCATCTCTAGGAGGGTGGCTCGTGAATACCATACGAAGCCAAGCACGAGGAATAACTTGGGCAACAGGGGTCTACAGGAGAGTCAGGTTTCGATCCTGGGACCTGTGGGTTATGGGCCCACCATGTGGGTTAAAAGTAGGAAGGAGGCTGACATCTTGCATGGTCATGATAGCAAGGCATGCCAGAGAATAGCATGTCCGTTATGTCGGTAACAACGCCGGTACCAAGGGCGAGGGACAAAGAGAACCATTTTCCTGCTCGTTTAACGAGGCGGACCAATAGGCAAAGTTCTCGTCCATCGGTGGTTACTGAAATGTCATCAACAATAGTAACAGGTTCTTACTGACAAAGTGGTACAACGAGGTGCTTACCTAAGCAGGGAATTATCACTGCTTAGTTAAGTCAGATTTCAAGAAAGGTTAAACAAAACAATGGAAAGGAAAATGCGATTATTAGGATTAATCAGACCAAAAGAAAGGAAAATGTGCTTGCACACAAGCATTGAGGGTATATCCTTCCCAAGGAAAAGCAGAGCACGATATACGTGATATGACAACAAATTCAAAAGTATTTAGACAAAGGGGCGAGGGAAGAATCATGATATTACCCACACAATGGGGTGTGGATAACAGATCAAGAAACATGTAGCATTGCGCTTCCACATGATCTCAATGATATTCGGAATACCATAGTCATTCTTCGAGGTAGCAATAACATGGTATTTCAAGTAAAAATAATGGTGAAGCGAAAAGTTATTGGAACCACAGGTATGACACAAGCTCGAAATCAAGTTTGTTGTTTGAGGTGAAATGTTAAGATGAGAGGAACGACGTAAGCTTCGCCCATCCTCGAAAATTGTGCTCCGGGAAGAAGGACCAGGTAGCACAGTTAAAATTTAGCACGATAATGTTATAGCCGATCAGGCTAGGAATGACTTGAAGGATTATTAAACTTGTAAGCAACGAAAATTACTTAGAGTTATTGAATCGGAGTGCGGGCTCGATTCACTATTCGGTGTTCTCGGTTGACGACAACCTAGAACCCAGGAAAATTGGAATCGTTGAGAAATAACAGTTGATGAAGAACCCATAAGAAGTTATGCAGTTCCATGATATTCTCGAGATACCAGAGTGTAATACTCGACGGTAGATCAAAGTAAAGGTTTGACTGGGGTATTGATCTGCAGAAGACAAATGCTTAAACTTGCCCGAGAAATGGGATCAAAGAAGAACAATATGGTCGGAACCATAGCTGCAAGGGATCCAATTTAATGACATCGAAAGAATTATCCAAATGATTAAATATTTTGCAAGAAGCTTACATGATAATTTCCACATCGGGTCCATGGGCATGAACACAAAGTTCAAGGTCGACTCCCACTTCTTTAATGCATAACCTTTCATTCACTCCTCGTTTTCGAAGAAATTGTAGTGCGGAAGATTTATTTGGTAAAGCACCAGAAGAGTATGACTCGCATAACTTTCGACTTCACACCGATTAGGGAAAACATAGGTTCAACCCGTAGGGGTATCTTAGGAAAATATACCACGAACTTCAGGAGTAAATAACTCAAGCTCGAGAGCAGAGCAAGGTTGACAAAGCAGAGAATAAATTTTTACTGAAGGCAATATGTATCAGGGGAAGGGCACACAAGATTTTTAACTATGAAGGACTCTGTCGGATAATAATCCAACAAAGGATTTAGCAGCCCTCAATGGATCTGATGCGAGTACCAGTACTCAATCAGAAGAAGGAAAGAATGCAAAGGCATCAGATTATAGAAACATCGAAATAATTCGATGCTTAAGTTGAAGGGAACTGGGTGGACAATCAATTACAACATGATTGCCCGAGATCCAACTCATGTCCAGAATGACGTCTAAGCAGGAAGGTCAAATTTCAGGGTTCGACTAATGATTGCGAGCATTCATAGCAGATTGAATCAAGGGCTCAAAATGGTAATGACAAGAGACGTCAACGGAGATTACTAGACATAGGGAATTAACCATAAGGCAAGCAGGCAAGAATTTCAAGAGCAATAGGCTGCAGAGGATTTTCGGGAGATCAGATAGCAATTCAATGTGTTCTGGAAAGCACTTGTATAACTGGGGATGAACGGATCCCTGGTAATGTGAGGAATTAGCCGCAGTGCGAAAGAAGCTGCACGGCAGTAAGCTCAAAGGATTCCCGGATTAACGAGGAGTAATTCGGGGTATCTCGTACATAAAGGAGTAACTGGAAATGAAGATACAAGCGACAAGGATGGTTAGTTTTCCACGGGGGTTTGTCGATGGTCAGGAACTGCAAGCAGTGGCACAGTGTCTCGGGAAACATTGAGAAATATCTCCAGAGTCTTCTGATGAAACAGTCGATCATCTGTGGTGAAGGGGCTCTCCGGGATGAAGTGGTTACGAGACCCTAATGTCTGAGTTAGTAAAATTTTAACCCGAAAAGAAGAGAGATCAGAGTCCTAGAGTATAGACGAGGAATAAAAGATCCTAATACCACCCAATTGGCGACGTGGGCCCGTAAGCCACACAGCCAAGTTAGAAAAATAGTTTTGGACCACTAGACTCAACTTCGGCCAAGGAGTTGGAAAAGGGGGGTTCCTACAGGCAGTTGGCTCTGATACCAACTTGTGACGCCCCCGGCTCAATCGTGCGCTAATCATACACGCACATGCACACGATCAAGCCTAAGGACTCACGGTAAGATATCACAACACAACTCTAAAACATAAATAAAGTCATACAAGCTTTATATTACAAGCCAGGGGCCTCGAGGGCTCAAATACATAAGCTTGCGTACAAAAGTCAGCGGAAGCATCAGATATCTGAGTACAAATATGAAACAGAAACAGAAATGCCTTTAGATAGGCGGGGCAAAATAAAACACTACGATCGAAAGGCGCAGGCCTCCTGCCTGGGACCCTCCGAACCTACTCCTGGTCGTCGGCCAGCTCGTAGTAGTAGCCACCCTCGGGGTAGAATTGGTAGCTGAAGTCGTCAACCAGGGCAGCGGTCTCAGGGGCTCCGTCATCTGGTTGCACCAAAAGGATATGGGGGAAAAAAGAAAGCAAAGCAACCGTGAGTACTCATCCGAAGTACTCAGAAAGCAAGGATCTACACTACATATGCAACATTATCAAAGAGTGGCTGTATAGGTGGACTGGGCTGCAGAAATGCAAGAATAGATAGGAAAGCCTAGTCCTATCGAAGACTAGCATCTTCAGAGGTCTTGCAGCAGTAGAAAAGTGTAGATTAGTACAATATAAAGTAGTAGTATCATTAAGTCTCAACCTCACCCATAGATCCTTTCTCGACTCCCTGCGAGAAAGCAATCCCAGAGCCATACTGTCATCAACCTCGTCCGGAGATCCCTTCTCGACTCCCTGCGAGAAGCAATCCCAGAGCCATAGTATCCAATTCTAGTTGTATCGATCGGGTTACAACTCCGAGTGTCTGTTACCGTAGGACAGGCTATCGATAGATATTTTCTTCCGTGCAGGGGTGCACCTTCTTACCCACCACGCTCGATTAACTCCGGTCGGACACACTTTCCTGGGTCATGCCCGGCCTCGGCCAAACGATACACCGCAGCCCTACCTACAGCTCAGCAGAGAGGTCCCTGCCGGTCTACATCCTAAGCACTCAGGGGTCTTGGGCCATCACCCTGTGCACTCCGGGTCGTTGCGAGTAGGGTGAAGCCAGGCACCAGGAGGGCGCCGGTCCGTCCCGGCCACAAGGCTGAACTGGATGTCTGACAGAGCTTTCGGCTGATGCCACGATGCAGAGTGCCCATAACTGTTCCCACGTGATGGTTAGTGCTATTAGGCCAGAGGCCTGCTCGGATCAAATATCCAAATCGTTAGTGGACTAGGGGCTTGCGGTAACGAGTAGAGACTCATGATCGATGTGACCCCGTCGCCCCGTCTCGAGGACTTGCTGCAAGGGCTAAGAATGCCCGGCCGCACCTCGTATTCATCACTAAGGCACCATCCAGGTCAACCCGTCTCGCAAAAGACTGACGGGAACTCAGGTCCACCACTACTGGGCGGTACCGCCTGTCCCTCCAGTCCTGCAGTAACAGTCTCACGGGTACCCCTCTGGGCCGACCCGTCTGTAGCATGATTCAGGGTAAAGTCACAGTATCCGTGCGTCCAAACATCAAGGGATAATCCGAGGTATCACCCTCGAAGGATACCCACTCGATGTAACTGTCAAGGTGAACGTAGGAGGAATCACCCTCGAGATTCACACTTGAGGGGTTGCACGACAGCGTCGTTATCGGGAGTGGTGAAGGAGGAATCACCCTCGATGACCATGACCGATTAACTAATCTACAAGGTTATCATCAGAAGTGCTGATGAGGTATCACCCTCGGCACTCGATAGTAACCCAGTAGTGTCGTACAACTAAGGGGGTGAAGTGCGGTGCCGGGGCCTGGTCTTCAATCCCATTGATCGGGTCTTCGGATAATCTAGCGGGGCAACAAGGGACAAAGTGGGGTTCTCTAGTGGGTCTCTACCCAGCCTATACTAAGCAGCTTAGGATAAGCAGGTAAGGTATCAATAGTAGGTTACAATAAACAGGCTATGCATCAGAATAGGTAAAGCAGTAGCAGCAGCAATTCTAATGCAAGCATGAGAAAATAGAATGGGCGATATCGGGATGATCAAGGGGGGGGGGGGGCTTGCCTGGTTGCTCGGCGGCAAAGGCAAGGTCGTCAATGGTGTCGTCAATCTCCGGAGCTGCATCGGCCTCGGGGACGACGTCGGTGTCGGGGTCTACCGAGAGAGAAGAGGGGGAAGAAACAGTAAATATAAAGCAAACATATGCAACACAGAGCATGCTATGCTAACATGCAGTGCAGGGTTACCTAAAAGCATGTCTAGGTCATATTAGTTACTTTAGGATTTAAGTTGGAATTATTAACCGGTGTATAAGCACTATTCATCTACCAGAAACAGGCTAAAAGTTGCGGGTTCACCTCCGTAGATTGTCCCGACACGAAAATAGATAGCACGGTTGGATTCGTCTCGTTGTTCTGAGCAACTTTCATATATAAAACTTTTTCATCGGAGTTACGATTTATTTTATATGATTTTTCAAAGTTTTATTGATTTTTTGGAATTTTCTGGAATTAATTTAAATTCGATATTAAATTGGAAAACGCTACGGGTACCCAGCCCTGTGTACACAGAGTGTACACAGTGGCTGACCAGTGGGCCAGGTTGACCAAGTCAACCGCCCAGTCAGCAGTGGCTGACGTGTGGGCCCTTTGCTGAGTCAGCAGGGCACAGTCAACAGACCTTATCCGTTTGAATAGTAAAGTGGGCCCCACATGTCATACTCACAGATCCAATTAAAAGTTTTTATTTAAACTAAACCAAATTAGTTAGTGGCCTGGGGCCCACTGTCAGAGTCACTGGGTCAGAGTTAATCGCGTCATTAGCGGCTAACGACGGTGCCACGTCGGCAGCCGCCGGAGTTACGCCGGCGACGACCAAACCGACGGCGTACGTGCTCCGTATGGTCACTACAGGCGGTGGTTTGACGAGCCGTTGGGCTCTACGACGAGCTGAGCAAGCCGCGCATTCGATGGGGGTTGCGGGAGGCCGCGGGGTGGCCTGAGCTCGCCAGAAGCGAGCTCGAGGCGGTGGCCGGAGCTACGGCTTCATCGGCCTGGGTGCTAGATAGCATGGAAAAGGGTGCGGGCGGTGGCGTTGGCTTGCTGTGAAGTTGCAGAGCACGCAGAGGTGCTCGGGCGTGAGTTGCGGCTGCGGTAGCCACGGTGGCGACGAAGCACGGCGGCGGCAGGGCTACGGTACAGGCAAAGAGCGAGTGCGAGCTTGAATCTGAGCGCGGGGAGAAGCGAGAAGGAGGCGAGGCTCACAGCGACGTGACGACGAGCTCGAGGAGGCCGGGGAGGCTCTGGAGGCGGCGAATCGACAAGGGAGGCCGGCGGTGCAGGAGGTTGAAGACGAGCCCGTTCGCGTCTTCTCGGCGCTCCTCAGCTCGAGTACTTCACTGGACCTGGAGAGGGTGTCGAGGCGGACTACGGGGACACGCTTGTTCGATGGAGAATGGCCGGTGGCCATGATGGTGGCGACGGCGCGTCGGCGGTGGCACTCGGGCGAGGAGGATCTGGCGTAGCTGAGAGGGGGGAGGAGTGGCCAGGGGAGGCCAGAGGTGCGCAGGGCGTTGTCCTCTATCCACCAGGCGGGCACAGGAGGGCGTTGTCGAGCAAGGGGAGGGGGGCCTGGCGCGGGCGCGCGCGCACGCGCTGTGTTTGACAGCGGTGCGGGGTGAGCAGTGCGGGGGTTGAGGGAAAGCGCTGCGCGGGCTGGGCCGGCCGCTGTTGACCTTAGGCCCAGGCACAGTGGGCCTCTTTTCCTTTTCTATTTTCTTCTCTCTTCTGCTTTATCTTTTCTTTTCTGTTTTGCAAAATGTGTGGCCCCCATTTGAGTTTTGTAAAATGGGTGGCTTAGCCACATAATTGTAGTGTTATTTCTAGCTCTGTTATAAAAAGGTTTGAGGTCCAAATATTTTCATCTGAATTTTATTTAATTATAAACGGATTAAATACTTCTGCTTTGCTGCTGTTTCTTGCTGTTAGAGTCACTTAATTAATTTGATTAATGTTGATTACAATTTTATAAATGCTCCTGGATTATTTGCAACATGATGGACATTTTATTTCCTGGATTTGAACAACTTTTATTTCTACTTTCAGTTTGAATTTGAATTTGAATTTGAAAAGGAATATGTTACTAATGATGATTAAGCACTGTTGATCATGATGACATGGCATTATCAAAAGGGGGATTACTGTGGCTAACCACTGGGGGTGTTACACAATAGGAGGGAAAGTGGAAATCTTTACCCTTTCATTAGTATTCCTTTTATATTCTGTTGGTTTTCCCATCTTTCTATAGTTGGCAATATAAGCATTTTCATTGCAATTTACCATGCAAAACATATGGATTTCTTTCAAATTAGTTTCGGCATGGTCTGTGAATAAGAATGCTTCAAACCAACCATTTTTATGTGACAATTCTTCACACCCCAAAAATAAACAAAGTTCATTATAAAGTTCAAGGGTGATCAAGTTATTGCAATATTTGGACACGATTCGATCATGAAAAAGCATGCGTCGGAAATTAAGGTGACCAACTTTATTGCAAAGTTCACAAGTAATAGGATAAAGAGAACATAATTTTGTAGAAAATTTATCTACCACTTTGAGCAAAAAATTGGTTCTATCATATTTATGCTTCTTACAAAATCTATCATCCCTATAAGGCATTTCTTCACAAAGTCTTTCCACTCCACAAAAATTGACATGCTTATAAGAAACATTTTTGTCATGACTAGTGCAATCATCATTAGCATTTTGGATATTCATAGAATCCATACTAACAACATTGCAATCATGCTCATCATTCAAGGATTTTATGTCAAACATTTTATTGAATTCTTCTTCTATCAATTGAGCACAATTTTCCGATCCATCATTTTCAAGAAAGACATTATAAAGATGAACAACATGAGACCACCTCAAATCCATTTTTTTGTAGTTTTCTTTTATAAACCAAACTTGTCGTGGATTTAACACGGCGGATGCCCTTGTGAAAGGACTTAGGTGTGGAGCCATCACACGTAGGTTAGCTTAAAGGGGTTGAACGGGACAAAGGACACAAGGAGCTTACCCAGGTTCAGCCCCTCTCAACGAGGTAAAAGCCTACGTCCTGCTTCTAGTTGTATTACTTGAGTTTCAATTACAAGGGAGCGAATACGCTTGACCTAGCTTTCGATCGATCTTTTTCCTCCCCCTAAGCCACCGCCGGGTCTCGCCTTTATATACACAGGTCGAAGCCCGGCGGTTTACAAGAGTCCGATCCGGGTCACACAACGTGACTAGCCTAGTTTCTAAATTGCCTTATCTTAATAGACAAGTCACCACATGGCGGTTCACACGTCCGGGTCCTGGGCCTTCGCCAGGCCCACTCCTATGAGCCGCCATCTTCTTAGGCCTACTTAGTGTGGCACCCTGGCTCAGAGAAATCGGAACGCCCCGTATTCCAGCCCAGAGATCGAGGAGAAGTCTTCTGGAATACGGCACTGCTTAGCATAGAACAAATCAGCTCTTTATTACAAGCTATATGGGTACAAGGGGATTACATTGGCACGGCGACCCTGCGCCTGCCACAGTTGCTCTATGCAAGCAGCAGAACGACACGAAGCAGCGGAATAACTACTGGCAGCAGAACAGTGACGACGGTGATGAACTCCACTCCGCAGGGACTCTGACTGGAACGCTTATCCTAGTTCGCAAAAAAGGAATCCACGGCAAACAAGCAATCAAATCCGGCATGACCTGCAAACTGGCATGACACGCCAGGTCAGTACGTTGAATGTACTTGCAAGTTCACAGCAACCATAGCAATCAAGACAAACAACAGCATGGTAATTACAGGTTACTTAACAACAATGAACACGATACTATCAGAACAACATGACATGTACAACATGATACAGCTAGAACAATACGAGCATGGCATGAACATATGAACATGATGATACTAGCATGCAACATGATGACGCTATCATGCACCAACTTACTCTGCTCGGGTTACCTCGTAACCATCACATGCACAAGCTTATCATCACAGACATCACACAATCATCTCAGGATCCAATCAAGCTTGGTATTACAATACCGTAGTAATCATTGCATGACCACAAGGAGCTTGACCTTTACCCTTGACTCTCGCATAACACCACAAATATCCAACAACTCGGTATCCTCGATACCACGGTGATCCTCTCACGATCACATAAAGATCAACCAACTTTGGTATCCATGATACCTCTGTGATCCTCTCTCAATCACAACCAATCTCTTTCTCATCATCGAACCAGGGTTGTTATTAAGCACATTATTATTATTACTGTTGACCCATAGTGTGACCCACTCCTCCTCTTCTTCCTCCCGACAGAAGCAGGGGAGGCCGCAGCCAGGCACGCGCGCCGGCACTCCCCGGCGGCTCAGGCCGTCTCCGGTTGAGCTCCGGCCACTGGTGGATGCGGGAGAGGACGCCGCACCTTCCTGGCCAGGGCACGGGCTCCGAGAGGTACCGAAGCAGAGGCGGTGTAGACTCCGGCGGGAACGGCTTCGGCCGAACTTGGAGGCGAGGCTACCGTGGCTCCGGCGAAGAAGAAAGGAAGGGAGGCGGCTCGCGGGGTAGTGGGGAGGTCTCTGGTGGTGGTGGACTGAAGGGAGGGGCTCGGCTTTGGGCCAATTTAGGCCGAGGCCGACGATGGGCACGGCGGCCATGGAGGGCAGAGAGGGACTCCGGCGATTGGTGGAGAGGCTAGGCGAGGTTCTAGGAGAGCGAGAAGGCCGCTGGTGAGCTCGAGAAGGCACGGGGAGGCCTATATATAGGTGGGGTGAGGTTGGCCGAGCCGGTTGCCGCCGCTCGGGTCCGGCCAACGTCCTGGCGAGGCTCAGCGATCATGGGAGGGCGCGGGAACGCGACGAAACTTTGATGCAGCGGTCACGGAGCAGAGGAGGCCAAGGGGGCACGGGGAGGAAGCAGACAGAGGAGGAAGACAACGGCTAGCTACAGCGTGTCCGTGGGCGCGCAGCGACGAGCGCCAGCGAGCGAGCTGCCGGAGAGGGAGAGGGGTCCAGGGGGATGGAGGAGGCACGGGGAAGCTGTTGGACATGGCTGGGTGTGCGAACGCGGCGAGCAGAGGAGGGGCCCGAGCAAGAAACCAACCAGCTCGCGTCCATGGCATGCCACGGTGGCGGTCACCACGTGAACTGGTGAGTAGAGGACGCAACGGGCTGGCAAATGTTGTCTAGGGTGAAGTCCCTCCAGGGTAGGTTGCAACTGAGTTTAAAGCTCGATTAAAAATGCTGTGGTTAGATGGGAAGTGACCTCTGAAGTTTGCTGTAGCAAACTAGATCATGTTACTGTGATCAACTTAGTGAAGTTAAGTGAAAAACTTGATGTCAAGGAGGTTTAGGTTAGGAAGGACTACAGTCCTGTGAATTATGAAGAGATTTGGACCACTAATTAATACACTTGCTTTGCAACTGCATAATCTGGTCCAGAAGCAAAAACAGGAAGTAGCACTCACTAGGAGTGATGACTTGGCCTGAAAAAGGCCATGGCAGGATGATTTGGGCATATGAGAGTGCCATAAAAATTTCTTGCCATTTGGCCAAGCCAAAATGGTACTTCCTTCATACAGCACCTCTCTGGACAGAAACTTGGGAAAAATCCTGAGGGAAAATGGCTGAATTAAATGAGCCAAAATCTTGTGGGGATAGGTTATATGGATAGGAGAAGGCTTAGGAAAATTTTCAGCCATAATGGAGCAAGATAAAATATACTTGCTTCACTAACTGAAAATTTGGACAGAAACAAAGAATTGATGATGAGCTCACACGGATGCATTGCATGAGCTCAAATCTTGAGGAGAGTGATGATTTGATCATATGAATGACCACGCAAGATTTCAACTCATTTGGGTCATCCTAGCTAGTACTTCCTTCACAAAGAATTCGCTCGGACAGGAACTTTGAAAAATTGCTCAGGAATATTCACTAGGAAAATTAAGTTGATTTTTTGCATGAGGCAATGATATGGATATGAGAAGGTGTCCAAAAAGTTTGGGGTCAAATGAGCAAAGATAAGTGACACTTCCTTCTCAAAAAGCCACTTAGGACAGAATAAGAAAATGAATATTTGTGAATTATCTTTGATGATGCCAAGGAAGGATTTTGACATATTTGAGCAAGATATGACCCAAAAAATTTATGATAATTATTTGAGAATTTTGGGAGTGACAGAAATATAGGTTGCTTCACAACCTAGGGCAAAAAGGATTATTCCTTTAATAGAAAAAAGGAATATTCCCAACAAAGAGGATATTGAGGTTGGGCCAAGATGAAAATGGCAAGGTCTTGGGAAGGATATGAGGATGACAAGCCACTCTGGAAAGGAAGAAGAGATCATCTTTTCCAGTTTCCAGACCACATAGCCACAGAAAAAGAAAACTCAAGCAAAATACCCAGAAAATCAAAAGAAAAAGAAAGGGCCAAAAATCAGGGTGTGACAAACCTTCCCCCCTTAAAGAAATCTCGTCCTCGAGATTTGGTTGCTCAGGGAACAAGTATGAATATACTGACTTAAGGAAACTGTTTCCAACTCGGGTATCCTTTTTCTCTTATGTTATGTTCCCACTGAATTTCATATGACGAGACTGCCTGGCTCTGGGGTGGTTTGTATCGACATTCTGACGATCTTATCTCACATGTTCATGCTTATACTGGCTCCAAGTCTTTTCATATCTGCTGACTTAGCTGAGTGGGATAGATTATCATGACTGAAACATATGTCCATCTCACAAGTCCAAGAGTGATTTCCGATGGATGTGTCATCCAGCACTGATAACCTTCCATGAAGTTGTGATCAGATTTTCCTGATGAACACCCAAGCTCTTACTCCTTGCATTGGGTTTCTCAACTAAATACGGGTTCTCTGGGTTCAAAATAGTGAGGTGAGTCATAACCGTTCTCCTGACGGATTCTGACTTCTCGCAGGAGTTTCTGAATCATCTTGACTAGCTCCACTGTCTTGAGTATCAGATCCGTACCAAATATTTGACTGTCGCCTGTCGTAGTCAACATAAAGGGGTACGGCCTAATATGATAGAATCCGCAGACTTGACCAACGGTGGTGCTGGCAGAAGAAATTTTATTCATGACAAGTTGCCCTTTCATGATTCTCATAAGTGAGGGCACATGCTTCGAGACTGTTGCTCAACATCCTGATTGTTCGTTTTGTTGGCATATCCATGGGGATAGTAGGCTGTGTGATGCTTTACCATGGTTGCTGGGGTCAAACTGTGGAATGGCCCCTTGGTCCAGTTCGACAGACCCAGATATTCGATTCTGACAAATCTAAGCACATATTGTTGACTGAGCGGGTTGTCTGGATATGAGGGCCTTACTAGAATGGAGTAGACCCCTTGGACGGGTATTCATGGTGATCGATACTGAATCAGACTATCCGGGGTATCTGCACCATGTGGGTTATGCAACAATTATCATACCTATATCGTCGGTCTTGTTCCTTCATTACTGTTTGCTTGTTCTGGATTCTTTGCTGAAAGAGCTTGGTCATATTGCTTCTTCGTGTGACCATAGGTACTGTCGGGTGCAATATTTCGGCAATCATAACCTTATCCATGTTCATGTATCGTGTGATAGGAACTATACCAGGTTCACACATACTTGCATATAGCTCATTGTTGTCGTCAAGCATACAAAGTGGTGACAAGGGTTAATGATATCACCTTGTCGGGTATGAGGAAATTGGCCTTGCTGAGTACTATCAAAATTGGCTATCCCATGTTGCCTTTCTCCGAATCTTGACGGTTCTTGCATCACCAACTGGCTTTCTTTCTCTTGCATGACTCGTGAGGTTTTCGGATTCTTACCTTGACTTCATCATCGTACCAGTGACTAGCAAGAACTTGGTAGCATGCGCACAATATATATGATAATTTTATTCCAGAGGCAGACTTGTATTCTGACTGATTCTTGCTTCTGACCCAACTGTTGCGGACCTGGTTCTTGGGATGCACTGCCAAATTCTGCCAACTCACAATTTAATATCTTGCACAAATGCCGTACAGAGAGAGATTGGATGGCTTATGCTGGAAGCCATCGAGAGTATCTTGCTAAGGAAGACTGTATATCGTGCGTCAGAAGCTTCCCCCCTTAAAGACTTGCTAGGGAAGAACTCGGTACCTTATGCCGGAAGCTTTTGCGGTTGCTTACTGAATAAGACAGAGTATTTTGCACAGGAAGTCATCCATATATCATATTGAGGAATATAGATGAATCTTGCTTTGGAAGCTTCTCTGGTAGCTTGCGAGGGGAGACTAGGTTGCTTATGCCAGAAGCTTCTCATTGTGATATGCAGACTGACTGCCACAAGTGTATCCTCTTAATATTCCTGCTGATGATTACCTTTGACTGATAATATACTGTTGGTCTTGCACACAATTTATCTTCTTGCTGATTTGATCTTTACTGCTATGAATAGTGCGCACTGAGGTAAACTTGATTATCAGTACTTTTGTGAGGAGTGCACGCTAATGCAAATTTGATTATCAGCATCAAGATCAGATATTCCCCATTTCACTGCAGTCGGCTGAGAATTCCATTTTGTTTAGCTAAGTTTCCAAATATATGCATTCCTTGTTGATTCTTCGGGTCCGGTGTCGGTTGACGAGCAACTTTAATAAGGGGAAAATATGTAACACATAAGGCCCAAAGAAAGAAGCAAAAGAAACGACGAAAACAAAAGCACACAAGCATACTAACAATATAATAATGCGAATAATCAAGCAACATCACATATTACTGCTACTCACAACAATAATATGCATGCATACTTAAGCACACAAATCTCGCAGAAACTCCGGTATTACGATCTAATATGCTGTGGCGGTGTGCACAAAGGTGAATCAGCGTGTGGAAGGAGTTGGCGTACCCAAGGCTACACCAAGCACTGGCTAAACACCGGTTGCATCTGGATGAATATGGAGGCGAGGACGGACTTGGTGATCATGGGGTGGAACACGGAGGTCATGACCACATCATCATCAAGCGTACGGAGGGAATCGCGCATGTCCAATGAATGAGATGACAGGGTAGGATAGAGGTGGAAAAGCAAGGCGTGCTGGCATTGCCCTTTTCTAATCACAACGATCAGTAAGGGTTGCCAAAGTGGCGAGATGGAAGGCACGATTCGGGATAGAGGCAAGTCTACCATCGAAATGATATGGGTGGGTGATGAAAAGATATCGACACGATATCCGAGCATAACTCCTGCAGATGGTGTCTGGAACACTTGGTACCATGGCATCACTCTGCTGGGACAGAGATGACGCCGAACACCGAAGAGCAGGTATGCAAAGAGTAATGGTGCAGGTAGTGGACCGAACCCGATACCACCTACACTCACAAGATCACCATCAACGACCAGATACTAATCTATATGCATGCTATGCAATCAAACAAATGCAGCAATCAAGTGCAACAAACCAACTGGACTCTATACTACCGCATTCTAACGCTGGCGCGGGCTAGGGCGTCCTACAGCCAGACCTGCTCTGATACCAAGCCTTGTGGCACCCCGGCTCAGAGAAACCGGAACGCCCCGTATTCCAGCCCAGAGATCGAGGAGAAGTCTTCTAGAATACGACACTACTTAGCATAGAACAAATCAGCTCTTTATTACAAGCTATATGGGTGCAAGGGGATTACATCGGCACGGCGACCCTACGCCTGCCACGGTTGCTCTATGCAAGCAGCAGAACGACACGAAGCAGCGGAATAACTACTGGCAGCGGAACAGCGACGACGGTGATGAACTCCACTCCGCAGGGACTCTGACTAGAACGCTTATCCTAGCTCGCAAACAAGGAATCCACGGCAAACACGCAATCAAATCCGGCATGACCTGCAAACTGGCATGACACGCCAGGTCAGTACATTGAATGTACTTGCAAGCTCACAGCAACCAAAGCAATCAAGACAAACAACAGCATGGCAATTACAGGTTACTTAACAATGATGAACACGATACTATCAGAACAACATGGCATGTACAACATGATACAGCTAGAACAATACGAGCATGGCATGAACATATGAACATGATGATACTAGCATGCAACATGATGACGCTATCATGCACCAACTTACTCTGCTCGGGTTACCTTGTAACCATCACATGCACAAGCTTACCATCACGGACATCACATGATCATCTCAGGATCCAATCAAGCTTGGTATTACAATACCATAGTAATCATTACATGACCACAAGGAGCTTGACCTTTACCCTTGACTCTCGCATAACACCACAAATATCCAACAACTTGGTATCCTCGATACCACGGTGATTCTCTCACGATCACATAAAGATCAACCAACTTCGGTATCCATGATACCTCTGTGATCCTCTCTCGATCACAACCAATCTCTTTCTCATCATCGAACCAGGGTTGTTATTAAGAACATTATTATTATTACTATTGACCCATAGTGTGACCGACTACGAACTGGGCCCATATCCACGGGTGCGGCTATCGATAGATTAAACACACACTCTGCAGAGGTTAGCACACTGTACCCACACCATGGAACCCATGGCCTCGCACTCCCATTCGGGTGGACCAATGGCGTTCTGACAAAACCGATCTATTGCCATCAAGCCCTCCCGGCCACTCCGACAAACTCCCCTTTGGGCTAAGTCCTGGGTGGCCCCGATGTCAACTCGTGACATCCGCCACCTACGTGGCCGGCCACCGTCGTGGCAAAACATAAACGGTCCCAAACGGGGACATGTGCACATAACCAAACTCGGGCTCACAAGGCTTATGCCGTCCTACCCGGCCAAGGTAGCGCCCACGCATAACCTTCCCTCATTGGAGGCACCGGCGAGAGGCATGACAATAGACCCAGTTAGGACCCCCCATAAGGCAAGTGTGGTTGCACTGGTCAGCTCGATTTGGTGGCACCATGACTCAGCCAATAGTTGTTCAAGTTCATTTATGTCCAGTTAAAACTTGAATGCAATAAGCTGAGCCATATTAAAATAACATGATGCTACTAAAATGCATGAGCATGATATCAACATAAGCATGGGGGTGCAACATAATCATCAAGCATATCGACAACAATAAATCATATATCCGAATGAACATGGCATACTGATGAGCATGAATATCACAAGTATAACACTACTCATAACATAACATGACCACTAGCAACGGAAATAACTACCATGCAAGAACATAACGGTAATATTACCAAGTAAGCATATAACCAGCTAGATGCAAAGGAAGATGCATATCAACGGTACCCAGTAACAGACGATAAGCATGCATCAGAACGAACCTCACTACTACCAGCATGTACTACTACCAAACATGACATGTAACAATAATACTAGCAAGAAGTACAAGATAACAAGGTGCCGAAGAGCATAGCATGAAGGTGAACACAGATCTATAAGCATTACCGAAACAACGATAGCAGTTGCAGACAAACAAACACTTATTAAATGTTCAAGTATAAAACCATGGCTACTGCATGACTATCATGCAAGTGGTTGTCGTGGCTTGCCTGGGGATGAAGAATACACCGGGGAGAAGTGCGGAAAGCTCGCGGAAAGAATCACCGGAAAGGGTGCTCCCTCGGAAGGGGCTATTTAGGGGCAAGGGTACAATGGTCATTTTCACAGTGGGACCACCTAGTGAAAAAGGTACCAACAGAAAGGTCTCGATGAGACAAAGAAGTGGGCGTTGGAATCACCTCAATCGGAGTTACGAGCAAAAAGTTAGGAGGGGTTTTCTGCCAGGGACCCATCTATAAAAAGAATAGTCACAAGCAGGTCCTTGGCGGTTTAAACAGAAAGCGTCTTCCGGGAGAATACGCTTTCAGAGTTGAGAAAGCGTCTTTCTAGCCGAAGAACACCAGAGTACGTTTTCCAGAGGGGAAAGCGTACTTACCAGAAACCGCTTCCACTTAAGTGACGTGGCAGCAGCGGGGTCGGGCTCTGTGACGCTGACGGGCGGGTCCCACTACTCTCTCTCTCTCTCCTCCCGCTCCTCCTCTTCTTCCTCCTGAAAGAAGCAGGGGAGGCCGCGGCCAGGCGCGCATGCCGGCGCTCCCTGGCGGCTCAGGCCGTCTTCGGTTGAGCTCCGGCCACCGGTGGATGCGGGAGAGGACGCCACACCTTCCTGGCCAGGGCACGGGCTCGGAGAGGGACCGAAGCAGCGGCGGTGTAGACTCCGGCGGGAATGGCTTCGGCTAAACTTGGAGGCGAGGCTACCGTGGCTCCGGCGAAGAAGAAAGGAAGGGGGGCGGCTCGTAGGGTAGTGGGGAGGTCTCTGGTGGTGGTGGACTGAAGGGAGGGGCTCGGCTTTGGGCCAATTTAGGCCGAGGCCGACGATGGGCACGGCGGCCATGGAGGGCAGTGAGGGACTCCGGCGCTTGGTGGAGAGGCTAGGTGAGGTTCTGGGAGAGCGAGAAGGCCGCTGGTGAGCTCGGGAAGGCACGGGGAGGCCTATATATAGGCGGGGCGAGGATGGCTGAGCCGATTGCCGCCGCTCGGGTCCGTCCAATGTCCTGGCGAGGCTCAGCGATCACGGCAGGGCGCGGGAACTCGACGAAACATCGATGCAGCGATCACGGAGCAGAGGAGGCCAAGGGGGCACGGGGAGGAAGCGGACAGAGGAGGAAGACGACGGCCAGCTACAGCGCGTCCGTGGGCGCGCGGCAACGAGCGCCAGCGAGCGAGCTGCCGAAGAGGGAGAGGGGTCCAGGGGGACGGAGGAGGCACGGGCAAGCTGTTGGACATGGCTGGGTGCGCGAACGCGGCGAGCAGAGGAGGGGCCCGAGCAAGAAACCAACCAGCTCGCGTCCATGGCATGCCACGGTGGCGGTCAGCACGTGATGCAACTAAAATAGAAATATAGGTTGCTTCACAACCTAGGGAAAAAAGGATTATTCCTTTAATAGAAAAAAGGAATATTCCCAACAAAGAGGATATTGAGGTTGGGCCAAGATGAAAATGGCAAGGTCTTGGGAAGGATATGAGATGACAAGCCACTCTGGAAAGGAAGAAGAGATCATCTTTTCCAGTTTCCAGACCACATAGCCACAGAAAAAGAAAGGTCAAGCAAAATACTCAGAAAATCAAAAGAAAAAGAAAGGGCCAAAAATCAGGGTGTGACACTTAGGCCCTCTTCATATTAGGCCATCAACGGTGTAACCCGGCCCCTCCTGGGTGGGTCACACCTCGGACCTATATCCTCAACATTAGGCCCCAGATTGATTTGAACTTATTCATGTCAATCTTCAATCTTCATTCAGCAATTCCTTTGAATTTCCTTTACTCTTAACCTGACAAGCTTTGTATAACCCGCCATAACAGAGGGATGACGTCACGTTACAAACCCCGGAAAAAATCTTATGACATCACAGCGGATCTTTGCCTTAATCCTTCATTCCGAGAATCGATGCACCTTTGTTTGTTGAGATAATGACCATACCACCTTGATTTCCGCGCCTGCCATTTACTGTTCACCTTTTTCCCTTATAAATATCACGGGGGGGGGGCTCCTTTTCACTTTTTACCCCTTCCCCTTTCTCTTCTTCCTCGAGCAACCGAAGCCTCCGGAGCGCCGTCGCCGCAGTCGACCTCCACAAGCACTCCGGCCTGGCCGCTGTATCAACCTGATTCTGTTCAGAAAACTGCGGCGCCCCTCCGCTGTCCATCAGCATCACCAGGTATCCATCTCCCTTTGCTTGCAATCTGCATTAGGGTTCCCCAGTTCTTCGGTGTTCATCGATGTTCATCGTGCTTGCTTGTAGTTCATCTACCATATTGCTTAGTTGAGCCCAGACGCGATGCTGAAGTCATGCTTTGATTACCCTGGGTATCTCCTATCAATTATGGATCCAATTCTTCCTTTCGAGATTCATTCTCCAACACAGTAATTTGTCCTCCGCATTTTAGGTTTAACAATTTCCATCTGTTTTTCGAACGGCCGTAGATCCAAAATTATAAGCAGGACCTGTGAAACTTGTTTGTTTAGCACTTAGTGAAATTTCACTCAAATCCAGATCTGTAAATACCTGCTTGATTACTGCTGCATGAGTGGCTCACATGATACTTTGTAACCCGCCAAATACCCACCAGCTTACTTATGAATTTTTAAACCGCTGGCACTTATCCAATGTCGATATTATCCAACTGTGCCTTGCCGACTTAGCCATGCCCTTTATTTTCTTCTTCCATAGCAATTAATCTTTGCACATAACCAATCCTGCATAATAAACTTGATGTCTTAGCCATTAAGCGGCTTACCATCATGAATTTGACCCATTAATACTTCCTTCTTAGGTTTTACGTGACAAAAAATGACTAAGACTGTCACCTCATGCGACTGGGTCGTTTCCACTGTTATGGAGCAAACTCTTAACGAATATGTTCAAGTGGGCATCTTATCAACCAAAGATGTTATCCACTGGCAAGCTCCAGGGATAGAAGTTAGACCTCAACCAAAGGAAGGTGAAGTCATAGTTTTTGCTGATCATATGATCCGTGGTTTCTCTCCCCCTGGCTCAAAATTCTTTCGCGATGTACTGCACTTTTTCCAACTTCACCCCCAAGATATTGGACCGAACTCCATTTCCAACATCTGCAATTTCCAAGTCTTTTATGATGTGTACCTTCAAGAAGAGCCCAGCGTTGATCTTTTCAGAGAGTACTTTTATTTGAACCGCCAGACCGAGTTTACAGACAGACCCAGCCTAGAACTTGGGGGAATTTCAATTCAAAGACAAAGAGATGCTATCTTCCCTGCAGCCGCACTTCCCAGTCACCCTAAAGACTAGAAGCAAACTTGGTTTTATTGCCAAGATACATCTCCACCTGGTGAAAATCCTCTGCCGGGTTTCCGCGACTGCCGGCTGCGACGCCCCCGGCCCGATCGTGCACTAATCATACACGCAAATGCACATGATCAAGCCTAAGGACTCACGAGAAGATATCACAACACAACTCTAAAACATAAATAAAGTCATACAAGCTTTATATTACAAGCCAGGGGCCTCGAGGGCTCGAATACATAAGCTTGCGTACAAGCGTCAGCGGAAGCATCAGATATCTGAGTACAGATATGAAACAGAAACAGATAAGCCCTTAGAAAGGCGGGGCAAAAGAAAAACACTATGATCGAAAGGCGTAGGCCTCCTGCCTGGGACCCTCCGAACCTACTCCTGGTCGTCAGTCAACTCGTAGAAGTATCCGCCCTCGGGGTAGAAGTAGCAATCGTCGGCGGGGTCAGCTGTCTCAGGGGCTCCGTCATCGGGTCACGACAAACTGATATGGGGAGAAAAGGAAAACAACGCAACCGTGAGTACTCAGAAGTACTCAGCAAGCAAGGATCTACACTACATATGCAACATTTTCAAAGAGAGGCTGTATATGTGGACTGGGCTGCAGAAATGCCAGAATAGAGAGGAAAGCCTAGTTCTATCGAAGACTAGCATCTTCAGTGGTCTTGCAGAAATAGAAGAGAGTAGAACAGATCAATATAATGTAGCAGTATCATTAAGTCTCAACCTCACCCAGAGATCCTTTCTCGACTCCCTGCGAGAAAGCAATCCCAAAGCCATACAGTCATCAACCTCGTCCGGAGATCCCTTCTCGACTCCCTGCGAGAAGCAATCCCAGAGCCATATATCCAAGTATCCAATTCTAAAATTGTATCAATCAGGATACAACTCCGAGTGTCCTTTACCGTAGGACAGGCTATCGATAGAAGTTTTCTTCCCTGCAGGGGTGCACCAACTTACCCAACACGCTCGATTAACTCCGGCCGGACACACTTTCCTAGGTCATGCCCGGCCTCGGCCAAACGACACATCGCAACCCTACCTACAGCTCAGCAGATAGGTCCCCGCCAGCCTACATCCTAAGCGCAAGGGGGTCCTGGCCATCGCCCCTCGCCCTCCGGGTCGTTGTGAGCAGGGTGGATACCAGCGCCAACGGCACGATCCGACCCGGCCACAATGCTGAACTGGACGTCTGACAAAGCTTTCGGCTGATGCTACGATGCAGAACGCCCATACTATGCCCACGTGATGGTTAGTGCTATCAGGCCAGAGACCTGCTCGGATCAGATATCCAAATCGTTAATGGACTAGGTCTTGCGGTAACGAGCAGAGACTCACGAAAGATGTGACCCCGTCGCCCCGTCTCGAGGACTTGCTGCAAGGGTTAAGAATGCCCGGCCACGCCTCGTATTCATCACTCGGGCACCATATCGGCAACCCGTCTTCACATCACACGCGGGTACCCCTTAGGGTCGACCCGCCTATCCAAGTAACAGTGTAAAGTCCAAGTATCCGTGTGTCCATAACATCAGAGGAATCCGAGGTATCACCCTCGTTGAATTCCCACTCAATGTATCCGTCAAGGTGAACTCGGAGGAATCACCCTCGCTGGGTTCACACTTGTGGTGTTGTACGACGGCGTCGTTATCGGAAGCGGTGAAGGAGGAATCACCCTCGATGACCATGACCGAACAGCTTCTCTACAGAGTTAACACCAGAAGTGCTACAAGAGGTTTCACCCTCGGCACTTGATAGTAACGCTGCAGTGTCGTTACAACTAAGGGGGGGGGGTGATGTGCGGTGTCGGGGCCTGGTCTTCAATCCCGTTGATCGGGTCTTCTGACAATCCAGCGCGGCAGTCGGGATAAGTGGGGTCACTGATAGGTCTCTACCCAGCCTAAGCTAAGCAGTTTAGGATATGCAGGTAATTATCAACAGCAGGTTACGATAAACAGGCTATGCATCAGAATAGGTAAAGCAGCAGCAGCATCAATTCTAATGCAAGCATGAGAAAATAGAATGGGCGATATCGGGATGATCAAAGGGGGGGCTTGCCTGGTTGCTCGGCGGCAAGGGCAAGGTCGTCAATGGTGTCTTCGGGGTCCGGAACTGTGTCGGTACCGGGAACTGCGTCGGGGTCTAACGAGAGAGAAGATGGGGAGGAAACAGTATAAATATAGAGCAAACAAGTACAGCACAAAGCATAACATGGCAATACGCGGTGACAGAGGTGATCTAACGCAGTGCCGGGTGATACTGGCGAAGGGGGATTCATCCGGGAAAGTATTCCCGGTTCCGGACAAATTTCGGACAGATGACCGAAGGGGAACGGTTCCATGTTCGGATAGTTAGGGACGTGTGACGGACGAACGAACTGCGTATTCGGATTCGTCTCGTCGTTCTGAGCAATTTTCATGTACAAAGTTTTTCGATCCGAGTTACGGTTTATTTTCTATTAATTTTCAAAGTTTTTTTTAAAAATCTAAAATTTCTGGAATTTTGCATTTATTTTAATCCGAATTGACCAAGTCAAACTGACTAGTCAAAAGTTGACTGGGGGTCCACCTGTCAGTGACTAGACTTAGTTAGACTTTAATTAAATTAGATTGATTAGAAGTGGGGGCCACATGTCATACATACATTAGACTAATTAATCAACTAACCTAGCTAACCTAATTAGTACTACTAATTAGTATCAGGGCCGGCCGGACAGCGTCCAGCCGGCCACACACCCACACACTCACGCACACACAGCACACAGCACACTCACGCACACACGCTGCACACACACACACCACAGCCATGGCCATGGCCATGGCAGCACGGCAAAAGGGCAGCAGCAGCGGCTGGCTAGCAGGGGCAGCAGCTAATGAGCATTAGCAGCCATTGCGAGGAGCAGCGGCAGGGGCAGGCAGCAGCAGCAGCTACAAGCGGCAGCAGCAGGCCGCGCAACAGCAGTAGCAGCAGCAGACGCGAGCGGCGGCGAACGAGCGTAGGCGCGCACGAGCACGGGCAGCTACGGAGAGGCGGCTACACGGGCGAGCAGGCGGGCGCGGGCGCGGCCCGTAGAAGGAGCACACACGAGCAGCACGAACGCAGAGCGAAGCAGGGGCGTGTACGCGTACACTGAACTTTGGCCATGGCGGCCGCCGCCTCGTACAGGCGACTACGGCGACGAATCGAGACCAGGGTGAGGGGGATTCGAAGGAGGAGCTCACTGCGATGCCGATGGCGTGGTCGGAGAGGCCGGGGACGGACTGGAGCAGTGGCAACCGGCGACGAGATGCGACGGCCGCAGGCGGAGATGAGGACGATGGCGAGGCTATGGGGTGTCCGAGCTCGAACCGAGGGGCGAGGGCGAAGGAGACGACGATGGCGGAGCTCCTAGACGTCGTCTCGAAGCTCGGGGAGGCCGGTGGCCGCGTCGACGACGAGGATGCGGCGACGGCGGCTCGGCAGCGTACTAAATCGAGAAGGGCGAGCGAGGGAGGAAGAAAGAGAGGCTAGGGTTACGTCCAGGCGGTCGGGGGGGGGTTCTTATGCATCGCCAGGGGGCTTCGGATGGTCGACACGGCGACATCCATGGCGTGGACGGCCGTGCGACGGCCACGGCCATGGCCCTGCCTCTCCTCTCTGTACTGAGAAAGGAGAAGGCCTGGAATGGGCTGGGCCCTTTACTGTAGCGATAGGCTTCAAGTGCACAGTGGTTTCAGGTTCTTTTCTTTTTGCTTTTTCTTATTTCTTTTCTCACATTTTCCTGTTATGCAAATAGTTTGGCACCCAAATAAATTTTGTAAAATATGTGAACTGGTCCATAAATCACTGTGTGACATATCCTATCACCGAAAACTAGCTTGGGCAAAACATAATTTCGTATTAATTTTGGATTAATAAAAAAGGTATTAAATACTGTTTTCAGTCACTATTCGAGGCTGTTAGAGCCACTTACCCAATTCCAATAATGTTGGTTTCAATTTCAGAATTGCCTCTGATTTACTTGCTATTTAATGAATAATTTAGTTTCTGATTTGAGCAACTTTTATTTTCACTTTAATTTAATGTGAAGTTTGAATTAGGAGTTTAAATGCAATATGATGCAAATGATGATTTGGCACTGTTAATCATGCTGACTTGCCATTATCAAAAGTGATTACTGTAGCTAAGCACTGGGGGTGTTACACCGGCTTAACCCAAAACACCCACTTCCAGACCGGATCAGCACCGCTGAACGAGCTAAGTATATGCCTACCTTTTCGAAGGTAAGAGCCTTACTGGCTAATGGATTAACCGGAGTTGATTTGGTTCGATGCTGGGTCACTTGGAGGATCATACCTTTGAGCCGCCGGCCCGGCTTAATGTGTGAATACACTTGCGATGTCAAAGATCCACAGCGTCACTGTCAAGTGTGTCTGGAAGATAAAGAGATCAATGAGATGACTAAGACGCTGCTCGGGGAAAGCTTAGAAAGCTGTAGCAAGACGGGGTTGAATCCCTTCTGCGCTCTTAATCCGGCTCCAGATGTAAGTGTTTCAAGCCAATTTACTTTATTCATTATTCGCATAAACTGCACACTCCTTATCATCACTTGCTTTCTTCAGGCCGACTCTTCTTTCTGGAGCAAGAAACTGCAAGATAAGCCGGCCAAAAAGGCCAGGGCAAAAACCAAGGCTCCGAAGAAAACCAAGAAGAAAACAGATGCAACAGAGCTATTTTCCCTAGATGATGAGTCGGAGGTAGAACTTGATTCTCTTGGTTCCTTTTTTTTGCATCTTATTGACGCTGACTCCTCTCAGGATGACGTGGAGACCAGCCAGGCAGACGAAGATGTAATTATTGTTTCCTCCGACTCAGTGCCTTTGCCAAGATAGAAAGTTCGGCAAGGACCCGGAAAGTAAGGTTTTCTCACCCTTTAGCTTACTTGGATCCCAACTTTATTTTGAAGAAACAACAACATGAAGCCCGGCGCAGAACCCGGAATAGCGGAAGCGAAGATCTTGCTGCTGGCTTACCCAACACGCCGGCTCCTTGTAAATGCCGAAAAGAGGTGCCTCAGAGCTCAATCCTGTCCTTTCCAAAGGCAGGTCTTATCCGTCAGCCACTTAACCCTTCCGACTCAAATTATCAGGGAACTTCTCACTCATCCTCTGGCGACTCTACCGGGACACAGATGCCTCCCTTCAAGATTGCCCCTGGGTAAGAATATTTCACTTCTTTGTTTCAACACCTTAAAATGCCATATCACATCCTCGTGCGTTTTATCTTCAGTGGTATAGCCAAAGCAAGCAAAAAGATGAAGATAGGCAAGCCATCAGAAGATCCTAAGATCCATGAGCCGGAGAAACAACCACCAATCTCAGAAGCTTCAAATCAGAATCCTGAAGACACTGCTAATGACCCGCCACCAGAAACTCATGACTTTACTGTGGATCCAGTGGGTGTTGACCCATCCAGTGCTAAGCCGCCAAGTCCTATCAAACCTGCCGAAGAAGGCACTGAAGATGTCGTGGTTACTGGCACTGGTTACACAGAACCAGGAAACCCTACCGTTTTGGCTAAGAACTCTGCCAAGGAGGAACTAATTGCTTCTAAGAAGAGCAAAACCAAAGTTGACATTGCGAACTACTCAAACTTGGATGTCAATGAACTATATTCTGGCTATCTGAGCCGTCTGCATACCAGTCGTGACCTGGAAGCTGATTTAGTGAAGAGAATGTGACAGAAGTACGAGGTATAAACATCTGCTTCCCCTGTATATATAATCCTCCAGCCCCCAAGTCTTATCCATTGGAAAGAATATGTTGAGTATGGTTAAGACTTATCAATATGTCATTGCAAATTTTGAATCATAGCCCCCATTGGCCGGCTTATCTGATAAAGATGAGCCGGGTCTTCTGCAATGCAACTTAAAAAGAACTTCCTCATGCATTAGCCCCCAAGTGCCAAGTGTATTGCTTGCAATGTGCTTGGGACTTGCATAAAAGAAAAATTATACCCTGACTGACACACTTATAATCTATAATTCTTACTTGCAGGATGTCTAAAGCTTGAATGAGTCCCAATTGGCGGAATTGAAGAACAGACTTGAACATCAAGAAGCTGAAATGCGCAAAGCTGACTCCAAGTTTAACTTTAGCCTGGAAGAGAACGAAAAGCTGAAAACCGGATTTTCCACGGAGAAAGCCGTCTGGGAGAAGGAGAAGGCCACCTTACTACAAAGGGCAGAAAATGTTGAATCTTCCTTGAAAGAGACCACTGCAGAGCTGGCCGGCTTAAAACGCCAAATTTCATAGATGACCACTGCTATCTTTGGTAAGCAGCTCAGAATGTTTTAACCTTTCCCAATTTTTCAATATTAACCCGCCTGGCGACTCATCTGCATGTTTACTCAATAGGCCCCAGGAACTCCAATCTTGGCCAGGATATGTTGCTGAAGCTCAAAGCCGTTTATACTCTGGTGGAACAATTATACACTGGTTTGCAACAGACTCTTGTGGCTATCTCCAATGGTAAACAGCCGCCTACACTTCTCCGGGAGGTGCTAGTCAAGTTGTCTGTAATGCCCCAAAAACTGGAAGAGATAAAACGATCAGCCGCCCGTGCTGGTGCCATTACAGCTCTTACCCGGGCCAAATCATGGCAAGCAGAACTAGACCCAGAGGAGATGGCCACCGGTTGTCCAACCCTCAAAGAAGATGGGTCTCCTTTTGATCAGACAGACTTTGCAAGGTGCGTAAAGGAGATGCGTCCCCTAGCGAGCATGTTGGCCGAGGAAAGTGATTTATCCAGGTATCAGGCGGCTTACACCATGGAGAATGCCAAAGTGAAAGCACCGGCTTATGACGTCGTGGATCTCACCCCTCCAACGCGTAAGCATACTTTTGCTCCTGATGTTGATTCATCCCCCATTATGAATGATGAAGCTGTATTCGAAGCCTTAACCGGCATCGATTGGACGTCACCTGACCTCCAGATGGGCGAAGAGGAAGAGCCGGAGCAGGATGACCCGGAGTCATCAACCCACCGTGATGAAGGCAATTGATTCCAGGTGGCTCTGAAACCAGGGCACAAGCACAATGTGCTGAAAAAACACTTTATTCCCAGTTAGCAGATCCACTGTGGCCTTGTAATAGCCTAGGTTTGCAAACAATGATCTGTTACGCCATCACGCATATCTAGCCGTTTAACTGTTAAACCGCCAGTATAATCGTTTTGTGATTCGCCACTGTTGCTTTTCATAGTATCACCATCCATGTGGGGCAGATCGATGTTTTCATATTTTCTGTACACAAGGTAAACAGTATACGCCCTGGCGGTTTAAGCCAAGGCGGGTAACAAATCCTGATATAATAGTCTTTGAAATATTTTTATAAAAATACTAGAATAAAGGCCATTTAAGCCGGAAATATGCTGGCGACTTTAAAGTCGAAAGCCAGTGCGGGTTACTAAATCCTGAATATTCATATCATTATGGAAAAACATACCTGTAGGTTAATACCATGGTAACTCCTTTGATAAGGATGATCCGAAGCAGTTTTTACCCGTAGGCATGAAATATCATGATTGTGATTGCCCAGAGCAAATATCCTGGCGACTTATAGTCCGCTATCAGGGCGGGTTATGAAACCCAAAGATTCTCAAATATGAGACATAGTCAGGGCTGCCTGGCCCAAACTGTGAAAATCACACGGAAGATAAAAAGGGTTGATAAAAAACCAAGATATTCAGTAAAAACATAAGTCCAGAAAAAATGAGGCTTTCATGGGCCGCCACGCCCAAATCCCAAATTCAAGTCTTACGTTAATGAAACTAGCATGATAGCCACTGGTTTATCCTCGCTTTCCGTAAGCCGGCTCTCAAATGACCCAATCGATGTTTAAACCTGGATAAGTTCAGGGTCCATATGGATTGACTTATCGAGAGCACACGGGGTTTGGAGTAGCATCTTGTAAACGGGCAGGTTTAACCAAGTTTCAATGACGGCGGCTTAATAGCCTTGGCTTATCCTCGCTATCCGTAAGCTGGCCCTCACATGACAAACCGCTGTTTTAACCTTAACGAGTTCAGGGTCTTATTTAAAAGATTGACTGTTAAGAGTACGGCGGGTCATTCAGGATTACCTAGTGGAGAAGCATCTTGCATACAGGCAGGATAACCCGGAATTCGGCGTTTTATGCCTAGTCAAAAGGGTATGAAAGCTAAACCCGTTGGGTTGGAAGCCCCCAAGTGACCTTATGAACAAATAATAAAGACTCAGATGCTTTTGAAATGAAACGACAGAGGCCCTAAATTTTCAGGGTATGCCGGCTTTATTAAATTGGTCATAATATATACTTTGATAGATGTATGTACAATTACAAGAGCCGATGGCTTATGTGTAATAAGGCCGAAAATGAGCGATGTTCCAAGGCCGGCGGGTCTCCTCCTCTGATGTACGTGAATCCTTGTGTTCTCAAATATCAATGAGGTAGTATGACCCGTTGTTCAGGTTCTTGCTGACCACAAAAGGTCCTTCCCAAGGTGGGGATAGCTTTTGCATATCTGTCTGATCTTGGATTAACCGGAGCACTAAATCACCTTCTTGAAAGGTCCGGGTCTTGACCCTGCGGCTATGATAGCGACACAGATCTTGCTGGTATATCGCCGAACGAGCCGCCGCAATGTCACACTCCTCATCCAACACATCAAGTGCATCTTGATGTGCTAACTCATTAGCAGCCTCAACATAAGCCGCCACACGAGGCGAGTCATGATGGATATCACTGGGGAGAACCGCCTCTGCCCCATAGACCATGAAAAAGGGCGTGTACCCTGTTGACCTGTTGGGGGTGGTGTTGATACTCCAAAGCACTGAGGACAATTCCTCAACCCAACAACCCGGTGTCCTCTGTAGAGGGACCATAAGCCGGGGCTTTATACCTCTCAAAATTTCTTGATTCGCTCTTTCAGCTTGACCATTAGATTATGGGCGAGCCACTGAAGAAACATCAAGACGAATGTGCTCTTTTTGACAAAACTCTCTCATAGCACCTTTAGATAGATTGGTACCATTATCAGTTATGATGCTATGAGGAAAACCGAAGAGGAAGATTACTTTCTTGATGAATTGAACCGTCGTTGCTGCATCACACTTGCTGACCGGCTCTGCCTCGACCCACTTGGTAAATTTGTCAACCGCCACCAAGAGGTGGGTCTTTTTATCTTTAGATCTTTTAAAAGGCCCAATCATATCAAGCCTCCAGACTACAAATGGCCAATTAATTGGAATCATTCTCAATTCTTGAGCCGGCACATGAGCTCGTCGAGAAAATTTCTGACAACCATCACACTTGCTCACAAGGTCCTCTGCATCAGCATGAGCCGTCAACCAATAAAATCCGTGACGGAAAGCCTTAGCCACTAGAGATTTAGAGCCGGTGTGATGACCACAATCACCTTCATGGACTTCCCTTAGAATTTCACGGCCTTCTTCAGGAGAAACACAACGCTGGAACACGCCTGTGACACTGAATCGGTGTAACTCGCCGTTAACAATGGTCATAGACGTAGACCGCCGGGTTATCTGTCTGGCCAAAGGTTCATCCTCGGGCAACTCGCCCCGGGTCATATAAGCCAAGTAAGGGACTGTCCAATTAGGAATAGCATGGAGAGCCGCCACCAATTGTGCCTCCGGGTCAGGAATAGCAAGATCTGCTTCGGATGGCAACTTAACTGAAGGATTATTTAATACATCAAGAAAAACATTAGGAGGCACTGGCTTACACTGCGACCCAAGCCGGCTTAAAGCATCAGCCACCTCGTTCTTCCTTCGATCCAGATGCTCCATCTGATAACCTTTGAAGTGACCGGCGATATTATCAACCGCCCGGCGATAAGCCGCCATGATTGGGTCTTTGGAATTTCAAGTGCCAGAGACTTGCTGAGCCACCAAATCTGAGTCGCCGAAGCACCTGACCCGGCTTAAATTCATCTCCTTTGCCATCCGAAGACCATGGAGGAGGGCCTCATATTCAGCCACATTATTAGTGCAGGGAAACATCAGCCTTAAAACATAACAAAACTTGTCACCTCACGGGGAAGTCAAAATAACTCCAGCCCCCGAGCCTTCTAATTGTCTGGACCCATCAAAATGAATAGTCCAATATGTGCTATCAGGCTTCTCCTCAGGCATCTACAACTCTGTCCAGTCATTGATGAAATCCACTAGGGCCTGAGACTTGATTGCTGTTCTCGGCACATATCTTAAGCCATGAGGTCCAAGCTCTATTGCCCACTTGGCAACCCGGCCAGCGGCCTCTCTATTTTGAATAATATCTCCTAAAGGAGCAGAACTGACCACAGTAATAGGATGGCCCAAAAAATAGTGCTTCAGCTTACGACTCGCCATGAACACTCCATAAACCAGCTTCTGCCAATGTGGGTATATCTGCTTGGATTCAATTAACACCTCACTGACATAGTAAGCCGGCCGCTGGACTGGGTACTCCTTTCCCGTTTCCTTGCACTCCACAACAATTGCCACACTGACAGCCCTACTGTTAGCAGCCACATATAAGAGCAAAGGCTCCTTCTCAATAGGAGCTGCATGAACCGGCGGCTCAGCTAACTGTTTTTTAAGTGCCTCAAATGCCTCATTAGCAGCATCACTCCAAACAAAACTATCTGTTTTCTTCATCATCTAGTACAGAGGAATAGCCTTCTTTCCCAGGCGACTTATAAACCGGCTTAAAGCTGCAATATGACCCGCTAAACGCTGGACATCATTGATGCACGCCGGCTTAGCCAACGAAGTGATCGCTTTGATTTTCTCCGGATTAGCTTCAATACCTCTCTCTGAGACCAAAAAACCCAAGAGCTTGCATGCAGGCACACCAAAAATGCATTTGGCCGGGTTAAGCATTATTTTGTAGACCCGGAGATTATCAAAGGTCTCTTTCAGGTCATCCAACAGAGTCTCCTTCTTTCTAGACTTCACAACAATATCATCTACATAAGCATGAACATTACGTCCAATCTGTTTATGGAAACAGTTCTGAACACAACGCTGATAAGTCGCCTGGGCACTTTTGAGCCCAAAATGCATAGACACATAGCAGAAAGCTCCAAAAGGTGTGATAAAAGCTGTCTTCTCTTAGTCTTTGACTGCCATCTTGATCTGATGGTAACCAGAATAAGCATCCAGGAAACACACACGCTCACAACCCGCCGTAGCATCTATGATCTGATCGATATGGGGAAGAGCAAAAGGATCAACTGGACAAGCTTTATTGAGATCCATATAATCCACACACATACGCCAAGTGCCATTCTTCTTAAGCACCAGCACTGGGTTAGCCAACCACTCCGGGTGAAAAACTTCGACGATGAACCCGGCCGCTAAGAGCCGGGCCACCTCTTCTCCAATGGCCTTACGCCGTTCTTCATTAAAACGGCAGAGGAATTGCTTGACCGGCTTAAATTTAGGATCAATATTGAGAGTGTGCTCAGCGAGTTCTCCTGGTACACCCGGCATGTCAGAAGGCTTCCATGCAATGATGTCCCAGTTCTCATGGATGAACTCGATGAGCGCGCTTGCCTATTTTGGATCCATATTAGCACTGATAGTGAATTGCTGGGATGAGTCGCCAGGGACAAAGTCAACCTGTTTAGTATCATCTGCCGACTTAAACTTCAGCAAAGGGTCCTGCTCTGTGGTTGGTTTCTTTAAAGGGATCATATCCGCCGGGTCAACATTATCTTTATAAAACTTTAGCTCTTCCGTGGCACAGGCAGACTCAGCATAGGCAGCATCACCTTCTTCACATTCCAAGGCTATTTTCCTGTCACCATGGACTGTAATGGTACCCTTTCGACCTGTCATCTTGAGCTGCAGATACACATAATAGGGCCATGCCATAAACTTGGCGTAAGCCGGCCGTCCAAACAAAGCGTGATAGGGGCTTTTGATTTTGACCACTTCAAACCACAATGTCTCTGCCCTACAGTCATAGTCATTGCCAAAAGCCACTTCTAAGGCAATCTTACCAACTGGGTATGCCGACTTACCAGGTACCACACCATGAAAGACTGTAGAGGACGGCTTAAGATCTTTGTCAGTCAAATTCATACGGCGAAAAGTATCATAATAAAGGATATTGATGCTATTGCCTCCATCCATAAGCACCTTAGTGAACTTGTACCCCCCAACCAGAGGGGCTACCACTAATGCCAGCTGACCCGGATTGTCAACCCGGGGCGGGTGATCCTCACGGCTCCATACGATTGGCTGCTCTGACCATCGCAAGTATCGAGGCACTGCCGGCTCAACTGCACTGACCGCGCGCTTGTGTCTCTTCTAATCTCGCTTGTAAAGGCTTGTGGTGAACACATGGTACTGGTCGCCGCTATGCTGCTTAGGATTTGTCTGATACCCCGACTGTTGTTGCTGGTTACCCTGACTGGGCTGCTGATTATAGCTGCCCTGGTTACCTTGTCCTTGATATCCAGAACTTGAGCCGCCGCCCCCAAAGCTTGGCCCGTGTGAACCAAATCCTGACCCGCCGTGCGGGCCGCTATTGTTGTTGTGGTCCTGATGAAAGCCGGAGCTCTTATATTCCTTCATGATAAAACAATCCTTCCACAAATGACCGGAAGGCCTATTCGAAAAACTGTGCTTTGGGCAAGGCTCGTTCAACATCGCTTTAAGGTTGAGCTTTGGTCCTCTAAACTGAGGTGGTTTTCCCTTACGACGTTGATTGTTATTCTGCGTATTGGCATTGGCCACAAAATCTGACCCGCTGTCGTGCTGTTTGCGCTTTTCATTACTGCCCTGGTTATGCCCTGTCATATTATGCTGCTGACCTTTCCCATTGCCGTTCTTCTTCCCTTTGCTGGCCTTCTCCTCATCAGACCCAGGGTCCTTAGTGTTGTCTAAGTCGGCGTATTTGATGAGAGCCGCCATGAGCTCTCCCATGTCATTGAAGTGACATTTAAGCCGCCCCAGCTTCTGTTTGAGGGTGGCGAAGTGGCAATTCTTCTCTAAAATCAAAACAGCAGAGCCGGCTGTGATGCTATCCGATGAGTGGATAACAGCTGAGACCCGCCGCACCCAATGGTGGGCCAACTCATCGTCATGTTGGACACAAGCATCGAGGTCAATGATCGACAGAGGCTGCTTACGTATGTATTTGAAATTCTGAATAAAGCGCGCCTTCAACTCAGACCATGAATTGATAGAGTTGGCGGGCAACCCTTTCAACCAAGTCCGAGCGGGCCCATCCAGCATCATGGTGAAGTATTTGGCACATACCGCATCGTTCACGTCTAGCATCTCCATAGCTAGCTCGTCGCTCTCGATCCAAGCCTCAGGTGGAAGATCGGCTATGTAATTAGGTACCTTGCGAGGACCCTTAAAATCTTTAGGCAGACGCTCATTACGCAGAGCCGGCACTAGGCATGGCACACCCACCGTCCTGGAAGTCATCCCGGCCTCCACAGATGCTGAAGGGTTTCACTGAAGCTGCTGATGAGCCGCTAATTGAGCCGCCAGCTCCGCCTCTTGGCGTGCTCTCGCCTGGTCCCTGATGGATTGAACATTGTTATCATCTCGGGGCGGGTTATGCCCATAGGGCGGGTCACAACACCGCACGCTGCTGGAAACCGCCGCCGACTCAATGCGCTGGCTGTAACTTTGACTCTGGCGCGGGGTTGAGTGAATCCGCTCGCGGCTGTATGAGTAAGCCGCCTGCTGAGCTACCGCCGTCCGAAGAAGTTCCACGGTGTTCCGGGTCTCTATCGCAGCGGGCGACTCACCTTCAATTGGAAGAGCCGCCAGCCGTGAGGCTGCAGCAATCATGTTATCCAGTGGGTTAGAGTAATGACCCGGAGGTGTTGGTACTCGCTGAGGCGGGGTCGAGTTCAAACGAGGCGAGTCCGTTATACGAGGCTGAGCCGCCGCCCCGGTCACAGGTGCCTCAGCAGCCCGGGTCACACCGGGCGGGTTACTCGGCCCTGCTCTAGGTGTAATAAAAAGGTTTCACCCCTCAAACTACGGAGGTAAGCGGCTCTGGTGCCTCCTTCAAAGGACAACATTAGATGCATTCTGATCCAAGTTTAACCGGAAAGCTTCTGCCTGTATCCGCTGTGACTCGGCCTCCAACGCGGCTCGCTCCGTTGCCATCCTGACATTCTCCGCATTAAGCTCCACTCTAGCTTGGGCTATCTCATCCCGTAGCTTCGCAACCTCCGCATTATGATGTGTTTGATTTGCCGGAGTCACCTCTGTGGCTAACAGAGTCGCCAAAGCATCTAGAAGCTCAGATAAGACTTGAGCCGGCAGGCACGCAGAGCCGCTCGCCCCAGCCGTTGAACCGGAGGTCATAGCCGTGGCGGTTGATGAATTCACCATCTGCTGCGTACCGGCCATGAAGATAGCAGCCCTGCTCGGCGGCTCATAGGGGTCCGGAATACTGTCACTGTTGGAGTAGCCCCCAAGCCCGCCGTCTTGTAGTTGATAGATTGACTCGGATTTGCCGGTTGAAGACTCATCACCTGAATAGATGGCTGTCTCTCCACCAGACACAGAGCCTTCCTCCAGATCCGCCCCATGAACAAAGCCAAGGAAAGCACACTTCCGGGCGGGTTGAACCTTGGCGGGTCGTGCGCGCCGAGCCATCTCAATGGTGTCGGTGCAGGTGTCCGGCTCAGGCTCTGACTTGCCAATCTTGCCGATGAAGACGTGAATTCCGCCGAAGGGGACCTGGTACCCATACTCGATTGAGTCGGCCTCGGGACCCCAGCCAGTATCGTCGATGTAGATTTTGCCGCGGCGGCTCTTGGTCATCCGGCCTAGAGCGTATCCCTTGATCCCTGAGAAGCTGCCCTTCAAGAACTCGAAACCACCCTGCTCAGACCCCACGGTGGGCGCCAACTGTCGTGGATTTAACACGGCAGATGCCCTTGTGAAAGGACTTAGGTGTGGAGCCATCGCACGTAGGTTAGCTTAAAGGGGTTGAACGGGACAAAGGACACAAGAAGCTTACCCAGGTTCGGCCCCTCTCAGTGAGGTAAAAGCCTACGTCCTTCTTCTAGTTGTATTACTTGAGTTTCGATTACAAGGGAGCGAATACGCTTGACCTAGCTTTCGATAGATCTTTTTCATCCCCCTAAGCCGCCGCCAGGTCTCGCCTTTATATACATAGGTCGAAGCCCGGCGGTTTACAAGAGTCCGATCCGGGTCACACAACGTGACCAGCCCGGTTTCTAAATTGCCTTATCTTAACAGACAAGTCACCACATGGCAGTTCACACGTTCGGGTCCTGGGCCTTCGCCAGGCCCACTCCTATGAGCCGCCATCTTCTTAGGCCTACTTAGGCCCTCTTCATATTAGGCAATCAACGGTGTAACCCGGCCCCTCCTGGGCGGGTCACACCTCGGAGCTATATCCTCAACAAAACTAGTGATAAAACAAGAAACTAAAAGCTTCGATTGCAAGATCTAAAGATATACCTTCAAGCACTCACCTCCCCAGCAACGGCGCCAGAAAAGAGCTTGATGTCTACTACACAACTTGTTCTTGTAGACTCATGTTGGGCCTCCAAGCGTAGAGTTTTGTAGGACAGTAGCAAATTTCCCTCAAGTGGATGACCTAAGGTTTATCAATCCGTGGGAGGTGTAGGATGAAGATGGTCTCTATCAAACAACCCTGCAACCAAATAATAAAAAGTCTCTTATGTCCTCAACACACCAAATACAATGGTAATTTGTATAGGTGCACTAGTTCGGCGAAGAGATGGTGATACAAGTGTAGTAATGATAGTAGATATTGATTTTTGTAATAGGAACAATAAAAAAACAGCAAGGTAGCAAGTAACAAAAGTGAGCACAAATGGTATTGCAATGCTTGAAAATAAGGCCTAGGGTCCGTACTTTCGCTAGTGCAATCTCTCAACAATGCTAATCTAATTGGATCATATAACCATCCCTAAACGTGTGATGAAGAATCACTCCACAGTTCTTATCTAGCGGAGAACATAAGAAGAAATTGTTTGTATGGTACGAAACCACCTTAAAGTTATTCTTTCCGTTCGATCTATTCAAGAGTTCGTACTAAAATAACGCGAAGTTATTCTTTCCGTTCGATCTATCCAAGAGTTCATACTAAAATAACACCATATGATACGCATCAACCAATTCTAATGTCACCTAGATACTCCAATGTCACCAAAAGTATCCATGAGTTAGTTATACGATACGCATCAAACAATTTCAGATTCATAATACTCGATCCAACACAAATAACCTCAAAGAGTGCCCCAAGATTTCTACCGGAGAAACAAAGACAAAAACGTGCATCAACCCCTATGCATAGATTACCCCAATGTCACCTCGGGAATCTGCGAGTTGAGTGCCAAAACATATATCAAGTGAATCAATATAATACCCCATTGTCACCATGGGTATTCATATGCAATACATATATCAAGTGCTCCCAATCCATAAAACTATTCAATCCGATAAAACGAAATCTCAAAGGGAAAACTCAATTCATCACAACATGATAGAGAGGGAGAAACACCATATGATCCAACTATATTAACAAAGCTCGCGATACATCAAGATCGTGCCAAATCAAGAACATAAGAGAGAGAGAGATTAAACACATAGCTACTGGTACAAACCCTTAGCCCCGAGGGTGGACTACTCTCTCCTCATCATGGTGGCAATAGGGATGATGAAGATGGCCACCGGTGATGATTCCCCCCTCCGGCAGGGTGCCGAAACGGGGTCTAGATTGGTTTTTCGTAGCTACAGAGCCTTGCGGCGGTGGAACTTCTGATCTAGGGTTATTTATGGGGTTTTCTATATTTATAGGATTTTTTGGCGTTGGAATCACGCGAAGATGGGCCTCGAGGTGAGCACAACCCACCACGCCTCGGGTTGGGCTCCAGGCGCGCCCTGGTAGGTTGTGCCCTCTTCGTGGCTCTTCTGGCCCTCCCACGAAGCTTCGGGGGTCTCTTTTTTTTCCAAAAAAATCATCAAAAAGTTTCAGCTCATTTGGAGAACTTACATTTCTGCACAAAAAACAACACCGTGGTAGTTCTGCTGAAAATAGCGTCAGTCCGGGTTAGTTCCATGCAAATCATACCAAAACCATATAAAATTGTTGTAAACATGGCATGAATACTTGATAAATTATAGATACATTGGAGACGTATCAACATCCCCAAGCTTAATTCCTACTCGTCCTAGAGTAGGTAAATGATAAAAGAAACAATTTATGAAGTGTGAATGCTAGCAAAGTGCATAAGTTTGGTCAATGATAATTTCAATCACTTTTCCTAGCATCATAACAGCAACTCTTTCTCATAAAACTTATCAAGATAAAGTAGCAATTGAAAACGGAATTTTTGTTGTGGAAAGCTACCTATCATATTCATCATATAATCTTTCTTTTGTAGCATGGACATTTGGACTTGAATGATTCAAAGCAATAGTCTATAATTTGACACGAGGACATCAATACTCAAGCATATCAAGAAGCAACCATGTCTTTCAAAATATCAACACTAAAGAAAGTTATCCCTAGCCCATCATGCTCAATCATTGATCCATTCATGAAACACACTCGCATATTAGCTACATCCAATGCACAAGTATGATCATAGTACTCCCTAGTTGGTGCTTTGTAAGAGAAGATGGAGACTCAAATAAAAATTGCATAAAGTAAATGGATAGGCCCTTCGCAAAGGGAAGCAGAGATTTGTAGAGGTGCCAAAGCTCAAAGCTTAAATTGAGAGATAAAAATATTTTGGGAGGCATACTTTTCCCGTCAACGAAAACGACCGAGTAATTCCCAACACTTTCCATGCTAGATATATCATAGGCAGTTCCCAAACATAAAATAAAGTTTATTCCTTTTTCCACCATACTTTCACACTCCATGACTAGCCGTATCCACGGGTGCCGTCCATACCAACACTTTCCAAGGAATTTAGTATTTGACAACATAAAGTAAATTTCTTTTTCATTTAGGGACTGGGCATCCCTATTACCGCTGTACTCTCGTGCAATGACAAGTGAATAAACACTCATCTTGAGAATAACACATCTAGCATGGAAAATATTGGCCACCCCCTACCACTTCATGAGCGGTACGAGCACACAAAAAGGAAATTCATTTCGAAAATTAGAGATGGCACATACAAATTTACTTAGAACGGCATGGAAATACCGCATATAGGTAGGTATTGCGGACTCATGTGGCAAAACTGGGTTTAAGGATTTTGGATGCACAAGTAGTATTCCCACTTAGTACAAATGGAGGCTAGCAAATAGATTGAGAAGCACCAACCAAGAAACAAAAATTCACATAAACGAGCATTGAGCATAACTAACACCGAATAATGCACCACAAGTAAGATGTAATTTCGTTGCATAACTATTGAATTTCATGCTTGCATAGGGAATCACGAACCTTAACACCGATACTCCTACTAAAGCACATTTACTCACCAACATGACTCACATATTATTATCTCCATATCGCAAAACTATTGCAAGGAATCAAACTTATCATATCCAATGATGTACATGAAAGTTTTTATTATATCCTTCTTGAATATTCATCATATTAGGACCAAATTCATAGCTTGTGCAAATTGTCATCACTATTATCAACTCTCAAAATAATATAAGTGAAGCATGAGAGTGTTCGACAAACTACTCCAAAAAGATATAAGTGAAGATCAAATGAGTAGTTAAGTAAATAGGTAGTTATGTGAGGACTCTCTCTTATTTAAAAACTTTTAGCTCTAAGTATTTTCTTAAAACAGCAAGCAAAACAAAATAAAATGACATTCTAAGAATATCACAACTCATGTGAAGAAGCAAAAACTTAGGCTCAACCGATACTAACCGATAGTTGTTGATGAAGAAAGGTGGGATGCCTACCGGGGCATCGCCAAGCTTAGATGCTTGAGACTTCTTGGAATATTAACTTGGGATGCCTTGGGCATCACCAAGCTTGAGCTTTTGTGTCTCCTTAATTCCTTTTATATCACGGTTTCCCTAAATCTTAAAGCCTTTATCCACACAAAACTCAACAAGAACTCGTGAGATAAGTTAGTATAAATCAATGCAATAACCTTATCATTCTCTACTGTAAAAAATCACTAAAATTATAATTTAAAATTTCATACTAAATGCCTCTGCATATTTAATAATCTTATCCTCAAATAGAATCTTTAAACAAGCAAACATATGTAAACATAACAGCAATCTGTCTAAACAGGGCAGTCTGTAAAGAGTGCAATATTCTTCATACTTCCCTAACTCCAAAAATTCTTAAAAATTACCACACTGTAGAAAATTTAGCATAGCTTATTATGCAAGAAAATTCAACATTTTATCACATTCTGACTTTTCTGGAGAATTTTTGCAACAGCAATAAACTTTCTGTTTTGAAACAGCAACTCATATACTTGCAAAATAAGCATGGTGAAGGCTATCCTTGCCACTTTTATTGAAGTAAGAGATGCAAAACATTATTCTAAATAACAGCAAGAAAATCCTAATAAAATAAAATGACTCTCCAAGCAAAACTCATATCATGTGACGAATGAAAATATAGCTCTAAGTGAGGTTACCGATAATGTTGAAGACGAAAGAGGGGATGCCTTCCGGGGCATCCCCAAGCTTAGTTGCTTGGATCTTCCTTGAATATTACCTTGGGGTGCCTTGGGCATCCCCAAGCTTAGGGTCTTGTCATTGAATGCTACTTTTTGGGCACGGCTCTCACTGATATGCATATCCTGTCTGTCGGGTAGCATCGTGATCGAACGAAAGTAGTTGGGGCTGGCCCACGGCAAGACTTTCGCGTGCCAGTGCTTCTATGTATTCTTACAGTGGTATACTTGGACCGGCACAAATGCACTCACACTAGCCTCCCCCGTCGGTAACAAACCTGTTACTCTCGATCTGTTTTCTGGTACAAGGCTGGTTCGAGTACATGGACCAAAGCAAGCCGATATGGTGTGTGAATGCTTGTGAACCCAAGAACTATACCAGAGACTCCAGACCGGCAATCCACCGTGTGAATACACGTATGTACAGTAGAAAATTAATATAATAATTATTTCATGTGTAGAAAATTTAAATTCGCAATAAAAAGTTTTTATATAGGTTGTGTAGTACATGTGTACAGTTGCACACTAGTATGTCTAAAAAAGTTTCCACCAGTTTAAAAAAATCCACCACCCCTCACATAAACTGTTCATTTAGTTTAAGTTTGTACATCCCCTCTTTTAGTGCGGAACCGACTTTTCATTTTTTCTGAACCGTTTTTTTGTTTGTGTTTATTACGAACTTTGTTTTGTGGCGAAATCTCCTAGATAACAAACCATGCAACATAGCAATATCATATCATTTCATTATTATTTTTATGATTTTCTAATACTAACTATTGGCATCACATCTTTTTTTAAGTTTATGTTTTGAAAACAATTTTTTTACATCACAGCACATGATCATTTTTACAATTTTTTATTGCATTGACTACACAATCAAGTTAACACGATACACTTTTGATCTTTTACGTTAGTGGTCTGTTAACAAGGAGTTAACACGTATTACCGTGCTGATCGAAGCCATCCGTTAACAAGGAGTCGACGTGAATAAAATTCCATGCCAAATATTATCAAAGCCCATATGAATGGTCTTTTCGAAAGCAGTGCTAGCTAATGCCAGTGTTACAGTGGAAACTCATCATAGGCACCTAGAAAAATCGGGCGCACATTATCATGCTCGCACTAGCCTACACCTTCCAGTCAACAGGTGTGCATGCATTGAATGTTGTTAGTGAGTTGAGACTCGCCTTTACCTTTAGTTTTTTTTTCGAGAGCTCGCAAATGACATGGCGTAGCTTTATAGAAGCCAGAGGGTAAATTACAAGAACTCAGATAAGCTCTCGCCACATGCTGGTAAGTAGCAAACACCACTCCAACATGACCGCCACAATACAAACTCCAACGCAAAAGGGCCTATCCTACACTGACCAGAAAAACCGCGTCTCAACCAACGCCGATCACCTCCAAAGAGCAATAACTCCAAAACAGCGTCAATCCGGGTTAGTTCCATGCAAATCATACCAAAACCATATAAAATTGTTGTAAACAAGGCATGAATACTTCATAAATTATAGAAACGTTGGAGACGTATCACATACCATATTATCAAAGTAGCGAACGCGAATCAAACCAACATGATGAAAGTGACTAGATGAAATTCCCGTGTGTCCTCGAGAACGCTTTGCTTATTATAAGAGACTGTTCTGGCCTGTCCTTTGCCACAAAAGGATTGGGCTAACATGCTGCACTTTTGTTACCGTTACTATTACTTGCTCGTTACAAATTATCTCACTATAAAACTACCTGTTACCGACAATTTCAGTGCTTGAAGAAAATACCTTGATGAAAACCGCTTATCATTTCCTTCTACTCCTTGTTGTGTTTGACACTCTTACTTGTCGAAAGGACTACGATTGATCCCCTATACTTGTGGGTCATTAATCCCCTATACTTGTGGGTCATCACACCAGCACTTGTACCATAACGTGCTATACAAATGGTTTTTAACCCCTTTCCGCAATTGCATTATGAACCATCGCCAAGTGAGTGTGTGCGATAGGGGGGTCCTACCCACACGACCCAAAACCTGTCGGGGATAGGCGAGCGGCTACTGACGATTGCCATAGAATAAACTTATGAGAAGTCGCTCCAGTCCCACACGTTACGTCTCGACGTTATGTTTTTTATCTGCGAGAGATCCGAAACGATTACGCCGCTATAGTCGTGTGAAAAAGATGGACATCACAAACTTATCGCACACAGTTGTGATAGGTACCTTATCGCACACAGTTCAAGAATGTAAAATGTGTGCGGTGCCTTAACTAACGCCAACGTGTCCATTTTCATAACTGTGTGTGATAGGTATTCCTATCACACACACACGCAGGTTTGAAACGTGTGCCGTATTACCATGAATCGCACACACATATGAGACGAAACCGTGTGTGTGTCCGTCGGGCATCGCAAACGTTTCACGTTAAAGAATCGTCTGTTCTCTATTTTTCATCGCACACACTGTTTTCTTTCTAACCGTGTGTACATTATTTTATTCGCTCCTATTTAATTTTATTTTTCCCTATAATTTATTATTCAAATTGGAAATTTTGAAATATGAAACGTGGAATTCAAATTCTCAGCACAATGGTTCAACAGCCAATCCATAAATAAAATTCTCAGTACAATATGTTCAGTAATTACAGGATTAGGCAGCAATTAACTATGATGAACCACAATATTTAGAGGCGGTAAAGGTGAAGAGACAAGTGTAAATCATTTTGGCTGCCGATGGTGTTGAAGAAGCGGAATGCCCATAATGTGCCCTCCTGCATACCAGAGGCACGAACAACTTTTGTCCAACCCCTGGTGATGATCGCCCGCCCATCCTTCACCGCCTTCAGGAAGACTTCTAGAGCATTATCGTGGTAGCATGAATTATATACTTTAACTTAGTTGCCTCCACTCTGGTCATGTAGTTTGCAAGGTAATCATCAGTAAACTTCTTCGGAAACCACTGAAAAGAGAAACTTTCAGATACTCAGGTCTAATAGAGTAACTTGTTGTGGGCAGGAGGAAGAGGCAACACATTACTCACCATCCTAAAGTTCACTGTTGTCTTGGACAAAGTGTAAATAAAGAGCTTAAATCCCATCACCCGTTTCTTTCACCTAACAATCTTTCTTAGTTTCCTCACTTGACGCTTGTTCATGAATATCTCATTGCCCCATACGCAAAAGGGATCGAAGCGTGGATCGATACCGCTCATATATGTACCTACAAGCAACCAGTAAATGTTAGAAGCTAAAATGAGATTGCACAAATGATGTAAAATACAACTACCTACGTTCCTAAGTACAAGTATTTATAGGGATTTCAATATGAACTACATACATATTTATATAGAATTATAGACATAGTTTAGATTAGAATCTAGATTCCCTCATTTTGCTCCGTATGTAGTCTATATTGAAATCTCTAAAAATACTTATATTTAGGAACAGATGGTGTATAAGACATGGGATGCAGCTAACCTCGACAGAAAACAACAACACCGCCCATTGTAGCCCTATGTAAGTACATGGAAAGTAAATGTTAACTACAACAAGGTTAACATCCACCAAAAATAGCAAATGGTAATAAAACGATGACATCTGTAGTGATATCTTCATTGCGAAAGAGTAGCACGGTAGCAAAGGGACGGATTAAAAATGGATAGAATTGTTTACTACAACAGACAACCTAGTATAGCCATTGAAACTGGTACTGATAGAAATGAAATTGACAGAGTTAAACATCACAAGGTAGGTGCTGCTAGAGTAGAGAATGGCCCTGTTGTCTATAAAAAGGTAGGGAAAATAGATAAGACAGGCTAGGCGTGTTTACTACAACATGCTTAATACATGGACCATACAAAACATGGCCATTGCAACTGGTATTGGTAAGATTCAACTGGCCAGTTCATACTTGGTAAGTCCTGAGGGGTAGTTGCTGGGGCATGTCATATGGACAAGAGCCCGCCCCAAGTTGACCGCAGCAGAGGCGAGGTGTTCCTCCGGGTCGAAGCATGGATCAGTGCCGCTACATGTGTACCTACAAGAAGCAAGTAAATGTTAGAAGCCAAACTGCAATTGCACAAATGATGTAAAATACTGTAAGACATGGGATGCAGCTAACCTCGACGGCAAACAACAACATCGCCCATTATGGCCCTGCGTAAGTACATGGAAAGGCATGTTAACTACAACAGGGTTAGCATCCACTAAGCATAGCAAATGGGCAGCATCTCTAGTATATCTTCATTGCGGAGAGTAGAACAGTAACAAAGGGACAGATTAAAAAATGGATACAACTGTTAATTGCAACAGGCTTAACAACATCCTAAGTCATGTTTTGTAAGTTTGTAGCTGCTATTGGTGAAATTGAGATGGACAGTTCATACTTGAACATCACACAGTGTGCAATACTGAAAATAACAAGGCGCATTTAACTATAGCCAACCTAGTATAGCCATTGAAACTGGTACTGATAAAAATGCAATTGGCAGAGTTAAACATCGGAAGCCAGGTGCTGCCAGAGCAGAGAATGGCCCAGTTGTCTATAAAAAGGTAGGTAAAATAGCTAAGATGTGTTAGGCATGTTTACTACAACATGCTTAATACATCAACCATACAAAACATAGCCATTGCAACTGGTATTAGTAAGATTGAACTGGTGAGTTCATACTTGGTAAGTCTTGAGAGGTAGTTGCTGGGGCACTTCATCTTGGCCAGAGCCCGCACAAAGTCAGCGGCGGCGGAGGCTAGGTGTTCCTCCGGGTCGAAGCGTGGATCAGTGCCGCTGACATGTGTACCTACAAGCAACCAGTAAATGTTAGAAGTTAAACTGCAATTGCACAAATGATGTAAAATACTGTAAGACATGGGATGCAGCTAACCTCGACGGCAAACAACAACATCGCCTGTTATGGCCCTGCATAATTACATGGAAAGGCATGTTAACTACAACAGGGTTAGCATCCACCAAAAATAGCAAATGGGCAACATCTCTAGCGATATCTTCATCGCGGAGAGTAGCACAGTAGCAAAGGGACAGATTAAAAAATGGATACAATTGTTAATTACAAAAGGCTTAATAGCATCTTGAGTCATGTATTGCAAGTTTGTTGCTGGTATTGGTGAAATTGAGATGGACAGTTAATACTTGAACATCACACAGTGTGCAGTACTGAAATAAACAAGGCACGAACATGCTTAAGACATCAACCGTACAAAACATAGCCATTGCAAGTGGTATGGGTAAGATTGAGCTGGTCAGATCATACTTGGTAAGTCCTCAGGGGTAGTCACTGGGGCACTTCATCCAGGCCAAAGCCCGCACCAAGTCGGTGGCGGCGGAGGTGAGGTGTTCCTCCAGGTAAACACGCACAGCGGCCATCGCGCCATCGACCGCCATCAGCTCCTCGACCTCCACGTGATATGTGGTTGGGCTTGCGCGATGATGCTTTGGAGGTAGGGGCGGTGGGGATTTGGAGGCATGAGGATGTTTCACAGGCGCCATTTAAGGAATCAGGCCGGGGCCATGATAGAGATCGGTGGGTTACCTGACTGGATCAATGATGCTCGGGCAGAACGTAGATGTGGTTGAAGTTGTGGATGCGGCGGAGGCGGTTTGAGCTTCCGGGAGGGGGGGTGGCGGGGGGGGGGGGCGGTGCCGGCATGGGGGGAGATACTGCGGAAATTTGATGGGTGGGGATGTGGTGGGATGAATAAATTCTGAAATCACGCGCCTAATGAAAATTCGCTGTGAAACATGAAACTTGGGCGGGGGAAACACACAACGCAGACGAAGCGCGTAAAATACTCGTGTGCAAGAAAAGAGAAAATTGGCAGATCCCGTCTCCAAAAAATGTACACGTAGTTGATTTTTTTGGTCAATGGTACGCTTGCTTTATTAGGAAACATCGCACGGGTAACTGACTTATGGATCATTAACGCAAAAAAACGCAACCGGGTACGCCATAGAAATCATGTGTTTTGTGTTCTTCTAATAATTCTTATATCCATCAACATTTCCAGCCGCACCTAATTTAAAAATCTCTTTCATTGTAGCAGGATTATTCAATGTACATGAACGAGGCAAAGGTGACACCTGATGAACAATCATCGGTTTATGAAATGCAATCAAGTGTCAACCTGTCTCGCTCGCATAGCCAGATTTGATCATATGCAACAAGAGAGAAGCTTGCTGCCATCCACCGGCGTGGCTATTTAAGCCGGTGTGCGGCCAACTCGCGCGGCAAGGTGGGACTAAAAACCAGCTGCGGCTAGGTCTAGTCTCCGGTGGCTGCGGGCGGACGTTTTGGGAGTATTTAGGGCCTAGGTGCGGCTACAAAACTTTAGTGAACACATGCTAATAAACGCTCAAAGCCCTCAAAGGATGCGCTTACCGACATTGTACGTTAATAATAGATAGTACCAACTTAAAGTACTACTGGTAATTTGCTCTAAAACTAGTACATATGTAGTACTGGTAGATGCTCGTAATTAATTATACAAACTTACGAGCGACACACGCACTAACTACTTCTCACATGCTGGCATCAGGGCATGCTGGCCAGATGCCGTCGTTCTCCTTCCTGGACTTGTCGGTGGCAGCCCACCATGCTCCGATCTCTGCCGAGCTCTCCTCAGCATGGCGTGCGGCCTCTTCTTTCTTGCAGCGGCGGGACTCTCTTTTCTTGACTGCTTTCTGCCTTTTCTGCTCCTTCTGTGCGACTTTGGCCGCCTCTAGATCCACCACCCATTCGGCCATGGCAGCATCAAAGTCTGCCCACGTACTTGTGCGGCCGCAGGCGGCGATGAACTCGGCGCGGCGGGATGCCATCGCTTCCTTAACATGTGTGCGGTCGCGGGCGGCCAGGAACTCGGCGCGGTGGGATGCCATCGCTTCCTTACCAGTTTCAGTGCATCGCGGTGCCATGAACGACGCTTGGAGAGAGCTCTGGGATGGAGTGGCCGGACAACCGTACAGTGCGGTGGTTTTTAAGAGCTCAACGACAAACGACGAAGAAAATTTGGCTTCCCTTACAATCTTGCTCATTCATTATCGCACACGGTTCATCTCCACCGCCTTCGGAAACAGTGTGCGCTGAGCCTATTGTGTGTTGCGTTATGATTGGCCAGAACCCCAGCCACGCGGATCGCGTGTGTGCACTGTAGGATGCACCGCGATCGAACGGCAATCCACGTCCCTCACATCACACCCGTGCAGTTGTAGCTGGATTGGATTTATATGCACTAAATGCCTAGAAAATGCACATAATCCCCTAAATATTGTAAATGAGCCCAGAAAAGTGCCAAATTTGAAGACGGTGATTTGCAGGGTGTATGTTCATTGTAGAAAAAACTCAAGGACAAAGAACGAAGGAAATTTGGATTCCCCTTCAATCTTGGTGATTTCCCTCTCGAAACCATGGAACTTCCTCGGTGACGGTTCGATTTATGAAGGGCGTGCATGACGACCTAAGCCAAACCTTCTCAATTTTTTACCAGGGCATGGTGAGGCCATACCATGGCACCATGCCTGGCGTCATGTTTTTCAAGAATTTGTTTCATTTTTCTATTGTTGAAAAACCAATAAATGACACGTTTGTGGTTGACTATTGCCACACATTCCCTTGAAATCTCTGTCCATTCCTTGTAAAAGGTATGAGAATTTACTAAATAGCACGACCATGGTTTTCCAGACCATTCTTGTGCACCTTTTCATGCACCGATTTTTGGAATTTGAATTATGTGCATTAATGCCTAGAAAATGCACATAATCCCCTAAATATGGTAAATGAACCTGGAAAAGTGCCAAATTTGAACACGGTGATTTGTAGGGTGTATGTTCGTCGTAGAAAAAAACTCATGGACAAAGGACGAAGGAAATTTGGATTCCCCTTCAATCTTGGTGATTTCCCCCTCGAAACCATGAAACTTCCTCGGTGATGGTTCGATTTATGAAAGGCGTGCATGACGACATAAGCCAAACCTTCTCAAATTTTTACCAGGGCACGGTGAGGCCATACCATGGCACCATGCCAAGCGTCATGTTTTGCAAGCATGTATTTCATTTTTCTATAGTTGAAAAACCAATAGACGACGCGTTTGTGGTTGACTATTGCCACACATTCCCTTGAAATCTCTACCCATTCCTTGTAAAAGGCATGAGAATTTACTAAATAGCACAAGCATGGTTTTCCAGACCGTTCTTGTGCACCTTTTCATGCACCGATTGTTCGAATTTGAATTATGTGCATTACTGCCTAGAAAATGCACATAATCCCCTAAATATGGTAAATAAGCCTGGAAAAATGCCAAATTTGAACACATTGAATTGGAGGGGTTATGTTGATCATTGAAAAAAAACTAAATGACAAACTAGGACGGAAATTGGGATTCGCCTTCAATCTTGGTGATTTCCCCCTCGAAACCATGAAACTTCCTCGGTGATGGTTCGACTTATGAAGGGCGTGCATGACGACATAAGCCAAACCTTCTCAAATTTTTACCAGGGCACGGTGAGGCCATACCATGGCACCATGCCAGGCGTCATGTTTTTCAAGCATGTATTTCATTTTTCTATAGTTGAAAAACCAATAAACGACGCGTTTGTGGTTGACTATTGCCACACATTCCCTTGAAATCTCTGCCCATTCCTTATAAAAGGCATGGTAATTTACTAAATAGCATGAGCATGGTTTTCCAGACCGTTCTTGTGCACCTTTTCATGCACCGATTGTTCGAATTTGAATTATGTGCATTAATGCCTAGAAAATGCACATAATCCCCTAAATATGGTAAATGAGACCGGAAAAATGCCAAATTTGAACACGTTGCATTGGAGGGGGTATGTTGATCGTAGAAAAAACTGAATGACAAACTAGGAAGGAAATTTGGATTCCCGGTCCCTTCAATCTTGGTGATTTCCCCCTCGAAACCGTGAAACTTCCTCGGTGATGGTTCGATTTATGAAGGGCGTGCATGACGACAAAAGCCAAACCTTCTAAAAAAATTACCAGGGCACGGTGAGGCCATACCATTGTACCATTCTAGGCGTCATGTTTTTCAAGCATGTATTTCATTTTTCTATAGTTGAAAAACCAATAAACGACGTGTTTGTGGTTGACTATTGCCACACATTCCCTTCAAATCTCTACCCATTCCTTGTAAAAGGCATGAGAATTTACTAAATAGCACGAGCATGGTTTTCCAGACTGTTCTCAGGCACCTTTTCATGCACCAATTGTTTGAATTCGAATTATGTGCATTAATGCCTAGAAAAGACACATAATCACCTAAATATGGTAAATGAGCCCGAAAAATGCCAAATTTGTACACGTTGCATTGGAGGGGGTATGTCGATCACAGAAAAAAACTGAATAACAAACTAGGAAGGAAATTTGGGTTCCCCTTCAATCTCAGTGATTTACTATCGCACACGATTCATCTCCGTCGCCTCTGCGAACCATGTGTGTTCACCCACACATGCAAAAGGAAAAAGAAAACGCTTGCCCCCTGCCAACTTTGTCCCCACCCACTCGCCGCGGACTCCTCCGCAACTCTGCACCTCATCAACTTCTATCGCGGCGGCCATCCTAAGCTCGACGGCTGTCGTCGGCGGGCGGAGATCGCGCTCCAAACGGCACGGGATTTCGCCCCTACCTCTTGCCGCCGCCTATCTGTACCGACTTGCACCGACATTCTAGACTCTGGTCGATTGGGGTTTTCTGTAGGATTGGGCCGGGGATTTTTCTCATGGAGAAGGTAATCAATTTAGCAAAATATTCAATCATCTCTTATCGCAGTCCTTCCATCGTTGTTAATCAACAGGCAAAAATCGCCGTGGATTCATTTTTCTTCTAGCTGATTCGAGGGTTTTCATTCATGTGTCCACAGTGCGAGCACAAATCGGGCAAGTGTGGTTGTGGCTAGTCGGAAATGAAGTTCTATCTCACCATTCCGGATGACTTCAGGGAGCGCTCGGTATGTTCAATCTCACCCTACCACGGTCGGCATGGCCTACCGTCTATTGCTACATTTGGATAAAAGGTACGGTGCCACATGCAGCTTAGATGTCGAAGCCATTTTTTTCCTTATATTAGGAAAATTAATGATGTATTGTTCATTTAGTTACTCTCATATTTGCATCAAATCTTTGTTACATTATCTATTTTTAATTATATATTTTTGTACTTTGCTTTCAGCTATATATTGTTCTGTTCTATCAGTTACTCTCATATTTGCATCTTGCTGTGTTATTTCAATATATCTAATTTACGATCTTAATTTTCATTCCAAGCAGTACATCCCTTGCTTTGCAAGAACACGAGTAGAAGGAAATCTTGGGCTTTACTTTGTTGATGACTCCATGGATGTCATATTGACAATGCAGCATGGATTTACAATGACAGTTAGTGTAAAACTTGATAAAGATGGTCACTCCTATTTTGATGCGGACCTTTGGAGAAAAATTTCTAAGTTTTATGAACTAAAAGCTGGCAATAAAATTCTAGTGCTACACTGTGCACCTGGATCAATAGTGAGTCACCGCCGGCGGCCATTGCTGTGGTTATTTATAGCTAGCAGCTGGCTAGGGGATTGGAGATTTTACAATTCACCCCTATGGAGCGCGGGAAGCCTTCGATGGAGCGCGGGAAGACTAAGTGGAGCACACAACCCGACAACCGTATGCGGTGTCACGTGTTATCGCACACGTGTTACCATAAGGTAACGTATGTGTAACTTACTAATCATCGCACACGAGTACTCGCACACGCATCGTGTGTGATACTCCTAGCCATCGCAAGCAACTACTTTGCAGTTTTCAAAGTATTTTCTACACACAGAATCGCACATGAATTAACTCTAGTAACCGTCTATGTTATATATTCTCATCACAAACAGTTCTTTCGAGTGAGCTATTTGCCTCGTATCACACACATCTTGTTTACATGAATCGTTTGTGTTCTTTTGTCTCATCGCAAACTGTTCATCTATGTGAACTGTATGCCACATATCACACACATCTTGTTAACTTGAACCATTTCTGTTGTGTTCCCTAATCGAAAACAATTCGTCCGAGTGAACCGTATGCCGTATAGCCCACACACCTTGATCTGGCTAACTGTTTCTGTTGCATTCCCTAATAGCAAACAGTTCATCGGAGCAAACTGTATGCCGTATATCGCACACACCTTGATATGGCTGCCCGTTTCTGTTGTTCTGTCTCATCGCAAATAGTTCGTATGGATCAACCGTATGCCCCGCATCGCACATGCAACTAAAATCTGAACTGTGTTTGATGTATCCGCCATCGCAAACATTTTGCATCTTTTTGACGGTTTTTTTACATCACCGTTTGCGATTAATGCATTGCACACAGTTTTGTCATAGTGTCGCGTTAGCAGCATCCTGCAATAGTGCAGCCTCCAAAAATGTGGTAAGAAAAGAAGTAATACGTCTTCTCGACGTAGGGGTGATTTACCCTATCTCTGACAGTAAGTGGGTAAGTTCAGTTCATTGCATTCCTAAGAAATTAGGAGTCTCCTTAGTGACTAACTAAATAATGACCTAGTACCTACTAGGGCTATTGTTGGATATGAATGTGTGTTTATTTCAGGAAACTAAATAAATTGACTCGGAAAGATCATTGCCCGCTACCATTCATAAACGAGATACTAGAGAGATTGGCCAACAACTCTTATTTTTGCTATCTCGATGGATATTCCGAATTTTTGCAGATACCTATCCGACCTGAAGACCAAGAAAAGACCACCTTCACTTTCCCGTAAGGTACATATGCATATCATAGAATGCCATTTGGTCTATGCAACGGGCCACCGTCTTTTCAGAAATGCATTTCTAGATTTTTCCTGACTTTGTGGAGAAAATTCTTGAGGTGTTTAAGGACAATTTTTCTGTCCAAGGCACTTATTTTGACAATTGTCTCTACAATCTCACAAAGGTTTTGCAGAGATGTGAAGACAGGTTTCATGCTGAATTGAGAAAAGAGCCACTTCATGGTCATCGAAGGGGTCATGTTGGGACACAGGGTGTCAGGAAAAAGTATCAAGATAGATCAAGAAAGAATAGAGGTAATAGCAAGTTTACCTTACCCTCAATATGTAAAAGGTATGCAAACTTTCATGGGGCACGCTAGTTTTTATAGAAGGTTCATTAAGGATTTTTCTAAATTGTCAAAACCTTTGGCTGACCTTTTACAAAAAGATGTGCCTTATTCTTTTGACAAAAGTCATGTGCAGGCCTATGAAAAATTAAGAGATGCTTTGGTCAATGCTCCTATCGTCCAACCTCTGAAGTGGGATGAACCCTTTGAGACCATGTGTGATGCTAGCAACTACGCTGTCGGAGCTATCTTGGGACAGCGAGATGATAAAAAACTTAATATTGTCTTTTATGCTAGCAGGAGTTTGGATGAAGATCAAATACATTTAGCTACCTCTAAAAAAGAATTGCTTGCTATTGTCTTTGCTTGTGATAAATTGTGACCTTATATTATTAATTCAAAAGTGATAGTCTACACAGATCATCATGCCTTACGTTATCTTCTTCCAAGAAGGACTCTAAGCCCCGATTGATTTGATGGATACTACTACTCCAAGAATTTGAGTTGTAGATAGTAGACCGCAAGGGAGAGGACAATCCAGTGGCATACCATGATACGTCTCCGACGTATCTATAATTTATGACAGTTTCATGCTATTATATTATCAATCTTAGAAACTTTATATGAAATTTTATATCTTTTTTGGGGACTAACCTATTAACTTAGTGCCTAGTGCCAGTTGTTGTTTTCTGCTTTTTTTTTGGTTTTACAGAAAATTTATACCAAATGGAGTCTAAACACGATGAAATTTTTTGACAATTTTTTCTGGACATAAGTGATACATGTCTGTCGTATCTATAATTTTTTATTGTTCCATGTGAATATTCTAGAAATTTCATATACTTTTGGCAACAATTTATATTATTTTTGGGACTAACATATTGATCCCGTGCCCAGTGTTAGTTTCTGTTTGTTGCATGTTTTTTGTTTCGTAGAATATTCATATCAAACGAAGTCCAAACATGATAAAAATTTATGGAGATTTATTTTGGAATATATGTGATTTTTGGGAAGAAGAATCAATGCAAGATGGTGCTCGAGGTGGCCACAAGCCACCAGGGCGCGCCTAGGGGGTGGGCGCGTCGTGGTGGCTTGTGACTCCCTCCTAAGTCGGTTGACCCCCTTCTTTTTTTGACCATGGAGACTGCAAGGCTTACGCCTCACAACATTTGATTAATAAAGAAATAAACATATGTACAATCTCCTCAAGAGAGGAAAAGAAACTGCAAAAGAAGAACAAAAGAGAAAGTAAAGAGTACAAGTGCAAAACTCAAGGTGGTAGGAAATCAATCCATCTAAGGAGGGCATCTCTGTATTTGCTCTTGTTTCTGTGAGTGAGAAGGGTGATATCATGAATAAACCCACTTCTCCATTGCCTGAAAGAGGGTTTGATGTGCCTGAAAGCCTTATCATTCCTAACTTTCCAAATATTCCACCAAGTCAGGAAAACCACCTCAGAAAAGAAAGGTTTAGCAAACTCCTTTCTTGCTTGCAAAGCAATCTGTACCATGTCATTACTGTCTGACCAAACAATTTGAAGATAATTACATATCCTGACACTGAAATTGCACTGGAAGAAAAGGTGGTTTCTGTCTTCCAAGGCAGAGGTTGGGCATAAGACACATTCTGGTCCATCATTAATTCTCCAGTGTCTGCGCTGAATCATGTCCTTAGTGTTAATCCTATCCATAATTACTAACCGGGCAAACATCTTGATAGACATGGTGCAGCAGCTCCTCCAAATTCGACAAAGTATAGGGTTGGCCACTATTGGTTGATGAACTAGAACATAGAATTTCTTGGAAGAGTAGTCAGATACCTTATCATGCCTCCAGGACCAAGAGTCGGTATCCTCAGGGTCAAAATTGGTGCTTGTAATTAAGGCAATCAAATGATTTAATTCTCTGTATGCCAGCTCAGAAAGAGGCAAGGAGAACAGCTCATGTAAATTATCAGTCTGTATGACCCTTTTAACAAAGAGTGTTTTATCATAATAGTAGGAATGTAATCTAGGAAATATCTCTTTCACCCCCTTCTTTGTCCGCAAGAAAGATAATTTACGGATAAAAATCCCCTCAAAATTTCAGCCCAATCGGAGTTACGGATCTCCGGGAATTTAAGAAACGGTGAAGGGCTAGAAAATAGGAACGTGAAACATAAGAGAACAGAGAGAGAGATCCAATCTCGAAGGGGCTCCTGCCCTCCGGGAGCCATGGCGGCCATGGACTAGAGGGTAAACTCTCCTCCCATCTAGGGGGAGACCAAGGAAGAAGAATAAGGAGGGGGGCTCTCCCCCCTCAGACCCGGTGGCGCCGGAACGCCGCCGGTGCAATCATCGTGATGGCGATCTACACCAACAACTTTGCCGCCATCATCACCAACCCTCTCCCCCTCCATGCAGTAGTGTAACACCTTGTCTACTCACTGTAATCTCTACTTAAATGTGGTGCTTAATGCTACATATTATTATCCAATGATGTGTTGCCATCCCATGATGTTTGAGTAGATTCGTTTTATCCCATGGGTTGATTGATGAACATGATTGGTTTGAGTTGTATGTTTTATTTTGGTGCTATCCTATGGTGCCCTCTGTGTCACGCAAGTGTGTGGGATTTCCACTGTAGGGTGTTGCAATATGTTCATAATTCGCTTATAGTGGGTGGCTAGAGTGACAGAAGCTTACACCCGAGTAAGAGGGTTGTTGCGTATGGGAGTAAATAGGACTTGCGACTTAATGCTATGGTTGGGTTTTACCTTAATGATCTTTGGTAGTTGCGGATGCTTGCTAGAGTTCCAATCATAAGTGCATATGATCCAAGTATGGAAAATATGTTAGCTCATGCCTCTCCCTCATATAAAATTGCAATAATGATTACCGGTCTAGTTATCGATTGCCTAGGGACAGATCCTTCTCTTTGTGTTACAAAAAGCTTTCTACTAAAACTAACTTAATTGTTTATTTATCTAAACAGCCCCTAACTTTTATTTATGTGTTCTTTATTATCTTGCAAACCTATCCCTTTACACCTACAAAGTACTTCTAGTTTTATACTTGTTCTAGGTAAAGCGAACGTTAAGTGTGCCTAGAGTTGTATCGATGGTCGATAGAACTTGAAGGGAATATTAATTCTACATTTAGCTCCTCATTGGGTTCGACACTCTTATTTATCATTTTTTTTAAAGCTACAATTGATCCCCTATACTTGTGGGTTATCAAGACCTTTTTCTGGCACCGTTGCTGGGGAGCAATATCGTGGGGTTGATATTCTTGTATGTGCTTGTTTGGTTTATCACTAAGTAGTTTTTATTTTGTGCTCTTGTTTTCTATCTCTAGTTATGGGTAGTAAATGTAAAATACCAAAAAATAGTTGTAGTTGCTATCCCAATGGTTGAAGAACCACCCAAAATCTATCATACTACTGGAGCTTTTTACTAGGATCATCTTCAATCCCTTTGTGCTCGTGCTGAAAACCCAACTAGCTTAATTGAGAGAAAATCATTAGATGAGCATGCTTATTTTGTGCGACACCGCTTGTCTCAAAAAGTGAAACTCTTATGGGGTCAAATTAATTGTTTGCAATGCTATGCTTGGAATTTATGCGAAATATATGATTGTACTTGTTGTTCTGAAGACCCTAAAATACACCTTCCCTACCAGTGTGAGTTTAAGGATAATGGAATCTTATCTTCTTATGCCAAAGGTGTTTATAGTTACTATGATATTGAAAAAATTGAAGAATTTGTTGCTTTTAAGGGTGCCTATGAAATTGCTTCTTTCATTGAAAAGTATGGTGTTACTCTTTACAAATCTGGAAATTTTGCCATACAAATATTGCTATGAAAACTATGCTTCTAATGCTTATGTTAAAGAATATATTGAGGATGCCTCCGCTATCCAAGAGGAGACTGACATTTTGCAGGAACCTATGAAAGAAGAAATTATTGAAACTGTGAGCGCATTAGATGAAAAAGATGAGGAGGAGAGCGAAGAACAAAAGAAGGAAGAGCGGATTAGCTACCTGTGCCCACCTTCTAATGAGAGTAACTCTTCAACTCATAAATTGTTTAATTTCCCTTCGTGCTTACCGAAGGATGAATGCTATGATCCCTTGGATTCATTTGAAATATCCCTTTTTGATGAACTTGATGCTTGCTATGCTTGTGGCCATGATGCCAATTTGAATGATGCTTATGAAGATGAACTTGCTATAGTTCCTTATGTTAAGAATGAAATTGTTGCTGTTGCACCCACACATGATAGTCCTATTATCCTTTTGAATTCTCCCAACTACACTATATCGGAGAAGTTTGCTCTTATTAAGGATTATATTGATGGGTTGCATTTTACTACTACACATGATGATTTGGATGAATATAATATGCATGTCCTTGCTGCTCCTACTTGCAATTATTATGAGAGAGGAACTACATCTCCACCTCTCTATGTTTCCAATATGGTAAAATTGCAAGAAACTGTTTATACTATGCATTGGCCTTTACCGATGTGAATGAATTGTTCTTTTATGACATGCTGATTCATAGGAAGAGAGTTAGACTTCATCATTGCATGATATATGTTGCTTTGTGCTCACTACTAAATTACAAATCATTTTTAATTAAAATTGGCTTTGATATACCTTGGGATCTGGGTGGATCAATTACTTGAGCACTTTATGCCTAGCTTGATGGATTTAAAGAAAGCGCTGCCAGGGAGACAACATGGAAATTTTAGAGAGTCATTTTATTCTGTTGTGTTCTTTTAAAAAGATTAAAAACAAAAAAAATAGATGGGAACTTAAAAACTTTTTCAAAAGAGAAGCGATTGGAAGGTTATGCATTGGAGAAGTGAGGGTCGACCTTGAACACTTGTGTTCATGCTCGTGAAACAATGTAGAATTTTTCATGGAAGTTTCTCGCAAAAATAATTATCCCCTTGTAAGAATCCATTGTATTATAAAAATAATGTGGCAAGATTTACCTTTGGGATGTTTAAATTGCTTGTTTGGTGTGTGCAGTGCAAAAACAGAAACTCTGGCTGTAGTGCATGAATTTACATTTTTTACTGGAACGTCAAAAGTTTCTGAAATTTTTACATGGTACTTCTATGATTTTTTTTATTTTTTTCCTAATTTTTCAGAATTTTTTGAGTTACAAAAGTATATGCACCATCTGCATCTTTACAGACTGTCCTGTTTTCATAGATTACTGTTATAGTTTCATTATTTGCTTATGTTTGAAATCTTGTTGAGCCCCATTGACTTGGGATCTATATAATTGTGATAGCATACATTGGGTAATGTTTGATTATAATTATACAATAATGTTATAGCAGGACATGATGGGATTTGATGTTATATGTACTAACCCTTCTAATAAAAAGTTCGGTTAAGTTTTGTGTGGATGAAGTGTTCGAAGTTCGAGGAGGTATCGATATGGGAGAATAAGGAGAGGCAAGAGTTCAAGCTTGGGGATGCCCAAGGCAACCCATGTAAATATTCAAGGAGACTCAAGCGTCTAAGCTTGGGGATGCCCCGGAAGGCATCTCATCTTTCTTCAACAATTATCGGTATGTTTCGGTTTTTGTTTTGTTCACATGATATGCGTAAATTCTTGGAGCATCATGTGCTTTTTATTTTTCTTTAAATAATGCACCATGCTGGTATGGGATAGTCCTTGGTTGATTTATAGAATGCTTCATGTGCTTCACTTATATCATTTGAAGTTTGGATGCCTGTTTCTCTACTTATAGAAAACCATTATTTGTAGAATGCTCTTTAGCTTCACTTATATTTATTAAAGCGTGGTCTTTTGTAGAAAGAATTAAACTCTCATGCTTCACTTATATCTATTTGTCAACAGGAATTGGTCATTCACATGGTTAGTCATAAAATCCTACATAAAACTTGTAGATCACTGAATATGATATGTTTGGTTCCTTGCAATAGTTTTGCGATATAGAGATGACAATATGTGGGAGGTACTAGTGGATGATTGTGGTTTAGTAAGAATATTAGTGTTAAGGTTTGTGATTCCTGAAGCATGCATGTATAGTCTCTTGTTATGCTAAGAAGTTGGAGCATGATTTATTATTGATTGTCTTCCTTATGAGTGGCGGTCGGGCATGAGCGATGGTCTTTTCCTACCAATCTATCCCCCAGGGGCATGCATAGTCGTACTTTGCTTCGAGGGCTAATAAACTTTTGCAATAAGTATGTGAGTTCTTTATGGCTAATGTGAGTCCATGGATTATACACACTCTCACCTTTCCGCAATTTGATAGCCTCTTCGGTACCGTGCATTGCCCTTTCTCACATCGAGAGTCGGTGTAAACTTCGTCGGTGCATCCAAACCCCGTGATATGATACACACTATCACACATAAGCCTCCTTATATCTTCCTCAATACAGCCACCATACCTACCAATCGTGGCATTTGCATAGCCATTCTGAGATATATTGCCAAGCAACTTCCATCATCATCATATACATGACTTGAGCATTCATTGTCATATTGCTTTGCAAGATCGTAAAATAGCTAGCTTGATATTTTCATGGCTTGTCCGTTTTTTGATATCTTGGCTACGCTAGATCATTGCACATCCTGGTACACGATGTCTACTACAAAGCTTATTCATGTAGACTCGTGTTGGGCCTCCAAGCGCCAAGGTTTGTAGGACAGTAGCAATTTTCCCTCAAGTGGATTTGATGTCTACTACACAACTTGTTCTTGTAGACTCGTGTTGGGCCTCCAAGCGCAGAGTTTTGTAGGACAGTAGCAAATTTCCCTCAAGTGGATGACCTAAGGTTTATCAATCCGTGGGAGGCATAGGATGAAGATGGTCTCTCTCAAACAACCCTGCAACAAAATAACAAAGAGTCTCTTGTGTCCCCAATACACCAATACAATAGTAAATTGTATAGGTGCACTAGTTCGGTGAAGAGATGGTGATACAAGTGTAACATGGATAGTAGATCTAGGTCTTTGTAATGTGAAAATATAGAAACAGCAAGGTAACTAGTAACAAAAGTGAGCAGAAATGGTATTGCAATGCTTGAAAATAAGGCCTAGGGTTCATACTTTCACTAGTGCAAAATCTCTCAACAATGATAACATAATTGGATCATATAACAATCCCTCAACGTGCAACAAAGAATCACTCCAAAGTTCCTATCACGGAGAACATAGGATGAAATTGTTTGTAGGGTACGAAACCACCTCAAAGTTATTCTTTCCAATCAATCCATTGAGCTATTCCTATAAGTGTCACAAACAGCCCTAGAGTTCGTACTAAAATAAAACCATATGATACACATCAACCAACTCTAATGTCACCTAGATACTCCAATGTCGCCACAAGTATCCGTGAGTTGATTATACGATCTGCATCAAACAATTTCAAATTCATAATATTCAATCCAACACAAAGAACTTCAAAGGGTACCCCAAGATTTCTATCGGAGAAAGGAATATGAAAACGTGTATCAACCCGTATGTATAGATTACCCCAATGTTACCACGGGAATCCGCCAGTTGATAAACGAAACATACATCAAGTGAATCAATAAAACATCCCATTGTCACCACGGATGTCCCATCGCAAGACATACATCAAGTGCTCTCACATCCAAAAGATTCAATCCGACATAACAAAACCTCAAAGGAAAAGATTCAATTCATCACAAGAAGCAAGAGAGGGAAGAACACCATCAGATCCAAATATATTAACAAAGCTCGCAGTACATCAAGATCGTGCCAAATCAAGAACACGAGAGAGAGATCAAACACATAGCTACTAGTACATACCCTCAGCCCCGAGGGTGAACTACTCACTCCTCATCATGGTGGCCGCCGGGATGATGAAGATGGCCTCCGATCATGCTTTCCCCCTCTGGCAGGGTGCCAGAACGGGGTCCCGATTGAGTTTTTGTGGATATAGAGGCTTGTGATACGTCCATTTTGCATCATGTTTTCCTACTATTATTTATAATGTTTTAATGCATAATAATGCTTTTGGGAGTAATTCTAATGCCTTTTCTCTCATAATTTGCAAGGTTTACACAAAGAGGGAGAATACCGGCAGCTGGAATTCTGGACATGAAAAAGCACGTCAGAGCTACCTATTCTGCACAACTCCAAATAAGCTGAAACTTCACGGAGATTTTTTTATGGAATATAAAAGAATTATTGGAGCAAATAACTACCAGAGGGGGCCCACTAGGTGGGCACAACCAACCTGGGCGCGCCAGGGAGCCCAGGCGTGCCCTGGTGGGTTGTGCCCTTCTCGCCCCACCTCCGGTGCCCCTCTTCTGGTATATAAGTCATTTTGACCTAGAAAAAAATAAGAGGAGAACTTTCGGGACAAAGCGCCGCCGTCTCGAGGCAAAAATTGGGTAGGAGCACTTTTGCCCTCCGGTGGAGCGATTCCGCCTGGGGAACTTCCCTCCCGGAGGGGGAAATCATCGTCATCATCATCACCAACAACTCTCCCATCTTTGGGAGGGCCATCTCCATCAACATCTTCACCAGCACCAACTCCTCTCAAACCCTAGTTCATCTCTTGTGTTCAATCTTTCTAACGGAACCTTAGATTGGTGCTTGTGGGTGACTAGTAGTGTTGATTACATCTTGTAGTTGATTACTATATGGTTAATTTGGTGGAAGATTATATGTTCAGATTCATTTTGCTATTTAATACCCCTATGATCTTGAGCATGATTATTATTTGTGAGTAGTTACTTTTGTTCTTGAGGTCACGGGAGAAGTCATGTTGCAAGTAATCATGTGAACTTGATATGTCTTCGATATTTTGTTGATATGTATGTTGTGATTCCCTTAGTGGTGTCATGTGAACGTCGACTACATGACACTTCACCATATTTGGGCCTAAGGGAATGCATTGTGGAGTAGTTATTAGATGATGGGTTGCTAGAGTGACAGAAGCTTAAACCTTAGTTTATGCGCTACTTCGTAAGGGAATGATTTGGATCCAAAAGTTTAATGCTATGGTTAGATTTTTATCTTAATACTTTTCTCGTAGTTGCGGATGCTTGCGAGGGGGTTAATCATAAGTAGGAGGTTTGTTCAAGTAAAAACAGCACCTAAGCACCAGTCCACCCACATGTCAAATTATGAAAGTAGCGAACACGAATCAAGCCAACATGATGAAAGTGATATGATGAAATTCCCGTGTACCCTCAAGAACGCTTTGCTTATCATAAGAGACTGTTTTGGCCTGTCCTTTGCCTCAAAAGGATTGGGCTACCTTGCTGCACTTTATTTACTGTTACCATTATTTACTTGCTACAAATTATCTTGCTATCAAACTACCTGTTACCGACAATTTCAGTGCTTGCAGACATTACCTTGCTGAAAACCACTTGTCATTTCCTTCTGCTCCTCGTTGGGTTCGACACTCTTACTTATCGAAAGGACTATGATTGATCCCCTATACTTGTGGGTCATCAAGGCCCTTTTCTGGCACCATTTCCGGGGAGTGAAGCGCCCTTGGTAAGTGGAAATTGGTAAGGAAAAATTATTACTACGTGCTGAATTTTATTGTCACTTGTTACTATGGAGAATCATCCTTTGAGGGGTTTGTTCGGGGTATCTTCACCTCGACCGGAACCATAATTAGTTACTCGTCAACCTACTGCACCTACTAAAAATATTGGTTATGAAATTCCTTCAGGTATGATAGAGCAACTTCTAGCTAATCCTTATGTAGGAGATGGAACCCAACATCCTGATATGCACTTGATATATGTGGATGAAATTTGTGGATTATTTAAGCTTGCAGGTTTGCCCAAAGATGAAGCTAAGAAGAAGGTTTTCCCTTTATCTTTGAAGGGAAAAGCATTGGCATGGTATAGGCTATGTGATGATATTGGATCATGGAATTGGAATCGATTGAAATTGGAATTTCACCAAAAAAATTATCCTATGCATCTAGTTCATCGTGATTGGAATTATATATATAATTTTTGGCCTCATGAAGGAGAAAGCATCTCTCTAGCTTGGGGGAGGCTTAAGTTAATGTTATATTCATGCCCCAATCATGAGCTCTCAAGAGAAATTATTATTCAGAACTTTTATGCTCGGCTTTCTTGTAATGATCAATCCAAGCTCGACACTTCTTGTGCTAGTTCTTTTATGAAGAAGTCTATTGAATTCAGGTGGGATCTTTTAGAAAGAATTAAATGCAACTCTGAAGAATGGGAACTCGACGAAGGTAAAGAGTCAGGTATTAAGCTTGAGTTTGATTGTGTTAAATCTTTTATGAATACCGAAGCTTTTCACAAGTTTAGCACCAAATATGGACATGACTCTGAGATAGTAGCCTCTTTCTGTGAATCATTTGCTACTCATGTTGATCTCCCTAAGCAGAAGTGGTTTAAATATCACCCACCTATTAAATAAGAAGTTAAAGAACCGATAATAGCTAAAGATGAAACTATTATTTACAATGTTGACCCAGTTGTTCCTACTGCTTATATTAAAAAAAACACCTTTCCCTGTTAGGATAAAGGAACATGCTAAAGTTTCAACTGTGGTTCGCAAAAGTCATATTAGAGCACCTAAACCCGCTGAAAAAATTAAAGTAGAACCTAGTGTTGCTATGGTTAAAGATCTCCTGGTAGAAAATTTTGATGGGCATGTTATTTACTTCTGTGATGAAGCTGCTAGAATTGCTAAACCTGATGAAAAAGATAAACATAGACCTGTTGTTGGCATGCCTGTTGTCTCAGTTAAAATAGGAGATCACTGTTATCATGGTTTATGTGATTTAGGTGCTAGCGTGAGTGTTATTCCTTTTACCTTATATCAAGAAATTATGAATGACATAGCACCCGCTGAAATAGAAGACATAGATGTCACTATTAAACTTGCTAATAGAGACACCATCACACCACTTGGGATTGTTAAATATGTTGAAGTCTTGTGTGGGAAAACAAAATACCCTACTGATTTTCTAGTTCTTGGTTCCCCACAAGATGACTTTTGTCCCATTATCTTTGGTAGACCCTTCTTGAACACTGTCAATGCTACTATAGATTGTCATAAACAAACTGTCAGTGTTATCTTTGGTGATGAGTCTCATGAATTTAACTTTTCCAAGTTTAATAGACAACCTCATAAGAAAGAATTGTCGAGTAATGATGAAATAATTGGTCTTGCTTCTATTGATGTGCCTCCTACTGATCCATTAGAACAATATTTGCTAAACCATGAAAATGATATGCATATGCATGAAAGAAATGAGATAGATAAAATTTTCTTTGAACAACGACCTCTGCTCAAACATAATTTGCCTATTGAAACTCTAGGAGGTCCTCCTCCACCTAAAGGTGATCCCATGTTTGAATTAAAACAATTGCCTGACACTTTGAAATATGCTTATCTTGATGAGAAAAAGATATATCCTATTATTATTAGTGCTAACCTTTCAGAACATGAAGAAGAAATATTATTGAAAATTCTGAAGAAGCACCATGCTGCTATTGGGTATACTCTTGATGATCTTAAGAGCATTAGTCCCACTCTCTGTTAGCACAAGATTAATATGGAACCTGATGCTAAACCAGTTGTTGATCATCAACGATGATTGAATCCTAAGATGAAAGAAGTGGTAAGAACTGAGATATTAAAACTTCTAGAAGCAGGTATAATCTATCCCATAGCTGATAGTAGATGGGTAAGCCCTGTTCATTGTGTCCCTAAGAAAGGAGGTATTACTGTTGTTCCTAATGATAAAAATGAACTCATTCCACAAAGAATTGTTACTGGCTATAGAATGGTAATTGATTTTAGAAAATTAAATAAAGCTACTAGAAAAGATCGTTACCCTTTGCCTTTTATTGATCAAATGCTAGAAATATTATCAAAGCACACATACTTTTGTTTCTTAGATGGATATTCTGGTTTTTCTCAAATACCTGTTTCACAACCTGATCAAGAGAAGACCACCTTTACTTGCCCTTTAGGAACTTATGTTTATAGATGTATGCCTTTTGGTTTATGCAATGCACCTGCTACCTTTCAAAGATGTATGACTGCTATATTCTCTGACTTTTGTGAAAAGATTGTTGAGGTTTTCATGTATGATTTTTCTGTTTATGGAACTTCTTTTGATGATTTCTTGAGCAACCTTGATCGAGTTTTACAGAGATGTGAGCAAACTAATCTTGTCTTGAATTGGGAGAAGTGCCACTTTATGGTTAATGAAGGTATTGTCTTGGGGAATAAAATTTCTGAATGAGGTATTGAGGTGGATAAAGCTAGGTTGATGCAATTGAGAAAATGCCATGCCCCCGAGATATCAAAGGTATTCGTAGTTTCCTTGGTCATGCTGGTTTCTATAGGAGGTTTATTAAAGACTTCGCTAAACTTCTAGGCCTCTTACAAATCTTTTACAAAAGGATGATCCATTTGTTTTTTATGATGATTGTGTAGAAGCCTTTGAAACACTTAAGAAAGCCTTAACTTCTACGCCTATTGTTCAACCACCTGATTGGAACTTGCCTTTTGAAATTATATGTGATGCTAGTGATTATGCTGTTGGTGCTGTTCTAGGACAAAGAGTTGATAAGAAACTAAATGTCATTCATTATGCTAGCAAAACTCTAGACAGTGCCCAAAGAAATTATGCTACTACTCAAAAAGAATTTTTAGTAGTTGTGTTTGCTTGTGACAAATTCAGATCTTACATTGTTGATTCTAAAGTTACTGTTCACACCGATCATGCTGTTGTTAAATATCTTATGCAAAAGAAAGATGCTAAACCTAGACTCATTAGGTGGGTTCTTTTGTTACAAGAATTTTATTTACATATCACTGATAGGAAAGGAGCTGAGAACCCCGTAGCTGATAACTTGTCTAGGTTAGAGAATATCCTTGATGACCCACTACCTATTGATGATAGCTTTCCTGATGAACAATTAGCTGCAATAAATGTTTCTCATAATACTCCTTGGTATGCTAATTATATTGTTGCCAAATACATACCACCTAGTTTCACATACCAACAAAAGAAAAAAATTCTTCTATGATTTAAGACATCACTTCTGGGATGACCCACATCTTTATAAAGAAGGAGTAGATGGTATTATTAGACGTTGTGTACCTGAGCATAAACAGGAACAAATCCTACGGAAATGTCACTCCGAAGCTTATGGAGGGAATCATGCGGGAGATAGAACTGCTCACAAGGTATTACAGTCTGGTTTTTATTGGCCTACTCTCTTCAAGGATGCCCGTAAGTTTGTTTTATCTTGTGATGAATGCCAACGAATTGGTAATATCGGTAAGCACCAAGAAATGCCTATGAATTATTCACTTGATGTTGAACCATTTGATGTTTGGGGTTTTGATTATATGGGACCTTTTCCTTCCTCTAATGGGTATACTCATATTTTGGTTGCTATTGATTATGTTACTAAGTGGGTAGAAGCTATTCCAACTAGTAGTGCTGATCATAACACTTCTATTAAAATGCTTAAAGAAGTTATTTTCCCAAGGTTTGGAGTCCCTAGATATTTAATGACTGATGGTGGTTCACACTTTATTCATGGTGCTTTCCGTAAAATGCTTGCTAAATATGATGTTAACCATAGAATTGCATCACGCTATCATCCTCAATCTAGTAGTCAAGTCGAACTTAGCAATAGAGAAATAAAACTAATATTACAAAAAACTATTAATAGGTCCCGAAAGAATTGGTCTAAGAAGCTAGATGATGCACTTTGGGCCTACAGAACAGCTTATAAAAATCCTATGGGTATGTCTCCCTATAAAATGGTTTATGGAAAAGCTTGTCATTTGCCTCTGGAGTTAGAACATAAAGCATATTGGGCAATTAAAGAACTCAACTATGATTTCAAACTTGCCGGTGAAAAGAGGTTATTTGATATTAGCTCACTAGACGAATGGAGAACCCAAGCTTACGAGAATGCCAAACTATTTAAAGAAAAAGTTAAAAGATGGCATGACAAAAGAATCCAAAAGACAGAATTCAAAGTTGGAGAATATGTTCTTCTATACAACTCTCGTTTCAGGTTCTTTGCAGGTAAACTTCTCTCTAAATGGGAAGGACCTTATATCATCGAGGAGGTTTATCCCTCTGGAGCTATTAAAATAAATAATGCCGAAGGTACGAACCCAAAGGTGGTCAATGGGCAAAGAATTAAACACTATATCTCAGGTACGCCAATTAATGTTGAAAGCAATATTATTCAAACCATGACACATGAGGAACACATAAAGGAAACCTTCTGGAACACTCCAGAATAACTAAAAAGAGGAGGTACGTGATACGGTAAGTAAACGGACTTCGAAAAATGCTCAAAAACATTTTCTATAAATTTTGGAATATTTGAAAAATTAGGAAAATAAGAAACAACCAGGAAGGCACACGAGGGGGGGGGGGGGCACAAGACACCAGGGCGCGCCTGGGCCCCCTGGCGTGCCCAGGTGGGTTGTGCCACCTCGGGAACCTTCCCGACTCTGTTTTCCTCCCGTTTGCTTGTTTCCCAAGATAAAAAATCTTTATATACCCCCCAAACATATTGGCCACCGTATCGTGGAGAAATCTTCTGTTTTTCTTTCTTGTTGTTTCTCTGGCAGATCTGAAATTATGTCTTCTCAAGATTCAGAGGGTGAGAGCTATGTTGCTGATTATATTGCAAACCCCAAGGTTTACGGGGATGTGGAACACTATGGTTGGACCACGGAGGAAGAAGAAGACCATGATCCTAAGGGGAAGGAGGAGACAAGCTCAGACGAAGATGATGTTCCACTACCCCAACCTGGGGACATGCACGTGGAATTCAAGAAGTCAAGTCTTCCCAATAAAGCAAAGAAACCTAAGATTCTGTTTATCCCTTTTCGTCTTCTGCAGGAAAACAAGCATGAACTATACAAAAAGATATAAATGTTGTAACAGGAGAACGATGTCTTGAAAGGGGAAAATTCCACCCTCAAACGGAAGCTGAGGAGGAGGGATAAACCCGCTACTACCTCATCACCACCACCACCTTCTTCATCACCAAAGGAGAATTGAGTTCATGGTATGGACACTCCCCTTGGCTCTTGCCAAGCTTGGGGGAGGTGTCCCGGTATCGTATCACCACCACTATCTTTGCTTTTATCTATTTTAGTTCGATCTTTAGCTTTCCTATGATTTAGTTGAATAAAAGTTTAGGTCGATCCTTTCTTTTCGAGTGTTTGCTTAGTGATCTATCTATCAATGTAATTGTGTGCGAGATATATAATAAAGAGTAGTTTATGTTTTGTTTCTTTACTTTAATGTTTCAATAAAAGGAAGGAAAATAAATGAAAATATCATATGCTAATCTTATGGTAAGTAATGATGTCACATAAGGAAAAGTATAAGTGGTAAAATTTATTAGAGATTGACAAACATAGCATTGGTCAATGATGCAATTCATGAAAGAATTAATAAGGGAAGAGAAGATTCACATGCAAATACACTATCTTGGACATCTTTTATGATTGTGAGCCCCCATTAAATATTTTTTGCCAAAATAGTTGACGTTGGACAAGGAAGACAACGTAATGATTTATGTTTGTTCATATTCACATAGAAGTTATATTGTCATAGATCCTTTAACATGTGGTGCTTGCTCAATATCTTTTCTAGCCAAAAATTCCGCACTAAGTAGAGATAATACTTGTGCATCCAAAAACCCTTAACCCAAATCTTATTTTGAGAGTCCACCATACCTACCTATGGATTGAGTAAGATCCTTTAAGTAAGTTGTCATCGGTGCATTAATGGAATAAAAATTGCTTCTAAATGTGTTGGATCATTTAGTGTAAGAGAAAATTGAGCGCTGTACGAACTTGTGATGGCAAAGAATAAAAGCGACAGACTACATAATAAAGGTTGCTATCATAAGGGGCAATATAACGTGATGTTCTTTTGCATTAAGGGATTTGGCATACAAACAAATAAGCGCATGACAACCTCTGCTTCCCTCTGCGAAGGCCCTATCTTTTATTTTTATGCATTTACTTTTATGTAAGAGTCAAAGTATTCTTCCCTATTCCTTTTTATTTTCTCTTTTTGCAAGCACCATGTGGTGAGGAAAGATCTAGGCACATATATCCAGTTGGATATGAGTAGACATGAGTTAGTATTGTTGACATCACCCTTGAGGTGAATACGTTGGGAGGCGAAACTATAAGCCCCTATCTTCCTATGTGTCCGGTTGAAACTTTTTGTTCATGGGTATGCTGTGAGTGTTAGCAGTCATAGAAGATTAAATGATGTTTGAGTATGTGCACTTGCCAAAAGGCTCCGACACGTGACCCTTCCTGAAAATATGACGAATTGTAGTTGCAAAGTTGACTGAGAACATAGTTTGTTGGTTTTCAATAAGGATTATGCTTTATACTTCGATATTGTGATGAATTGTTACTTGTTCATGAGAAGTTATATGATAAAAATTATCTGATAGAGTTTTATATTTCTTTACTGTTATAATAATATGCATGATGCTTCTATGTCCGTATTTTGTTTTTATCGACACCTCTCTCTCTAAGCATGTGGACTTGTTTTTTGATTTTGGTTTTCGCTTGAGGACAAGCGAGGTCTAAGCTTGGGGGAGTTGATACGTCCATTTTGCATCATGTTTTCCTACTGTTATTTATAAATTTTTTATGCATAATAATTCTTTTGGGAGTAATTCTAATGCCTTTTCTCTCATAATTTGCAAGGTTTACACAAAGAGGGAGAATACCGGCAGTTGGAATTCTGGACCTGAAAAAGCATGTCAGAGCTACCTATTCTGCACAACTCCAAATAAGATGAAACTTCAAGGAGATTTTTTACGGAATATATAAGAATTATTGGAGCAAATAACTACCAGAGGGGGCCCACCAGGTGGGCACAACCCACATGGGCACGCCAGGGAGCCCAGGCGCGTCCTGGTGGGTTGTGCCCTCCTCGGCCTACCTCTGGTGCCCCTCTTCTGGTATATAAGTCATTTTGACCTAGAAAAAAATAAGAGGAGGACTTTCGGGACTAAGCGCCGCCGTCTCGAGGCGGAACTTGGGCAGGAGCACTTTTGCCCTCGGGCGGAGCGATTCGGCCGGGGGAACTTCCCTCCCGGAGGGGGAAATCATCGTCATCGTCATTACCAACAACACTCCCATCTTTGGGAGGGCCATCTCCATCAACATCTTCAACAGCACCAACTCCTCTCAAACCCTAGTTCATCTCTTGTGGTCAATCTTTGTACCGGAACCTTAGATTGGTGCTTGTGGGTGACTAGTAGTGTTGATTACATCTTGTAGTTGATTACTATATGGTTTATTTAGTGGAAGATTATATGTTCAGATCCATTATGCTATTTAATACCCCTCTGATCTTGAGCATGATTATTATTTGTGAGTAGTTACTTTTGTTCTTGAGGTCACGGGAGAAGTCATGTTGCAAGTAATCATGTGAACTTGATATGTGTTGGATATTTTGATGATATGTATGTTGTGATTCCCTTAGTGGTGTCATGTGAACGTCGACAACATGACACTTCACCATATTTGGGCCTAAGGGAATGCATTGTCGAGTAGTTATTAGAAGATTGGTTTCTAGAGTGACAGAAGTTTAAACCCTAGTTTATGCGCTACTTCGTAAGGGAACGATTTGGATCCAAAAGTTTAATGCTATGGTTAGATTTTTATCTTAATATTTTTCTCGTAGTTGCGGATGCTTGTGAGGGGGTTAATCATAAGTAGGAGGTTTGTTCAAGTAAGAACAGCACCTAAGCACCGGTCCACCCACATGTCAAATTATCAAAGTAGCGAACACGAATCAAGCCAACATGATGAAAGTGATATGATGAAATTCCCGTGTACCCTCAAGAACGCTTTGCTTATCATAAGAGACCGTTTTGGCCTGTCCTTTGCCTCAAAAGGATTGGGCTACCTTGCTGCACTTTATTTACCATTACTGTTATTTACTTGCTACAAATTATCTTGCTTTCAAACTACCTGTTACCGACAATTTCAGTGCTTGCAGACATTACCTTGCTGAAAACCACTTGTCATTTCCTTCTGCTCCTCGTTGGGTTCGACACTCTTACTTATCAAAAGGACTACAATTGATCCCCTATACTTGTGGGTCATTAGCTTCGGCAGCGGAACTTCTCATCTAGGGTTCTTTCTGGGGGTTTGGGTATTTAAAGGAATTTTTGCATCGGTCTCACATCAAGGGGGTCCACGAGGCAGCGACAAGCTCACTCACCCCTCCTTGGAGGGTAGGGCATGCCTTGTGAGCTTGACGTGTCCTCGTGGGTCTTCTGGTCCTCCCACGAAGCTTCGGGGTCTCTTTTGCCCCACAAAAAATCACCGTAAATTTTTAGCCCATTCCGAGAACTTTTATTTCTGCACAAAAAATGACACCACTGTAGTTCTGCTGAAAACAACATTAGGCTGGGTTAGTTCTAATCAAATCATACCAAAACCATATTAAATTGTTGTAAACATGGCATGAATACTTCATAAATTATAGATACATTGGAGACATATCAGCATCCCCAAGCTTAATTCCTGCTCGTCCTCGAGTAGGTGAATGATAAAAGAAATAATTTATGAAGTGTGAATGCTAGCATAGTACATAAATTTGATCAATGATAGTTCCAGACACTTTTTCTAGCATCATTATATATCATAAACAGTAGCTCATCTCATAAAACTTCTCATGATCAAGTCTCCAGCTATTCACATGTAAAAGTATATACCATAAACTTTCTTGAAAACTAATAAACTATGTTCTCAGTCACCAAATAATTGCAATTCATGTTATTTCCAGGAAGGGTCTATGTAAGAGCTTGGATTTAGCAAATTCCACATACTCAACTATCATATAGTCTTCCATGATTGCTAACACTCAAAGCATATTTTTAGAACAAATAGCATCCATCGAACACAGAGAAAGATAGGGGCTTAATGTTTCGCCTCCCGACTTATTTATCATATAGGTAATTGTCAACAATAATAATTCATGATCAAATATGTTTGATTGGCCATATATGCTTGGACCTTTCCCCACCACATGATACTTGCCAACTAGAGAATAATTGAGGTTGAAATGAGAAGGAATACTATTGACTCTTGCATAAAAGTAAATACATAAAAGTAAAAGATAGGCACTTCGTAGAGGGAAGCAGAGGTTGTCATGCGCTTTTTATTTTTGGATGTGCAAACCCTTAATGCAAAGGAACCTCATGTTATATTGCCCTTTGAGATAGCAACCTTTATTATGCAGTCTGTTGCTTTTATTTCTTTACCATCACAAGTTCATACAACACTTATTTTCCCTTACAATAAAGATCATAAATATTTAGGAGCATTTTTTATTGCTTTTTGCATCAATGACAACTTACATGAAGGATCTTATTCAATCCTTAGGTAGATATGGTGAACACTTATGGCAAGAAACTGGGTTTAAGGGTTTTTGGATGCACAAGTAGTATCTCTACTTAGTATGAAATTTTGGCTAGCATAAGATCCTAAGCAAGTACCACATGTTGGAGGATCCATAACAATATAACTTACAAATATACCCAAACATAACTCATTACGTTGTCTTCCTTGTCCAACTTCAACTAATTTGCTCAAGTATGAAAATAATTAATGGGGCTCACAATCATAGAAGATGTCCAAGATAGTATATTTATATGTGAAATCTCTCTTCCTTCAATATTCTTTCATGAATTGTTCAAGTGACCAATGCCGTGTTTGCTAACTTTCAATAAATTTTACCACCTATACTTTTTATATGTGAAGTCATTACTCCCCATGGGATAAGCATATGAAACATATATAATTTCAGATTTATGATATTCAATTCATTCAACCATTTACTCATAGGATATAAGTGAAGCACGAGAGTAAATGACAAACTACTCCAAAAAGATATAAGTGAAGGTCAATGAGTAGTCAAGTAATTAAGTAGCTATGTGAAGACTCTCTCTCTCTCATAAAAAATTAGATATTAAGTATTTTATTCAAACAACAGGCAAAACAAAATAAAATTACATTCCTAGGATAGAACATATCATATGAAGAAGCAAAAAACTTAGGCTCAACCAAAACTGACCAATCATTGTTGAAGAAGAAAGGTGGGATGCCAACCGGGGCATCACCAAGCTCAGATGCTTGAGACTTCTTGAAATATTAACTAGGGATGCCTTGTGCATCCCCAAGCTTGAGCTCTTGTGCCTCCTTAATTCCTCTCATATCACGGTTTCCATAATTCTTAAAAACTTCATCCACACAAAACTCAACAAGAACTCGTGAGATAAGTTAGTATAAATCAATGCAAAACCTTATCATTCTCTACTGTAGAAAATCACTAAAATCATAATTTGTCATTGCATACTAAATGCCTCTGTGATACGTCCATTTTGCATCATGTTTTCCTACTTTTATTTTGTCAGTGCAACAAACCCTGGGTCTGTTGCCCAGACCGTGCACAGGCCCAACATCAAGATTGCAACATCCAAGACAAGACCAAGATGAAGAGATAGGCTCTTTTAGGAATCAAAGGGCAGGTCAAGCCAAGAAGCAAGACACCGCTAAGGGAAAACCTCCCTGGCCGGGCAGGAGAGCCTGGCGAGGGCAGGGTTGCCCTGGAAGCAAGCCTCAGGACCGCCCCGACAGGCCTGCCGGGGCATACGAAGGCAAAACACCCCGCCAAAGCTTCACCGCCCCACCTCACAGCGACGCAAGTCACCAATCGGTGCGGTGTCAAGCCCCAAGATGACTAAGTGGCTGCCTTCTGCCACATGGCAGCCATTTCCAACAGGAATCACCTCGAGACGACACCCGTCCTATGATGTGTCATGTAGACAGGAGAGAAGGTGGCCAAACAGCCCGGCAAGGCGTGCTGGGCAGGCCATGATGTGACACTGAGCGGCACATTTAATGCGTACTACTTTGTCTGCAGAGTAGATATGATAGCACTGTTCACTATCTAATCAGCACACAATGACTGATTTGCCACTGTGGTGACCCCTTGATCTATAAGAGGAGGCCCATGGCAACCATAGAAAGGATTCGGACACCTGTATACTCATATGCGCGTAGCTGCTCTCGCCTCGAGGCAACCCTGCCAGGCAAGAGCGCTGCGTTTCCACCACCATCCACCATCAAGCCACCAAAGCAAGAGTAGGGTTTTACACCTCGCGGCGGCCCGAACCTGGGTAAAACTGCCCGTGTGATCTCTGCCGCGCTACGCTGCGCTCCTCCGCTCTTTGTGCAACGTGCTCAGTCCCCCTGCCGAACCAAAAGGGGCCCTTGGCCCCATAGGTGGCCGTGGTTTCCCACGAAATCTTTGGCGCGCCAGGTAGGGGGCTTCGCTTGCGCGAACCCGAGAAGTGTACGAAGCGCGTCATCTTCACCGCCATCTTCTTCATCGACGCCTCCATCATCCATGGCGCCCAAGAAGAAGCCCGGAGCTGCAGCTCATCCATCCACCTCGAAGGCCCCGCCGCACGCGCCCGCCAGCGCCGCGGGGGCTACGGGGACGCCTGGAAGTGCGTCGCTACCACCTCCCCTGCAGCCAAAGCAGGCGCAGGAGGCACCGAAGAAGGACAGCACCAACTACATTCTAGCGGCCACGCCCCACGAGGTACGGGAGGAGAGATCATTCCATCTGCACCTCCCCGTCCAGCCGAGGGGCACAGCCACAGCGGGGGTACTCGCTCTGGGGGGAATCGCAAATCCCCGACCACTCCCGTCGCGGGAGCGGCCGTAGAACATGCGCCACCCCCGGAACGAGCCGACCCAGCCACTACGCCAAACAGAGCCGCTAGCCCTCAAGCGCCTCCACCTCGTCCACATGCCATCCAGGCAGCTGGCTCACGATGACGAGAGCACGGCACGACCGCTACTGGCACCGTCAGGAGCCGGGCGATATTACGATCTTCATCGACATCCATGCCAAGCACCGCTTTGGAGGCCATGGCGCGCGCTCAGCTACTCTTGAAATTTCTGCCGGCAGCCGATTAGATGGATGAGTGGAGAGCCACAATTCAGAGTTTGATTGGCTTCGCCGAGGCGGGAGGATCGCAGTGGGCTGGCCTGCCATGGCCTCCCCACGCAGCGGCAACGGCCCATGCTGCTGGCCGTGCGGATGGGCCACTCCTATGGTGCAGTTCCCTCCGCGGCAGCCGCGCGATCAAGAACCTGACGATGTCTCGATGGCTTCGTCCGACCCTCGAGCGCGTCAAGGCCCACGGCGAGCCCTGGAGGACAGGTGGAGGGAAGGCGCGCGTGTCAACACCGAGCGACACCGCGACGCCCAACGCCAGTCCGACAGGCGCGATGGCCCCAACGTCGACGAGCCCGCACTCGCTGACGGCGGGTACCTGCCTTTCGAAGCTGGGTGCCCTGCCTTCACCCGTGAGCTGCGGCATGTCCGTTGGTCGTCCACTTGCACGTTCAAGCTAGAGAAACCAGAGAAGTATGACGAAAGACTGAACCCGGCAGAGTTCTTGAGCATCTACACCATCGTTGTTCAAGCTGCCGGGGGAAGAGATGAGAAGGTATTCGCCAACTACTTCCCTTTGGCACTCAAGCCAAATGTGAGGTCTTGGCTGATGCACCTGCCGGAGAACTCCATTTCGACCTGGGCTGACCTATGCCATGAGTTCGTTGGCGCCTTCACGGGCGGCCATCAAGAACCAGGGTGGCCCAGCGACTTGCAGCTTCTTCCACAGAAAGAAGGCAAGAGCCTACGGAAATACATGCAGAGATTCAGCAGAGTCCACAGGAATATTCCAGACATCCACCCGGTAGCTGTGATAGTTGCGTTCCAGTCCAATGTGCGCAATCATCAGATACGTTCCAAGATGAACATTCAATTGCCCAAGACTGTGAAGGAGCTTTACACTCTGGTGGATAAGTGTGCTCGAATAGAGGAGGGAAGGAAGCTCCCCGGAGAAGAGGATGGCGTCGACATCGATTCAGAGGATGATGACGAGGTCACCAGTCAAAAGAAGAAGAACAAGAAGCGCAACAAAAGGCGCAAGGATAAGGCAGTGATGACCGTTGAGGGATCGGGCCTGCCTAGTACTGGCAAGAAAGCCAAGGCTAAGATACCCGACAAGGAGGTTGCCACGTGCACTGACTGCCGGGAAGCCGCGGCTGCCGAGAAGGTTGGGAAAGGCGATGGCCCGTATTGCAAGATCCATCGGACCAAGGGCCACGATCTCCAGGAGTGTCATCAGGTTGAGTAGCTTGTCAAGAACAGAGGGCTGAATATGAGAAGCGAGATAAAGAGAAAGGTCAGAATGGCGCTGGCGGAAAGGGCCGGGGTGGCGGAGCAAGCCGCCCCGGCAAGGCTCCTCAGAATCAAGGGAAACCCACCACGGGCCATGAGAAGGAGGATTGCGACGATGAGAGTGATGAAGGAGATGAAGGGGAAACCAGCGAGCCAGAATTCGAAAGCCACTGACGCCCTGTGCATTGACGGGGGTGCATCTTTGCACTCCTCTCACCGCCAACTTAAATGGTGGGCGCGTGAAGTCAATGCCGTGGAGCCAGCGGCAGACTCTCGAAGGCCGCTCAAGTGGTCCCGCACACCCATCATCTTCGAGGAAGAGGACCACCCTAACTGCACCACCGCGGTAGGATGCTTGCCATTGTTGGTATCACCAACAATCCGCAACCTCAAAGTCACAAAGATGCTGGTTGACGGTGGGGCCGGGTTGAATCTGATTTCTTCAAAGGTCATTAGCAAACTACAGATAGCAGAAGAAGAGCTCAAGGTTACCGGTATGTTTCAAGGAATCAACCCCGGCAGGAGTCGTCCTAAGGGGAAAACCACGTTACCGGTGACATTTGGGGGAGTTGAACAACCGGACTGAGAAGATCGTGTTTGATGTGGTTGACCTCCCCCTACCATACAATGGAATCCTTGGTCGCCCATCTTTGGACAAGTTCATGGTGGCATCCCACTATGCCTACAACACCTTGAAGATGCCAGGGCCGGCGGGCATCATTTCCATTCCATCACACGAGAAGGACGCAATTATTTGCGTGGACAAGATGTATCGGGATGCAGTCGCGGCAGAGGCCACTGAAGCTACAATCCCCACCAAGGAAAGTAAAGGAAAGAAGAAGGCTAACAGGGATGCCGACAAGGAATCCGGGAAGCGTACCTCTTCGGGGTATGCTGCGCCTGTTGATGACTCGCCGGAAAGTTCCAATAGCAAGAGATCCAAGGTTTCTGCACCCGCTGTGAAACAGGTCCCGGCAGGGCTGGCTGGCACTGGTGGTACTTTCACTATCAGCGCCACCCTCGATGACAAATAGGAAAGCGCGCTCGTTGCCTTCCTGCAGGCGAATGTTGATGTGTTTGTCTGGTAACCATCTAACACCCCCGGTGTTCCCAGGGAGATAATCGAGCACCACCTTGCTATCTGGCCACATGCCCGACCCGTCAAGAAGAAGGTCTGGAAGCAAGCTTTGGAGCGGCAACAGTTTATTGCCAAGGAGATCAAGAAACTTGAGGCAGCTGGTCTAGTTAGAGGAGTGTTGCATCCAACGTGGTTAGCAAATCCAATGGTGGTCCGCAAAGCCAATGGGAAGTGGAGGCTGTGCATAGATTTTACGGATCTGAACAAGGCATGTCCGAAGGACCCATTTCCCTTGCCGCGCATCGACCAGATTGTGGATTCCACCTCCGGGTGTGACCTGCTTTCCTTCCTGGATTCCTACTCTGGATATCATCAGATTTTCATGTCCAAGGAAGACGAAGAGAAGACCGCGTTCATCACCCCATGTGGCACATACTGCTTCGTGCGGATGCCTTTCGGGTTGAAGACCGCCGGGTCTACTTTCGCAAGAGCAGTTCAGATTGGTTTTGAGTCACAGTTGCACAGGAGCGTTGAGGCTTACATGGATGATATTGTGGTCAAGACCAAGGACAGATCGACCCTCATTCAGGATTTGGAAGAGACGTTTGCTAATCTGCGCAAGATCAACTTGAAGCAAAATCCGGAGAAGTGTGTGTTTGGCGTTCCTTCTGACAAGCTACTTGGCTTCTTTGTGTCCCACCGGGGGATAGAGGCCAACCCCGACAAGATCAAGGCTATCGAGCGGATTCAAGCACCCAAGACAGTCAAGGACGTGAGGTGTTTGACTGGATGTGTTGCCGCGCTTAGCAGATTCATTTCCATGTCTGCCGAGCGTGCCTTGCCATTCTTCACGGTTTTGAAAAAGGCAGGGCCCATGGAATGGACCCCAGAGGCAGACGCCGCACTACAAGATTTGAAGGCCTACCTTTCCTCTATGCCCACTTTGGTTGCTCCAAAACCTCAAGAGCCGTTGCTGCTGTACTTGGCGGCAACTAACCAGGTGGTTAGCGCAGCACTGGTGGTGCAGAGGGAAGTGGATGGAGCAGCAAACGCAGCTGGTGTCCCTTCCGGGGAGGAAAGCGAACACACCTCGGCAAGGTCAGATGCAGATCAAGGTGGAGAAGAGCAAAGCAGCGGAAGCAGTTCTCTGGTCACAGCAAAGAAGAAAGTGGTGCAACGCCCAGTATACTTCGTCAGCTCCCTGTTGTAGGGGGCTAGATCTAGGTACTCTGGCATGCAAAAATTGATTTTTGGCCTTGTCATGGCCTCAAGGAAACTGCGCCACTACTTCCAAGCCCATGAGATCACAGTTGTCACCCGTTTCCCTTTGCAACGGATACTCCGAAACCCTGAGGCTACCGGCAGGATAGTGGAGTGGACTTTGGAGCTATCCAGCTTTGGTTTGAAGTTTGAGAGCACATCAACCATTCAGAGCAGAGCATTGGCAGAGTTTATTGCAGAATGGACGCCAACTCCTGATGAAGAGGTATTGGAGACATTTATCCCCGGCAAGGAAGCGCCCCAAGAATGGATCATGTATTTCGATGGTGCCTTCTCCCTGCAAGGTGCAGGGGCTAGCGTACTTCTCGTTGCTCCCACTGGAGAGCACCTGAGGTACGTCGTCCAGATGGATTTTCCCCTGGAGGAAGCTACCAACAATACAGCAGAGTATGAAGGGCTCCTTGCCGGGCTCAGAATTGCAACAGAACTGGGGATCAAGAAGCTGATCATCCGCGGAGATTCACAACTTGTGGTGAGACAAGTCAACAAGGATTACCAAAGTCCATTGATGGAGGCATACGTTGAGGAAGTGAGAAAGTTGAAGAAGCGCTTTGACGGGTTGCAAACAGAGCACGTACCCTGTGCAGAAAACAGCATCGCTGATCATCTGCCAAAGTGTGCTGTGCAGAAGCTTCTTGTGGAACCAGGAACTTTTGTTCTCCATCTGACTCAGCCCTCCGTATCCCCGACAACAATGGACAGAAAGAGGAGGAAACTAGAATCCGGCAAGCCTCTCCCGGTACAACCTCTCGAGGATCCCGGCAGAAAGCTTGTCGGGCACAACTCCCCTTCGGTCGCTGAGCTGCATCCTCCCGCACGGCCACCGGTCCCCACGGTCGAGGATTGCACTCTCACGGATGGGGAGGTGCCGTTAGTCCTCGTTGCCGAGCCACAGGCTCCGCCTTGGGCACGGCACATAGTCCATTTCCTCCAAACTGGAGAACTTCCCGAAGAGCAAGAAGAAGCTGAAAGAGTAGCCCGGAGGGCCAGTATGTATCAGTTCATTGATGACACGCTGTATAGAAGGAGGCCCAACGGTGTGAAATTGAAGTGCATTTGCCAGGAAGGAGGAAAGGAACTGCTGGTGGAGATACACAATTGTATGTGCGGCTCCCACATTGGATCAAGGGCGTTGGTTGGGAAAGCTTTTTGGCAAGGATTCTATTGGCCCACAGCCCTCCAAGATGCGGTCAAGCTTGTCACCAAGTGTGAAGCCTGCCAGTTCCATTCCAAGAACATCCACCTGCCTGCCCAAGCTCTTCAGACAATCCCTTTGTCTTGGCCGTTTTCAGTCTAGGGGCTCGATATCCTCGGCCCTTTCCCCCGTGCTGTCGGGGGCTTTGAATTCTTGTTCGTCGCAATCGACAAGTTTTCAAAGTGGCCGGAAGTAGAGCCCGTGAGAAAGGTGACTGCTCAGTCAGCTATCAAGTTCTTGAAAGGATTGGTGTGCCGCTTCGGAGTTCCTGCCAGGATCATCACTGACAATGGCACCCAGTTCATGAGTCGCGCCTTCATGCAATACGTTCATGCCCTCGGAAGCAAAATATCGTTCGCCTCTGTGGCCCATCCAAGGAGCAACGGGCAAGCTGAGAGGGCGAACGCTGAAGTGTTGCGAGGACTCAAGACAAGAACTTTCGATAGGCTGCAGAAGTGCGGCAGGCGGTGGATCGATGAGCTGCCGGTGGTTCTTTGGTCCCTCATAACAACACCAAATCGAGCTACCGGGCAGACTCCCTTCTCCCTAGTCTATGGGGCAGAAGCAGTTATCCCCACAGAACTCATTTATGGGTCACCTTGAGTGCTTGCCTATGATGAAGTAGCGCAAGATCAGCACCGGCGTGACGATGCTGTGCTACTCGAGGAGAACCGTCTCCGGGCTGCTACGCGTGTCGCACGCTATCAGCAAGCCCTGCGTCACTATCACAGCCGCAGGGTTCATGCCCGGTGTTTTGAGGAAGGCGACCTTGTCCTTAGGCGCGTTCAGTCCGCCAAGGGTGCAAACAAGTTGACGCCGAAGTGGGAAGGCCCTTACCGGGTAGTACGAGTCACCAGACCTGGCACAGTACATCTGGAGACCGGAGATGGCATTCAGTTGCAAAACTCATGGAACATTGAGCATCTCCGCAAGTTCTACCCGTAAGGCGCGGCTGTCGGGCCCTGCCCGGCAGCCACCCTTTTGTACAGGCCTTGCCTCTGTTGCATGTAACCCCTTGTACAAAGCCAGGCGCTGACCCTGAGCAATAGAGAAATAAATGAAGCGCTGGGGGGCCCCCGACAAATTGCATGCATGCATAATCATATCATGAGCATTGCATGATCATGTAGAATAGATCGCATGAGGCATCATTTTCATCTGCATCATACTGCAGGCTCCTACCGTGGTTTCGATCCCGAAAAAGGAGAAGAGAAGACAAGCCTACATCGCGATCCCCGACAAGCCCAAACAGATAAGTTCTCTCTCTTATCCATATGAGTTCTGTAAGTAAAAACTTGTGCATAGGAAAACCTCGCCGCTTTCAAAACATAGGTGCTCCCGTCCCTTGACTCGAACATTGCTTCAGTCAGGGAGGTTGTAGTGGCCTTTGGCGAGAAAGTTGGCGGGGGGCTGGTCCCTCTTCATGACTTGTGCCCGGTAGGCCTAGCCCTACGGCAGCAACTTGGGGGTACTGGCAAGATAGCCTACCGGGAAAAACTTGTTTACTTAAGCGTAAAGAGGCATCCTCCCTCTACATGGACATGTTACATGCACAAGTGCCCGGCAAGGTTTATCTTTTTCATTAATATGCTGATCAACAAGTATAGAACTTACAGAACACAAACATGGATAAAAGAGATTACATAATTTGAACTAAAGTTTGGCAAGTGCCTACATATTTTAGATTGAAAAATGATAAGTGCCCCGTGATGCCCTTTCTTGCCCCTCTCCTTCTAGGCACAGCGGCAGGAGGAGAAGAGGGCACAAGGAGCGCCTGGGTGGAAGCCCAGCCCAGCCTCGTCGGGCCCCCTGACGAAGAGCCTGGCGAGAGCGGGAGGGCGCGGGCGAAGGCGATGGTGAAGAGATCGGTGGAGACGACCCGTCAACCGCCACCACCAGGGCTAGCAGGACGCGGCAGGACGAACGAAGTTGCAGCCCGTGAGGAAGCCTGCCGGGGCCCAACTGGGAGGCTGCTGGAGGAGCCAGGAGCAACACCCCCACCCCTGCATCCAACTCCCCGACAAATCACCTTGCTGGGGAGGAGATGCAGCTGCAGAAGATGGTGCCGCCGCCTGATGATGACGGTGCAGCTGCTGCTCAACCGGAGTCAGAGTCGTCGCCCTCCCGGCCGACGCCGTCATCATCACCGTCACTGTCCTCCTCGTCGCTATCGCTCGAGGAGGAGCTTTCGTCGTCGGTCAAGCTCTCCGCACAGCACCCTAAACGAGCACTCGAGCTCCCGAAAACCTTGATGGAAAGGAAATCGGCCTCCATTAACTTAAATTGGAGGACGTGCCCTTCCGACAGGCTATGGGCGCGGGCAAAGGTCTTCCAGCCACGGCAAACATACATAACATGAGGGGCGGGGAAATCCACATCCACCCGTATACTGCCATTCCCGCAGCCCCTCATGTGTAGTCTCAACGCACGTAGCTGATCGAGCTCCATCGCCCTTGCGAATGGGGTGGGGAGACGGAGGCAGCCGCTCAGAGGCTTATACAGCCTGATGACGAACTCCAGAGGCTAGTCTCCAACGTGGCCGTCCATCAGGGGAGGGGCGGCCGGCGGGGGCACAATCAGAGAACCACCCCGTCCCCCTCGGCCCCGTGCACCACGACAGCCTCGACCTCGTCCTCTCCCACCTCCCCTCGTCGTGGTCTCCGTCCCCGTGTCTTCGAAGGGAGGAGGGAGACGCTGTCGAGCAGAAGTTCTCATCGCCACTTGGGGAGGACCGGACCCCCGACCTCTCACCATGACAGACGTTGGCAACTGCAGGGATGAAGAAGGAAGGAGGTGTGGAGGAACTTCTCACACCACGCCCCCTTCTTATAGGCGTGCGTGGCAGGGGGCTGGATTTTCTTCGTGGAGGTGGCCGCCCCGCTTGGCCAGTCTGGCTCCTCCTCGCCATCACTGGCTCGAAGAATCAAGGCCGACCCCCTGCGCCAATCCACGACCCCTAGCTTTCTACCATGGCACTCCTTCCCGCACCCGCCGCATCCGCCACCGACCTTGCGCAATGCATGCAATACACCTGGCAGAAGCACATGGAGCGGGGGAGGATAGTGCGGTGGCAGTTACCGCCCCGTGAACAAGGGACGTGGGTAACTCCACGCATCGTGGCCCTTTATCTCCGTTACTGCAGTTGGCATTACGCGACGGGTGGAAGAACCGAAAACTGATCCGAGCTCAGATTAATGAAGAAGCAAAGAAGATCTCAAAGGACAAGCAACTATTTCCCCCTCGCCTGTGCACAAGTTAGGGCCTACCCCGACGACGCCCGGCAGCGCGTTCGGGCCAGGCCTGGGGGCTCCTATCGGTGCAACAAACCCTGGGTCTATTGCCCATACCGTGCACAGGCCCAAGATCAAGATTGCAACATCCAAGACAAGACTATGATGAAGAGATAGGCTCTTTTTGGCCGTGCACAGGTCAAGCCAAGAAGCAAGACACCGCTAAGGGAAAACCTCCCTAGCCGGGCAGGAGAGCCTGGCGAGGGCAGGGTTGCCCTAGAAGCAAGCCTCATGACCGCCCCGGTAGGCTTGCCGGGGCATACGAAGGAAAAACACCCCGCCAAGGCTTCACCGCCCCACCTCACAGCGACGCAAGTCACCGATCGGTGCGGTGTCAAGCCCCAAGATGACTAAGTGGCTGCCTTTTGCCACATGGTAGCCATTTCCTACAGGAATCACCTCCAGACGACACCCGTCCTACGACATGTCATGCAGACAGGAGAGAAGGTGGCCAAATAGCCCGGCAAGGCGTGCCGGGCAGGTCATGATGTGACACTGAGCAGCACATTTAATGCGTACTGCTCTGTCTGCAGAGTAGATATGATAGCACTGTTCACTATCTAATCAGTACACAATGACTGATTTGCCACTGTGGTGACCCCTTGATCTATAAGAGGAGGCCCATGGCAACCATAGAAAGGATTCGGACCCCTGTATACTCATACGTGCGTAGCTACTCTCGCCCCAAGGCAACCCTGCCGGGCAAGAGCGCTGCGTTTCCACCACCATCCACCATCAATCCACCAAAGCAGGAGTAGGGTTTTACGCCTCACGGCGGCCTGAACCTGGGTAAAACTGCCCGTGTGATCTCTGCCGTGCTACGCTGCGCTCCTCCGCTCTTTGTGCAACGTGCTCAGTCCCCCTACCGAACAAAAAGAGGCCCTTGGCCCCATAGGTGGCCGTGGTTTCCCACGACATATTTATAATGTTTTTTATGCATAATAATGCTTTTTGGAGTAATTCTAATGCCTTTTCTCTCGTAATATGCAAGGTTTACACAAAGAGGGAGAATGCAGGCAGCTGGAATTCTGGACATCAAAAAGCTACGTCAGAGTTACCTATTCTGCACATCTCCAAATGAGCTGAAAATTTATGAAGAATTGTTTTGGAATATATAAAAAATACAGGAGCAAATAACTACTGGAGGGGCCACCCTGGTGAGCACAAGACACCAGGGCGTGCCTGGGCCCCCAGGCGCGCCCTGGTGGGTTGTGCCCTCCTCGGCCCACCTCCGGTGCCCATCTTCTGGTGTATAGGTCATTTTGACCTAGAAAAAATTAGAGGGGGACTTTCGGGACGAAGCTCCGCCGTCTCGAGGAGGAACTTGGATAGGAGCACTTTTGCCCTCCAGCGAAGCGATTCCGTCGGGGGAACTTCCCTCCCGGAGGGGGAAATCATCGTCATCGTCATCACCAACAACTCTCTCATCTTTGGGAGGGCCATCTCCATCAACATCTTCACTAGCACCATCTCCTCTCAAACCCTAGTTCATCTCTTCTGTTCAATCTTTGTACTGGAACCTCAGGTTGGTACCTGTGGGTGACTAGTAGTGTTGATTGCATCTTGTAGTTGATTACTATATGGTTTATTTGCTGGGAGATTATATGTTCAGATCCATTATGCTATTTAATACCCCTCTGATCTTGAGCATGATTATTATTTGTGAGTAGTTACTTTTGTTCTTGAGGTCACGGGAGAAGTCATGTTGCAAGTAATCATGTGAACTTGATATGTGTTCGATATTTCGATGATATGTATGTTGTGATTCCCTTAGTGGTGTCATGTGAACGTCGACTACATGGCACTTCACCATCCTTGGGCATAAGGGAATGCATTGTGGAGTATTTATTAGATGATGGGTTGCTAGAGTGACAGAAGCTTAAACCCTAGTTTATGTGCTACTTCGTCAGGGAACGATTTGGATCCAAAAGTTTAATGCTATGGTTAGATTTTATCTTAATACTTTTATCGTAGTTGCGGATGCTTGCGAGGGGGTTAATCATAAGTAGGAGGTTTGTTCAAGTAAGAACATCACCTAAGCACCAGTCCACCCACATATCAAATTATCAAAGTAGCGAACACGAATCAAACCAACATGACGAAAGTGATATGGTGAAATTCCCGTGTACCCTCAAGAATGCTTTGCTTATTATAAGAGACCGTTTTGGCCATCCTTTGCCACAGAAGGATTGGGCTACCTTGCTGCACTTTATTTACCGTTACCGTTACTTGTCCGTTACAAATTATCTTGCTATCAAATTACCTGTTACAGACTGTTTCAGTGCTTGCAGAAAATACCTTGCTGAAAACCACTTGTCATTTCCTTCTGCTCCTCGTTGGGTTCGACACTCTTACTTATTGAAAGGACTACGATTGATCCTCTATACTTGTGGGTCATCACTCTGCATATTTAATACTCCTATCCTCAAATAGAATTATTAAACAAGCAAACACCCAATTTACTGCTTCTTCTCCGCTAATAAAACCTACTCCTTCAACTCGCTCTAAAAAATTGGTTTCTGTGTAATAATCAACAACTCCACGTAAAAAATAATCTTAGAAATCTAAACATTCATCGATCCATCCATAAGGTAGATTGGCGGCTGTACGCAAACAATGCAAACATAACATCAATCTGTCTAAACAGGACAGTCTGTAAAGGATGAAGTAAGATCCATACTTATTTAACTCAAAAAATTCTAAAAATTTACCACACTGTATAAAATTTATGATAGCTCATTTTGTCAAAATTTCAACATTTTATCACATTCTGAATTTTCCGGAGAATTTACGCAATAGCGTGCAACTTTCTATTTTGAAACAGCAATTCATATACTTGCAAACTAAGCATGATGAAGGCTATCCTTGACATTTTTATTGAAAGAAAAGATTTAAAAACCTTATTCTAAATAACAGCAAGAAAATATCAACAAAATAAAATGACGCTCCAAGCAAAACACATATCATGTGACGAATAAAAATATAGCTCCAAGTAAGGTTACCGATAATTTTGGAGACGAAAGAGGGGATGCCATTTGGGGCATCCCCAAGCATAGTTGCTTGGGTATTCCTTGAATATTAGCTTGGGGTGCCTTGGGAATCCTCAATCTTAGGGTCTTGCCACTCCTTATTCTACTCATGTCGATATCTCACCCAAAACTTGAAAACTTTAATCACGCAAAACTTAATGGAACTTCGTGAGATAGGTTAGTATGATAAAGAGCAAATCATTCACTTTGGTACTATCTAAGACAAGATTAATAATTGTTCCCACATAATGCCTACTGTACCCTATCATTTCCACAATTTATATTGACCAATATAAGCTATAGAAACCATAAAACAAGCAAACTATGCATTGACAACAGAATCTGTCAAAAACAGAACAGTCTATAATGACTTGAATTATGCTCATACTTATGTAACTCTAAAAATTCTAAAAAATTAAGATAGCATGGGAAATTTGTGTATCAATCATGTAAAACATTCAGATCAAAATTATGTTCCATTGAATTTAAACAATTCTTCTACTGGGCGCAAAAGTTTCTATTTTTTTCTCAGAATCAAGTCAACTGTCATCCACACTATCCCAAAGGCTTTACTTGGCACTTTATTGAAACAAAAGCTATAAAACATGATGACTACAATATCTTAATCATGTGAACACACAAAAGCAGTAGGTAGAAATATTGGGTTGTCTCCCAACAAGCGATTTTCTTTAATGCCTTTTTAGCTAGGCATGATGATTTCAATGATGCTCACATAGAAGTAAAGAATTGAAACACAAATAGAGAATCATGAATCACATGGCAAGTACATTTAAGTCTAACCCACTTCCTATGCATCGGGATTTTGTGAGATAATTTATGGGAACAAGAATCAACTAGCATAGGAAGGCAAAACAAGCATAACTTCAAGATTTTCAACACATAGAGAGGAAATTTCATATTATTGAGATATGTAAAAGCATATGTTCCCCTCTCATAATAATTTTCAGTAGCATCATGAATGAATTCAACAATATAACTATCACACAAATCATTCTTTTCATGATCTACAAGCATAGAAATTTTATTACTCTCCACATAAGCAAAATTATTCTCATGCATAGTAGTGGGAGCAAACTCAACAAAATAGCTATCATGGGATACTTGATTGGCATAATCCAATTGAAAATTAAAATCATGATGACAAGTTTCATGGTTATCATTATTCTTTATAGCATACATGTCATCACCTTAATCATCATAGATAGCAACTTTGTTGTCATAATCAATTGAAACCTCTTCCAAAATAGTGGAATCATCATTAAATAAAGTCATGACCACTCCAAATCCACTTTCATAATTTTTACAATAGGATTCAACACCCTCCAAAATAGTGGGATCATTACTTCCTAGAGTTGACACTCTTCCAAACCCACTTTTCATCATTATAATGATCATAAATAGGAGGCATGCTTTCATCATAATAAATTTTCTCATCAAAACTTGGGGGACTAAAAATATCATCTTCATCAAACATAGCATCCCCAAGCTTATGGCCTTGCATATCATTAACATCATGGATATTCAAAGAATTCATACTAGCAACATTGCAATCATGCTTATCATTCATGGATTTTATGCCAAACATTTTATTTAATTCTTCTTCTAACACTTTGGCACAATTTTCCAATCCATCATTTTCAAGAAACACATTATAAAGATGAATTATATGTGGCAACCTCAATTCCATTTTTATTTTTTTATAAACCAAACTAGTGATAAAACAAGAAACTAAAAGATTCAGTTGCAAGATCTAAACATATACCTTCAAGCACTTGCCTCCCCGGCAACGGCGCCAGAAAAGAGCTTGATGTCTACTACTCAACTTGTTCTTGTAGACTCGTGTTGGGCCTCCAAGCGCAAAGTTTTGTAGGACAGTAGCAAATTTCCCTCAAGTGGTTGACCTAAGGTTTATCAATCCGTGGGAGGCGTCGGATGAAGATGGTCTCTCTCAAACAACCCTGCAACCAAGTAACAAAGTGTCTCTTGTGTCCGCAACACACCCAATACAATGGTAAATTGTATAGGTGCAGTAGTTCGGTGAAGAGATGGTGATACAAGTGTAACATGGATAGAAGATATAGGTTTTTGTAATCATAAAATATTAAAACAACAAGGTAACTAGTAACAAAAGTGAGCAAAAATGGTATTGGAATGCTTGAAAATAAGGCCTAGGGTTCATACTTTCACTAGTGCAAAGTCTCTCAACAATGATAACATAATTAGATCATATAACAATCCCTCAACGTGCAACAAAGAATCACTCCAAAGTTCCTATCACGGAGAACATAGGATGAAATTGTTTGTAGGGTACGAAACCACCTCAAAGTTATTATTTCCGATCAATCCATTGAGCTATTCCTATAAGTGTCACAAACAGCCCTAGAGTTCGTACTAGAATAACACCATATGATACACATCAACCAACTCTAATGTCACCTAGATATTCCAATGTCACCATAAGTATCCGTGAGTTGATTATACGATATGCATCAAACAACTTCAGATTCATAATATTCAATCCAACACAAAGAACTTCAAAGAGTACCCCAAGATTTCTATCGGAGAAAGGAATATGAAAACGCGTATCAACCCCTATGCATAGATTACCCCAATGTCACCATGGGAATCCGCAAGTTGATAACCGAAACATACATCAAGTGAATCAATAGAACATCCCATTGTCACCATGGATGTCCCATCACAAGACATACATCAAGTGCTCTCACATCCAAAAGATTCAATCCGACATAACAAAACCTCAAAGGAAAATATTCAATTCATCACAAGAAGGTAGATGTCGGCGTACGACACCTATGGGATCACGTGGATCCCTTTTACGGTTCGGCAAGGAGAGAGGTATGCATAAAGAGCAGATCCAACGATCAACGCGAGGGGATTTTTACCCAGGTTCGGGCCGCTGAGAAGCGTAATACCCTACTCCTGCTTTGGTTTATATTGGGTGTTTAAGCCCAATCTCGAGGAGCGCTTGCGGTGAACAGTATGTTCGAGCAGCAGCTACGCATGCAGAATGGGCTAAAGAGAGTCCTCCTCTCTGTAGCTACGCCTTGGGCCTCCTTTTATACGTCCAAGGGGTCACCAACAGTGGCGTACAGCACATACAAGAGGTGTAAAGTTGCTACAGTGTTAACATGTTTATCACTGACGACTTAGGACAAACGCATTAAATGCTCCGTTTAGGTGTCCCTTACTTTCTTGGGGACGGAAAAAGGGCCCGTCCCATCAGCACCGCTTAAGCCCGTCCACCACTACTGCCATGACACGCATCCAGGAGGACAAAACCCAAATGACAGGCTGGCCGCTGCGCTGGAGCTGTGGCAGGGTGGCGGAGTCTTGCCGGGGGTTCGCAAGCCATCTAGGCAAGTATCTTGCCGAGGATCCGGCCTTTGGGTTTCTGCTTCGAATCACTGGTTTGAATGCCTTCTTGATAATCTTGCACTTGCTTCCAGCTGTCCCCCGTCAGGCCTTGCCGCTGGTATGGCTACAACCGTCCGTGCACAAGTATGGGGTACTAAAGGACCCAAACTTTAGTACACCGACAGGAGCCCTCGGGCCTAGGCCATACACGGGTGCAAGGCGTTGTTGGGCTAGGCCCAAATAGTGCACGGGCACGCGTGGCAGGAGTTAGCTGTCATAATTATCTCGTTTACCGTGCTTCCCCCCGGCGCGTATTGAATGCGTGATATGGGATACATGCGCGGAACGACCGCAGTACAGCGCGCTTGCAAAGGCGCATTCACATTGATTAGAAAGGAGGCAGCCCCACGCCTTCCCCATAAAAAGGAATCCGCAGAGGCGCCGCTTATTTACCTCCCATCCTTTCCAATCTGGAAACCGCCGTCGCCTTCTTCCTCGAGCTCGAAACAGAGTCTGTCCCGGCCATCTGCCACCTCCACACCCTCATCGCTTTCGGCTTCTGCTTCCACAGTTGCCATGCCACCCAAGGCGAGCAAGGGCAAAGAGCTGAAAGCCATCGACTCGGATGCCAAGGCAAAAGAGTCTGAGCTGGTGAAGATGCGGAAGGAACACGTCGTCTTCGCCCCGATGCTCAACGCGAGCGCACTGAGGGATCGGTATTTATGCATGTGGGGGAGGGAGACGAAGGCTCACCCTGCTACTCGCGTGAATCCTGCTTCCTCCAAGGGTGGCCCAGATAAATTCCCTTTCTTTGCCGCCTACTTTTATTGCGGGCTCTGCCCTCCGTTTTCTGATTTCTTCCTCAACATCATGTACACATACGGCTTCCATCTCTTGGATTTCATGCCGAATGCTGTGACATGTATGTTAGTCTTTGCCTATCTCTACGAAAATTTCGCCGGAGTAGTCCCCAGCACAGCCCTCTTACGCCACTATTTCATTCACCATATCGAAAAAGGAGACGCCCTTTTCGGTTCTATCACCTGGATTCCAAGGGCATGGAATAAAGAGATATATCCATAGGGGCTCTTCCATAGCAAGTGGGAAGAATGGCAGGGCGAATGGTGCCGGATTAAGGAGAAAGATCCTCAGCCTTTCTGTTTTCCCCGACAAACGAAAGTGGTCCGCGGCAATGACTGGAGCGCTCTCGATCCCCAAGATGAGAAGCTCACAATCGCAATTACCAGGATCCACCATCTCAGGGTTGTCGGGCTCACAATAGAAATGGTTGGTGCTGATTTCCTTTGCCGCCACATCGCTCCTTTGCATAACAAAGGGAGACCAGCCTGGGAGTTTCGAAATGTAGCAGATATCATGAGGCTGTGTCTTGGTCTGAATAACAACTTGACAGTCATGCAACACACAGCTCTCTGCCACAAACTGTTCAGGCCCGACGGGAAATATAAGTTGCCGGCGAGCGTAATTCCTCTGTGCAACAACTCCGCTCTGACCTCAATCATCGCCATGATGCCGGTGTGCAATGCTCACGGCCTTGACGGAACTTGGGTCGAGCCATCCGTAGAGCGTGCACAGGAGTTCTTTGACAGTCTGTCGGAGAGAACCATCCGGGAAGAGACAAACCTCATTCGCCCCACTACTGATGAAGAATTGGCGTATATCGCCAGCAGGGCGGAAGAGGTGAATCTTGCCGCGGAGGCCGATAGCGTTGGTTTCATGGAAGGGGAAACTAGTGAAGAAGAAGTGATGTCAGGGGAAGACCCTGCCGGGCAGGGTGAAACTGCCAGAGAGCAGAGTGGCATAGTTGCCGGGAGCCCTTCGGTCGAAGACGCAACCGAGGAGCAGCCGCACGAGGAGCCTCCAGCTCTAGGGAAGAAGAAGCGTGTTCTTCGGAAAGCCGTCTCTGGCGTCCCAACACATCAGCCTTCCTCAAGAGGTGAGGTTCCCGACAAGAGGGCGGCCGGTGAGGCTGCGCAGCGGCAAGAAGCTCAACAGCAACCCACGCAACGTACGAGACGCACGACCGCGGCAACAACTGGAGCGACGGGGGCGTCTCATATGACAGCACCAACAGCCGGAGCAGCAGGATCACATCGACCTACCGTTTCTGCCGCAGCCAAGCGACCCAGGACCCCTCCTCCACTCGCTCGCACGGACACTGTAGTGGAGGTAGACTTCGACATCTCCACTTTTAGCCCGGAAAGAGAAGAGTAAGGGCCATGCCGGATCTTTTAACTTCTGAGTTCATGGTTTGCTTAACTCATTTGTCTTGCTTTGGCCTGTCTCCACAGAGATATGGAAACATTGGTGCAAAGGATGGCGAAGAAGGCTAAGACTTCAACAGGCGATGAGCCCTCGGCAAGCACCGTAGGCACACCACAGCCCATCGTCATCAGCCCGGAGCTCAGCCCTCAACGCAGTCCCCAACTCAGCCCCCAGCGTGAGTCCACTACTCATTTTCCGCTGGCGAGCATTGAGATGTTTATCCTTGCTACTGACATCACCGGGCTTGCAGGAGAAGAACGGCAACAAAGAGAGCCACTGGAGTCCGTTCCCGACATGCCGCCCCCGTCAACCGTGTCGCCCAGAGATGAATCTCCGGCAAGGGCTTCCACTGGCGAGCCTATTCGTGTTGAAGAGGAGCCGGCAAGCACGGGCACTGGCAGTCCTACATCGGCAACAAATGTTGCCGGGAAAGGAGAAACCACCTCTCAATAGCTCAACACAGGTAAACCGCTTGCCTCCGAGTACTTGTCACTCTGTCTTTATTTTTGTCTTCTTGAACTTCAACCTTGATCTCATTTTGTTTCCTTCCCCGGTCTTCAGATCTTCCTTCGATGGAACAAATGGGTGTTGATATCGTCATCGAGGAGACCGCCAAGGATGCTGCCGCCGAGGCCGACAAAGTGGCTGCTGACAAATCCACCAAGGTCGCACAGGAAGAAACCGCCAAGGGGTCTGCTGAGAGGGCTGGCAAGGAGACCGGTGACCATACTGATGGCATTCCTGCCACAGGAGCACCTGGCGCTGCACCGGTCACGGAGCCCCCAGTTGCCGGCGAGGCGGTTGTCGAAGATTAACTGTCAACATCCGAAGCCCCTCCGTCAAGCAGATACCTTAAGGTTAGCGACAACCTGTTCGTCAGCATACCAGGGACGGCAAGCACTGGGGTGCCAACCGAAGAGGAAAATCTCGATGAAGACGTCATCGCCGCTGCTGGACTCAAGATCGTTGACGAGCCATGCGCCAGCGGCAGCGAGTCCAAGGAAGAACAACTCCTCCAAACCATGAGCGAGAACTTTCAAAAGCTCCAGGCGCTTCACCGCACCCGAAAGGAGAAATTAGACTCCAGGGCAGCAGTTATTGAAGCAGCGAAGGCAGATTTCCAAAAGCGTGTCGAGGAAATGCAAGTCTGGTACGCTGAGGCTTTCCAGGAGCTGATGGCTGGCCGAGAACAACTGAGTCAAAGTTGGAGCGAGTTCCTCTTAAAGCAGTCCGACGCCGAGAAGGCACAGGAAGAGGCCGCGCAGCGGGCCGCTGCAGAGGAAGCTCGCTTAACAAAACGCCGCGTCGGGCTTGATGCTCATGAAGAGGGCCTTGCCGCTCGCGAGGAGGTGCTTGCCGCCAAGCTCCGCAGCAAGGACGAGGAGATCAAAAAGCTTGTCGTGCAGCAAACCCAGGAGCTGGAGCAGAAACACAAGGAGACGCTCGAAGATCTGGCCATAGATCACGCCGGCAAGTTGAGGGAGGCCATCGATGCCACTGAAGCTGCAGAGGCCACCAAGAACGAGCTGGGCGATAAAGTAAAGTTGCTGGAGGTGGATCTCGAGGATCATGGCAAGGAGCTCTCGACACTCAAAGCCGATAGAGAGAAGACTATCTACAGCTTGGCGGAGATGCAAACTACCATATCCGACAAGACCAAAAAGCTCACCACAGCCAATGAATCCATCGCTGATCTGAATCTGAAGCTGACCACACTGGAGAAGTCCCTGGAGGATGGCAAGGCTCGCGAGAAGGCCTTGATCAAGGACCTCCGGAACAAGAAGGATCTGCTCAAGAGCGCCGCCGCCACTTATAATGATTTTGAGAAAGGTGTGAAGATCTGGACCGAGCGCCTTGTTGATGTCGCGGAAAGACTTGGAGCCGAACTGTCCACCATGGGCCTGCAGAACTTCAGCTACTCTTCTGACGACAGGGTGTCCTCGAGCGCCAAGCTGACCATGTTCTTCGAGAGCGTCATTGATGCCCTGAAGCTGCTCCATTCTGAACGAGCAACCCATCTGGCCAACGAATCCCGCAAACTCTGCCGGGCCATCCTCCTCAAGGTGCTCGTCAAAGTGGTGCACAAGAACCTGGCATCAATCTTACCAACGTTCTTGATCGTCTGCCGAAGAATACCGACCTCAAGGCACTCGAAGAGCTTGTCGCGCCCATCATCGACAAGGTGGACCAAGTCAAGAGGGTCGAAGGCCAGCGCAGGGACTAGCCGCTTCACTTCTTTTTGTCGCCACCATTTCATGCCAAAGACAGTTTCATCTTACGTTAGAATCGTGGCAACTATCAATGTAATATAACTTGCTATGTTTCGTATGAATGCATGCTATTTCTCTTGTCGGATTTCTTTTTGTATGGTGCATGCCCTACGCTTATTGGAAAACTTGCCGGCGCGCGCACCCTTGCCGCGAGCGCTTTGAGGAATGGATCCTTAGCAGCCTGCTGGAGGTGTCGCTACCGGCAAGATACCTTGACGTTTTTAGTGCAGCCACCTAAGCTGTTGAGCGGACACGAAACAGAGTAAGGGCGCAACCGATCACGACAAGGTTCCTTCGCATGCAGGTTTTCCAAACAAAAGTCGAAATCGTTCAAGGAAAAATAACTTTTAAGTAAAAAATTCACTTAAAGTTCTGCAACTTAGCTTTTTGTTGCTGTACTCCTTCCTGCAAGATGTCAACCTTGAACATTGCCTGTTGCGTACGACACCTATGGGATCGCATGGATCCCTTTTATGGTTCGGGAGGGAGAGAGGTATGCACAAAGAGCAGATCCAATGATCAACACGAGGGGATTTTTACCCAGGTTCGGGCGGCTGAGAAGCGTAATACCCTACTACTGCTTTGGTTTATTGTGGGTGTTTAAGCCCAAGCTCCAGGAGCGCTTGCGGTGAACAGTATGTTCGAGTAGTAGCTACGCATGCAGAATGGTCTAGAGAGAGTCCTCCTCTCTGTAGCTACGCCTTGGGCCTCCTTTTATATGTCCAAGGGGTCACCAACAGTGGCGTACAACACATACAAGAGGTGTAAAGTTGCTATAGTGTTAACATGTTTATTACTGACGACTTAGGACAAACGCATTAAATGCTCCGTTTAGGTGTCCCTTACTTTCTTGGGGACGGAAAAAGGGCCCGTCCCATCAGCACCGCTTAAGCCCGTCCACCACTAGTGCCATGACACGCATCCAGGAGGACAAAACCCAAATGACAGGCTGGCCGCTACGCTGGAGCAGTGGCAGGGTAGCGGAGTCTTGCCGGGTGCGAGTCTTGCCGAGGCTTCGCAAGCCATCCCGACAAGTATCTTGCCGGGGATCCGGCCTTTGGGCTTTTGTCTTCTGGTCACTGGTTTGAATGCCTTCTTGATAGTCTTGCACTTGCTTCCAGCTATCCCCCGGCAGGCCTTGCCACTGGTATGGCTACAACCGTCCGTGCACAAGTATGGGGTACTAAAGGACCCAAACTTTAGTACACCGATAGTAGAGAGGGAAGAACACCATAAGATGCAAATATATTAACAAAGCTCGCGGTACATCAAGATCGTGCCAAATCAAGAACACGAGAGAGAGATCAAACACATAGCTACTAGTACATACCCTCAGCCCCGAGGGTGAACTACTCACTCCTCATCATGGTGGCCGCCGGGATGATGAAGATGGCCTCCGATGATGCTTTCCCCCTCTGGCAGGGTGCCAGAACAGGGTCCCGATTGAGTTTTTGTGGATATAGAGGCTTGTGATACGTCCATTTTGCATCATGTTTTCCTACTTTTATTTATAATGTTTTTATGCACCCTGCCGGAGGGGGAAATCATCACCGGTGGCCATCTTCATCATCCCGACGGCCACCATGATGAGGAGGGAGTAGTCCACCCTCGGGGCTGAGGGTTTGTACCAGTAGCTATGTGTTTAATCTCTCGCTCTCGTGGTCTTGAGATGTCACAATCTTGATGTATCGCGGGCTTTGTTAATATAGTTGGATCATATGGTGTTTTCCCCTCTCTATCTTGTTGTGAATTGAGTTTCCCTTTGAGATTTCGTTCTTATCGGATTGAATACTTTTATGGATTTGAGAACACTTGATGTATGTCTTGCTATGAATACCCATGGTGACAATGGGGTATCATATTGATTCACTTGATATGTGTTTTGGCACTCAACTCGCGGATTCCCGAGGTGACATTGGGGTAATCTATGCATAGGGGTTGATGCACGTTCTCGTCTTTATTTCTCCGGTAGAAATCTTGGGGCACTCTTTGAGGTTCTTTGTGTTGGATTGAGTATTATGAATCTGAATTTGCTTTGGTGTTATTTTAGTACGAACTCTTGATAGATCGATCGGAAAGAATAACTTAGTGTTATTTTAGTACGAACTCTTGATAGATCGATCGGAAAGAATAACTTGGTGTTATTTTAGTATGAACTCTTGGATAGATTGATCGGAAAGAATAGCTACAAACAATTTTCTTATGTTCTCCGCTAGATAAGAACTTTGGAGTGATTCTTCATCGCACGTTGAGGCATGGTTATATGATCCAATTAGATTAGCATTGTTGAGAGATTGCACTAGCGAAAGTACGGACCCTAGGCCTTGTTTTCAAGCATTGCAATACCGTTTGTGCTCAGTTTTATCAATTGCTACCTTGCTGTTTTTTATTGTTCCTATTACAAAAATCAATATCTACTATCATTACTACGCTTTTATTACCTTCTCTTCGCTGAACTAGTGCACCTATACAAATTACCATTGTATTTGGTGTGTTGGGGACACAAGAGACTTTTTGTTATTTGGTTGCAGGGTTGTTTGAGAGGGACCATCTTCATCCTACGCCTCCCACGGATTGATAAACCTTAGGTCATCCACTTGAGGGAAAATTACTACTGTCCTACAAAACTCTGCGCTTGGAGGCCCAACATGAGTCTACAAGAACAAGTTGTGTAGTAGACATCAGGCAATTGATAGAAAAGCAAATAATCATGATGATATCCAAGGCAATGATCATATATATAGGCATCACATCTGAGACAAGTAGACCGAAATGATTCTGCATCTACTACTATTACTCCACACATCGACCGCTATCCAGCATGCATCTAGAGTATTAAGTTCATAAAGAACAGAGGAATGCCTTAAGCAAGATGGCATGATGTAGACAAAGTAAACTCACTCATGAATAAACCCTATCTTTTCACCCTTAATAGCAACAATACATATGTGTCATGTCCCTTTCTTTCACTGGGATTGAGCACCGCAAGATCGAACCCATTACTAAGCACCTCTCCCATTGCAAGATAAATCAATCTATTTGGCCAAACCAAATCAATAGATCACAGAGAAATACGAAGCTATAACAATCATGCATAAAAAAGTTCAGAGAAAACTCAAATAATATTCATGGATAATCTGATCATAAACTCACAATTCATCGGATCCCAACAAACACACCGCAAAAAGGAATTACATCGGATAGAACTCCAAGAACCTCAAGGAGAACATTGTATTGAAGAACATCATGAGGGAAGAAGCCATCTAGCTACTAACTATGGACCCATAGGTCTGTGTTAAACTACTCACGCATCATCGGAAGGGCAGCAAGGTTGATGTAGAGCCCCTCCGTGATCAATCCCCCTCTGGCGGACTGCCGGCGGAGGCCTCCAGATGGGATCTCATGAGAACAGAAACTTGCGGCGGCGAAAAAAGTATTTCGGGTGGCTTTCTGATCTGAGGGGAATATTTGATAATTTATAGAGGTGAAATTAGGTCAAAACATGCCACGAGGGGCCCACAAGCCTGTGGGGCACCCCCTTGTGGCGTGGCTCACGGGCTTGTCGCTCCCTCCTGAGTCTTCTGGTCTTCCCCCGAACCTTCTAGGGTCTCTTCTGATCCAAAAAAATTAATCCAAAGTTTTTTCTTTGTTTGGACTCTATTTGATATTGATTTCCTGAAAAGTCAAAAACAGGCAAAAAACAACAACTGGCACTGGGCACTAAGTTAATAGGTTAGTTCCAAAAAATGATATAAAGTTGCTTGTAAATGAATATAAAACATCCAAGATTGATATTATAATAGCATGGAACAATAAAAAATTATAGATACATTGGAGACGTATCAAGCATCCTATCTGTGTCAAAACTGGCGGATCTCGGGTAGGGGGTCCCGAGCTGTGGATCTTGGATCAATGGGGAATAGGAAACACAGGGACAATACCCAGGTTTGGGCCCTCTTGAGGAGGTAAAACCCTACGTCCTGCTTGATTATATTGATGTGTGTATACGGTTACAGAGTTGATCTACCACGAGATCGTATGAACTAAACCCTAGGTGAGTAGGATGATGGTTCTTCTAGCCTCTACGGACTAAACCCTCTGGTTTATATAGACACCGGGGGTACCTAGGGTTACACATGGTCGGTTGCCATCAGGAATAAACACGCCGATTCTTCCATCTTGACTTGGAGGACACACAAATGCTTCGAAAGTTTCCTTCTAGAGCACAGGATCATCCAAAGTTCAGCCTTCTCCTGTGGGCCAATAAGTAGCCCACTAGTCCGACCCATGGGAAATATGCCGGCAGCCCAAGGGCCCCCTAATCCGGGAATCCCTCAGTAGTCCCCAAACTAGCCTCCAACGCCGAGGTTGGTAATCTCCATTCGTTTCGTGCTCCTTGACAGCTACGGCTTGAGGGGCGAGTTCTTCCCATTCCCAACAACTAGCCGATGATAGCTCGACAGCTTTAATACCTTGGCTAACACGGTGCCACGAGGGTCGCCGAATCGTCTTCTTCTCCTAGAATTAATGACACTCCTTGATTTCTCTACGCCAGAGGAAAAACAAGTGACCCTACCACCTTTTTACAAAAACACCCCTTATGGACCTGGCTGAAATGTATATTTAACGGGCCCAAAAGACGCGAAAGATGTCGCATCCGGTCCCGAGTCGCCTCAAAGCCAGAGAGAAACATATCTTGAACCATTCATGAATGCCCCAAGCTCTTCTTCGCGTCCCCACGGCCCGCTCCCAGGCGACTGGGCGAGCTGCTCTGTCTCTCGATTGAGGCTGAGTGGCCTAGAGATGCAAGGGTATCTACCTGCATCGGATCTCACTTCCACCCGCCCTGGATTAACTTCTGCAAACGGCGAGGCGTTCGTGGAAAATTTCCCCGCTCCACACGGGGAGGAAAGGCTATGCTTTGTGCCCTTCCTCTTACGGGGTTTAGGCTTCCCCATTCATCCTTTTCTAAGGGGTCTATTAGAATTTTACGGGATTCAGCTCCACCACCTCACCCCGGGATCAATTTTACACATCTCAGGTTACGTCGCCCTCTGCGAGATGTTCCTGGGTTGCGAGGCACACTTTGAACTGTGGAGGAAATACTTCTGTCTTGTCGTGCGCAGCCGAGGTGGGGTCATTCATGAGGTTGGTGGAGCCGAAGTATGGCGTATTGCTGGGACAGGGTATCCGGTCGGGACTCCCAAGAAAGATGCCGAAGAGTGGACCTCAGAGTGGTTCTATATCAAAGACGTCCCCTTATTCGATCCATCCCAAATGGGACTGCCCGAATTCTCACTCGCTTCCCCAAAGAAGCGGTTCAACTGGCGCCCGAAGAGTCCTGCCCAAAAGGACAACGCCAAAGTGACGCGTCTGGCCGCTTACGTGAGGTGGCTAGCTCACAGCGGGTTAACCATTGTTGACGTGATGGCCGCTGCCATTACTCGGTGCGTCCAACCCTTACAGCAAATAATGCACCGCTTATGGTGCTACAACGTGACTAGTGATGCGACCCGTTACACACAGAAGGGGCCTGCCAACCAGAAAGCGATGGCGGCCATGTAGGCCGATCTCTTTAAAAGACAGGAGGAAGAGTTCGCCCGCCTAAAGTCCAAGGAGGGCTACTCGAGCTATAATCCCATTGAATGGGTGAGTCAAGCTTATACTTTTTACAGTTCAGATGTTGTGTCCATTATTACTAATCGGATCCTCTGACTTTTCGAACAGAAATGGAGGCACTGGATTGAGTCCATCAGCTGCCCTTCCCCTCAACAGGAGAGCTATTCCCACGACGATGACCCAGGATTCCATGATGATTCAGAAATGTCGATCGACTTCGAGGATGGGTTTTTTTACTAGGAGAGTCTTGACGGCTCCAAAGTGGCGCTTTTGGTCGATCATCCTAGGCCCCTTCCCTCCTCCGCTGTAAGTGACAAAAAGACTTCTTCCCGAAAAGGGCGCTCGCCTCCCATCGTTCCGAGTATGCTGACTTCTACCCACAAGGGTCGCCACACATCACGTCGAATACCGGCGAAAGCGACACCAGCCGCGCCAGTGCCGAACGACCGTAGATCGTCAAAACGTAAGGCAGCCGCGGGAGTTACATCGACCGAGTCATCGGCCAAGAGGTAATATGTTCAACGCCTAGCTCAGCGTTGTTGTATGCGATAGCCGCTGTAAGTACTCATGATATTGGTTGAGGTCTGTAGGAGTTATGTATAGCCACCTTCGTCCGAGGACGTTGAAGAGGTGCGAGGAGGCAATCCTGAACCGAGGTCTTCGGTTAAGGTTAGTGCCAACATGGAGGTCCCTACTGTAGACCAACTTCCCGGGGATTCTGAGGACGTCTCGGTTACTAACTCCGAAGTCGAGAGCGTGATGAATCACCGAGGGCGGAAGGAGTTCCTGCATCATCCTGCATTTTCCGAACAGGAGTTTAACACTCTTAGTTCGGTAGACGCGTATCTCGGAGCTGCCCGAGCGGGGCTTGAGGGAGTCGCCAATCTTCTATCGACCAACCTGCAGGTATGTGATTGGTTTTGACAACCTTGAGCTAAACCGAACACAGTTGGCAGCTGCGAAGGCCAAACTGGTGAATGTCAAGAAGTTCACCCAGGAAGCACACAGTGAGTGAAAACATTTAACATGCATAGATTGTTGGGGGCGCCTTCTCTAACAAAAGACAACCTTATAGCAGCGGAGTCCATCAGTCAACTGCAGAAGGACCTGGACACGGCCAAAGAATCTCAAAGGTACACTGAATCGGAGCACGAAGCCAGCCGCCGGGTACTGGGCCGAAGTCATGAAGAGAATAATAAACTTAAGGCGGAAAACCAGTGGGAAGCCAAGAAAAATGAGAGCTTAAAAGCTCAACTGGCACAAACCCACGAGGAGAACCAGAGATTGAAAAGTGGCATGTTCGGTAAGTGCAGTCTAACTTGTGAATAAGTAGACTATATGCACTAGTGTTCGGTAAGTGCAGTTGAGGGGGAGGCTAGCTCATTCGGAGGAAACCTACTTAAAGATTTGTCTGCCGTTCACGAAAGAGCTCGAAAAGCTATGAAGAGTCTGGTCAAGGCACTATGGCCGGACGAGACGCCTCCGGAAGGGATGGCCGATCTGGCTAACCGTTTTAAGGGAGCTCGATGCCGTTTCGAGACCTGGAAGATATCAGCCTGTTGAGAGGGAGTGCATGAGGCATGGGCTATGGTGAAGACCCGCTTTACCAAACTTAACTCGGAGCATCTAGCCCGAGTGGGGCCGGTAGGGCCGGATGGGCAAGAGTTGCCACTTCATTTGGTATATGACCAAGTGATGCCTGCTGCACGGATTTCCCAAGAAGACTGCGCCCTGGATACCCGACAAGATGGTCTTGGCCAAGAGCCAGGTATTTGATTCTATGTATCTATCTACTTTACATCAAACATTCTCCAAACCCCGCTTGTAAACGTTGACTTAACCGGCCATCGGCTTCTGTCTCCCATGCTATGAGCCAGGGAGTGTTCCTTAAAGTATGTCCTGAGATCATCGGGAAATTATTTCAGAGAACCAAGCAATCTGGCCATGTGGTACGAACAGATGAAATGTGCTCGGGGAGTTATGTTAAATTAGTCTTTAA